>OZ010788.1:150251328-151451328 GCA_963932465.1 Maratus speciosus
CCTGGCGATGTTGCATCTTTTACAGCTCAGCTTAGTGGCACAAATAGTCGTTGAGCCAGAAGCCAAAATTAGTGCTTTTGGTTTCCTCTCTGAGGACTTGGTGATATATACTTTTTTGGATTCACAATGGTCCAAGGTGTTCATTTTATGATGATACTATGAAATTTGTGTTAGCTTATAGACGCCATATTGAAAAGATGGGCACCATCGATCACACATGGAGACGTATGATTATTTTTGCCATTATTACATAATTAAGAAGATTTCAATGAAAAAAATGGAAAGAACAAATATTGTTGTGCATAAAACGTTACATAAATTATATATTTATTAAGATTTTATTTTAATATTATGTTTATCATTATATTTAATATTATGTTTATTAACATTTTTAATTGGATAAACAGTTTAAGAGACATTTGCGATAAAAGAAAACGGAAATCTTGTTTTGTATCTTAATGCATATTATGTTCATGTGGAAAAGGCACAGCAATTCAAGAAATAATTAATACTGGTGAAAATATTATTTTCATTCTCTTAAGAATAAAAAAAATAACAGAAATCTTAGTCTTCTTCGCTGCTATCATGATCTTTTGGCATTCCTGTGTCCAAATCACTTCCATCGTCATAGTTGTAGAGTTCTGTATTCTGCACATGCTTGTACATCTGAGGTTATTAAAAAGACACACACATGATACCATGACACATGTTCTTGGACAAGAACATGACATCGGTTCCAAAACAGCTCCAGGAGCAGGAGGACTCTCATTCCACTAGGCCTCTAGATAAGCTCTTCCCTCACTGTCTGTTCCAGAAATCCAACCATATTTATCTGCGGATGGAAGCCTGTAAACCACTTCTTCCAAATTAGACCCTGGTAATTAGTAACACTGTAGATAGAGTGTATTACGGAAGGGTGGAAGGCAATGCGACTCCACAGGCATCTGTTTTGGAGAAAAAAAATAGTATAGTGCAATTCATTGATGTCAAAGAATTTGTGCTTTCCATAATAGGGAGAGAGCAAACATACGACTTAAGCTGTTTCTTTGTTTCCTCTGATACATCAGCTTGAGTACCAAGGGCGTATGAAGCATCTCGGAATTCAGTGTTCTGAATCATTATTATATAGGAAGCACAGTTTCCCTTGACTGCAAAAGCACTTACTGTATCGCACCCTGAAGGGAATGCATTCCGAGCAGTGTTAAATTCTGACACTTTTCTCCGGGAGGTACTTCTGTGGCACCGGGGGGACATTATAGAGTTCCGGGAGGGAGGGGGGCTGAAATTGCACTTGTTGCTCATTGAAAACATAAAATCTCAAATCTTCCGGGGGGAGACATCTCATTGCTCCGGAGGGGGATGTCCCCCCCGGGGGGTCACCCCTTGAATTCAACACTGATTCCGAGTAACACACCACACACCTCTTTACCTAGAAGCCCATGCATCTTATTCACATTGTACTGCCTTATGCTGTCACTGGATTCACATTTTATAAATATTAACCCTTTGTAGCTTTTCAAATCGTTTTCAAAAGAAAACAGTGTGATAACTGCTACATCAGTATCTATAGAGATAATAATAATATTTCTAAATCAAGACACTAAAGCATGGCGTGCGTGAAATAAAAGTCGCGTATCCGCCTCTTCTTGGAAGCACGTCAATTTAGTGGCTTCTTCAACTAGTTATTTCGTAAATTTATAGCATTTTTCTTCGCAGGTAACTTACATCACGCGTGTATTCAACTGTTTCAGATAATGCTCCTTTTGCCATTCTTGTGAAACGGAATGTATAATTTCTTTCTTGTTCTCCTTATTAGATAAAGATTGCTTCTGTTTTCGTTACTTGGTCTCCAAGAGTTATATTAATTTTATAGCATCACCAACAGCTCGTGTTTTCGGTTCATCACTTTTTGACACCTGTATTTATGTATCAAATACAACGTATATTCTTTGAAAGATGTAGATTCTTGTATTATTTTAGAAAAAAAGATTCTTTGCTACTTGTCCAAATGTTTATAGCTCTTACGGTAGCTTTTTAACAAAGCACATTCCATCAATGATGTTAACAACATTTGGAATTCTTTCAGCAGTCTCAGTCTTTTGTCATAACATCCATCAGTTTTGATTTTGCAGTTTTTCGCATTGAACCATCAGGTGTTTCTAAGGACCATGGAAGAGGTCCTAGATGGTAGGAAAAGACAGTCCTCATATCCAAACTTCTTGACTCAGAAAGTATCGTCATCTGAGCAAACAGATTTCTTTCTGCCTTGACAACGAACTCTGATTTATTAAACTTAACACTCTGTTTCTTCTTCAAATCATAAAATGTCTTTAGCTTCTTTTTTTTAAAGGTTTTAAAACCCTTCTGGATTTGAGACTTCAGACAGATATTCTCTCTCTGGAAAGTTTAGTAAGCTTCTTCACCCACCTCATGAGCTTTGACCATGTCATCGACAATTTCTAGATTTGGCACTACTACAGTTGATTGTATCATCATGTCTAAATCTTGGAATGGATTTATCCATTCATTGATGATGATGTTCTGTAAATCTGAGATATCACGTTCGATATAGAACAGATTTTTCTGAAGAACTGATTTTGGTTCTTTCACAAATCATGTGAAGAAATACTGCCCTCATATCAGAGTTTAAATAATATCTATCAACTGTGGCAGGTCTTTGGCTGAACTTCGTTGTACCGTTTGAACCACGTATTTTTATTTATCGTCTCATCAGTCGCCTTATAAATTTAATAACATACAAAACCAAGAAAAGCTTTCAGATCACCCTGTTTTTCGGTGACCATTTTTCAATATGGCGTCCATCATAGCTAACCTGGTTTTGAAAGTATCATGGATAAATGTCATGCTGATGTTGTGAGTTGTGGTGAATCGAAAAATGCATGGTTTACCAAGTCCGCTGACATGAAACCACACTAGCCCATATCTCAACATGGCGGCCATTATCCAATATGCTGTCCATTAGCTATCCAGGTTTTGACAAGATCATGGATGAATGCCATGCTGATGTTGTGGTGAATCTAAAAATGTATGGTTTACTAAGTAGATTTACATGAAACCACACGAACCCCTGGCTCAACGACGGCGGCCATTTTCCAATATGGCGTCCATTAGCTACCCTGGCTTTAAAAGTATCATGGATAAATGTCATGCTGATGTTGTAGTGAATCCAAAAATGCATGGTTTACCAAGTCTGCTGAGATGAACACCTGGCTCAACGACTAAAAGGATACTTAGCCAGCTGGAGCATTGACTGATAAGCATATGCTACCACGCGTGTGAGTCTTCTTTTAAATAAATTCTAGTTATTTACAATGAAAGAATATAATTCAAATAGAAGCAATTCTGCTTTGCACTGTCATTCTCAAAAATTGAAGAATTCGATAGAAAAGTGCTATCAATTTAACCCTTTATGTCCAAATTATCAATTTAAAGCACTATCTCTTCGAAACTTTTTTTCCTTGCATTATCATGACACATTAGAAAATCTATGCACTAAAAATAAAAGATTTATATTTTTTTGTTAATTATGGCTAATTACTTGATGTGGTACTTCAAAGAACCGTTGAGTATGCTTGGACAAATATCCAGACTTAGAAAAAAAACTGTATCCAATTTTTTCTTATTATTTTATAGTGACTTATCATACATATACCTAGTGTATATATGTATATGACGTATATATGACTAGATGATGATGCTATTGGTGCATCATCAGTGAGCATCTCGCCATCAGAAGAATATTTTACAAGTGTTATAGTATCGTCTGATGGAAAGCATATCTGAAAGAAATTTCCAAACTTTTTTGCTTTATAAAAATACAATATTTTTTCTGAAGATAAAAATAACATATTTTTTGCTTTATATTCATCAATGTCACACATAAATAATAAATCATGCAGTATCTTCCCATGCATTGTATCAAAATTCACCTGCCTAGCACCCACGCATCCTTAGTAAATATATACGTTTTTATGCCCCATATGTATTCAAACGATACAAATCTAAATAAAAATCCTGTTCAACGTAATCCTGACAGTACTCAAAAGTACCGCTTTGAAAAGTGCTTCGTAAAGTAAACAAACTGAAAATTAAATTTTTTAGCATAGCATACTGTCAAGTGATCTATTTAAAATAAGAAAAAAAAATATGATAGCCTTGCCTTTAAAATGGAAGATTTTTACAAGCAAAAGTCAGGGATACCACGTCAGACAAGAAAAAGAAAGCAAAATTGACACTCAGATGCTCTACAATAGCTTCGTGAATAATTTTCCGCTTACTGGAGCTGCTATTGCTGTCTAGTGATGGACGATACCCTCTTCAAAATTGTTTCCTAAAAGTACCATTGCTAATGCATTCAATGAATGTGTTTTAATTGGGATCAGAAAACTGTGGTACTTTAAAGTACCGACGGGGCATTAAGGGTTAACGTTCATTTTCAATGATACTCATACGCACTGGATATTCATAAATTGGGAATATCCTAACGAACCACGCAAAATGCAGCTGTGCCCAACAGCTAACTAAAATTTTAAGGAAAATAACATGGACTAAAAATTCCACAACTTATTTTCAGCAAATAAAAATGTAATAAAATGAAGGTTATGATGATGATAATAATAATAATAACAGTAATAATAATAATAAAATATTACTACTAGAAAACATTAATTCTGCTTTTTCAGAATTTAGTGTCGCCCCCGATGAAAAAAAATATATGTATATATAAATAGTACAAAACCTATTTCAATTTTAAGGCTTAAAGCACACACTTTTATTTTATCAAAAATGGCGTCATTCGCATCCGCTTAAGAATTCCACATTTGCGATCCACTCTTAAACATCTACAGTAAAGCATGCATAAGGCTGTCACTATCGCAAAATAATACACAAATGCAGCAAAAAGATGTCGTCATTAAAGAAACTCGACAAAAAAAACGGCTATCTAATGATTCATAGGCATTCATTTGTTTGTAAAATTAATATAGACAATTTCAGTCGTGACGTCAGTCATGACGTTTTGGTTGGAAACTGACTCCAAACAAACGGTTGCTATGTTGTATTTTCTATTTTGTTTGTGTGTTGCAGCTATATCTTATATCTATATCTCTAAGTGTTTTAATACTTGATATGTACTGGTAACATTTTCCAAAATTTATATTTAAAAAGAAATGACGCATAGCAACCGTTTGTTTGGAGTCAGTTTCCAACCAAAACGTCAAGACTGAGGTTACACTGAAAGCGTCTACAGATACTTAAAATTAAATATAATTTATAATAGCTCCATGTTTTAATGAAATTATTCGTTTATATTTTTCCAAAATAGCACGTATTTTAATTACATTTTCTTTCGGTTGTTATGAGAAAATGGCAACAAAAAGATATAATTGCTATTTTTCAACTATTTTCCTTTTACTTTCTATATAAATGGAGTTGCCAAAATTAAACAAGTGGTGGTAAAAACTACAAAAAAGTTAATATTTCCAAAATAAATGGAGATTCAGTTTTCAAACAAATTGCATTTAAAAGTACTTTTTTTTCCCATACGACGGTATAAAATTAAAATGTGCGATGCTTAGAAATTAAAAAAATTGCTAGAGAGCATTTAATCGCACAATGATACATCTGCTTTGTTTATTGCTGCCTTCTGTAAGCTAACGTTATTTTTTGGAGACAAAATAAGCTGGGAGAAAGAAATAGCATACCGTCTCGGGGGCTAATAATAATAATAAAATTTTAATAATAATAACAGTAGTAATAATAATAATAATAATAAATTTTTAATAATAACAACAGTAATAATAATAATAAATTAATAATAATAATAATAATAATAATAATAATAATAATAATAATAGTAATAATAATAATAAATTTTTAATAATAATAATAATAACAGTAGTAATAATAATAATAATAAATTTTTAGCAGTTTTATTTCTTAAACAGATTTAAGCTCCATCTATTATCACTTCTTTTTTAATAAAACCGTAATAATAAAAGCGACCCGAATTACTAAAAATCAATCTATCGTGGTTCCAATTAAGTTATTTATGTGTGTAAGGGGGAGGGGATTTTATTGTTGTTTTACAATATTTGGAATCAGATAAAGTACCAGTAATTTTGCTGTTGTTCTTCTGAGTTTTTTAAAATAAGAGGAATGTGTATTTTTTTATATAACTCTTGAAATCGTGAATGTTATGATTCATTACATATAAGACATGCAAAGTACAGTTCTTCTTTTTGAAGTAGCGTGACAGTTATTATACTAAGTCCACTTTTTTGAATAAAAGAAGATATAGATAGTACTTACCTCATAATATTTTACTTGCTATCTTTGAGTATTGATTTAAAATGAAAGACAAATATCAAATTCAAATCTTATTATAAGCGCTTGATTCACATTCGTACTATTTTGTGAAGAATTTATTTTCGCCATATTTAGAATAACAAGGCCATTAAGTAAACCATATTGGTATCATTGGAATACATTTATCACCCCATGTCCGAAACATGACTCACACTGCACAAACGCATAGTACATAGAAAAATATATGGCATTTAGTGGTATGTATCACATATGATACAAAATACAGTGAAGGGTGAAAGACAACCATATGAATTTTATTATTTATATCCTTTTTATTTTTTTATATCTATTTTCATTTATTTTCAGAATTGTAGCGAACTACATTATCTATCGAATTGTTTATACCTTTTCAAGATATGCTTCAGAAGAAATTTGGAGTCTCAGATACAACAACAAAATTGTGTGGGATGGACGAACAATGTGTATTGGAATCACAGAGATGTTTATGGAGCACGTTTTAGACCGACTTTTTATAGATAAATTCTTTTCGCCATTGATCCGATATCACGTAAGTATAAAATTTGGTAATAGATATGCTACACTGGTTATGACCTTTAGTAATATTAATTTGATAAAATTTCACAAATAACTACATTCAGCCATTTGATAAAGGGTTTGAAGAAAGCTGTTTTCAATAATCGTAAATCAAACTTTCTCTGTAGCAACACCTTGAACATCTAAATTCGTCATCACATAAGATTAAAGTTATAGTACATAGTTTAAGATAAAAATACAATTAAACCAAGATAAAAACTTAAAGTAGATGGCCGAATAGGGTAAGTCTAGTGTACAGTAAGGTTGTCCAACTTAAGACCCCTGATTTTTCTTTTTTTACAGTAATGAATTTTGCATTGCACATGTAACCTATCTACTCCAAATTTTATGTAAAACACAATAAAAAATACTACTGTAATGTAAATACCAGATAAAAAAGGATTGTTTTTTCAAAAAACTTAATCAATGATTTTGGCTATTTAACCCAGACCTCAGGGTTAGACGCCCATTCGTAACAGAATGGAAAGCCCGAGTAATTAACATTTATAAATCAAAAACTAGATTTATATTTGACTTAATATCATATTTACATCAAATTTAGGAATTAAAAGAAAAATTATTAAAAAATCTTAAATAGACTTTTTTATTTACATATCACCCTTTTTAACTTTTTTTTTACTTACACTTTTCTACTTTTTCCTTTTTCCCGGAAATATTGAAACGGATATTATGCATTGTACACATGTCTCATATTATCATGTATCCATTCATAACAATCAACACATTGCCTTTCTCCAATAAGCAAAATTTGAAGCCAATCGGGTAATTCTAACGAAGGCTAAACTTGTTTAGCCCTGAACTACTGTGACAGAAATTGTTGCAGAACTACTGTGAGCTGTCTGTGAGACCGTTCCATCGAAAAATGAATAAAATGATCGATTAACTCACATGATACTGTTTTTATACTAACCGTTTTGTACAAGACTATTATTATTAAATTTACCTCTTCAAAAGTATCTAATGATAGTAGGGCTCCAAAGAAACAAAATTGCCCTAGTATCTGTAGTTAGGCTAAAAAAAAAAAAAAAAAAAAATTGTCCTGTTATCTGTAGTTAAACTGGAAATTACAAGTTAAACTGCGAAAATGGAAAAAAGCAGCGGTGTGTGAAACAGCTAACAGAAATTAGGGGTTATCTAAATTAACAAGGGTAGCGCCCCACCCTTCTTATATTTGATGCACAAACTCTAAAAACTAATTCTGGAAGCGTCTTTCCCCAATAAGCCGATATACACAATTTGAAGCCAATCAAATAAGTCTGAGGAAGGCTAAACTTGTTTAATCTGAACTAAAAGGTATTATCCCCCTCGTTTTTATATTCGATGTACAAACTCTAAAAACTAATTCGGGAAACAAAATTAAAATTTCTTAAATTAAATGCGTTTGATTTTTATGTTTTATACAGGATGAATTTGAAATGTTTTTTATATTCTACAGAATGTTAAATTTATGTAATTTATATTAAGGTGTGGGAGAGAGAGCAGAAAAATCGCCAAATTTTCAAATTAGAGAATAAGCATGAGGATTATATCTCTAATGTTATGGTGTCCCGGTATTAATGCATGGATTTTCATCACACTTCTTATTTAATTAGTACTTGACAGGAATTTTCGTTTTATACATTTTGGTGTAAATCGCTCAATAGGTGGCACTGCTACGCTGCATTTTTTGCGATTTCCGCAATAGCTCTATCTCAAGAACTATGTGAGGATTTTCAACAAAATTCAGATTCAGGTATACCTGGATATGAATTGACGCTTTATACATTTTGGTGTAAATCGCTCAACAGGTGGCGCTGCTAGGCTGCATTTTTTGCGATTTCAGCAATAGCTCTATTTCAAGAACTAATGCTTAGAATTTTCAACAAACTTTAGATTCAGGTATACATGGATATGAAATGACTCTTTATACATTTTGGTGTAAATCGCTCAACAGGTGGCGCTGCTATGCTACATTTTTGCGATCTCAGCAATAGCTCTATCTCAAGAACTAATGCTTAGATTTTCAACAAACTTTAGATTCAGGTATACCTTGATATGAATTGGTGCTGTTTATGTTTTGGTGCAAATCTCTCAACAGGTGGCGCTGCTATGCTACATTTTTCAGATTTTCCGCTATAACTCTATCTCCAGAAGTAATGCACGAATTTTCATCAAACTTCAAATTCAGGTATACTTTGATTTGAATTGGTGCTAAATTGATGTAATTTCTTGTACTATTTAAATTATTATGATTCAATTGACGTGATTTATACAGAAGAAAGTTTTGTGATGACCACAACATACCAGTTTATATGTTTATTTGTTTGTTTGTTATATATTTGATGCTGATTTGTTCTGTTACAGATAAGATTACGTATTTTTCATAACTATATTGTGGTAACAGTCAAATTTTGTTAAAGACGTATGTTTCTGAATTCCCTCTGAAAGAAAATACATTTTTGTTATAATAAATTGTATGTTATTTTATAGTACTACTAGCAGACCCGCCTGGCGTTGCCCGGAGTTTATAAATAATAACCTTAACAAAACTCAAGTTTGTACGATTTTATATCTTTTGAAATTCTTTTAAATGAACCTAATTTCGGAGGCACCCGTTGCCTTCCGCAGCGTCTAGTGTGTTCCCAACAAACGTCTTTCCGGACGAACCTGTAACCTGAATTCACGCTACCTAAGGCAGCATGTACCGGAAGTGCTCCGCACGTGTCGGAGACAATTGAAAACCAAGTTGAGTGAGCTAAACCTCGTAGTAATCAAGCCCCCCCCACCCCCCCCAAAAAAAGAGAAATATGAAAAAAGAATGTATCTTTAATTATAGAAAATGTTGGTATATGAAGTTTAAGATAAAATTTCATAATACAGAAAGTAGCTGTAGTTGTAATCTAAGTTGAATGACCGAAATCCCGTTGAAGTTAGGTTCTTAGAATAGGAGAAAAGAATGCGCCCCCAAGCGGTGGAAGATGACCTCTACCCTTGTAAATTTCATGAATTACTTTTAACATTAACACGATATTTAATAAACTGATGAAATCCATTATCTAAAGTTAACTTTAAATTAACGCGATTTTTAATTTACAGCTGTAGTGAGTAAACGTAAGTTGATACTGAAAAAGGAGATTAATGTTAAAAAAAGTGGTAGCTGAGGTATAAAGAAAGACCGGGCCCTGGGGGCCACGGTCTTGACTGAAATGTAGTTGGGTATAAGAAAATTTTTCAGTGGTTTTAAAGTAGCTAGAACACGCTAAAACTATATTAAAGAAAACTGCAATAGAATCGGATAGTTTTTAGAGAAGTTGCAACAAAGACCCCAAGAAGGCAATTAATATTCAAAATTGGTGGTAGCTAAAGTCTGATTTTTTTTTCTTTCTTTTTTCTTTTTTCTTTTTTTGTTGTTGTTCATGTCAACTCGAAAATCTAAGAAGTTGTTAGAAAAAAATATTTGTGAATCGGACCATTTTTAAGGGAGCTATAACAGGAGGCCTAAAGGGGTCCAACTGATTGTTGAGAGCAGGGCCCTAACATGAAAACATGTTTAAATGTTTTAGTATTTAGCGTTTTAGATCTTCAATTAGTCAAAATTAAGCATAGGATATGAAGTACTCATTAGAATAACTTTAAAGAAATGCGCAAAAAATGGGGTAAATGCTTAAAAAAAGACCCTAGGGCCCCCCAAAAATATGAGGGTGTTGGTCTAGGGAGAAGAGTCCAAGACTCAATTTTAAAATTACGCAATCAGAAGATGAGAAAATTAGAGAGTGAAAAATGCATGGCACACAAAAAGTTCAAGGGGCCCTGGATAGGGCCTACGGATCTTAGGGTGCCCCAGGATTTTAACTGGACTATGGAAACGGGAGAATAACTAAATGGAAAAATGGTTCCAAAAATGAAGATCGGATTTGATCAATTTATTAACAATTTATGGTGCAAAAGCTTTAAGGGGCCCTGTACCGATCCCCAAGAATCCAGGGACTTACGTTGCATGCAGTTTGGTATAAAGATACTTTTTACTAGTTTTTAAAGTAATCAGAGGACGCTAGAACTATGCTAAAGAATTGCTAGCAATTCGGATCATTTTTAGAGAAGCTGCACCAAGGGCCTAAGAAGGCGATTAATATTTAAAATTGGTGGTAGCTGAAGACTTAAAAAATTTTTGTCGTTCATGCAGTAGTTGGAGGACCTAAGAAGCTAGTGAATTGGACCATTTTTAAGGGTACTATAATAGAGGGCCCAAAATGGGGCCAACTGGTAGTTAAAAGCTGGTCCCTAACATGAAAACATGTTAAAATGTCTTAGTACTTAACGCTTTAGATCTACAATTAGTCAAAATTAAACATAGGGTATTAATAATTCGTTAGAATAATATTTTAATTAAATGCGTAAAAAATTCAGTAAATTCTTTTAAAAAGGCCAAAATGCCCCAATAAAAAAATGACGGTGTTGGTCCTGGAAGAAGAGTTCAAGACTCAACTTTAAATGCACTGAGAAAGTGAGAAAATTAGTTGGTGCAATATGCATGGCGCACAACAAGTTCAACGGCCCTGCACTGGACCCTACGGGACCATACGGACCCCAGGGTCTTAACTGGAATGTATAGACGTGAGAATAACTAGATGGAAAAGGGTTCCAGAAATGAAGATTGTATTAAGAGGGGGGGGGGGGGTAATTTATTAACAATTTATGGGGCAAAAATTTCAAAGGGCCCGTTACCGGGCCCCAATGCGTCAGGGGCTTAATTGGCATGTAGTTGGGTATAAAGATATTTTTAGTAGTTATTAAAATAATCAGAAGACTCTAAAACTATGTTAAAGAAAATTTCAAGAAATCCGGATCATTTAAAAAAAAAACCGCACCAAGGGCTCCAAGAAGGCGATTAGTATTCAAAATTGGTGGTATCTGAACTCTGAGAAATTTTTTTGTCATTCATTTAGTAGCAGGAGGACCTAAGAAGTTGTTAGGAAAAAAAAAGCTGTTGAATCGGACCATTTTTAAGGGAGATATAATAGGGGGCCCAAAAGTGGCCAACTCATTGTTATAAAAAGGCCCTAACATGAAAACATGTTAAAATGTCTTAATACTTAGCGCTTTAGAACTTCAATTAGTCAAAATTAAGCATAGGGTACGAGTTATTCGTTAGAATAATATTTTAAAGAAATGCACGAAAGAATGGATAATGTTTAAGAAAGATCCCTAGGGCTCCAATCAAAATATGAGGGTGTTGGTCCAGGAATAAGAACTCAAGACTCAACTGTAAAATTATGCACTTAGAAGGTGAGAAAATTAGGGGTGAAAAATGCTTGGCGCTCAAATGTTCAAGGGGGCCTAGACCGGGTCCTGCGATTCCCTAGGGGGCCCAGGGGAATGGAATAACATACTGGAATGTAGATACGTGAGAATAACTAAATGGATAATGGTTCCCAAAAATGAAGATAGGATTGAAAGGAACAAAATTATTAACAATTTATTAACGCAAAAACTTCAAGGGGCCCTGTATCGGGCCCCAAGGTTCCAGAGTCATAACTGGAAAGTAGAAGGGCGAGAATAACTATATGTTGAAAGCTCTCCCAAAACGAAGAAGATTGGATAAAAAGGGGACAAGTTATCAACAATTTTGTGCATACAAATTTAAAGGGGCCTAAGGGACCTGGCCCTTAAAAAATTACAAATCTGAGCCTCAGGTGCATCAGGATCTATCTTGGACTACTCACATCTGAATTTTCAGACTTCTACGTGCAGTAGTTTTCGCTAGCCATCGCACACACACAGAGCGATTTGTTCTTTTATTAGTATAGATAGATAAACATTAAGGTATCCGAAAAGTATGGTAATTCCCGTTTGTCTGTTACAATACCATTTTTTTTAATCATAATTATTTACATTAAATAATTTATTCATAATAACTATATTAATTTATCTTTTAACATCATATGCTAATTGTAGCTATCTTTGGATTACATAATTATTATTTTTTAAATAAGTTAAGGCCATTTTTTCGTCTATGACTGTTAGTCTGTTACTATGGCTGAAAATGGAATTTTTCTGCGTTATGTGTGTTTTAAATTGTTTATTAATATGTCTAATTTCACTGCATGAATAAATGAAGTTTCATAACAATATTTTGATAGTTTTGGAAAGTGTATAATTATCGATGCCTGATACATGATCTTTCTTTTATATTTAATGCTATAATATTATATTAAATGCTATATTAAAAGCACTCGTAAGAAAAGTACAATTCAGATTTTTTTTCATCAATATTAAAATAATATCCTACATTCTGAATTTAGATACTTTTGTACATTAAATATTTTTTATGAATTTTTAAAACATCAAAGATCTTCTCTGAATGCTTATAATTCTGTTCTACTTTACTGCAGGTGACAAAAATGGTAGAAATGATTCGACTAGCTTTCAGTACGTCATTTGACCAAAAATCGTGGATGGATAAAAGAACGATGCTAAATGCAATTATAAAGGTAATTGTTATCGATTATAATAAATTTTCAAATGTAGGCTACTCAATTTGTAATAACTAGGATTGAATGCTTGTCGCGGAATAAAAAAAGACCAAAATTTGCGGGAGAGTCGCTCTGATCTTTAGCCAAATCGCCAAATTTTAGCTCGAAAGGGACAAACTAATAACTTTCAATTTTTCTTATTGTAATCTAGTAAATAATGAAAAATATCATATATATAAATTAATTTAGGCTATCTTTACACTGTAAAAAAAAAAAAAAAAAAAAAAAAAAAAAAAAAAAAAAAAAAAAAAAAAAAAAGAATTTTACTTGATCAAGCAAAGACGTTTGCAAAAATAAAACATGTTAGCTTCGAAGTACCGATGATTCCAAAAAGCGCTCTTCAGGATCCCCAAAACCAATGGATTTTTAAGATTTACATAAGAATATTTAAAACAAAAGTTTCTTTCTCTGCTCGTGATTTTTGGAAACATTTCCAAGCAAGTTTTACAGTGTATGAACCATTTTTCTTAACCCAGTATTACAACACGAAACATCGTTTTTTCAATTATGTCAATTTTGAAATAAATAAATTTATGGGAGCAAAATTATAATATAATTTTCATTTTACGCTGTTAATGTAACACTGTTTATCTTCTGAACATATTTGTTGAACAGGAAAATGTTTACTAGAGCATTCTGAAGTTGATGGAATACCTTTTGGAATCGTGGGCAACACGACACAGGTATATTTTCGTAAACCTTCTTGCTATTTCAAGAAACATTTCTCTCTTCATATAGTATAATAATTCTATTTATTTCAATATGTTTTTAAGATGTTTATTTTTTAGTGACTATAATGTGAAATAAATGTAAAATATTATGTTTGGTTAATTATTCTAATTTAAGCTTATATTAATATTCAGTAGCATGTCTTTTATTTGAAAATGAACTTTTTGTGACTATGCTATTTTTTGGAACTAATGAACAATACATTACTGTTTTGGACAATTTCTATAGCAAGCAGTATTCTATTTACAAAATTGTACCAATTTCTTCTAATTCTACTAATTCTACTATCATTATAATTGTTATTATGTACTCTTTATTTTTAAGTTTTTATTCTCAAATATTGAAATGTTATCAATAAACGCAGAATTATTATTGTAAAAACTGTTATGGAACTAGGGTTCAATGGTTCTTCGAAATTAAGAAGAAATCAAATTGACTCACTTATTTTTGAAGCAAGTTTCAAATTAAATAAAGTGTTGATGGAGTAACTTACTGTGTGGAGATGGAAGAACTGATTCCGATACTAAATTTCCTGTATTAAGGCAAGGCATGCGGAAGGTGCAGATGGTGCTATGTACTCTGAAAGGAGCCAGGAGACAGAAGCTTGTTTTCAACAGGACTTTCAGACATGTGTCCAAGGTTTCCACACCTAAAAGGACAAACATTACATTTTGAAACAAATCTAACTAACAAAACTGTTGAATTGCAAACTATCAGAAAAATATCGGAACTTTAAACTATTTTCGCGTAAATCGCACCCTTTTGCCCCTTTTCGCCACCATCAATTTCCAATCATTACTTTTGAAATTGGTTTGCTGCCTCCTGAAAATTTAAATTTAGAACGTTTTTAGAACGCTTTTCGCGCATTTTCACCTCTTTTAAATTTCGATTTTTTTAGGAAATGTTCTTAGAGATCATTTATATCTTATAAGTATCTACTATGCCAAATTCCATGCTTATAGGCCCTTCAGTAACACAAAAATCGCATTTTTAGAACGTTTCTTGCTCCTGCACCTCCTTTGGGGTAGTGCCACCGACATAAAATATAGCTTATTTTAGAAGAAGGTCTGTTACTGTCATTTTGACACCGTTATTTTTTAAATCGATTCGGAACCTCCTGAGATTGTGTAAAAATCGCAATTTAGAACGTTTTTAGAACGCTTTTCGCGCAATTTTCACCTCTTTTAAATTTCGATTTTTTTGGGAAATGTTCATAGAGATCATTTATATCTTAAAAGTAACTAACATGCCAAATTTCATGTTTATAGGCCCTTCAGTAACACAAAAATCGCATTTTTAGAACATTTTTGCTTCTGCACCCCTTTGGGGTAGTGCCACCGACATAAAATATAGCTTATTTTGGAGCAAGGTCTGTTACTATCATTTTGACACCATTATTTTTTTAATCGATTTGGAACTTCCTGAGATTGTGCAAAAATTGCAATTTAGAACGTTTCGGAATTCTTTTGTGTGGCCCTGTAAATGAATAATAAATATTCTCTGCGCCGCATATGCTACAGAATGTATATTTAAATGCATTTCATAAAAGCATTTCAAATTCATTATGTTTGAAAGGCTGTAACATTATTAAAAACTATCTCAAAGGATTTTTCTCCGTAGGTCGTAATGTAATGGAATTCTTTTGAGTGTTCCGGTAATCTCCCACTTACTCGCAACGCGACCAAACTGCCTTATTAACAGCAGGAGACCAAGGGCCAAACCAACCGCGTGTGGGTGGCAGTGCGTGTTCATGGGGAAAAGTCTGGCTTTACCCACACACACTAGACTTTTATATACAGGGTGTCCGAAAAGTCTGGAAACGGTCGAATAACTCGAGAAATACAAAGCAGATTGTAAAACGAAAATATACGTGTTAAATACTTTTAAAAAAGCTACTCAGTGATACCAAATTTGACCCCCGCAACCGACCCCCCGCGGGTCAGAGGGCGTCTAACTTTGAAATCTTGAATAATAATCCCCATTTTTTATTGCAGATTCGGATTCTACGGACAAAAATACGTAACTTTTGTATTTAACATTTTTTTTCGAATCCTCTTTGATCACGGTGTAATCGAGCATATTCGATAGACACTATATATTTTGATTTTCCCAACCTGGTTTTGCCATCTCGAAATCTTATTGGCCAGAACTTTCGTCGTCAAAATAGTCCTCTTTTGCGGGAATAGTGTTTCTTGAAAACCATCAGTGGCGGTTCTTTCGATGACGCTTTATATATTTTTTCCATAAAAATTAATAGAAATATATTAAATTAGTACTCTATTTGCATATTTTTTATCCATTTCTAAATAATAACCTGCGTATTTTGATTTTTTAACGTGTAAATATACACCTTCCCTCTTGAACAGAAAAAGGATTATCTTCATTATTTGGGGGCGGGGTGTATAAATATTCTGCGTTTTGATGGTCCTGCTGTTTTTTTAATATCATCTAATTCAGGAGGCTGATGCGGGTGTACAGTTTTTTAAAATTATTACTATAGAAAAACATATAGAACAAAATATTTAAGTAAAAACATATAAAAACATTTTATGCTGGCTGAGCAAAGGATGGGGAAGTAGCGTAAATTTCAGTGGGGGTGGAGTTATATGTTTTGATGATTGATCAGTTACTCTAACTCCAAAATATCAAGTCGGGCAGAAATTTTTTCCATAATTCTTATAAACGTAATAATTTATTGCAATTTAAAATATTTTTCAATTTAATATTCTTTTCATAATTTTAAAATTAATAATTTTAAACAATTGAAAATTTTTGATCTTTTAAAATTTTTTATTTAAAAAATAATTAAACTCTTTAAGCTCTCTTGATTATTTCCTGGGGAAGACGACGCTTTAATTTTCACATGGGAAGAATGATGTAGAAAATTGTTTAATTATTTATTTATTATTACAATAAAATATCAAATATGACAAACTACAGGGTGTCCGGAAACGGTCGAATTTCTGGAAGACTGGAAACGGTCTCTTTCTGGAACCGTTCGAATAATTCAAGAAATTCATATAAGATTAAAAAACGAAAAAATACATGTTAAATATTTTTAAAAAAGCTATTCCGTGATACCAAAGTTGATACCCCACCCCTTTGAAATTTTAAATGGTAATCTGGAAACGGTCGAATAATTCAAGAAATTCATACAAGATTGAAAAACGAAAAAATACATGTTAAATATTTTTAAAAAAGATATTCCGTGATACCAAAGTTGACACCCCACACCTTTGAAATTTTAAATGGTAATCCCCTTTTTTTATTTTTAGATTAGGATTCTTCGGAAAAAAATGCGCAACTTTTGCTTTTAACATTTTTTTTCGAATCTTTGTAGACGACGGTGTAATCCAGCAAAAAGTGTCAGATACATATTTTGTTTTCTCAGTCATGTTTTGCAATCACGAAATGTGGTGGGCCAAAGTGGTCGCCTTAACTGGAATTGTGTTTGTCGAAAAGTATCAATGGAGGTTCTTCCGATTACAAAAGTGCTTTATATGCTTTTGCCATGAAAATTAACAGAAATATATTGAATTAGATTTCTATTTGTGTTTTTATTTTATCCCTTCAATCCATTCTAATCAATTAACCTGCGTTTTTAAATATTTTAATATGTAAACATGACCCTCCTCTTCCGAACAGAAAAAAAGATAATCGTTATTTGGTAGAGGTAGGTATGGATATTCGACATTTCGTCAGCTTCTGCTGTTTTTTTTTTTTTTTTTTTTTTTTTTTTTATATATATATATATATATATATACTCTAAATCGCAGTGAGGAAGTGGGTGTATGGGATTTTTTTACTATTACTACAGAGTAACATATAGGACAAAATAAAAAGAAGTACATATAATTTTTTTGTGTGCGGGAGGAGCAAAGAATGGGGA
The DNA here is from genome assembly GCA_963932465.1 of Maratus speciosus. Classification (NCBI taxonomy): domain Eukaryota; kingdom Metazoa; phylum Arthropoda; class Arachnida; order Araneae; family Salticidae; genus Maratus; species Maratus speciosus. The sequence continues at coordinate 150,269,401 of OZ010788.1, forward strand.
AGTGTAAATTTCAGGTGGTGGTATGATTGGAGATTTAGATCATTGATTAGTTACTGAAACCAGAAAATGACAAGTCTGGCAAAGAAAGAAAAAAAAAAAAAAAAAATCAGTAATTCTAATAAATGTAATAATTTTTTGTAAATTAATATATTTTTTCAATTTAACATTTTTTTCATAAATTTAAACAATAGAAAAATTTTGATATTTGAAACTTTTTAATTTAAAAAATAATTTAACTCTTTAACTCTGTCAGTATTTGTGAGGCAGATATATTCATCATCAAAAAGTGCATGTGGAATTTGTTTTGGACACCATTAATAAATGAATAATAATATTTTTCTTTTTTAATTAAAGGATTTTTTGGTATTTCACAAGTAAAAGGGACAGTTGAAAAAACACGGTGTACTCGAAATAAAATTTGTGTACGCGATGCGGTCTCGAAAGGGTTAAGGTGTAATGATTATTTGCTGGGGCAGACGACGTTTTAATTTTCATAACAGAAGGATAATGTAAAAAATTGTTTATTTATTATTACAATACTAGGGGGCTCTGCCCCTGGAAGCTGCGCTCGCAAACACCCGTTCAGACACCGCAGAATCTAAAAACACGCTAATCTGATCGGTTTAAAAAATATTATAGAAGATTGAATTATACTGAAAAAAGCTGTGCAGATCTCCCTGTAAACGGGTTTCCATTCAATTTCCTTTGATTTCAAAAACTTAAGGCCGAATCAGTTGCTGTTAAGACATCCAATGGTTGTTTTCGTGTTTGATTAAAGAGGATCAGTTAAATGTTTGAAAAGAAGCTAAAAATAAAAGGAATTAAATGTACAGAGTCTTTGTCTCCCGGTATTTTAAAACAATTTCTATAACAATAGCCGAAGTCATGTGACTATCATCAAGAGTTCCGTGCGAACCACTTCGCTTCTTATATCCCTGGTGCCATTTTGGTACTTTAATATTAGCCAGGTACAGGTGATAAGTCGCCAAATATTATTCTATCGCCATCATTTCATCTATATTACAATAGTCCAAGTCATGTAACTGCCATAAATAAATACGCTCTGATCCCTTCGCTTTTCATATGAAAGTTTGGCCCAGATATCCTATACGGCCCCATATTGGCGCGATTTTTTTCCGATGCTAATTTGGGGAAAAGACCAACAGCATAAACAACAACATCCGGCTTATCAAATCAAGCAAAAGAACGATACTATGGTGCCAGTTAAGTAACCGTTGCGTATATGACATTGGCGTAAGAAAAAAATAGCACCAATATGGGACCGTATGTGCCATCTGTGCCGAAAGTTTTCCATTTCGATTAAAAAAAATCAATTTTTTTTTCGAATAATACTACATAAAAGTATTGTCGCAAAGAATTCTTGGTACTGTTACGCTAGCCGGGCGCAAATCTTGCCAATAACTATTTTTCAACTCGCCAGTTAGCATTTTTTTTTTTTTCGAGTGGTAAATTAAAACATCGCTTTGAAGTTGAAATTAAATGTCATCGTTTGTTACATCATTTAATATTTGGCCAGATGCCATATACACACCCGGCTTGGCGTGGTTTTTTTTTCGAAAATTTGGCGAAATCCTCGTTTTCGAATACCAGTTACATATGTATTTTTGGTACTACTTAGTTATACCGTCGAACAAAAATCTATCCCCAAACTATAAGATTAAATACCAATAATGGTTGATAAATGTCACATTCACTTGACTTTAAGCAAGTTACACGTCTTTACGTCATCAAGTGATTTTTATTTCGAAGTTTTATTTGTATATTTATTAATGTTATACTATTTTCTCTGTCCTTTCGTTATTTAAAATAAAAATTATGTCAATTTGTATAATTTGGCGAGTGGTTTGGCGATTTATATAATTTGGCGAAATGGGTCGATGGAATAACTAAGTAGTACCGTATTTTTTAATTATTTTCTATTATTTTTTATTTTTAAAGGAAAATACCAAAAAAATAATTAACTATAGAACAAAACAATTTGTGTAATTAAAAAAAAGAAAATAAAGTAAATAAACACTTATTATTAAATAAACAACAATAGCCGGGTTACCATGTCAACCAAAATAATGCCATTTTGACGCCAATTAGGTACCCCGGTGCGTATATGACATCTCTGCATAATATTTTTCTTTTCATTTCGTTTAAAAAAAAATAAAGAAGTGAAAGCCATTTATTTTAAATGTTTCTGTTTGTATTAAATAAAATGATAATGAAATACAAATTGAATTATGAATAAAAGTAACATGATATATTTCTTAGCATACATTTTAGGGGTTGCCAAACTTCTCGCCAAATTAGTTTAAAATAGTAACCTTTTCTAAAATCTGAAAAAAAAAATATCTGTTTGATTAAAATTTGAGTTGCCATCATTAGAAAAATGTATGTAAAATTAGAAAAAAATTAATATTTCGAAAACTAATTCGAATTTAAAAATTCTAATATCAGTTTTGAAATCTGCGGATCAATATTGATTTTTGGTGTTAATTTCATCGCAAAGTATTCCATATTTTAGGAGAAATCGCCGTGAAACATAATCAGTTGTTTAATCAGTCGATTCAAAGAATCGTTACATTTCAGCCGTTTCATATATTCGTTTCATAAATTCGTTTCATTAGGATTTTATATATATAGGGTAGAAAATAACATATGAGACAAAAAATATAATCTAAAACATAATTGGCAGAACAAATTAAAAACAGATCAATTTATTTTCTGCATTTTTTAAGCCCTAGAAGGCGCATTTATTAATATATTTCATTCAGTTAGTTCTACGTTCAATGTTAATTTTTTGTAACAAATAAGTTAAACCAATTGAACGATTTAAAAAAAAAAAAAAAAAAAAAAAAAAAAAAAAAATCAAACAATATGATACATAAAACCCATATTAAAAACTTAGGTTCCGTTAAAAAGGAATCTAAACAATTTTTTTACTTTTTTCATTTTTAAGCTGCAAATATTTGTATTGCAGATTTTGTATTATGCTTATGATGAGTGTGTAAAAAATGATAAAACACGTGTAAAATGAAAAAAAAAAAAAAAAAAAAAATTAAAAAGTCTAAGATTTATTTCGATTTAATTTGAAGGGAGCCTAAGTTTTTACGGTATTTAAATTATCATACTGTGTAAATTTTGTTTTTATTTTTTAATGTTCATTTGGTTTAACCCTTACCGGCGCAGAGTAATTCTGTTTATAAACTGGTGAAATAATAGACTGACATCCGAATTTATAAACGAGTTTATTGGAAAACACACACTTGCTTATTTTCAAGTACGTTATAATTGGGAAATTTTAATTAAATATTCTGGGTGCCAGTAAAATAAAAATTAGGTGTCCTTTTTTAAGGACACTGCCTGAAAAAGGGTTGTTACGAAACTTTAACATTAAACGTCGAAAGAACTGAATGAAATATATGAATAAATGTTCCTTCTCGGGCTTAAAAAATGTAGGAAAAAACTGATTTGTTTTTAATTTGTTCTGCAAATAACGTTTTTGTTTATATATATTTTTTTTTCACATTTATTATATTATTGTAATAATTAATAAATAATTAAACAGTTTTCGACATTATCCTTCCCCCATGAAAATTAAAACGTCTTCTCCCCTAGGAAATAATCAACAGTGCCTAAAGAGTTAAATTATATTTTAAATTCAAAAGTTTAAAAGATCAAAATTTTCCAATTGTTTAAAATTATTGGGTCGTTCGGAAAGTCGTGTCCGTTTGGGAAAATTAATTCGTCCCGGAAGATTCTATCATTTAATTATTAGACATTGATTCCTATATCTAAGCAGCTTTTTCTGGTACGAATTGATTTTCCCAAACGGACACGACTTTCCGAACAACCCAATAATAAAATTATGAAAACATGTTTAAACGGAAAAATATATTAATTTACAAAAAAAAAGTATTACCTTTATTAGAATTTTTGAATGTTTTCTGCCCTACTTTCTAGTCAGTAGTTGTAGTAACTAATCAATCATCAAAACCTATAATCCCTCCTGAAATTTACACTACTTCCCCTCCTTTGCTCATCCAGCACAAAAAGATTGTATATGTTTGTTTGTTTCTTAAGTCCTATATGTTATTTTACAGTAATAATAATAATAAAAAAAACTCATACACTCCCATCCGGCCCAGAATTAAGTGATTTTTGTAACCGCTGAAGACATCGAAACACAGAATATCAACATACCCCGCCCCCAAATAATGAAGCTATCATTTTTCTGTTCGGGAGGGGAGGTGCTTATTTACTCGTTAAAATATCAAAATACGCAGTTTATTATTTAAAAAATGATCGACTGGATAAAAGAAATGCAAATAGAAAACTATGGAAAAGCATATAAAACGACATGAAAGCAATCTCCACTGATGGTTTTCGAGAAACACTATTTCCGCAAAAGACGGCAACTTTGACGTTAAAAGTTCTGGCTAATTAGATTTCGAGATGTCAAAACGTGGTTGGGAAAACTAAAATTTGCATCTGTTTTATTTGCTCGATTACACCGTTATCAACGAGGATGCGAAAAAAAAAACGTTAAATGCAACGTTAAACGTTAAACGTTACGTATTTTTGTCCGTAGAATCCGAATCTGCAATAAAAAATGGGGGTTATTATTCAAGATTTCAAAGGTGGACCCCCTCTGACCCCCGGGGGGTCGGTTGCAGTTGTCAAATTTGGTATAACTGGGTAGCTTTTTTAAAAATATTTAACACGTATATTTTCGTTTTTCAATCTGCTTTGTATTTCTCGAGTTATTCGACCGTTTCCAGACTTTTCGGACCCTGTATATATAGATTAATTTGTTATGAAAGGTATTTTTATGAAACTCTTTTAATATTAGGGTGTAAAAAAATCATGTTTTTTTTTTTTTTTTTTTTTTTTTTTTTTTTTTTTTTCAAAAACTAAAAAAAAAAATCTGATTTTTTTTTTTTTTTTATTTAAATCAAATTTTTTAAAATTTAAAGCGGATTTTTATGATTTTTTCTTCAGCGTTAAAATAATAGTTACCAAGAGTTTTTTTATACTAGATATTTTTATACAAGTACAAGATAATTTTTGCGGCCCGTTTTGCATTTGTACTTAGAAAAAATACTGTTAATCACCTAAATCTACACGCATGTGTATGCTAACCAAAAAATTATAAAATGAGTTAAATCCATTCATACGCACATCAAAGGGAATAGTATAAGAATCGCCAGTTATATCTGAAATGCTCAAAATATGAAATAGCAGCATTATTACCTCTCAGTGGGGATTACTAGCTTTCAATGGTTCAAAAAAAAAAAAAAAAAAAAAAAAAATAAGAAAAGTTTTGCTTCCTTTTCAATCCCTAATTACTTTCTTTATTTGGTGTATATGAGTTCCAAAGTAAAAATTAAAGTAATTCAGCCTTTACTGAAGAAGCTCTTGCTCTGCTTAACATTTCTATATCAATTGTTCCTTTTCTCTTATACATTCTTTTACAGTAGCTGTTGAATAGATGACATTCTTTAATTCTTCTTTAGCTCCTATATTTTCTATAAATTTATTATTGCAAAAGTAGAATCAGAAAAAAAAAAGATTATGGCTATTTAATCTTTTACTTGCAGAAATTTATTGTACTTGGTATGCTTTTTTTACATATAAGAAAGAATAATTTGATTACTTAAAGGAAATGATGACATATGTTTAAATGAAATGCTTTTTGTGCCAGATAAAAACTGTGCTTTTTAAAAACTTTCTGTACTTAATTTTTTACAAGACTGAGGAGCAAAATACCTAGCAAAAACTTTCCAAATTAAATTCATCTTAGATTTTAATACTTTTTCCGTTATTTTAAACATTTAGAAAATTTATGATTTTAAAATGAATGATTTTTTTTAAAAATCAGTTTGTTAAAATTATGATTTAATCACTGATTTAAATCAACTGATTAAAATCGTTGACACCTTTTTTAAAATATATATGTAATCATAAATGAGTTAATAATTCGAAAGAAATTAGAAGTTTGGAATGGAATTAATTCAATATAAAATTTGGGGGTCCCTGTTTTCTTAATTTCGGACTCCTTCAAATTTTTTTAAGGGAAGCACTTCGGTAATCAGCGCCTGCCAGTGTTTAAAACAAATACACTGCAGATTAAAATTTTCTGGGAATAATTTTTAATGTTTTATGACTGTTTCCGTGAAGATGCATTAGAAGATTTTTATTCTAAACATCTATGATTTTTGAAAAAAAAAATTACAGAATAATCAATTTTATATTTTCGAATTTATTAATATTGTCGAATTATGATATTCGACTGAATCAAGTTAAATCAATAAATGTGAGAAACAGTTTGTAATCTCACCTTTACAACATGATTAATTTTAACTGCTCTTTTTTTTCTTTTTGAGGAAAGAAAGAGTTATTTTATTATTTAAGCCTTTACACACAATGAATGTGCTTCTATTAATGCTTATTACTATTACTGAATTTTGTACTTTGAAATGCATTATATGGTACCCGTGTACCCTCTACTTTACATAAATACAGTATTTTCTATATTTAGTTACGCAGTTTTTTAACCGGACTATTAAATTGTTTTCGAAAGAGACACAGGAATGCATCCAAATAAGATTCGAGTTTTGGCCACGATTTTCGGATAATTCGCCACTCTTCACCAGTTTTATTGTATTTAATCCCTAATGTATTGCATTTTGTATTACCAGCTACAGAACATGGCAAGTACAATTGGACACGCAGAATGGATTGTAGATGATCAACTGTTGGACGAATACTACAGAAAGGTTAGTAAAGTCATAAAACTTCTCCATCAGCGGTTTCTGTAAAAAAAAAAAAAAAAAAAAAAAAAAAAAAAAAAAAAAAAAAAAATGTAAGTTGTGCAGTACATGCGAAATATTTTCGTTAGATGTATGAAATCACGCATCCTTTCACCAAGTTGCTGTATAAGTTTGTACGAATATAGAAATAATTAGTAAAGGGGAAGTAAAGTATGTGTAGTTTTACATGCATTGGTTGTGCATTATCTGTAAATATTCCATATTGTTCAATTCTGCCTTTTTTACCAGAGTGACAGAGTGACTTGGAAGAAATATTTATACTAACTTAAACGATTATCCTAAACGATTCTATTATATTAAAATCTGGCTATCTGTTTGTATTTCACAACTACTCCTTTTGTAATATATAGAACGCAGCGCGACTAAATTAACATCAGTTGTCCACATGGATCTGAAGATATTTTATAACATCTCAGAATTTTAAAATTTACATTAGCTTCTGATATTCAGGGTGCAATATGTTATCTATCGCCGACCTTTAATTTCTCAACCGTTGGTCGTAAACATATAGTTCCAATTACAAAAACGTTTCAAATGAGGTAAATATTCATGAATTCGAGATCAAAATCAGGGTGCTATGTCCTTTTTACAGGGAAACCACCTTTATCCGGTATCGCCAAATCGGGGTATCACCGAAGAGGGTTATTCCATCTAAAAATTTGAGCTGACTTTTAGGGGTCGTATACAAAGGGAAGAATGAATTGTTGAAATTAAACAGAAAGATAAATATCAATTTATTACAACATCAGAAAACGGTCTAGTATAAAAAATGAACATATGAAACGCCGGAATCTACTAGAGGTACTGCTCAAAGTGTTCTCCATTGTTCGCAATGCGCAATTGAATGCGTGACAGTACTGCGTCCTGGGCACGTTGGAGCATAGCAGGTGTGCAAACTGTGCGAGAATCAAAAGGATGATGTGACCTGGAATCCTCTACATCGCCCGGACAGTACGACACGTGTGATGCGGTATATGGGAACCTGGATTGTTGGACCCATCTTCTAAGATGGGACCTTAACTGGCGATCGTTACCTGCATCTGCTACAAAACACGGTACGTGACTGGTAGGAAGAGTTGCTCTCCGACATGCATGCCGTGTGTGGTTTCAACCTGATGGGGCCCTCTCCGCATAAAACATCAAATGTACGGGAGTATTTGGCCACCGAATTCTGTCAACAGATCTTTGGAGATGGTGGTCCGGTAGAGTAGCCACAGCGTTCACCGGACTTGACTTCTATGGACTTCTACCTCTAGGATTACATCCAGACATACGTCTGTGTGACTGAGACTACTTCTATGGTTCATCTGAAGCAGCGCATCATCCTTGATTATCGCACAGTTTGCACACCTGCTATGCTCTAACAAGTCCAGGACTCAGTACTGTTAGGCGTTCCACTGTGCATTGTCACCAACGGAGAAGACTTTGAGCAGTATCTGTAGTAGTTTCCGGCGTTTTATGTATTCATTTTTTATAGTAGACCATTTTCGATATTATAATAAATTGATATTTATTTTTCTGTTTAAATTCAATATTTCATTCTTCGCTTTGTATACGACCCCTAAAAGTCAGCTCAAATTTTTAGATGAAATAACCCTCTTTGGTGATAACCCCGATTTGGCGATACCGGCTAAAGGTGGTTTCGCCGTAAAAAGGACATAGCACCCTGATTTTGATCTCGAATTACTTTAATTCATCTTTTAACTGATCCCTCAATGAATAACAAAATCTTGTACAACAATCTCAAAATTTAAAATTTAATAAATCTGTCAATTTTTGTAGTACAGATATAAAACCTTTTGTGTTATATGTGTTATGATATGTGTAAACTTTTACTAAATATAACTATAGGGACTGGGGGACCGTATAAAAAGTTTGATTTCGTAATTTTTATAAAATTGATTTTTTTACTTTAAATAATGCCACAGCATGAATATTTATTTCTTTTGAAACGTTTTTGTAATTGGAACTATATGTCTACGACCAACGGTTGAAAAATTAAAGGTCGACGATAGATAACATATTGCACCCTGTATATATATATGTATATATATATTTGTAACATTTAACGAAGCATCGCTAAACATGGCAACTTAATTACCCCCACTTTTGTGGATAAAAAAGGAAAAGGTGGGAAGTAAAACGGATTATTGTATTTCGATTGAGGTCATATTATCATTAAAAATGAAATGAGAAATTATTTCCAATTTGAGTAGATGGCGAGAAAAAATCTTTAGTAAACTAAATTTTTCAAGAAAAATCGAAGAAATAGAAACGTATTTTCACATATTCAAGTTTCTTGAACTAATTTATTGACAGAACTAAAAATCGTCTGTCGACATTATTGACATTTAAAAATCGTCTGCAATCATTTGCATTTAAAAATCTTTACATCGTATAACCCATGCCAGGAAGACAAACAGTGCTAATAATATTAATTACAAATTACAATAACCCATTTTTTTTCTTCTACATTATAATTATATGTTTAACACTATTTCTACCGGTGTCAAAGGACACCTTTTAAAAGATTTCGATTTAGGGTTTTTCATTTGTAATTTTTAGATTGAAACTATCAGTGCCAAAACTAGCCTTTTTTGCACCCGGGGCAAACATGGATTTTGGCGCCCCCCTCCCCTCTTCCACAAAGTATATTTACAAAGAGAATTTTTCTAATTTTCTAATAGCCGACTTACTTTAAAATTTAAAATATCTAATCATAAAATATTCAATACTGAACTACGTAATGTACAATTGCGGATCCAAGGGGGAGGTCACGGGGGTCATTACTCCCCTCTGAACACGAATGAAAATAGTCTAAAGATCATTTTAAAAATGAAATATACAGTAGAGTCCCGCTTAACCGATTTTCCGCTTTAACCGAGTTATTTTCATCTGATGGACTGATGGCTTGCATTATTAAGAAACAGCCATTATAAATGAAGTGTTAGGTGAAGATGAAAGAGCAGCCGTAAAGAGTTAGAACTCTGATTTTCTGGTCAGAATGGGAGGAGGGGGGGGGGATGGCCATTTTTTTAAACTATGGCCATCCCCCCTTTCCCATTCTGACCAGAAAATCAGAGTTCTAACTTTTTACGGCTGCTCTTTTATCTTCACCTAACACTTCATTTATAATGTCTGTTTCATAATAATGGAAGCCATCAGTCCATCAGAAGGAATGATCCATTCCAAAGGTATAATCTTTAGTTGGCGCCCGAGGCGCATGCCCCCTCTGTCACCCCTTAGTTTCGGCGCAGGAAACTACTACAAATCATTTTCAATACAATGTTTATTACATTAAAAAACTACGAGATAAATCAAACATAAATCAGAACTTTAACCCTTAAATACCGGGTGTTGCTTTTCGGCAACATACCTAATTTAGGCTTCTAAAATACTATTAGAATAATATTTAATCTATAACGCCTAATGTTGCCAATAAAATACTTTCTGAGAATATTACTAAATAGATTTTCAACATGTAGATGGCAACACTTGTGCTGTTTAAGAATAAAGAATATTGCTACATGTTCTTTTTGCTTTGTTTGGAAGCTTGCGAAATACCCTATTTTGTTCTGCCGTGAGCAAGTAACATTTATTTCTTATGATAGTTCTGAAAATTCTTGTGTGCTTAATATTACTGAATTTTATCAGAAGAAATTATTTTTTAAATTAAAGACCAGTATTGCCGATTAGTAACAAACTGTTTTTTAACCGTAAACCATACTTAAAACTAAATATGATTTTTTAAAGTATTTTTCCCATGATTTATTTAAAAAATGAAAGCTGAAAAACGTTATTAAAAGGTTCGTTGGTTGATTTTTGATGGCCGATTATCTACACTAGGGATATAGGCCCGTAAGGTATAAAAGACGAAAGCGTCACGCGAACAGTTCTTTTCTTCGTCAAAAGCAAACCGATTTTAATGCACCCGAAAATTGTTTGCTAATTGATTTTTAGAATGCGTGCAAAAAGTATTTAATGAATTTAAACATAAACAATGAGAGAGTATAATGAATGCATTTTTTCATATTACATATTTAAGTTGCTTGTTATTTAATTTTATTACTTTAAAAACAATTCCATATATGAAAATATACTTTCATATATTTAATCTTATTCCAAAATAAAGACAAAATTCATTTACCAATTATTCATTATTCATATCAATATCAAAGAATTCGTCGTTTCCATAGCAACGAAATTGAAACGACAGTGCTCAATTGGGCTTAATTTTGAGATGTTGAAACAATTTTAATTTATTTTAATTTTGTTTTAATTCATAAAATTTGATATTTAACTTTCATTATAAATATGTATATATATAACAAAACTATAGTTAAATCAAACTAAAGCTGACAAAATTAGAGTTATTTACATTAAATTTATTTAAACAAGTTCAATATAAAACATTTTTATCTTAAAGACTATTCGACATAAAAAAGTATTTTTCTACATTTCATTTCATCACCAACCGATGATAAATCGCCAAATAAACGAAATGTTCGTTATTTTTTTACAAACGTTCTATCGAGGTTCCGCCAAAAAAGTTTTTACAAACATATATATCCACATGAGAAGAACACTCTGTAATTTTTTCAGATTTTTCTAAATATGACCGTATGGAGACCTTCTTTGTGAGTGGAAGAACATGTTATGCTACATTTTCTTAAAAATGATTTTATCTTTTGGACGAAGATGTTATCAGGTATTCTATCACATGGTAAAGTTAAAATACCAAAGTTCTATTCAGTCTTTAAGATTTAAGACATTATTCATTAATATTTAATATTTTAATATTTAATAATGCAAATAATATTAATATTTTTTAATATTTCAAAATTAAATATGAATAAGTTTTTTTCATATAGTTCAGTACCACACTTGTTAATATTTTAAACACATGGTATCAAAGAGAAAATAAATCATTAAAATTGACAACAAAAACTTTCACATCAAATTTCTTCAAATGTAATTTTTGTTACTTAACATGTTCTTCCACTTAGCTCTTCAATTGTTCGGGTACATACAAAAGTGCAAAAATTTTTGTGAACAATGTATGTTTTATAAGAAACCTGTACAAAGTAATATTACAGACTTTTTTTAAATATAAGCATTTGAAATACTGAAAAAAAGGATAAAAGGTACGATGCGCTTTAGTTATTGTTTACTTCTCTTTATTATGTGTTTCTTTTTTAGACATTAGTCTTATTAAATTTTTCTTATATGTCTAATTACATTGCATAAAAGAAAGTTACTGCCCGAATTAAAATACATTTTCCCATTTTATGCATATTTTTCATTTTATGCATGTGCATTTTGTTACACAAATTTCATGAATTTGAGTTAATTTCTATTTAACGAATTTTCTTCATAACGAATTATTTAAGTGTAACGCTGAGACTTAAATAAGTTATATATTTAATAAATGCATATATAAAATTACTCTTTTGAACACTATTGGCATTTGGCACCGATAGCTGTTCAATTGCAGATATGACGGCACTAGCTATTTTTTAAAAAAATATTTCCATTTTATATTTTAATTTTAATATTAGAAATCTTTTATGAAATTTCTTTAAAATGGTGGTAATCGGATTTCTTCCATTGTTGCACAGAAAAAAAGAAAATGCACTTTATTCAGCAGTTTATTTAAGTATTGCGCGGCAGCGCAATACTTATTTATTTCCAGTGTCACTTCTCAATGTTAATTTAACATGGAAAAGCGTATGGAGATCATAACTTTTTCATTTTTTCTTCCCACCTTTTTGTCCCTGATGCCACTCATTTTTTTATTCTTTACTAATTCTAATCATATTATAAATTTAAAGTGTAAAAACGTTTGCCTGACGTCAGGGTCAAAACGAATGGTAAAATGCCTTTGCATATGGGTGAATTATAACCCAGAGAGAAACATGGGCCAATTTTTTTTTACATTATTCAAATATTTTACTTAATAATTCCAATTTTCGCTTTTTTCATTGAAAATCAACGGACATTTTTCATAGAAAATGTAACATTTTTATTTCATTGTTGCAAAAATTTCAAAAGCCGTAATAATAATTTATTTCTCTTCAGTTGAAAGATTTTCACGTGAAATATTAAATTGAGCTGGTATTTTTTTTTTTTTTTCAAAAATTAAAAAGGTGAATATGGCGTCATAGTCGAAATAAAAAGGATATTTTCAGAATACGTTTTTGCTTTGGTCAAGTTTATATTTTAGTAAAAAGTTTCTAATGGATAGCTATTTTTACGCAGGTAGCGAACTTAGTGACTTCCATTTTTAAATTAAAATATTTGTTTTGCAGATTTTGTATTATGTTTATGACAATTGTGCATAAAATGATAAGATGCATGCAAAATACAAAACTTAAAAAAAAAGTCTAAGATTTATTTCGATTTCATTTGAACGGAATCTAATTTTTTAGGGTGTTTTAAGTATCATATTGTATGAATTTTATTTTTATTTTTTAATCTTCAATTGGCTTAGCTAATTTGTTACAAAAATTTAACATTAAATGTAGAACTAATTGAATGAAATAACTTAATATCTGTCCCTTCTCGGGCTTAAACAATGTAGGAAATAAATTTTGTTTTTTTAATTTGTTCTTCAAATTATGTTTTTGTTTAATTTATTTTTATTTATTATATCCTTATTGATGGGATTTTCTCATTACAACTAAAAATAATTTTAAAACATTTTGGGAAACAGAAAATGACGTCACGCTTTAAATACAAAACTGTTACATTTCAATATATTTTCATTCCGCTGATACAGAGTTTAAGACGTTAGACGAAATCTTCCGTGAAAGAAAATGATGTCATATTTAAAAGAAAATTGACATTTTCTTTCATTAAAGTAAAAATTTTACCACAAATGCATAATTTTGCGGAATTTTTACTCGCCGGTGTTAAGATTATAACCTCAAGTCAAGAGCGCGAATGTTAATGTACAAAGTTGTAGCTGACAAACGCGACTTCAAGTTTGCACAAAATATTTATTAATAACCTCTTTTGCGTAAAAATATTTTTAAATGGTGAATACGGATATAAGAGGTGCGTATGTAAATTTTGAGATGGTGAAAATGACGTAAGGTTTAAATTGCATGCAGAAAAAAATTGTATGATTTTGTCAAAGTGAAATAATTTTTGCTGATTTTTCGTCATAATTACTTATCTTGATTATATTTTCTCATTACGTATACGAATAAAGTTGAATTTTTCAATGACTTGAAACAGCTAAAGTTTAAGGAAATAATATTTTGGTAACTTTAGTTTAAAGTAATATTTATTTTATGAGTCAGACTAATCAATGTTCAATGGACTTTTACTGCAATTATTTTTTTAATTTTATTATAAACCAATGTAAAACTTTTTCTTCCGACGAAATTCGAAGGGTTCCACCTCGTTTTCAATTAATTATCATTGAAAAATGACGGTTAAACCGTTTCACAAAGGTGCTAAAAGTAAAATGGTTTATCGTGCAAAAATGACAGAGTATTTTTTCTTGTAAAGCATTTATTTTAATTTAAAAAATTGAAATATTTTTTATAAGTTTGTCAAAATGGCACAATTTTCATTTCACCAGCTTCAAAATCAGAAAGCAAATTTTAAAAGAGTAATATAATTTTGAAAAATAATATTTCTTATCAAAAATCTCATAATCTGCAAAATGTAATTTTCACAATTTTTGTTTACCTACGTTGTAAATATGAGTTCTATCTTGAAATTTAGTATTTAATAAAATTAATGTTATAGTTTTTTTTTCTAAATGTACAGAATATTGGATTCCTTTTTCTTTCAAGAAATCGAAATATCTTTTGCAATGACAATGCGCCAATCAGGTTGCCACACAACTAGTAATAAAATAAAAACTTATGAAATAGAAAATAATTATACATCTTTATTAGATTAGCGTCACAGAACTCGCAGAAATGCGTATAACAACGCATATTAGAGGCGCGTATTACAACGCATATTAGAGGGAGCATTACAACGCATATTACAGGCGCGTATTACAACGCATATTAGAGGGGCGCATTACAACGCATGTTAGAGGCGCGTATTACAAGGCATATTAGAGGGGAGCATTACAACGCATATTACAGGCGCGTATTACAACGCATATTAGAGGGGCGCTTTACAGCGCATATTAGAAGCGGGTATTACAACGCATATTAGAGGCGCGTATTAAGTATCGGTGATATCATATTTGAAGCAGAAAGAAGATGCAGCAATGGGACAATTTTCATAATAAAACATTTCTTGCTGAACAAGTTACTCTCCGATTTCAATACTATTATCCTATAAATGCTTAGCATTATCTGAAACTAAAAAAAATAAGTCAAAATATCTGAAAATCTTCATTTCGAGACCGTTTAAAAATTGCGAAAATTCCGTCCCACATTTTACTCATAGGTGGGAGGATTGGGACATATAAGTACAGCAGAAAACAAAAGGGAGGATTTTATATTTTAAAGAATATTAAACATTTACAGATCAAAGCTAAATGAAAAATAAAATTGGGTTTTATTTATTAAGTACCATATGAAATATAAAATTTAGAACTGCAAGATTGAAAATATTTGTAGTATTTGAAAAAGTCCTTTTTTTTTATAGAAAAAAAGTAAGAAGTGAATTCCGTTTTGAACTTTTTTATAAAAATGGCTCCATATTATAAAAATGGTAAAACTGTGAAATTAAATATTTATAACTGTTTGGGAACCCATACATACACACGCAAAAAAAGGACTTGTTTTATATATATCTTTTTCTTTCATTGTCCCATTCCTCCCTTCGGGTAGTATTTTCAGTATATGGCTAACCACAATAATCATGCAACTTTTAAGCTTAATTTAATTGGTGGATTGCAAACACCTGTTATATTGAATTATGGTAAAAATTCATTACTTTTATTTTACACATTTTAAAAATGTCATGATCAATTTCAAAATAGAAATTAATCTTGACTTTTTATATTTAAAAATGAGACTTTTAAATACCTTGTTTTTACTTTCTTCTATCTTTACAAGAAGAAAGTATTGGATTCATGAAAATTTTCGAATTCCGGTTTTCGACGGATTTACACGTTTTAGAGGTCAGAGAACCCGAAAAACATGTTTTTACAAAATGTCTGTCTGTGACTCTGTGAGTCTGTCTGTCTGTCTGTGTGTATGTGACACAAATTTTGTGGGCGCTCTATCTCAAGAACTAATGCACGGAATTTAATAAAAATTCATATTCTGTTAGTCCCTGATACAAATTGATGCTGATTAGTTTTTGGTGCAAATCGCTCAACAGGTGGCGCTGCTATGCTGCATTTTTTATGATTTCCGAAATGACTCTATCTCAAGAACTAATGCACGGATTTTCATGAAACTTCAGATTCTGTTAGTCCTTGATAAGACTTGATGCTGATTACGTGTTGGTGCAAATCGCTCAACAGGTGGCGCTGCTATGCTGCATTTTTTACAATTACCGCAGTGGCTCTATCTCAAGAACTAATGCACGGATTTTCATCAAACTTCAGATTCAGTTAATCCTTGACATGAATTGAAGTTTTGTACAGTTTGGTGTAAATTGCTCAACAGGTGGCGCTGCTATACTGAATTTTTTAGAATTTCCGCAATAGCTCTATCTCAACAACTAATGCTTGGATTTTCAACAAACTTCAGATTCATGTATACTTTGATATGAATTAGTGCTGTTTGTGTTTTGGTGCAAATCGCTCAACAGGTGGCGCTGCTATGCTTCACTTTTCAGAATTTCCATTATAGCGATATCTGAAGAACTAATGCAACAATTTTCACTAAACTTCAGAATCAGTTAATCCTTAATATGAATTGACATTTTGTACATTTTGGTGTAAATCGCTCAACAGGTGGCGCTGCTATACAGCATTTTTCACGATTTCTGCAATCGCTGTATCTCAAGAACTAATGGACATATTTTCATCAAACTTCAGATTCAGTTACTCTTTGATATGAAATGATGCTGACTACGTGTTGGTGAATATCGCCCAATAGGTGGCGCTGCTATGCTGCATTTTGCACTATTTCCTCAATAGCTCTATCTTAAGAACTAATGCACGAATTTTCATCAAACTTCAGATTCAAGTACACCTTGATAAATGTTGATACTGATTATGTGGTTGTGTAAATCGCTCAACAGGTGGCGCTGTTATGCTGCATTTGTCATGATTTGTGCAATAGCTCTATCTTAGGAACTAATGCACGGATTTTCCCCAAACTTCATATTCAGTTAGACATTGACATATGTTGATGATAATTAGGTTCTGGTGTAAATCACCCAACAGGTGGCGCTGCTATGCTGCATTTTGATGGATTTACACGATTTCATGGACAGTAATATATCAAGAACTAATGCACGGAATTTCATCTTTTTAGAATCCTCATGATGAGCAT
The DNA here is from genome assembly GCA_963932465.1 of Maratus speciosus. Classification (NCBI taxonomy): domain Eukaryota; kingdom Metazoa; phylum Arthropoda; class Arachnida; order Araneae; family Salticidae; genus Maratus; species Maratus speciosus. The sequence goes on from OZ010788.1 coordinate 150,286,667, forward strand.
AGATGCACTGTGATAATGAATTTTGAAGTATTGACAAGTATGAGATAGAAGAAAGTTTTGTGATGGCCACAACATACTAGTTTAAATCTTGCGACTATAAAAATTTTAGCATACATAAATAAATATGTTTAGGTACTCCATCTGATGCAGTTATAGTGTTTAACTTAAACAAAATTAGTGGTGTTCTACTCTTCCTACTGTCTCACTACTGCTTCGTATTCTTATTGGCAATATTTTTAAAACAGCATTTACGGCAGAAAAATGCACACATTTCAGAAATCTTAATTTTTTGTCGATAAATGGACGTAAAATACGTGAGTAAATAATGGAATTTAAGCCATAAACCTTTTTTTCTGGGTCAGGATTTTTACAGAATTTTTATTTTGAAATTTCTGCTGATAAATTAGTATGCAGTGGATTCATTATCTTACGAGATATAATCTTTTTGTTTTTTTTCCGGTAAAAAACAGGGTGAGCATTATATACGGGTAAATACTATATTTAAAAATTGGTGAGTAAAAATGAATTTTGGACATATTTTTTTTTGGAAGCTTAAGGGTCAATATCTGAAAACAGGACAATTTCATTCCAAAATTTTTATTTTTTAAAGTTAATGTGCCAACTACCACATACAATTATATACTATGATACATGTTTTGTCATTTAAATGCTTTAGTGATTTGAGATCAAGGATGTATATTTTACGCGTAGGATAAACTTTTATGGAAGAAAGTGACTGTGAACATCATAATCAGTGTCTAATAATTGAGGCTGAGATGATCGGGACTGAGGCGATGTTTTTGTCTTAACAGCAGCACAGCCATTTTGTTGAATCATTTTGCACACATGTAAATTATTAAACATGCCATGTTACATTTGTATGTTACATAAATAAAGTTGCAACAAGCCTTTTTTTTATAAATAAAAAGTTCAATAGGGGAACATGAATGATGCTATAAAAAATATTCACCCCTATTCAGAACAAAGACAAAATATTTCTAAATATGAAACAAAGAGAAGAACAACTTACCTTCATCCATGGTGACTAGTTGAACTTTAGTTTCTGTTGCAATAGAAATAATTCTGCCAACGCCACCTAGTATCTGTTAACATAATGTGTGTTTAGAGGGACTGAGATGATGGTCAACCTCAGGAACAAATATATTTACTACAATATTTTACTATACAACCTGCATTAATAAAGGAGAATTATATTTTCCCCATACTGTATATACGTATATAGGTATAAATATATAATATCAAACGTTAATAATATTTATAGAAATTTTTACAGCATACATTTAATATTGGGTATTTGTACCTCGGGACAGGGGCTGAAATGATGATTTCGTTTGTTTAAAGCTTAAAATTTATTATTTATGCGTAATTATATGTCCATTTATCATTGGCAATTGTTATAACAAGTGTTCCAATATATTACATTTTTCAGTTCGGTATAATTAAGGAAATATTATTGGCAGTGGACGCAAATTGTCCAATTTTCAGATATTGACCTTTAAATTCTTACTTTTGATATAACTTTATTTAGTTAAGCATACATGTCGATAGATGGCACGATGGCAGCTCTATTCAGCTGAAACACGGACGGACCGTGACACAGCAGCGCCACTGCTTGGCGCAAAGGAACGAACTAAAAAGTTCGCCGGTAGCGGGAAAGACGTGAGAAAAATGACATGCATAAGCACCTCTGCAATGGAATATTTTATTGAGACGATGTTCGACGAGTGATGATCATTTAATACTTCTGTAAATAGTTGTACATATTAGTTTCAATATATTTAATATTTAAATTAGTATAAAGTGTATTTTATTTTGAGTGCTACTTTTTAATTTAGAAGCTACATACATTTTGTCATTTCAGGCTCTGGATTTAAAAGAAAATGAATACTTTGAAGCACTTTTACAGCTTAGCCTGGTAAAGGCAGATGCTCTATTTAGTAAATGGAATAAGACAGTTAGCAGAAAAGATGAGTAAGTGCATTCTAAAATTATAAAGTTTTAAAGTTTATAAAAAATAGTAACTTTATCTTTAACATCAATATTTTAGAAAAAATTCTTATCAGTATAAAAAAAAAAAAAAAAGCGATGAAGCTCTATTTAAATGTATTTCTGTTTACTTTTCCTCTTCAAAATTTCTGATTTTCCCGTTCGATGTACCTATTCCAGCAGGTTTCCTTTTGCGTTGCAGGTATACTTATTCCTTGGTTTTGGATACCCGCGTCCTGCTCAACCTTCCCAATGAGTTTCTTATTTTGCTTGCCTATTTTTTCCTCTTCGCTTTTTCTGATTTCCCCTTTCGTTATACAAAAAATGATAAAATATATAATCACCGGCAATAGCACGAAAAAATTCGAAACCACCAGTAATATAAAAGAGGTAAAATAAACATGAATAAGAAAAAGCTCGCTAGGTAGGACAAGGACAAGTGTGTAAATAGACCGGCAACGAGGAATCTGCGGGTACAGATGCTGAACTAGAATATTTATACATTTTGAAATAAGTATAATTTTGACAAGGGCGTACCTGATTTGATAAATATCTAGTGAAGGTTCGGCGAACCCTTTCACATGCGCGTGCCGAAAATTCGCAAACAATCTCTATCAACAATGTAGCGTGCCGAGTGTATACAAAAATAATTACGATGTTTATACGAAACCCTGGTTATAAAATCAGTTGCTTTCATGCATTAATAATTAAAATATATTAAAAATCAACTTGCATTTTTTCTGTGTACTGGAATCAGCCATTAAATGAATGAATTTTTAATTCGTAAATAGGATTCATTTATACGGTATATACTGTAATAAAGGATAAAGATACGAGTTTTTATTTTATTAATTTTTATTTTTAATAATGCAACACCTCGGTTATAATTTTCCAAATTGCATTAATGTACTAAGAATGTATTGATGAGATTTTTGCTGTCGTACGTTAAATGGAAAATGCTTCATATCTAGTTCATATTTTGTTATTTTTACAAATATATATAGCTAAAAATTCATGCAAAAAATAATTGCATTATTTGTGATAATCTGTCCGTATGGAACAATATTTTATTGGTTTTAACAGAAATAAAAAATGGATTTTATCTGTATAACAATTACTAAATTTAAATTTTTCCCGTGCCATAAAAATTAGCTTATGTGCCATAGGTTCGCCAACCCTGATCTAGTGTAATGGAAAGTGTTTCCCAGCTCATTATAAGTAAATTTATTAGTTCTGGTAACGAATCCTCTCTAGTTCTAAGTTTCATAAAAATCTTTGCGTATAAAATCTTCAATCTAGTGTGCGATTGAATTAAGATTTCAAATTATTCAGCCTTTGCGAGATGTTTTAACCGATTCATTCGATTGTTTAACACTTTGAGGTCTGAGCTATTTCAACCGCATATCTACCTCTGGACTGAGGATATTTGGTACTTTCATGTTTTTTTAAAAAAAATACTTGGAAGATATGTATTTTAATGTTTTTTTTATTGCAAACTTCAAACTGTTCTTATTCGTAATAAAGGAACTACTTAAATGTACTAAAAAGTAATAGTTAATGAGAAATTATTGAAAAAAGCATGTTTTAGAGTCAAAACACTGTTTTAAACACTAGTGTCGTGAAGGAAATTTTCACCTTGTTATTAATAAACTTTATAATATACTTATAACTACTTAAAAAGTGACAAAAACATATAAAAATATATAAAAATATTATTTAATGCAACCCGAGATCTCTCGAACACACACGCGTTCATTTTCAAAGGGAAAAAGATGATTGACTGAATAGAAATACATTTTAAAAACAAAAACAAAATAGTACGCATGCGCAAGCGGAGTTCAGTCCATTTCTCTGCAGAGGGGTGAAAAGATCAGGTCATATTATCAGGAGGTCTGGAAATATTTAGGATATTGTACCAAATTGCGGGAATATATTAGGAAAGGACATCGTTACAAACATTGTCACTTCTAAGTAAAATTTCAATGGATTCACGGATTATTGACGAGTAGTGGTTAGACGTTGAAATGATAATTTTAGCTTTTTCGAAGTATATCTTAATATTTTCTTTATGATGCAATCTGGATAAAGCTGTATTTGGTTTGTTAAATTTGATATCAGAAATGTGCTCTTTTAATCTTTCCTTAAATTTTCGACATGCATACCAATAAAAAAAGAAAAAAAAAAAAAAAAAAAAGGCAATTTAACAAATAACAACGACCATTTGGAAAATGATATTTTCGAAGACTAAAATTTAGAAGACATAAAAAATCGCACGGAGTTGATCATACATTACGTACGCCATGAATTAAACATTAATAGTGTTATTACACGTAAAAATTCCAAGCGACAGAAATCGCCTGCGACTCGTACGTATTATCCACCTGAAACTTACGCATTATCCAAGCATTTCATTGTCTGTTCGGGAAAAGGTTTTTCCATCGTCAGGTTTCCAAGAAATCTGACGACCATTTTAAATGAAATTTATTTCTTAAACTTCTAAACATCCCACAATATTACTTTTTGCACCGTCGTATAGAGAAAAAGAATGTACTTTTAAATGCAATTCGTTTGAAAGCTCTATCTTAATTTGTTTCTGAGTTATTAATTTTTTTTAATTACTTTTTTGTCATAGTGGCAGCAGAAGGTATCCATCTCGGTTGAAAGTAAAGGGAAATACATATTACTGTATAGACCAATCAGAAAACGAATAAAATGATGATTAAACCAATGAAAAGCTTCAGATATGCTTTTGATTTCCTACCCTGACGAGGACAATAACCATTTTTCCAAATGGTTAATAAACTCTTATGCTGTTCTGTGCTGAATGGGATGATGTAGACTCCTGCTTTTTCATAATCGGGAATAGGATCAATTTTACTGTGAATCAATTCTTTTAATTTTGTTGGAGGTTTAGCTATTAAATTAATATTATATTTTAGTAATGCATATCTCAATCTCTGATAAAGCTGTGGGATATAATCAAATGTGCAATAAATAGACTTGCTCAAACTTAATTCCTTCTTCTGTCTTGGTTGTTTTGTTTGATTAACTAATTTATTAATGTGTATGTATGCTATTGAGAATGGTTTCCCTCCTCAAGACCGCATCAGAAAACATAATTTTTTAGCATAAAATTTTACATAGGCTTGAATAAAAACTTACCCAAATGTTGTATAAATATCTGAAAATAGGTTTTATTTGAATATAAACATTATTTGCTTTTATGTGGAATATTTCAAAGTACAAAGATCAACTCCACAAGGTTCACAATAAGTTCGAATTAAGCTCTGATTCTAGATATTTTCATATATTTACTTCTATTTAGTGCTGCCACCTATATTTTTTTTCAAAATAAAAGGTTCGTAGATGATATCTGAAAAGACCACGAACGTATATAGTAGGTACTTTTATATCTCAGGCAGTTAAAAATTGACACCGAGGATTCTCGGACTTCGTTCGTTTCCCCGTAAACGGCAACCCGAGTGACACTCGAGCTTAGACCTCAAAGTGTTAAAAATCTCGTTTGATGATTGTAATTGTAATGACTTCCGATTACTGACTCGATATTTCTTCCTACTGAGAGACCGAATCGACGAGTTGCTTTTAATATCCAAGGAAGAGAGTTAGCTTTCCCGCCTGATGTTCTATAGCTAAATGTTTTTACTAATTTAAACATTTATAAGTAAAAGAAACGTCTTTTAAAAATTTTTAAAGATAATAAGATATAGACCGAGAGCCGCAGCACAGACAACCATCTCATCGAGTTGGAGACTGAAATTCCAGAATTAGCTAAAACTCGACCATACCATATGTTTACCATTGCGTTTTCCTGCATCCAAAGATATGAAACATGGCGGACTGGGAGCAGGAAATCACAATGGTAAACCTAAGAATCAACCGGTAAAATCGGGTTTTTAGGTATTTTCCGCCAAGATAGGACTTGGCAGACCGATTGCGTTTTAATAGGGGAATAGAGTTTTAGCTAATTCTGGAATTTCAGCCTCCAACTCGATGAGGTGGTTGTCTCATGGTTCGTATGCCTCCTTGAATGTTGTAGACAAGACAATTTTCCGGCACCAGTATTATCTTATATAAAATCTCTTCTTAAAAGAATGCGAAATTTTCGCGTTTTTGCTTAACCATTTAACCTGCACAATCTTATGTGACGAGGATGTGGGGCAAGTGGCCCCGGGCTCCTCGACCAAATCGTCTAGAACTCTCGCGTTTGCTCCCGGTCTAATAACCCCTTAGTGACGAGCGACCGGTATACGTGCCGCGTAAGGTGCTCAGAATCTGTGATTATTATCACCAGTTAATTTTTATTGTAGATTTTGCCTTATTTAATCCGAGCATTTTACCGATTTAATTAGGCAAAAATTTCTGTTTTGAAAAACCGGTGATAAAAGATTAAAAATTCTGTAAAAGACGCTCGTCTTGAAGTGGTTAATGATTGACTGTACCTACCAAACCTTTTTATTTAAAAATTGATTCGCTCGAATCTGATATGAATTTGTTTTTAAAAGTACGACACGAAATTTAAGGGGATATTTTCAACACATCTTATTACTTTTGCGACCACCATAGAAGATGGTTGCCTTTTTATTGATAACGTGGCAAATTCAGAAACACGCTTATTTACAGGAGCTTTAAGTTTTCTATAAAAACCATCTATATCTTTACTCTACGTCTCAAATCAAATTTAGATATTCTACCAATCTGAAGTGCGTTGTAAATAAATTATAGTCTTAAATACTTATACAAAACTTGATTTAGATGAACTGATGATCTTTCTCAAAAGAAATTTCGGGACTAAATGGAAACCCTCCCATTTTCAATGTTTATGATGTGTTTTGTGTGTATTATTTTTGAAAAATAAGTTATTTTTTAATAAAAAATTACAGATTCAGCATGCATTTGCAGGAGATGGATTTTACAGCTTTAGAGTACAGGACATTTTTTCATTAATTACTCCAATTCTCTGTTTTTTTTTTTTTTTTAATACCTACAAGTTCTTTATTTTTCATATAAAAATGTGTTATTTTAAAGGTGATTATACATTATTTTACTGTACAGCATAGTTAATAAATGAATTTGTATGTATTTATACTAGCATCTCTAAATATGTCTGGATATTTCGAAATGCTTTTAAACTCTCTTCAAGTTCTGTAAACCTTGAAAGAATTATTTTCATCATTTGCATTCATCCATTCTAAGTTGAGAAACCGATTGCTGCATTATACTGCTAAAAAACTTTTTTTTTTTTTTTGTTACACCACATTGCACTGTAATAAGAAAAATAAGGATTTTAATGAAATTTTTAATGCAGTAATTATTCTGTATTACTTACCTTAATAAAATTGGTGTAAATTAAAAGCACTCTCTTTTATTTAAATGAGTTTCATTCTGCCGTTGGTAAATGATCCGTACTATTTACCACTAGTTTCAGAAGTCTAAATAATTAAAAAATGTGCTGGTTAAATTGAAATGGATAACTTTTAATTGATTTTGTATATTTTGGATAACATTTCTTTTCTTCAAGTAACCAATGATTGAAAAGCTTTAGACAGGTGTGTGATTGTGACTAAAAACTTATCTAATTATTAACTTAGAAGGTTATTCATAAGAAGAATATATTTATTGTATCTTACAAGGTTGAAACTTAATATTGTAAATTCTTAAAGAATAGCAGTTTCTTCTATTTCTTCCGGCCGGATTTTTTCCATGGTTTTTTCCACTTAGAAGAAACTTGCCAACCCTGGTATTTATATTACTGTATCTATGTTTCTGCTTCGATGGCGCGCCAGCGTCACCAATCGCTAAAAATTGAAATCTAACCCGGGAACCATGATACAGAAATTTCAGGGACTACGGTATAGAAATTTTTCTCCATCGTGCATTACTCTCCTGCAAGGTTTTTTTCAATAGCTGTCACCGTTTAAAAGTGATTGAATTTTAAAAACAATCAGTCCATTTCAGAACAACCTGTATGGTCAAAGTGATTGAATTTTAAAAACAATCAGTCCATTTTAGAACAACCTGATGGTCAAAGTTTTAAAACAAATAATTCAGCCATTTTGACGAATTTAAGTTAATAAATCTTGGTATCTAAGACGTTATTTAAGTAAATTGATCCTATTGGCTATGCCAGAAACTTACATATTTTATACTCTACAGATTTATTTATAAGATGAACACACATGAGGCGTTGCGGATACTGGGGGCAAACCGGGCAATTTTTTTTAAATTTTTTTTTACATAACATGAAAAACTGTAGTAACAGATACAATATCTTACAACTAGTGTTGCCAGGTCCACTGTCACAAAAAAGTGGTACAGCGGCTTCTAAATCGGGACGTAAAAATACAAAAAATACTATGGAAACTGTATTTGTCAATGGAAAATATTCAGGTTCTTCACGGAAGAAATATCATAAAAATATAACTGCTAAGACGAAAGCCTGTCTCAAACGGAATATTTCTTTAGTGACTTGAAATTCCGTCTTAGAACGTTTTACTCTAATAAACAAACACAATAATCTTATAAAGACCGAACCAAAATTCAGTTTTGGGAAGGTTTCCGATTGAGCAGTTGTAAATGTATGATATTGTTTTCGCAAAAGCTATGAAATATTTACTTTTCAGGTAGGATTCCATTATGCACAGACACCCTTTTCACACGCTTTGTTAATCAAAATATATTGGTTTTACACCTATAAAAACAAAACAGCTAGCACCGCAAAAATATTCTTTTTTAGCAGGTAGATTTGTACGCTGTTCTTTTCGGCGGAATCATAAAAATATTCTTTTATAGACAGGTTTTGTTCTAACAGGTTTTATCCTATTAAATTTCTCTCAATATAGACTAACGGAAAGTATGGTACTAAAAGGAATTTAGAAGCATGAAAATCGAGATATTTCATGTCTAGCACAAGGGTTCCGCGGGACGGGTCTTGCAGCTCCCAAAAATCGGAACATCCCGCGTAAATCGGGACACTTGGCAACACTACTTTACAACAGTCCTGTTCGCCTCTAAAACTCTGAAAAAATTTTTAGAATAAAAACTGACAAACTGACGATAATGATAAATGTGGACAATAAATTTGTATTTTGAAATTTCATCCCTAATATTCGCTATGTGTTTTATGTATTATGGAAGTATAAATATTTAACAAGTAATATAAAAATGTTGTTTTTAAAGTCAATTCCTACTTAGGTCATCAAAGAAAAATTTAATATAATCCCTTAAGCTAATATTAGTTTTTGTTGCTTTAAAATATCTCAATTTGTTGATTTTCTATAAGCAAGAAGGTTTGCAATGGAAGTCTATGGGAATTTGGCGAAATATTAGAGATATCGCCAAGTTGGCGACAAACTTGGCGGTTTTTGGCGACAGAACAGGGTCGCGTCTATGGTAACCCCCCTTATAGATATGAAGATGCATTAAATGCTTCAATAACCAATGGCCGCCATTTTGTCTCCCATGTAAAACTAAAATTAATTAATTTAAATTTAATGAATGAATTAATATTTGAAAAAACTGTATTAACACCAATTGTCATCCAGTACAAGTTTTAAAAAAATTATTTCAACTTGATAGGATGAATAATAAGTATTTTATTAGCGATTGAAAATTTGAACAAGATATATATATATATATATATATATATATAAATAAATAAATAAATATAGGGAGAGTGTAAACTAATAGTAGGAATTGAAAAAAATAAAGATGCATATTTCTTTTTATTTAATGTGCTATTAAAATATTTTAGAATGAAGTCTGAAGCAGCAACAGTGAATGCATACTACATGCCTTTACTCAACGCTATGGGTAAGTTTTGTATTTATTTCCATTTTCAAACTGTCCGCAACAGATATTCTATTCTATACAGGGTGTTCCAAAAACATTGATCTCGCCTTTTATTCCTTAAATATTGATGATAGAGATATATTAAAAATTACAAAGTTACGTAAAAATGGGTACAGAATTTTATGAAATCGATTAAAATTTTCAGGGGGTTAAATTTGAAGAAATACAAAATTTGAATTTTTATGCGGCCCTTGTACAAAAAAATTCCCAATGAGTGAAATGTGCGCCATACACTAATTAAGTCATGTACAAAATTTCAGCATTTTATTTTGAAAAGTTGCAAACATAAGTTTTAAAGAAGTTGGTGAGTGGTTAACCATAAATTAAAATGCAAATGTTTACAGCTAGAGTGCAGATGACGCGACGCAGAAATGCATCATGTGTACAAATAAAAACAGTTTCGCTATGTATATCTGTGTCTGTGTGTGCGATGGCTAGGAAGATCTACCACACGTACACTGCTAAAAATTTGGGTGAGGGTAGTCCAAGACTTTTCCTGGTGCAACTGAGACTGATTGATTGTAGTAACTCAGGGTGTTTGAGATAGGTGTCCCTACTCTTGATTGATACATTGCACATGTTCTTACCTGTCTGTAAAACAATTTTCAGCCATCCTGGAGAAGTACTTCAGTATGTAAGGAAGAACTGAATAGGCAGATTGGGCAAGAGTTAAGATGATATTATCAATCCCTCATTTAGATTTATAAAGTTAATGTATTTCCTAAAATGCATTAATGGGTAGTTTAATTTTCTCTGAAGGGAGAATATGTATTGTTTGTAATTCAGAATATGTATATGAATTTGAGAATATGTATTTTTTTAATATAATTTATGAATATAAATTTCAGAAGCTAATACTGTAAATTTTATCAGTCCCTCACTGGTCAATCCCTCATGTGATGGAATAATTCTATTTTTTTTTTTATTAGTAGAAAAGATTTTTTTGTTGTATTTTGTTATTTTTTAAAGCAATTAGTGATTGACTTATCTTAAGTATTTTAAACTGTGTTCTCAAACGAATAAATTTACATTTGGACCAAATATTAGAAGAAAAAACAGGTTACATAACTGAATATTCCACATTATGCATGCTAAACTTAAATTTGAGAGGTTAATTGTTCCACAGTGACAGATGTTAACGATAAAATGTGTTCTGTTCTGTACAAATCAGAATGTTTGCTAAAAAGATGTCATACTTGCAAAAACTGCATAAAAAATTATAACGATTTTGATGCAAATAAAAGCGTTTTTTTAAGCAAATGAATGTATAAAATTTTATTTATCATGAAAAGGTAAAGAAAGTCAGCAAAGAAACCAGAAAAAGTAATTTACGAAATATCATTAAAAGAACATATCGCTCACCCACAAGAAAAGTGACACATCTTCACAAAAGTAAATTTCACTAGAGAAGCGAAAGGAAAATTTGTATGATTTTACTGTGACATGAAATTATAGCACTTAGTTCTTCATGCAGAAGTAAAAACGTGCATAAAAGCATAAAACATTTAAGGAAGAAGATGTAGGATGAGGTTTGGATGTTTGGATAATTTTACCTCCCCACACATCCACCCCTCTTCTATGGTCACGAATGGACATATAGCGTAATAAAGTGATTTTCCGTATAACTACACTTATGAAACTTTTTGTGTAGCAAGATGCACCTATGAGTGAAATAAAACGCAAAATGAATTTTTGCGAGATGTGTCACTTTCCTTGCGGGTGAGCGATATGAAAAAAAAAAAAAAAATCCCTGCCGGCTCGGGCCTACAGGCGGAGGTAGATTTCGAAGTTAAGTACTAAATTAACCAACAAAATTTAAATCAAGATTAGAGATAAAACGAGTTCCTCCACTAAGAATGAGCTCTAGGGAGCTAAACATTTTGTGAAAATTCTAATATACACGAATACACACACGCATGCATATGGAATAGGTTTAAAAAATAGCTAAAGCAAATTCAGAGAACCTCAAAGTGATAGATAAGTTAATATTTCCATAGTCGGGTTTTTATCATGTTTTAATACGTTTCTTCAAACTCACATGACGTTACCTATTCACCTGCTGAGGTCCATTTTATTTCCAATATGACGCGATATTTTGTTGTTGTTTTTTAATTCGTCAAACTATTTATTTCATTTTGAGTTTTCATGCGGAAATCTTGCTCTAGGAAACTTATGACGTAATATTCAATTTGTTTTCAATTCGTCAAACTATTTATTTTATTTAATTTTTCACGTGAAATTCTCGCAAAAGGAAAGCAATTGTTGTGGTGAGAATTTTATTGCTTTTTTTTTAATTGTTGGTAACTGCAATAACGAAAAATATTTATTTTTTTCTGTTATTGTTGTGTAAGAGCTGATTTTATCGGAATCATGTTAAGATGGTATTCAAATTTTTTAACCCTCCCCATTTCCATTCCCTTGGTCCGATTTTACCCATTTACAATCCCCGCCGAGATATTAGCCATCTCAAAGTTGTTGGCGAGTTTGAAGACGATCCGTGCATAATTGCGACTTTTATCGTGCGGACAAAATTTAGTACATACATACATACATACATATATATATATATATATATATATATATATATATAAACTTTTTAGGTGGGGGTGGTTTTGGGTTCCTGGGGTCCTATAATGAAAAGTTATGAAGGAATTTTTCAAAAGTCGCACCATGGTAACGACTGCAATAGGTAGTATTTCTTACGAAATCTACCTAATAACAATCAGCTAAAGACATTCCTGGTACACAGCATAAATGTAGCTCACTAATATGAAGCAATTAGGTAATAAAGTCATCTTTAACGCACACACAAAAACTATAACTAAACTACCTTTAACACAAAACTATATCTTATAGCATATAGATTCCAGCGTAAAGTTTAATTGTAAATTCAATTAAGAAATTCACGTAGTACATTTCAAAAGAAATCGGCAACAAAGGATATTTTATTCGGGTATTATGTATATTAAAATGGGGATTTATTGAATTTCATTTAACAGGGCCTTTTAAACATATGGATTGGATAATTGTGAAGCATGAAAATGGCATGTATCCTGGAGAACTATTGGAAATTGATGACAAATCAAAGTAAATGCTTTTGAACCTACAGACAATGGAAAGTTTAAGTGGCCTACGAAAGCAAATATTCATGACTACCCAAAGTGTGGCATTGTTTAAAAAATTGAAACTCCAGTGGTTTTGCTAGAAGTGGAAGCAAATTTAATTTTTATGGACAAAAGTTTTATTAAAATTATTATTTGAAACATGTTTCTCACAAAATTGTCGTTTCCTCAGTTTGTGATTATCCCCTCATTCTAGTAAAAATTTAATTATGGATTTTCTTAATATTAAGCATGACGGCTATTTTTTTTTAATAAGTACACTTTCTAGTGTCTTGATACAAAAATTAGGAACTTTTAACATGATTTATTTTTTATTCATCACTAAGATGAAAATAGCCTATTTGCGTAAAATCGCACTTATAATTATAAAAAATATCTTTTTAATAAAAAAATTAACATTTAATATGTAACATAAAACCCGTAGGTGGAATTATAGATATCTAAAAGATCTACTTTTTTTGTAATTCGTGCAAAATGTGTTAATACATATTGACGAATAAATTTCAAAGAAATGCGTCAATTTCGATGGGTTTTTTTTTTTAAATGAATGTGTGGTTATTTTTATAAATCAGATTCCATAAAGCATGTTTTCGTTTAAAAAGATGCTTTACTGAATAATGTAATTCTTTTCTTTTTAAATTCAATATGATTGAATAAAATATGAAAATATCCTTGTTTAAAGTTATAAAACAACCATAAAATGCATTTGACAAAATAAATTAATTAATTGAAACAGGAAAACATCAGGATCGTCAATACGCGGATGGCTTTTGTTCATGTTTTTACAAATAAATACCTATATTTTTAGAAATTATACGCAGGATTACGAAACATTATATTTATGACTCGTAAAATTTTCGAATACTGCTACTAAATACCAATATTTTTTCACGAATTTTTTATACAGGCTTGGAAACCATCATGTATATGATTTACAAAAAAATTTCAGAGGTTGGAAAGTAGAAGTACTTTTATAACTAGTATGTTGTGGCCATCACAAAACTTTCTTCTATATAAATCACGTCAATTAAATCATTTAAATAGTACAAGAAATTACAACAATTTAGCAATAATTCATGTCAAAGTATATCTGAATTTGAAGTTTGATGAAAATTCGTGCATTAGTTCTAGACATAGAGCTACAGCGGAAATACTGAAAATTGTAGCATAGCAGCGCCACCTGTTGAGCGATTTACACCAAAACATAAATAACACTAATTGATAACAAGGTATACTTGAATCTGAAGTTTAAGGAAAATTCGTGCATTAGTTATTGAGATAAAGCTATGGTGGAAATTCTGAAAAATGCAGCATAGCAGCACCACCTGTTGAGCTATTTGCACCAAAATATAAACAGCACTAACTCATATCACGGTCCTACCTGAATCTGAAGTTTGTTGAAAATCCAAGCATTAGTTCTTGAGATAGAGTTATTGCGAAAATTGCAAAAAATGCAGCCTAGCAGCGCCACCTGTTGAGCGATTTACATCAAAATGTTTAAAACATCAATTCATGACAGAACTAACTGAATCTGAAGTTTGATGAAAATCCGTGCATTAGTTCTGGAGATTGAGCTATTGTGGAAATAGTGAAAAATGTTACATAGCAGCGCCACCTGTTGAGCGATTTACACCAAAAACTAATCAGCACCAATTATTATCAGGGACTAACTGAATATAAATTTTTTGTTAAATTCCTGCATTAGTTCTTGAGATAGAGCGCCCACAAAATTTGTGTCACATACAGACAGACAGACTCACAGAATCACAGACTCACAGACAGACATTTTGTAAAAACATGTTTTTCGGAATCTCTGACCCCTAAAACGTGTAAATCCGTCGAAAACCGAAAGTCGAAAAATTTCAAGAATCCAATACTTTCTTCTTGTAAAGATAGAAGAAAGTAAAAATATTAAAAGACAAGTGGGGAAAAAAGGTGCTTTAAAATTTTGAATCTGCTATTTTTCGTCGAAATACAGAAAAGCAAATAGCACCCACTTAAAGAGCATATATTTTACTATAACCTTTTGTATCATCATGTTGCATATGTGCAACGCACCCAAATGTAAATGTTATTTATACAATGGGCTTTAAAAAATATGTTATTGATTGCTGCGATTTCCCAAAACATCAGTTAATGTAGATTGTTCATAGAATTCTCAACAGACGGCGATATTGAGTTGGTTTTTCATGTCAAAATTTTATTTGCTATTTGAGCAATTTTTCATCGTTATTGCTAAAATGAAGTTTGTAAATTTTCTAAAATTAAAAACGCTGGAGACGCCCAAAAATAAATTTTTTACAAAGGCAATTTCGTATACTTTATAATTTTGTATTGGAATTTTGACAATATTTATAAGGAGTATGTAATTTTCTGTTTATCGCATATGTGAGAAAGTACCTTTTAGTCAGCATTTTTACTTTCTTCTATCTATACCAGAAGGAAGTATTGGATTCATGAAAATTTTCGAATTCCGATTTTCGACGAATTTACACGTTAGGGGTCAAAGATACCGAAAAACATGTTTTTACAAAATGTCTGTCTGTGAGTCTATCTGTGTGTGTGTGTGACACAAATTTTGTGGGCCCTCTATCTCAAGAACTAATGAACGGAATATAATAAAATTTTAGATTCAGTTAGTCCCTGATATAATCTGGTGCTGATTACTTTTTTGTGTAAATTGCTCAACAGGTGTCGCTGCTTTGCTGTATTTTTCACGATTTCCGCAATAGCTATATCTCAAGAATTAATGCACGGATTTTGAAAAAAAAAAAAAAACTTGAGATTCCGTTAGTTCTTAATATAATTTGGTGCTGATTGCTTTTTGGTGAAAATCGCCCAACAGGTGGCGCTGCTATGTGACATTATACATGATTATCGCAATAGCTCTATCTCAAGAACTAATGCCCGAATTTTCACCAAACCTCAAATTCAGTTAGCCCCTCATATAAATTAGTGCTGTTTAGATTTTAGTGTAAATCGCCCCACAGGCTGCATTTATCACGATTTTCGCAGTAACTGTATCTCAAGGACTATTGCATGAATTTTCATCAAACTTTAAATTCAGTTAGTCCCTCATATAAATTGGTCCTGATTAGCTTTTGGAGTAAATCGACCAACAGGTGGCACTGCTATGTAGATTTTTTTACGATTTCCACTATAGTTCTGCCTCAAAAACTAATGCACGGATTTTCATCAAACTTCAGATTTAGCTACAACTTGACACAAGTTGTTGCTGATTAGATTTTGGTGTAAATCGCCTAACCGGTGGCACTGATATCCTTTATTTTTCAGGAAATATTAGCATGTATGAGATAGAAGAACGTTTTGGGATTGCCACATCCGACTAGTTTTTTTATGTTTTAATTTTTTTTTTTTTTACATATTTAAAATGATGCATTCTAATATCTGACTAAATATTTTTGAAATCTGAGTTGTTCAGTCACAAAGGCTTAAAACGGCGCATTCGGTTTTAAAAAATATAAATATTGTGGGCCTTCCATACGAGACTCGTTTGGAAAGATTTTCGTTGAACTTCAAATAGCAAGAGGCGGTCTACTGAGGACACCAGAATGTTATTTTTCGTGATCCTGCCGTATTCATAACAACTATTTTACTCCTGATTTTTCGTTGTCACCAGAATCGGATTAACATAAATAATGTGTCATTTTAAATTTGTAATACCGTGTAATTTGTCAACATTATCTGCTCTGAATGCAAACGTTTCATATGTGAAAAACACACGAATATACCACCACTCAGGGTTGTAGCTACAAATATATTTTCGGAGGGCGGGGAGTTAAAACTTTCCCAACTTCAAACAAATTGCTCTATTTTCCAACTGAAATGATACGTGCAATGTGTGTTTAATGATAATGATACTTATAGGGCAGTTTCATATGACGTTACAAGTCGTCCATTGGAGGTCAAACAACTATTGAACGGCTCCTGTGATTGGTAGCTGAGAGGGTTATGGGCACGCTTGGAGGTCAACATGGCAGTTTTGGCCGATAAATAGTAAATCAGCTAATTGTAACTTCCCTATACGGAAAAAAAATTATTCTAAAGAAAAATACTAAAAATAAAAACATAAAAATTATAATTATTGGATCCTTTAATGAAAGTTTTTGTCTTCTATTTTTTCCTACTTCATATGAAAATAGCCTCATGATATTTAGAATTTTTTGAGAAAGGAACAAAGTTTTGGAGGAAATAAAGGAAATAGATTAGAGACATTGTTGATGGACAACAGTAGGAAAGTTCAGGTCTGGTAGAGGGTATGATAATTTCGTAGCACAGAGAAACACAATGACAAACTGAGTCTGGCTTCTTTTTTTATTTCTTTTGATAATTCATGTATTTTACTATTACAGAACTCAGAAAGGTAGTCACCAAAACTATAAAAATGTCTTATTTTTTTACTATTAGTTAAAATAAAGAAAGAGTTTAAAAAGTTTTTTTTCAAAAAACTAGAATTTCCCAACTCTAAGCTCAAATTTCCCAAGTTCACATATATTGGAGGGGGAGGCTCCCCTCCCCATAACCCCCCATCCCGACGCCCCTTCCACCACTGTGACATGTGCTGAGACTGTGGTGATGGCAACATATAATGATGAATTGTTAGTTTTGTTATCGTAGAAAAATGATATAACATTTTGTAAATGTACTCACTGTAATAGATTTATAGGCTAACTACATTTGATAAATAAAATTTTTGATATACCCTGTTGTACCCATACTAGAATATAATTCTTTAGAAACCAAAAAATAACTTTTGGTAACTTAACCATCAAACAGCTAGAATTTAGCAGTAAACATGGATGGCTAGTTTTGGCTGGGGTTTTCAGAAGACTTGGTAAAATACAGCTAGGTAAAATACGTTGACAATGTAGTCTTGGTATATTAAAGGTTAAAAGTATAAATTCTTACAAAATCAGGTTAAGTCTTTAGCAACGCCGCACAGACGAGTATTTTCTGAAAAATGTGGACAAAATTATTTTATGAGCTGTATCAAGTTGAAATGTTGTAAAAAGTTATTTAGAGTCATTATATATAATTTTTTTTTAAATATATAATTTTTTTACGAATTTACAAAAAATCTTTGCTTTTTAATAAGTGAACTACTATTTAAATCAGTTTAGAATAAACATTTATGATATTTAATGAAATATTCCGGTTTTTTTTAACATATTTATAACAAGTTATTTCTGTAACTTACTATTCTAATCATATTCACCTTCATCTGTTTCGTCTTCATCCTCATCTTCCTTTTACTTTGGATGTTGTCCGCATGATGTTTTTGGTTTTTGGGCTAGAAAAAGGCCTTATTTCTTAAGCTTTGGCCTTGAACTACTTATAAAAGGATCAAAATTTAGTAAACGTCTGTTCAAAACTTTTTTATTACATTGCTCTCGAGAAAATCTTCCAGAAAAAGTTTGCCTATATTGGCGGAAATGTTTGTTTCTACCTTCAGCAGCTTCGTTCGAAAGTTGATCGATAGGCAATACTGCATGTTTAATTACTGTGGCCCTATGTGCTAAAATTTTATGTACTGTTGGTAACATTGGGTGCTACTCATATAATTCGACATAAAGATTTGCAGTTTCTTCGGTGTAATTTGAAATTTTTTAACATCAATTCTATGTCCACTGGACAGTGCCTCTAAACATAAAGGAACAAGAAAACTTTGAAATATATTTGCATCACTATCAGAAGTATTCTGAAATATCTGTTTAAATTGCGATCTGTTGGGAGCCATCGCAACACCATTTAGATATTTGTTCAAAATTGTGGTTTTCATCTTCTGTATTATTTAGAATAACTTCTTCTAAATATTTACACAGTCTTAAAGAAGTGTGATCAAGAAGATCTGTATGTTAACTTCTGAGCTTGTTTCTGTCACATTCATCGACTCCTCACTTATATAGCAATCCTTCTTCGCTTTCTTAATCAGAAAATAATTAGTAAATATTCTTATTTGCACTGTGAATAATTTCCATTTGCTTTCTCGCTAGATCAGATTCTACAAAAATTGATAAGGCTTCTGATGGTGTATGCTTCTTAATAGTGGGGTTTTTTTTTTTTTGCTGAAGTTATAATTTTTCTGTATTTTGGTATCTCTTGTTGACTTAGAGTTTTATGAGTGTCGAGGCATCAATATTACCAGTAGCTCGTTGATTTGTACTAGTTGCATACGTTAATTGATCAAGAGGAACTTGCTCCCTTAAACCTCTTGTTTTTTTGTCAATTGCTTCTGTCACACAGTTCGGCGAAATCTTTTGTTGGTCTACCTTTTTTGATATTGTACAGATAGTATATTCTACAGGTAATTTTATGGAACTGTTAAGCCAATGTTCATTTACCTTAAGAAAGTGCCATTTTGCTCTATTGGCTGCCTCCCTTTTTTAAAAAAAATCCGATTTGAAACGGCTTAACGAACGTATTAATGATATTTGTTTATCTACTGGATATTTCATAATTTTTGTAACTTTACTTTCCATGAAACATAATTTTTCATCTGTTTTCGTTACAGAACAATCTTGTTTAAGGTCAAACAGCAACTTTCTTGAAAGATCTTTTGCTGTTATTGAAGTTTCTAAAAGAAAAATGAAGATTTTTCGTTTTCAAAATATCATCATCTTCTGATACCATTTTTTTATGAAACGGTAAAAAAGAAATTGGGGCAAGTTGGGGCAAGATTTTATTTTATGAATATAATAAGGAATATCTATATTTTATATTCCAACAAAAAGTTTTGCCCGACAAAGGGCGACAAGCATTCATAAATCACTAAAAATTTAAAAGAACTAGTAAAAATTACACTTATTTTTAAAGATAAAACAATATGGCTATTTTCATAATTATATTTTTTTATAACTAAAACTAAATACAGTAATTTAAGCTACATACCTCCCACTTCTATGTCCATAAAGGATTTTATTCAGATCTCCACTGTATGCAACAATAACTGCAATTAAATAATGCGCTTTTCACCACATCGCTGAGAAAAGAGAAATCTACGATGCGCGACAGCTGTGTTCAGACTGATAACGTGACGGGGAGTGCTACAGAGCATTCCTAAGATATTGTTTACCGGAAGCACTGACTAATAAGCTATACAAACACATAAAGTATTGCGGTTTTTAACGAAGTTCATTTTTCGACTTTTGTCCAGCTTTTTTTAGAAATACTCCACTGTGCGCCGGTGAGGAGGGGGAAGGGGGGACAAGTAATGCTAGATATAATGGAAAATGTCCCAGTCTATGCATAATGTATGATTTTGTTATCATTTTCTTTACATGCATTCAAACAGCAATTCCAGCTGGGATATTAGGATATCCGTTTTACAAGTTTGGTAGAATTGAGTAAGTACATACAAAATATTTATCACCTCTTATTTTTCATAAGATATTATTTATAGAGTAAAACCTGTGAAATTGGAATCGCTAGTGACAGAAATAAACTCTCGTTTTTCACAGTTTTCCGTCTTAGCAGGTATAATTGTATAGTGTTTTTTTCCGTCGGAACTATGAAATATTTCCGTTTAAAAAATGATCCCGTTACTGACATATTCCGTTTTCACAGATATTACTGCATTTTGTAAAGTTATTTTTTTAAATAAGTGTCTAAAAAACAAAATCTTTCGGTTGAAAATAGGAGTCTGGTGTGACTGCATATACAGGGTGCGGCAGATATTTGGGAACGCACAGTATATTTGAAATAGGACCCTGTATACCCAAGTTACAAATCTTTTTCTCTTACATATGTAAACATGTCGGAACCTAGACTAATTGAGGAAATGAAGAGGCATGTTGTCGTTCCCTCATTGGCTAAAGAACACTCCGATTTAGAAATTGCCGTATTCTTGAAACTCCCTTGCCTTTCTCCCCCCTCCCACAGATTTCTAAGTATATTGGGGGGGGGGGGATAACCCTTTTCTTTCAGTTTGGCTGATGTCATCCTTGTAAATATTTTAGTCACGTGGGTTCTCGTTTGCACAAAGACGATACACATTAGTTAAACATTACTAAAGTCAACTATTTAATCTTGTGAGATCATAGCCCCTAACAAAATTACTGAGCTTCAACATAGGAGCCATTTTAAAGGAAAAAAAAAAACATTTGTAAATAAATCTCGGAGCAAAGACAAAGCAAACTACTTTCCTAATGTTCCAATGCACATTGGGGGATATTTTCCAAATACGCGGACTCAAGCTTTAAATTCCTCTCCTGCTTGTCGTCCATTATTTAATTCCAAATATTATTTTATTTTTCGGATTTTCTTGGAGCCATTTAATAGATTATGTAGTAGAAAATATTTAATACAAGACAGATGCATAAAAAAGAAATGACGGTTTTGACTTTCATAATTAATAAAAGAAAGAAAAATAATCCTATTAAAAATAATTCGTTTCTGTAAGTTTATTAAAAGCATCCCACACAGGGTCATGATTATTCAGACATTACACAATATTGTGTTCTTACCTCAGAAGATCATATACTTGCTCTGATGTTCTTACCTAAAATAGAAACAATTCTATGTCCATATTCAGCATTCTCCCAATTCTAAGATAAACTCGTGAAACGAACTTTTGTATATTGCAATGGAATTGAACGGTGATATACCACTGGAATGTCAAAAGTAGAGTTTTTTCAGGAACTGGTGCACTTCGCGCAAAACAATACTCACGTAACTCAGCTATAAATGAGTTTTTTTTTTATAATTTAGCTAATCAGTAACTAATTAAAATAACCTGTAACTGAATTCTTATAATTTGAATGATAAAAGATAAATATTTCATAACTATCGGAAATTTGTAATTTTTTTTAAAAACTTACAATAAACATACATATTTTGAGAATATTGGCTGCAGGATAAATATTTCAGATCAAAGAAAAAAAATGAAAGAAAATCCCTGCCGGCTCGGCCTACAGGCACAGGTAGATTTTGAAATTAATTACTAATTTCAACAACAAAAACTGAATCATGATTAGAGATAAACCCACTTTAACAATTTTATCTGGCCACTTTTGACGAATTTTTAATAAGAGCTAGTTTTATCAGAATCATGTTAAGGCGGTATTGAAAAACATACTTTTCCATGCTCAACAACTCGAAATTTTCTGACACATTTTCAAATTCATTATTAAAAGAAAAAACATGAAATTTGCTGACGTCATTTTTGAAGAGATTTATAAGCGACCTATGTTTTAGTTTTCGATTAATTAATTAGAACTTGATTTATAAACGATTATTTTCTCAGTAGGACAATATTTTTCGTTTCCAACACAATCGCTTCGGGAAATTCGGTTCAAAATGTCCACTTTGACATCATTTTTTGAAATATATTCTGCCTCTATCATAAAATCGACCATTACGATACATTATATAGTTTCTGAATAAGAGAAACTACCAATTAGATGCGTTTGAAAGCAAAAAGGAATTTAACCCTCCGAGCGTCTTGCAAAAGGGTAAAATTGTGATGTTGTTTTCTTTGCATTTTGTTTTAAATGCTAATAAAATATGATTCTTTCAACATTATAAAAAAAAAACTCAATTACAAATATGAAAGTAATTCTTAAGATTATTAATAATTCTTCAATATATTTAAAATTCCACAAATCTATAGAATTATATTATCTTAAATATTGCTTGTATTGCTGTGAAACCTGGAGCTTAGTGAACGGAATAATACGCCCCAAACACTTAGAGGGTTAAAAATGAGTCAGAAAATAAGCAGTTTGGATTTGAGTACACCCTTAATACGATGATATTTTCTTAACCGCTATGTATTTTTAATTTGTTTTTGCTGTAAGAATTGATCCTATCAAAAACTTGTCAATGTAAAAACTGTAGCTAATATTAAGAAGGATATATAATAAATTTATGCGGATTTTATATCTTGTGAATTGACGAAGTTATGAATTTTCTTCTTCTACAACCCCCCCCCCCCCCTTTTTTTGTTTTGTTTTCGTTTTTAATTTTTGGGAGGTACGAATAGGTCCTAGCAAAAACTTGTCTACATAAAAGTTGTAGATATTATTAAGAATATTTATAATAAATTTAATTGGATTTGATATCTTGAAAATTGACGAAGTTATGAATTTGTTTCTTCCTAAAACCCTATTTTTGCGCCCCTTGAGCCCATTTTTACTTTTATCAAAAATCTGTCATACATAATTTTTTAGCCCTATTTTTAGAAGTAATATTAACTTTAAACTGATTCGATATGTATTATAATTAAGAAGTTGTGGGGTTTTTTTTTTCGGTTTTCACAAAATCCCTCCTTATTCGCAGCCCCTTGGTCCGATTTTGCATATACGAACTTGACAGAGATTTTTATATCCATTGATTTTATGTATCAGTTTGGAAGCGATTTGTGCAGAATTATAGAGATTATAGTGTCCATAAAAAAGTGATATATATATAGATAGATCTATAAAGTTTTTTTACTGAGGGTGGTTTAAGGTTCTTGGGGATCGGTGTAGATCTACAAAATGTTTTCAGAAATTCCAACATAAGGGAGAATGTAATAGGTAGTATTTCAAACGAAATCTACCTAAAAAGGAAAGAAAAAGAAAACATTAGTTATAGTCCTAATTATATCCTCTTCATATAATATATCATGCTTGAGATCGTTATCAGACTCAAACAACTACATCTTCTACGGTGATCTGTTCGCATCCCTCAAGCTTTTTAAATGTTTGTACAAAACAGTTTTCCGATAGATCAGACATTATAAAGTTCGAGGTGGGGGGAGGGGAGAGATTGCACTTTTGACCATGAAAAACACAAAATCTCGAATCTACCGGGGAGACATCTCATTGTCCCCCATAGGGCCACACCCTGAATTTACCACTGGCGAAGGTCAACACGTATCCATTTAGAACTGACGATCTCCTTTCTGAATTTTGCCTCCTTTCCCTCGGGATTGCACTGGAACTGAAAAGCGTAAGCTGAGTTCCCGCGGCCGTCATCCCTGAATTTTGTCTGATGTTGGGGAAAAAAGTCGGCCGGTTAAAGCGGAGTTCCGGTTAACAGGAAGCCGGTTAAGAGGGAGGCTACTGTAGTTCTATCTCAAATTTGGCATGTCGATTTGTTTAAAAATTGCGTATCAATTAAATTTTCATATGATGGAATAATAACATCGAATTTTTAGTTCATTTATAAATGCCTGACACCTTACGTAATATCCACAGTGTCAAATTTTAAGGGAATGAATATTATGAAGAATGAAGGGAATGAATTATATGAAGAAAATAGTCAAAGATTTTACTGATTTATTTATTATTTCCTGATTTTGCAATGTTATTAATATTCGAAAACGAATCTTACTTATTTTACTTTTTAAAATCAAGTATTCAAACAAAACAATATATACATAACTTTCAAGAATTAAAAACTGTTTTAAGGTCAAATTTTAAATTTTATCTAAAAAAAAAAATACTCCTTTCGTGTTGTTTTTAGAACAATATTTAGATGAACAACATTCTTGCTGTTGTATTTAGTATTAATAAAACCTAGATTTTAATTTTAAACAGAATGATTTTTAAATAATTTTTATAAAACAATGTGCTATTTCTTTCGATTTTTTTACCAAATAAATAATTTGTTTCCTTATTCATTAATTTTATTATGCTTTTTATAGCTTTTTATTTGTTTAAGCTGTTAGTATACAAATTTACCAACATTCAAAAAGAAAAAAAATCAATTATTATTTTCCATCTTTTCTCGTTATTACTGTTTACAGGGCTTAATTTCTAACAAAAAAGTACCGGAGCTCTAATATTCTGAAGTAATAACAACTGTAGCGTATTTCCCATCCCCTCTACTGCATATTTATGTTTCATACAATATTTGTAGAATAGAAACCAATTTTGTCTTCAGCAAAAAAAAAAAAAAAAAAAAAAAAAGGAATATATTTTGACTACATTTTATATGCATTTATATATAATAATACCTAATAAATGATCAGATCAAACGTTAATATCAGATATCTTACTCGACAAGGATTTTTTTGTATTAGATAGCAAAACACAACACACAGCGCTGTTCCGGTGGGCTTCGGCGCTCAGTATTCATAAGCTCCGGTGCATTCCAACTAATATGCAAAAATTCACGAAAAATAAAAAGTACTGGGCATGTGCTTCTATGGGCTTTTGTACAAATTCAGCACAGCATGAAGCTAAAAAGCTTATTCGTAAAAATATTTTATAAACACGAACAATAAGCTGCGTGTAAATTTAACACGACCCTAAGTAAAAATGACAGATACAGTTGTTAATTCTGTCATTCTTCGTCACCGTTCGGTAACCGCTGAAACAATAATTCTACAATATGGAGTGTTAGAAGAAATATGCCCCTGCACTAAGCCACATATTTAAGAATTTCGGTAAGAAAGAACGCAAATGAGTGGAGATAGTTGAGAAATGAAATGATAGTTTAGGCTTTTATTTTCAAAAGTGCTGTTCCACAGGGCTCCGGAGCGCAGTACTTACGAGCTCCGGTGAATTCCGACCCATATTTAAATATTAACTGAAAAAAAAACTTACCGCAGCTGTCTGGCGCAAATTAAGCCCTTATTTTTATGATCTTTCATTTAATAGCATCATGGAGTTTAACATTTTACTTGCACCTAATAAAATTCTCAACATTTATACAGCTTATAATTTGTGATAAAATAAATACATTCAAAACAAATAAATTAAAAAGACTTATTTTCTTTTCCAGCTCTATCAATTATGGAGCCCTTGGTGCTATAATTGGCCATGAAATAAGCCACGGCTTTGATTCTACAGGTAATGCTTCAATAGCAGACTGAGTTTATCAGTTTCTGTAACTTGTTATTCTGTTCATTTTTAAAAAATTGTAATATTTATTTCTTTTTAACACCTACTGATTTCTTTTTTACTCTTGCGGCTATTGATTGAATCGTGATTCAAGCGGAAGTGTGTTATGCTTCCACCCGTGAAAAAAACGCCATATTTAAAAGAAAACTGTACTGGCATTTATAGAACTCAAACATTTTTAAACACTGTAGCAAATGATGACCAAATCTCAAAAGCGTGCAATGATTGCGGTGATGAAAATGATCTCATTCTCAAAAGAAAAGATATATTTTCATCCATAAATATAAATAATTTTACTATGTATATGTCAATATAACCATCTTCACTAGATTTTATTTCTGTACGTAAATAGACTTAGCCGGTCTCATTTACTGAAATACCTTTGATATGTATACTTGATAAGTAAATCAGAAAGGGGAAATTAATAATGTAGCTTAAATGAAAAAAATTTATTGGTAGAAATTAATGTAATCAAGTATTATGTAAAGTGTATATTTAAATGCATTTTTCAATAGATTTTTAAATATCAGTACACTTTCATTCATTACATCCTATTATAAATAAATTAAGGTTCTTGTGCCAGCTAACCGTTGAGTTCAACAATGGATGCATTAAATTAATCTCAAATTACACTGAAGAGACAAAAAAAACTGGTACAGACCTGCGTAGGCAAATAACAGAAGTGTGCAACGAATCAGCGTAACGCGATGCGGTCGACAGCGCTAATACAAGACAATAGATGTCTGGCGAAGCTGTTAGATGGGTTCTTAATGCTACACTGGCAGATTATCTCGATTTAAATATCTTTGAACGTGGCGTTATTGTCAGCGCACGAGGTGGGATATAGCGACTCCGTGATAACGATGGAATTTGGATTTTCAGGCACGACCATTTCACGAGTGTATCGTGAATATGAGGTATCCGGTAAATCCAGCGGTGCGGCCGGAAAAAGACATTGAAATAATGGGACCACCGACCACTGATGAGAATCCTTAAACGAGATAGACGTGCAACTCTTCTTTAAATTGCTGCTAATTTTAATGCTGGGACATCAACGAATGTCAACGTGAGAACTGTTCAACGGATCGTCTTTGATATGGGCTTTCAGAGCTTCAAGACTACTCGTGTACCGTTGTTTACTGCATGGCACAAAGCTTTAAGTATCACCTGGGCCAGTCAACACCTACATTGGACTGTTAATGACTGGAATCACGTTGACTGGTCTGAGGAGTCTCGTGTCGTTTAAAATCGTTTCAGGATGATGGATGTGTAGGGCTATGGAGACAACCTTATGAATCCATGGATCCTACATATCAACAGGGGACTTTTGAAACTAGTGGAGTTTCTACGATGGTATGAGGCTTGTGCAGTTCCTACGATATGGGACCCTGATACTTCTAGAGACGACTCTCCAAGATGGCGGGTACGTAAAGCACCCTGTGAGATCACCTATACCCATTCATGTCCACTGTGCATTCCGACGGACTTAGTTAATTCCAGCTGGACAATGTGACACCCCACACGTCGAGAGTTAATACCGAATGGCTTCAGGAGCACTCTTCTGAATTACACATTTCCATTGACCATCTAAATCCCCAGACATGGACATTATTGAGCATATCTGGTATGCCTTGCAGCGTGCTGTTCAGAAGAGATCTCTACCACTGTGCTTTCCTATGGATTTGTGGAGAGCCCATGGATTCTTGGTGTGAATTGTTTCCAGGGTACCTTCAGATATTACTCCAGTCCATACCATGTCGTGTTGAGTCATTTCTGCTTTGCCGTAGGGGCCTTACACGATATTAGGTAGGTGTACTAGTTTTTCGGGCACGCAAATTGTTCCGCAATGAAACAATAACGTGACGTCATTGACCCACGTTTATAAGTGACGCACATATTTTTAAGTTTGTAACAATAAGGCATCTGACCTTAATACTTTATGCTTTTGAGACATAACATAAGAGTTGAAAAAGAAGCTTATTTAATAAAAAACTAGGTTTTACTTGTCAACTTCCTCAACGAATGGAATCACCTAAAGTTGCGTAATTCACATGTCAGCTTACAGTAATCGATTAACTTCTTCACGAATGTTTAAATAAAACGCTTAAACTTATATGTGGGATTTTTTTGTGTATATGTCCCTGTGTATTAACGCACTTAAAACGTGAGAATGGTTTTGGCGGAAGTGGTGCAAAGACAATCCTCTATATATAGAAAGTAGAATCTTCTATGATGTCTCAGATGCTTAGGTTAAAAATACGTTCACTGGAATTAATGTAGTGCAGTGGTAGGCAGTTTGATTTGATGCAATACTGAAATAGCGAATAACTTCATTGAATACCATGAAGAATAATAAGGAGGAATTTTAAAACATTTCCTAAGTAATGGACTTCAGCAAAATTTAAATATAATTAGTGCAAAAAATAATACTGTTTTGTTTAGAGTTGCATGTAACCATTCTTAAATTAATGATAATTATTACATATATTTTATATTAGGTCGACATTTTGATCATCAGGGAAACCTCAGAAACTGGTGGACTTCCGCGACACTCCAAAAGTTTGTTTTAAAAGCACGCTGCTTTGTTAAACAGTATGAAAGTTATGATTTTGATCCAGAAATAAAGGTAAGTTCTATAATGGCTTCATTTGTATTGGTTAACTAAAGTAAATCGATCACTTCACTGAAAAGGGAATTATTTTCAGTCGCGCAATATTTATTGTTTTTGTATTGGCATACACGGCTGAATGTCTTTGACGTACAATGAGCGTAAAAAAGTAAACCCATAGTTTCCACCTTTTAAATGTTTCATCGTAAATATATTATCTAAAAATAATAAGGTGCTAATAAAAGAAAGATGTTTGTGTGTGATGGCTAAGAAATTTAACGCACGCAGAAGTCTGAAAATTTATGTGAGGATAGTCCAAGGCAGGCTCTGATGCACCTAGGACTCAGTTTTTTCATTTTTTGATAATTACTCAAGATATTAATTAAAAAACGCAATTAAAAAAAGCGTCGTTGACAAAAGGGTAGCAGAATGCAGTCAATCGCATCTCCGGAAGTGCCGGAGCAAAGAGGAACCAGGGGTAGTTTTTCATCGGCGTTTTGTCGAAGCGCGCATCGGCAAAACCATTCAAGATACGCAAAATTCATAGCAAGACATATTATTAAATTTCTCACTTTTATGTTCCACGCGCTGCAATCTGTGGGGAAAATATTAACATTAACACTTTCAAAAATATTTTCAAAAAAATTCAATTTTGCCGTTGACCAATATTCTTTTTGTCCCTTCCGCTGACGCTCTCATCGCGTTCAATTTTAGAAATACAGAAAACTAAAAATATCCTCTTAATGTGGAGACATTCTTCTCTTACGACGCGACGGTGCAATTCGTTTTCAAAACTATAAATATTTATCTTTTTGAAAAATCTCGCAATTGCTGGTCACTTTGCGCCTCTCTGAGACACCTTTTTCTCTACGATAAAAGCAACTAAAGGTCGATATTTCGACACAATCTTTTTACCCGTTCTTAGGGCACTGGATTTACATCAGCTATAAAACTTTCCAAACATCCGGACGATTAGAAGTACTTTTAAGAAAATAAAATTTGCGAAAATTTTGCTCAGGACGAAAAAATGCTGGGGGCTTCGACTCATGTTTTTACGATTAATATCAGTATTTTGTACGAAATTTTAACAGAGGCTTCGAAACCGTTAGATATATAACTGATAAAAATTACAAAGATTTGGACGAGACTTTGGACGGAGGACTATTTTTTTATGTTAAAGGACCCGACGCGAAAAAAAAGAAGGAAGAAAACACAGTTTTTTACAATTAGATATCAATATTTTTCACGAATGTTTTACATAGGTTGCAAAACCGTTACATTTATGGCCTTTAAAAATTTCAAAAGTTTTGATGATAATTTTTTTTAAATTATTAATTGAGCACAAGGAAAAAAATAAGGTCTTCTTACAAGGGCTGTTACCAATAAATATCAATATTTTTCACGAATTTTTTACACAGAACACTAAAACATTATATTCTCAATTCATGAAAATTTCGAAGAGTTTAGACAATAACGACTATTTTTTTTAAGCATGTACACGATTTTTCTCCCTCCCCTTCTTCGACAAACTTCAAAATTATGCATGGGCTCTGAAAATCAAAATACGAAAAAAAAAAAAAAAAAAACCACGTGTACGTTCATTTCTCTTTCTAATAGTGCAATCTTTTTTTATAAAAATACGAATATTAAGCCTTTGAAATAAATTCACTCGGGAAAATCAGAAATAATTTCGTCGCTTTTGGAGAATTTCTTTTTGCTGTTCATTTCCCCATAGGATTAACATTACGCACATTTTGATAAAAGAAAATAAATGCATTAAATTTTATGAAATCGCACTAAATTTTAATGGAATATATTAACTTTTTAGCTAATGATCTAGTGTAAATTTAGTTCAGAAATTATGAGATTTGGAGGAGGGGGGAATAATCAGTTTGAAAATTATCAGTTATCAGTTTGAAAAAATCCCCAAATTGCTTACTCCTTTAATGTAAACTTATTTTGGGGATATAGCTCGAGTTTTAATACCTTAAAATAAACGTTTAGCTGTCATTTTTGTAAAATTTTAGCTTAAAAGTGATACGATTTAGGGGTAAAACAATCTGCTTAAAAAAAAAAAAAAAAAAATTGCCATGGAATTTTGATCCGAAAAAATTAAAGTTAGAAGAAAAACATTGCTTTTTGCAACTAAATATCAGTGTTTTAGCACGAAAATTATACAAAGACTTCGTAAATGTTATATTTATAAACCATAAAAATTTCAAAGTGTTTTTACGAATAAGAATTTTTTTTTTTTTTTATAAATATTGAATGACCCGATGTCGAAAATAAAGTGAGAAGGAAACACTTTTTAGCAGGCCGAAGTCAGTGGGTTCTTCATTATTAAGTTCGTTTCAAAGGATTTTCGTTTAAATATATACATTTATTCAACATGGATTTTAGGTGTAGTTTAGGTTAATATTTCGGCGTCATCTACGCCAGTCTTCCAATTAAAACTATAAATTGAAAACAGGTCGGAGCGTGCGTGACACTACCTAAGACAGTGAGACCACCGACTCTTTTTTTTTTTTTTTTTTTTTGCATATATTTTAAAAGTAAAAAATCATAGAAAATCGAGGGTGTGCGCTACCGAAGTCAGTGGGGTCCCCAGTAGTAGAATTGCTCAGAAAGATTTTCGTTTAAATATATAAAATCATTCAACGTTGATTTTAGGTATATTTAAGGTTATTATAAAGGGTCTGAGCAATTTCAGGTGGATCAGCTGGTTGACTAATGATATAAAAAAGAAAAACATAGAAAATAAATCTTTTTTACTATTGGCTTACTGTATCAATACTTTTATAAATGTACTAGCTGACACGCCCGGCGTTGGCCGGGCCCATAATAATATTTTAAAATGAATCTGAAATTTTTATCGCAGGTCCGTACAGAGGGGGGGCGGGTGGAGACGGTGCAAATTACCTGGGCCCGACTCTTGTTCAATTCCAAAGTTGTGTAAAGTCAAAGGTTAAGTTTTTTAATTTTTATATGTTTCATACTTTAAACTTTTTTATTCCAAATTAACTGATGAATTTAATTAAAATGTAATTATATTTTCAATAATTTATTTTTTTATTTAAAATCTTTATATGAAAAAGCAATCACAAATACAACATAAAGTGTAATACTGAAAAAAAAAAAAAAATAAATAAATAAAATTGTAAGCAAGTATTACTATATAGATTTTTTTTAAAAGTACCATCCAGCAAATTTATTTTCTAATAGGGTAAAGTCTGTTTATAACGGAATTCTGCAATAAACGAAAAAAAAAAGTTCCAGCTCCCCCCCCCCCCCCCAAGAAAAAAAATTATGCAATTATGCTTTGTTAAATTTAAACAACCTTCATAAAACGTATTTAATCACTGGTCGTTTTCGTTTCCGTCTAAGCAGGTTTTATTGTATCTTATTTCTGTGTGTGTGTGTAGGGGGGGGGGGGGATATTATTCTTAAATGAACCTGAAATTCGTATCCAGGTCCGTACAGTCAAAACTACCTGTCCGTACAAAATTACTTTTTACGTCATGACAACATTTTGTAAAATTCTTGCTGCTGTTTAATTCGCATTTCAATACAGCGCTTTGCAGAAATTGCACGTTTCACCCACAGTTATGCATGCCCCGGAACGTTTTCAGTAATTTTGATTTCAGAAGCACCGCGTGCATGCTACAGTTATTAAGCCTATTTTGCCGATTGCTTAACGGCGTTCTCTATTTGGAGGTCGAATCTATTTCGATCCGACTCGAATTCCGCTTCTTTTTCACTTTCAAGCATTCACCGAGATTTTTTATGGGCATTTCAAATGATATTTTGAAGCTACATAATTGCATCGAAAGATATCGCACCGAAACCGCGAAACGTAAACAACAAACCCGATCGCCATAAATCCTGCCAAGGACTCTTACACAATAGCCAATCAGATGCGACTCTCGGGCGTTGCCATTAAACAATAACAAATAATCGCGATTTCTGTGCCACGTACGTTAGCGTAATATATATATAGATATCTTATAAAAAATACTTCAATCTGAAATTGAAAATATGATTTCAAATAGTATTTCCCTTAAAAAAAAACTTTAGCCTGTGGATTTTAGTGAAATTTTACAACACAAATTCTACCATAACTGTTATGGGATATCGCTATTGAAAGTGGAACGTGCATATTACATTTTGCAACAACACGTACTACATCTCCTTTTAAAAGATGCAAATTCCTTATTCATTTTTATATAACAAATTTCAAGCAGGGAGAATGTAAAACGACTTTGAAGGTGGATAATTTGTTTTAAGATATTTTATTTTACAAGGAACTTAGTATATGGGGCATTCTCACAATCTTTTGACTTTCGGGAATAAAAATCTGGTGAAATTAAACTTGCTAAAATAACATTTTAATCTGATAGACGAATGCCTTAATGATTCAAAATAAAGAAAAAATGGTCAGCAGCGAAAATTTTTTTATTTAACTGAGGTTTAAGTTAAACTTGCGAGTTTAAATTGCCTTACCATTTTACCACTATAGCTTTTTATTTTCTTCTAAATTTTTACTTATAATGAATTTGCATAGTACCCACAGGACATTCAAATAAGAAATAATAAAAATGTAGTACTTTTAATGCGGAATTTTTGTATAACATTGTCTTAAAGGGGTGTTAAAGAAGGAACGGTAAGGTAAAAAAAGGGGACGGTACAGGAAAAAAGGGACGAAATGGGAAAAAAAAGGGATGGTAAGGAAAATTACCAACAATTTTTAATAAAATCATATTAAGACTATGGTAGTCACAATGTTCATTGATTTTTAGAAACAGTTGTGAACATTGGATTAAATTAAATTTTTTTTAATTTACATCGAAAAGTGCAGGAATAAACCTTGGGGACGGTAAGACTACCAATAAAGCCACGATCTTGAAATTGATATTTAAATACTGATTTAAATTCTGCAGTAAATTTCTGTCAAAGAATTTTAGATATTCTTTCTCTTGCATACTTTTGCATGAGAAAGAACTTCAAAAAAATTCTGTGGCTGCATCTGAAGTGATTTTCTGTATAAGTTTAGCAAGAGGGACGGCAAGGATAAAAAAAAACCCAGGGACGGAGTTCAAAAAATAATATCAACCGTAAAAATGCGTGCAGGTTAATTTTTAGCTACATATTTATATAAAACAATAGTTCCCGTTTCAGAAAAAAAATGACAACGAATTTTTTTTATTGAAACAATTTTATACAGACAGCTCCAAACTTAAAAATTGGCATATGGGATACAGGACGGTATAGGAGTTTTCCTAGTATTTGGACCCCCAACATCGTCCAAAACTTATTTATTTCGTTAATATTGTTATGCAAACATGCAATCGGATGTTCCCCAGTATATTAAATAAAAAAAATCACAAAAAAATGTATTAAAATAAAAATTATTATTCAGGGTCATAAAAGTCAAAAGATTGTGAGAATGTCCCATACATATTTACACTGGTAAGCGCTTCTACAGGGAAATTGCACAACTAAATTTTTTTTATTGGATTTCTTTATGTTTTCTCATAACGCAAGCATAAATACATCTTAAAATTTAATAAAACAATATGCCCCATATATTAAATTACGAAATTTGAATTTTTATATCATATTTTCTTCGAATTATATTTCGAAAAATACTATCCTGCGTCTAAGGACATAAAAAACATACTACTTATTTCACGGTGAAAACTTTCGTAGTTATTATACATTGAGTTTTATTAATTTTCAGCGTTTATTGGTGGTAAGTATGAAAAAAAGATGCTATTACTGGTGCTTCTTATTCGACTGTAGTATTTACATGATTTTTATTTTTATTGTTATTTTCGGTAGGCTAATGGACATTCCACCCTTGGGGAAAATATAGCGGATAATGGAGCTGTCAGAAATGCTTTTAAGGTAACAAAATTAATTATCAAATTATATATCTATCTTTTTTATGTTTTATAATTTATTTTATTTTGTCACATTTAAATAAAGTAAATTCAATATAATTCAATACTTAATGAATAGCATACAAATGGCAAAGGCGATGTCGATTAATATTCTGCGTAAAATTTCAGTTTTGCAATTAACTCGGAAAAATTGATAAAATATACGTGTCGTATATAAAAGAAATACCTGGTCTGTTTGAAAAGTTTCCGACCTTTGGCCGAAAAAATTATAAGATAAGGGGACCTTCTACATTAGGAGGCCAAAAAAAAGCACTTTTTAATGATATCTTTGTAAGAAAACTGCATGATGGATCTTTTTGAAATTTTAACAGTTTATTGTACATATCTTAAGGTATAGACAAGAATTTTTTTATTAGATTTTGCTGCTTCTACACTAATTTTTAAACAAATATGTTTAACTGCTTTGTCAAATTTCGTCTGGACGGTGGGCATGCACTGTAAAAAAAAAATGGTAACGTTCCATGTAAAATCCAGGAACGTTTCGCCTTTTCTCAGGTTTTCAGAATAATTTAGCTCTTTCCTGTGAAATTCTGGTTTTCTTATCTGAAACGTTCCTGACACAAAAGTTGGAAACAGCAAAACGCTGCGGCCGCCATTTATTATTTTTTTGCTATAATCCGTTGCTCGCGCGCGAGTGTGGAAAAAGAATTCCTTAAATGAATGTAAAAAAATCAATATGGAATGCAAATAAATCAATAGACGACATAATCCTTTACGTCTCTATTGTCAAGACAATTCAGATGAAAATACAATACCTCGCTAAGAGACATCGCTAAGAGATTATCTCTCGTACTTGTCTGTGGAATGTTTAAGGAGCAGACCGTGTAAAAAAAATACACCTATTATTTGGATCTCCATTAACCAGGGGACCATCAAACATGATTCTCACCGATTTTGATTAATTTAAAGTATGTTTTAGAGTTCTTATCTCTAATTATTCTTGTGAAAGGATTTCTTCAAATGGGACTTAGATTTTCAGAAATTAGATGCCGAGGTTTAGCATACGTTTCAAATACCCATTAGTTTGCCGCTCTCAACGTGTCTTTCGTGGTGTGGACGCAGAAAGCTCGCACGCCACCCGTACGGCCCGGGTTCGATGCTACCTCTGGACTTTTTTTTTTCTTTTTTAATTAATTTTATATTTTAACACTTTATTACAATTTGATTTAAATTTGATATATATTTGACACTTTGAATTGATGCAAATTTGAATTTTTTTTTTATTTTCGGAAAAAATATACAATTACGTTTAGTTTTTTTTTTTTTTTCATGAAAATTTATATGTATTTTATCTAACTTGTAAACTAACATAATTACTAACGAAAATCCAAAATATTTTATGTCTAGATTTTTTTTTCTAATTATTATTTACATTTATATATTTTTATATTTTAAGCAAAGTTCAGAAACAATATATCATATATATGTTTACTTTATTGAATTTTAACTGAAAATTTATTTTTTCGTGTAAATTATAAATAATAATTTTGATGTCAATTTCAAAATATTTTTTCGTTCTAACAAATAATGCTAATAAAGCGAAAATTGTCAACTGGAAATGTAAAAATCGTCTGCGGATCCCGCATGCTGTGAAATGTCAGTAATGTTTTGCTGTCAACAGAAATATTCCTGGTATTTCGCAGGAAACTTGCTGGCATTTCTGTAGAAAGTTTTTAACATATACAGTAAAGTTCCAGTCATTTTCAAGAAATGTTTCTTGGAAATAATAGGCAACTCAGCTGCCCATTTTTTCCCAGGAACGTTGCGGAATTTTTTTTTACAGTGTGATAGCGCCTTGTAGAATTATCTGAAACACAAAAATATTTTTTTTTTCGCAGAATTTCGTGAGTATAGCTTCTAGTTAAATTAAAGGAACCCGTAAATAAAATCATAAGACGAAGCGCAATTTTTCACCTTGATTCAACACAAAATATATAATGTAAACATTATGAAGACTTTTTGCTAGAAGAGATGGCCGTTTGCGTTTATAAGATTGCGAGAATTAAAAACACCAGGTCCTATTAAAAAAAACTCCAATTCGGTAAACGAAGACTTATTTTATTTTCATGATGAAAGTCGAAGGGAGAGGTACAAGGGAAAAGCATAAGGAGCCTCTTTTAAGACGTCATCACGAGGCTAGCGAGAAAGCAGGAATCATTAGAATATACAGTTACAACTTTCTTGCTTGGCGGACTACAATATCGCCAATCTAAAAGTATTTTTGCGCCATGCACAGGGGGTAATAGAAACATTGGCTGGTATGTTCGCCAAAAATGTACGGTAGGCTTCTACCATATTAATTGTGTAGGGGGGGGCAGATTGTCGGCTGCATACATTCCTGAGTCATGATAGATGGAGACTCATCAGTACATTGATACAGCTGCGGTTAAATGTAAAAATAAAAAGTGTTATCTGGAAAGGGCATAGTAACAGACCGAGTTCGTTAGGCTAAAAAGCATGAGACTGTATTTTTCTAGACCAGATGTTAGATCAAAGATACACCGCTTTACCACAAAAATGCAGAATTGCCATACATCTGAACAAAAGGGTGTGAAGCGAAAATAATTCTAATAAGTAGATTGCATGTAAAGTGATTTTAAATGATGAGTTATATTCATGCCCAAATAAGGAAATGACCGAAGTTAAAATGCTTTTGAAACTAACAGTCAGCCGTAACGAATTTTGTACAAGGTTAAAGCGTATGTGTGAAAGAATCAGAAAGTGAAAATAGAGAGTGATTCACTGATTTTATTTTATTAAAGAGATGAGTACATAGAATAATTTAATTTAAATGTGAAGGGCTGTTAATACAATCGATTTAGTTTTTAAATGTTGGATTTAATTTAGGGGCTGCACTGTTTGACTATAGTGCACAAAATAAATAAGTTATTAAACAGACTTTTAATTGAAACTGTCTGGGGGGGGGGGGGAGAATAAAATGCAAACATATATAACGAGATAGTCGTTATATATATCACCTGGGACACCGCAAAAAAAAAACTTTTGTTGACCCGTGTGCATGGGCAAAACAGCAAGAAAAATAGTTACACATATAAATATATCTTCAAAACATAAAAGTTTAAAAAAAAAAAAAAAAAAAAAAACAAGTTGCTGTCATGAAAACAAAAAAAAAAATCTCTTTCATCAATAGTTCAACAGTCCCAAGAGATTTTATGAATTAATATTTTCTAAATTAAGTTTATGGATCTCCACCTTCAGTAAAATTTTCTTCAAAATTGCATACCATGGTATATTTTTTTTTTAACTGAGTCGACTCTGACAGCAAATATTTAAGCAGCATGTAAGTAGACCCTTGGCTGCACATCATCAAAAATATTGATCCTGATTCGGATCCTTTTTTTATGAAAAAAAAACACAAGTAGTAACAATAAAAATATAATATATAAACACAAATGCAACACTAGAAGTAAAGAGTAAATAATAATAAGTGAAATGTGTAATTGTAAACTAATAATCAATTGTAATCTGATTTTAAAAGAAATTGGACATGATTTTAAAAAAATGTAATGTTCATGCATGCAGCATAGGATGACAAAAAAAAAGAGGTGCCTGAAGCACGCCCATGAAAAAGGTGTCACCCTGAATCTTGTGTAGACCACAAGTATTATGGCGTCAGCTTAGGGCTTCAGCCTTATGTGAGGAGGGAGTTTTGAGACTCATACAGCGCCCGCTTATATGAGTCCCTGCTCCTCCGAAGACACTAGCGGTCCTCTAAAGGAGCACACGTCGGTTTACAAGCAAAAATTGATTTTTTGTGAATTGGAACACCAATTCCAAGGGGTTGTCTCTCAACACAATGAAGTTTTGGACCCTAAGGGCAATAATTTTGAACGGGAACAAAACATTCGAAAGGGAGAATTAAAAAATAAAAAAAAATAGATATATATTTCACATATATATCAAATCAAAAAGGGGTAGACAATCCTAGAGTGAAGAGAGACATAAAAAAAATGAAAAAGTCATAATCAGGTTAAATAATGCACAAGTCGTATAATTAGAAGGTAACTAACTGGTTGCCTTACAGAAAATGTTATCAAATTACATGTGATTTTTTTTTTTTTTTTTTTTTAACTAACTGCAATTATTAAATGTGTTAGTTATCAGTTTTAACTGAAATGTAATCGTAAAAGAATGAAATGTAAAATAAATGTTAAACTGTAAATAATAGTTAAGTGTATGTAAATAACATAAAAAGTGTACAGTAAAATGAAATGAGTGTAAAGTGATTCAAAATATTGTTCACAAGAGATCTTCGAAGAAAACAGTCATGGGCCAGCCATAATGTTGTCAAAGTTCTGTTGTAAACAACATACATACAACCTAGGCCTCTGGTTGTACACTTAGCTTCACAATACATGTCATAAAAAAAATGTAAACAGAAGTATATTATTTTCTGTTTCTTAAATTATATGTATGTGGTTGATAAACATTAGGGAAGTTGTGATTGTTTAAGTGACTTGTAGCATCGAATAAATGTCCATATCGAGGTGGTGCAAGAAGTAACCTATCAATGTGCACCCGAAATGCTGTATTATCAGCAGCATACAATCTCTTGATCGAGAATGACACAGGTGAATGTTTGAAAGTTACAATATATGGTCCAGTGTATTTAGGTTTGAATTTATCAACAGACTTTAAGTACACAATATCTTTGAGACAAATGGTTCTTAATTTAGCTTTCTGACCGTAATGTTTATATCTTTTATCCTGTGCTGTTTTAATGTTATTGTAAGCCTTGTCATATATTTTGTGTAAATCTTTAAGTAGTTTATGTATTTCAGTATGTTTGTCTAGAAAAGGTTGATTGCTATTCTGATCAAAAGTGTCAAAAATTAATGAAAGTTCACGTCCAAAGTGGAGAAGATTAGGAGTGAATAATGTAGTTGAATGTTTTGAACCATTATAGAGCGACTTGTGTATAAATATTGCATTTTCAAATGAGTGACCTTCTTGTAAAAGTATATTAACAGAGTATTTGATAGATTTATTTATTCTCTCCGAAAGAGCATTGCTTTGTGGTCTCGCAACAGAGCTGTGAAGTACCTTAATACCTAGAGTATCATTAAAAATGTTGTATATTTGAGATGTATATTGGGGTCCTAAGTCTGATAAGACAACAGAAGGTCTCCCAAAGGTGGTTATGTAAGAGAATAAACATTTAACGACTTTAGCTGCAGATGTATCATTAAGTGGAAAAAGTTCAACATGTCTTGAAAAGTGATCTGTAATAGTTAAAATATGTTTACCATTAGAAAAAGGTCCAACGAGATCTGTACTAATAGTATGGCCAGGATATCTGGACGTGTAGGTGGGTTGTAAGGGTGCAGGAGGGGTTTGATGATGTTTACATTGAAGACATTTGACACATGAAGCTACAAAGTTTAAGGTGTCAACATACATGCCTTTCCAAAAGTATCTTGATGATAGAAACTCATAAGTTTTATTAAAACCAAAGTGAGATAAATGAGAGATTGTTAAAACTTTGCTTTTAAGAGAGTTAGGAACAACAATGTGATATGAAAAAGTGTTATTAAGATTGTTTTCTTTTTTTAACATTAAAACTTTCGAATCAGGGTGTATGAAGTAATTAGGATATTTTTGTGAAGGTCCTTTCTTTAGAATATCTTTGTAAACAGTGGACAAGGTGGTGTCATTTTTTTGTTCAGTGCAGAAAGTTTCATTTGAAATTTCTAATAAAGGATCTGGATTTGTTTGTTTACCAGATACAAGATAGTTTACATATTTCTTAGTGGCGCTTGAACATGAATTATTACTGTCTGGTGTATCATAGTCAACAATAGGTAATGGTTGAGGGTCATGGATAAGTTCAGGGTTAGTATCCAGAGTTTGTTGATTGTT
The DNA here is from genome assembly GCA_963932465.1 of Maratus speciosus. Lineage (NCBI taxonomy): Eukaryota > Metazoa > Arthropoda > Arachnida > Araneae > Salticidae > Maratus > Maratus speciosus. The sequence continues at coordinate 150,326,961 of OZ010788.1, forward strand.
TTCAAAAGTACAGCGAGATAAATAGTCAGCAAGAACATTTTTCTTACCAGGGATATGTTTAAAAGTGTATGAGTACTCTGAAAGCTCCATGAGCCAACGAGAGATAATATCAGCTGGATTAGTAGTCTTGTTATATTTTTCTAAGGGTTTACTGTCAGAAAGAATTACAAATTGTCTGTTATATAAATAATATTTGAAAGCGGTTACAGATTTATAAATTGCCATGAGTTCTAATTTAAGTGCAGGGTATTTTTTTTCTGATGGCTTAAGAGATTTAGAAAAATATGCAACTGGTAAAAGTTGTTGATCATGCTCTTGTAATAAAACACCAGAAATAGCAACATTTGACGCATCTGTATTTAAATAAAATGTCTTGTTCCAATCAGGTAATCTAACCATGGGAGAATTAAAGAAAATTTTCTGTATTGTGTCCATGATTTCTTGATGTTTAACTGTCCATTTAAATTTAACTTTTGGAGTAGTTAGGTTTATCAGTGGTTGTACTAACTCAGAAAAGGATGGAATTAGACTCTTATAAAATGTAATGACACCAATGAGTCTTTTTAGTTGACGTTTAGTTGTAGGTGTGGGAAAAGATGTTATTTTTATGATATTTGACTGAATCGGGGAAACGGACTGATTTTCTACATGAAATCCCAAATAGTCAATACTAGATTTATGAAAAGTACACTTGCTAGGAGACAGGGTTAAGTTGTATTTGGTTAGGATAGAGAGAATTTTTTTTAATTTATTACACATTTCATCAAAAGAGTTTGCACCTACAATGAAATCATCCTGATATGTATATACACCATTTAATTGTAACTCATCAAGCAAAGAGTCCATTAAAGCTTGGAAAATAGAAGCACTGTTTTTTAATCCGAACACTAATCTCTTGTATCTAAAAGAACCAAACATAGTAGTAAATGTCAACTGATTTTGGAATTTTTCTGGCAAATCAATTTGATGATATGCCTGATGAAAGTCAAGAGAAGAAAAATGTCGATACTGAGAAAGATTTGAAATGATGGTTTGAATTTTAGGTAGAGGGTAAGATGATCCTTGAATTACAGTATTTACCATTCGAAGATCTAAGGCGAGACGAAATTTTTGTTTACCAGTTCCGTCTGGTTTCTTTTTGACTAAAAGCATGGGGCAAGCCCATTCTGAACAGTGGCGTTCAATAATTTTGGCATCAAGCAGATCTTTAATTTGTTCTAAAGTACTTTTTTGCAAAGATTGAGGAAGGGGAAATGGAAGAGTTTTTATAAGGTAATCATTAATAAATTTCAACTCAGGTACAATCTTATCAGTATGTCCAAGTGTATTTAATGATTTTGAAAAGGCCGGGTAGTAATTAAGTAATAATTTAGTCATTGTATTTGCTTCATTAGAACTTAAATGTGTAAGATCAAAATCGGTAGCTGCCAAATCCTCTTTCCTCTTTTTTAATGTTTCATTAGATGCCTGAATAAAATTTAGGAAGTGTTGTTCTGAGTTATGATGCTTGTCCAAATTATCAGAGGGGTAGTCAAGAATTTCCTCAACTTCAGATAAATGTCCAATTTTTGTGTGTTTAGGGAGATGAATGGTAGTGTCAGAATTATTTTTAAGTGAAATAGAAAAGAAATGATTTAATTGTACAGGCTTCTTTTTGCGTTTAGTTTTCTTATTCATTTGAATAATGGCATCATGACTTATTACTTCTTTTTTATCTGCCACATATTCAAATAGATAATTTATGTCATGTTTGATATTATTGTTTGTGTAAACTGAGCACCATGTTTGCTCTTGGGGTTCTAGAATTATTTTACGGGTTAAGAAAACTTTTTGATTTGTCACTACATCACATAAGGTGTTACATTGATTACTTTCACTGACTTTAGACTTAGTGTGTGATGTTTCTAGTGGAATAGTCAAGTTGTTGTTAATGTGAATGCATTTATTGAAAGTATCAATGATAATGTTAAATTTACTAATGAAATCAAAACCAAGAATGCCTTCAAAACTGGAGGATTCAGGAATATCCACTATATAAAAGTGGTGCGAGAAGGATTTTTTTTCTAACTTAATGGATGCTTTAATACATGAAGAAAAAGAAACATCCGAATTGACGGTTTTAATATTTATGGCTGTTGATAGTCTCTTGTATTTTAATACAGGTTTAAGTTCATTAAATAAATTTTGTGAAAGTAACGAAATGCTACTTCCAGGGTCAGCCAATAGGGTGATTTTATGGTTTGCAATAGTGGCCTTTACAAGAGGGAGTGATGGAGAATGCGTATTAACACTACAAATGATGTGAACAATTTTATCGCCTTCATTTTCTGTTTGAGTAGTGATATTTCTTGCAATTTTAATGTGATCTGAAGTTTGTGACCCGGTTGAATTGACTAATCTTTCTTTAGAGATCTTTGGTAATGTAGGGTCAATAGGAAATGTTGCTGATGTTAAGTCACATGGTTGAGACACAAAATCATCAGCATAAAAATTGTGTCTCTGTTCTAGTTTTCCTGAACCTGGTAATTGTTGCGTCTGTTAAAATTTTCCCTTCTCTGTGTATTAACTCTTTTCCATTTAAAACACTGATGTGCCTGGTGGCCATTGCGGAAACAGAGTTGACAAGTCACAACTTTTCTTTGTGTAAATTTGTGAGGGGAAAAACGTTTTGGGAAATTTCGCGTTTTGAAATTTTTCCTATAGCGCATCGCATTTGCGTTATACTTTGGGCTACCTTGCATGTCATTTTTTTTAGTTTCAGTTTTGGGTCCAGGCGGTGCGAGTGTTAATGCATTTATTTTTTCCGAGAGTTCCTTCAATTGCTCTTCAATGTTATTTTGAGATTTACTGACAGAGGGTAAGGAATGTAGAATCTTCTCGTTATGCAGAATTTCGTGTAATATCTGTGCTCTTTCAACAGCAGCACGATATTCATTCACGCCTTCTTCTTGTAACTTTATTCGTATGTTAGCTGGCACAGCTTCCATAAATTTCATAAGTTTAATCGTGTTACGGGCATTTTCGTCTTTAATATCTGAATAGACAGTTGCGGCTAGCACGTTTAACCGATGTGCCAAGTTTTTAATTGACTCCGCTGGCAGAAGAGATAAGCTCGAAAGTTCAACGCCAGCCACGCACTTGCTGGGGGGTGAGAAAAATGCGGCAAATTCTTTTTCAAGCGTATCTAGATCATTAATTTTTTGAATTTCCGGATTCTGAGCATAAAATTTTTGAGCGGGACCAATTAACTTGCCTACAAGTACAGCAATGGTAGTCTGAGGGCTGTATTTGTTAATTTCAGCGACCGACCTAATTTGGTTAAAAAAGAATTTAAGCAAATCCGGATCTCCGTCAAATTGGTTAATGTTGATTTGAACTTGTTTAGCGGACATGGTCAACGTTTTACCTAACACAAATTCTCTAATCAAAAATTGTTACTGAAATTCTGCATATATATCTAAATATAACACACATAAACAGATAAAATGCAAAGCAACTAAAATAATGAAATAAAATAATCACATAAATAATCACATTAAAAAAAACTAATACACAACTTAGAAATAAACAAAAGGTCTTATTTTTTTTTTAAACCTTATAAAAAAAAAAGAGAGAAAAAGAAAAGTTATCCAGGGACAAAATTGTGTTTCCCAAAGTAAAAATAATACCGTTGCTTATTTTAAGCAAAAGAGAAACAGAAAAATATTTCGCAATAGCTCCTATTTTATTTTATTTTATTTTATTTTTTTTAATGAATGAAACATGTAAGTCGTTCAAAATAAAACTGGTAGGAGCAAGCAACTGAATTAAAAACTTATTTTATCCTTTTTAACAGAGAAAAAAAAAACTTGCTATCTGTCCCTATTTCTCTAAAAGGACAGAAATTAAAAATATTTCTCAAATTAAAATATTTTCAAGCCGAAAGGCGAACCAGAAAAATATATGGGACAAAATATAATCTTCGTTAACTCTTTTTGAGAGAGAAAAAAAATTAATATATTTTAATATGCATTAAAAGTTAAGCAAAGGTGAATGTATATCGTAATGACTAAAGATAGTGGAACATTCAATGCAATGGGAAAAAAAAACTACTTATATTATATTTATAAATATTATAATAGACAACACAAAATATCAAAAATAGCAATATCACTGTGTTTTCGTATCCTGTACAAAAACACAATAATATTAATAAAATAAATTATGAAGTACTTGTGAGTACTTATGGAGTAAGAAAGCATACAAATGGAATGAAACAACTTTAAAAATTTTAAAACAAGGTTTCCAGAATTAACTGAAAAGAAAATTAGGCGAAAGGAAAGCAATTAAATGGGGGAATTAAAATATGCTTTCGTACTCTAAAAATGTGCTATTTTAAGGGACTGGTGCAGTATTTATTTTCACTTTTTTTTTGCACCTTCATGACCTCTTTGTCAATATCATAAACATTTGCTAGAAATTTATGTATGCGTGAGAGTGAATCACTAAAACGATTCTTTGGCAGCAAATGACTTTTTTTGAGAGATTTTTTTTTATCACAAACTGCCTCTTGAATAAAGATGAACAACTTATAAAACTTCACAACAGAACGTTACTATATAACTGAGCACTTCACAAAATTATTTCACAAACTGGTTGTAGTATGGAGGAAAGAAACAAAAATCAACACACTTTTGAGAATTTTGAGGAGACTGGCTGAATAAATAGAAATGAGAGCGAGAGTCGTGACGTGATTCAATCGCTGACTCGCTCGGACGTTCTTTCAACGAACACATGTATTTTCAGGGGGTTTTTTTTGTTTTGTTTTGCTCTTAACTAATGAATTGGTACGAAATTTGTAGCATTTTTTCACACAGATTCGAAAGGTTTCTCAACGCGGAACTTGTGGAAGGTGTGACATAACTAATATTGCTATTATACGGAAACATTTGCCGTTGAGTTGTAATTTTAATAGACCCTTTCACAAAAATGATGCGATGATGGGCCGGGGGAATGGTCCGAGAGATAAGTATGCACGCGGGCAGAATTCTTCGGCACGGGAGGATGTAAGGCAGGCAGATTTCTTAGGCGACGGGAAGCGAGCAGCTGATTCCACAACTCCGGGGGTTGGCAAAGGGGAAAAGCAGACGAGCAGGCAGGCACAGATACTTTACGGCGAAGAGCAGTCGTCCAGGGCGAAAGGTTCACTCCATGATGAAATCCACGTAGCGGGCACGGTGCGACAGCCGGGAGGAATCCATCGCTGCCAGAAGTCCATGCAGAAAAAAGGTTAGAAGCAAGTACCTCTCCCTTACATTTTTTTTGTTAATGGAGAAAAAAAGCTGGTCACGGAGACCAATTTATATGAAGACTTTTTGCTAGAAGAGATGGCCGTTTGCGTTTATAAGATTGCGAGAATTAAAAACACCAGGTCCTATTAAAAAAACTCCAATTCGGTAAACGAAGATTTATTTTATTTTCATGATGAAAGTCGTAGGGAGAGGTACAAGGGAAAAGCATAAGGAGCCTCTTTTAAGACGTCATCACGAGGCTAGCGAGAAAGCAGGAATCATTAGAATATACAGTTACAACTTTCTTGCTTGGCGGACTACAATATCGCCAATCTAAAAGTATTTTTGCGCCATGCACAGGGGGTAATAGAAACATTGGCTGGTATGTTCGCCAAAAATGTACGGTAGGCTTCTACCATATTAATTGTGTAGGGGGGGGGGGGCAGATTGTCGGCTGCATACATTCCTGAGTCATGATAGATGGAGACTCATCAGTACATTGATACAGCTGCGGTTAAATGTAAAAATAAAAAGTGTTATCTGGAAAGGGCATAGTAACAGACCGAGTTCGTTAGGCTAAAAAGCATGAGACTGTATTTTTCTAGACCAGATGTTAGATCAAAGATACACCGCTTTACCACAAAAATGCAGAATTGCCATACATCTGAACAAAAGGGTGTGAAGCGAAAATAATTCTAATAAGTAGATTGCATGTAAAGTGATTTTAAATGATGAGTTATATTCATGCCCAAATAAGGAAATGACCGAAGTTAAAATGCTTTTGAAACTAACAGTCAGCCGTAACGAATTTTGTACAAGGTTAAAGCGTATGTGTGAAAGAATCAGAAAGTGAAAATAGAGAGTGATTCACTGATTTTATTTTATTAAAGAGATGAGTACATAGAATAATTTAATTTAAATGTGAAGGGCTGTTAATACAATCGATTTAGTTTTTAAATGTTGAATTTAATTTAGGGGCTGCACTGTTTGACTATAGTGCACAAAATAAATAAGTTATTAAACAGACTTTTAATTGAAACTGTCTGGGGGGGGGGGAAGAATAAAATGCAAACATATATAACGAGATAGTCGTTATAAACATAATGTCAACCACATTTTTTAACACAGTGGGCAAGATTTAAGAAAGAAAAACTAATCAATGGATCATCTTGATTTTTTTTTAATTAAAGCTTATATTTAATTGCTTTCGATATGAATTAAAGCTTTTACTAAAATTATTTTTAAAAAAAGTTATTAACAAATAAGAACGAATTTTTTGAACAAAAAAGTGTTTTTTAATCAGCCGTTACATAACTTTTTTTAAATAAATTTATGGGTTCCTTTAATTCAACTAGAAGCTATACTCACGAAGTTTACGAAAAAAATTATTTTTGTGTTTCGGTTAATTCTACGAGGCGCTATCATGCCCACCGTGCAGACAAAAAATTTCAAAGTTTCCAAAGCAGTTGAACATATTTGTTTATAACTTAGAGTAGAAGCAACAAAATTTAATAAAAAAATTCTTGTCTATACCTTAAGATACGTACAGTAAAATGCTAAAATTTAAAAAAAGATCCATCATGCAGTTTTCTTGCAAAAATAATCTTAAAAAAGTGCTTTATTTGGTCTCCTAATGTAGAAGGTCCCCTTAACTGAAGAGACTGGGACGCTAATCCCATGCAAAGTAGGTCCCTTGCGCCTACACACACTTAGGCCACCGTTCCTTCCAATGCCGAAAACACTTCTGGTATTCTTCTTTTGGAGTGATGTTCAACTCCGCCGTCGCGTTCTGCATATTTTCTCATCACTACTCTCAAAATGAGATTATTTCAATGGCGCCATCAATTTCGAAAACAGCCAGAAGTCGTAAGAAACCATGTCTGGAGAGTAGAGAGGTTGGCGAAAGACTGGAACTCCATGTTTCACCAAGAAAGTCTGAATCAGGTGCGATGAATGAGCTGGAGCATTGATGAATCTTACGAGCTGTTTCGCTTTGAGAATCATCAATCTTTTAGAAAATTTCATACAGTACCTTTGCTCAACGCGTTCAGTCATCTTGAGAGAAATTAAAATCTGACGAACACGTATGAAAGCACCTCACTCGGCAGCCAGCAGGTAACAACTGGCTCACTGGAAAGCGAGGAAAAAATTCAATCATGCGTATTAAGCTGTCTCCTTCCAATGTGCACAGTGAATTCACTACTGCGCACGGGAAAAATCAAGGTCGAATAGTTATCAGACAGACATCGTATACATGGTGAAACAAAATGACGGACTCAATTCCACGCGTTAGTGTTTACTGAACGGAACATTATATAAGTTCCACTGGATTATAGTTACCTTAAAATTTATAGATGTTCATTGTAACCTCCCCCCCCCTCCCCCAAGGTGCATGAATAAATTTTATTCAAGTTCACAGTGACGAATTTTTCCAGAATCTTGAAAATGTTGAATCGCGTTCTGGTTTTCAGAGTTTTTATCCAAAGTTAGCAAATAAGTCAGGATATAGAATTACTATGGATCAATAGTTCATGAAACATAGATCTCAGAAGGTATATGTTTGTTAAATTGTATGATTTGGTTCGGTTTGGTATTTTGGGGTCGTTATGGTCATCTCTTGCGCACAAAGGCACAGGACATGACACCTTAAAGTAGAATCTGTCTAGAAATATCCATGTTGAGGGATTCGAATGCGGCACCCTTTGTCAAAAGTCAGTGTCCTAACCACTAGACAAACAGATGGACGAAAATTTGAACGAACATCAGTATAAAACGAAAATGATTTCGTGCATTTAAACTGCGAAACATTTAATTATTAAAACTATATTATTTTCAATAAAAGTACTTAAAAGCAGTTAATATTAGTAATGTTTTAAAATTAATATTGCAAGATTTTTTATACATTCATTATTTCCACAGAATATCATGAAATTTATTTTTTTTTCAGAAAAATATGTACTTAAATGTGGATTTACACATTTTTTTTGACGACTTAAAAAAAAAAAATCTTTTTGTACTTAACGTCAAAATACACTGTTACAGCTTTCCTGAAACACAGTTCATCTTAAAATGATTAAAAAAATCTAAAAAAAAAAAAAAAAAAAAAAAAAAACCCTAAATTTTTAGTGTATGACTCGAAAGCAGAAAATATAGTTAATTTTCTAAATATTCATATACCCAACGTATCATATAAATCAGGGGTAATCACCAACCAAGCGCCCACCTGACTCTTTTCTTGCTCCCAATGAAACCTTAATAAATTTATATGGCTAAAACGTATTTTGTACTAATGTTTAGTAAATACTATTTTTGATGGAGTTAAATACAAGGTTCTCAATTTGTATAAGCTTTTCTTAAAATAAAATCAGAAGGGAAAGTCCCACTTGCGCTAAAAGTGCTTACTAATTATTGGGCACTGTTTTACTATTCGTATCCCTGGTAGTTTTGGAGAAGTTTTGTTACCCTATGCAACGATTTTTTTCATAGACATATGTCGTTATGCATCCAAAAATTGTGTAGATGAGATTGCGTGCATTTATGCAAGTATGTAATGTGCACTCTACGCACGCATATATGAATTAAGTTGTGTACTGTAATTTACGCGAATCAAACAAACACGTTTAGACTCAGAAATTTCATTTAATGAAGTGTAATTTGTGCGAAACAAACGAACACGTTTAGACTCTGAAATCTCATTTTATAAAGTGCAATTTACTCGAACACAGTACTCATTTAATTATTAAATAAAATTTTCGCATCTAAGCATTTTTGTTTCATACGCGAATTTTACGTCGGAAATTACAGTATATGTTTGACAGGAGTGGGCGCCCTCTAAGATTGTTATATATTTCAAATGCGTCCATAATACTAAAAAAAAACCCTGTACTAAATCAAGCTAAGCTTTTTGAAAACGCTACAAAGATGATGTTCTAAGGACATCAGTCTGTAATTATGCGAAGTTATGAAAAGAAAATATGTAGTCACATTTTGGCCAGCATTTTAGGAAATTTTGCCAGTGTGAGGTGGCTGAGTTTACACAACACCCTATGAAGAATGTTTTACATCAGTAAGCTCACAGCAGCTGTGTTGCAGTTTTTTAGGTAGTTTGAATTGCAAAAAGTAAAAAGATACCTATTGCAGCCGTCCGGAGGAAAGCAGAAAAATTGGTATATTTTCACCTATCATGACTCCCAGACACCAAAACCATCCTCCGTTCAAATGTGACTTATATATATATATATATATATATATATATATATATATAGAGAGAGAGAGAGAGAGAGATGAAGTGAAATGTAATAAGAGCTTCCTGATACATCCATCCAATTGATCTTTTATTTGTTTATTATACGTTTTTTAATGGTTCAACATTATTTCCCTAGTTATTTGTATCTTTTATCTTTAATTGGTTATTGCATCAAATTTGATGGTTTTTCATGTGTTTTAAATGGATTAATCGTCCGCAATATGCTAGTGGATTAGTGGTATTGTACTTGATTTTTTGTTACAAGTCATAGGTTCCATTTTTATTTTGTATAATGCCAGTGTAATGTATTGAAGCTAAATTTATTAGTTTTATTTTATTAAACGGAAATAGGTGATGAATTGTAATTATATGTTGGTTATATATATATATATATATCTGATTTTTGTCACGCGATAACTCTCGTATTTATAAACCGATTTGGATATTAATTGTATGCATAGTACATAACAATTGGTTCGGCCGATTTCTTTGGCCAGTTTCATCCGCCATGTTCTTTCAAAATGGCGGCCATTGAAACATTTTTAAATTTAAAAAGCGGTGCAAATAAATTAAAAACTGAAAAATATTTTTTTTAAGAGTTTGACCTAACACAAAGATTCCGAAGCATGTTTTCTTTCGTTCTTATCTTAAAAAATGGCCGAGTTATAGCACTTTGAATTTCTAGTGTGGCCGACATTTTGAAACGATCTGATATTTGTCGCGCGATAACACGCCTATTTATGAATCGATTTGGATGTAACTCGGTGTGTACATAGTACATACCAATGTCTCGACCGAGTTCGTTCGCCAACTTCATCAGCCATTTTTTTTTAAATGGCGGCTATTTAAATATTTAAATTTTAAAATAAAATACAAAAAAAATTAGAAATTGTAAAATATTTTTTCCTTATGCGTTTGACCTTGATACAAAGATTCCGGAGCATTTTTGTTTAGTCTATATCTTAAAAAATGGCTGACTTCCCGTAAGGCATGGTGACGTCACGTCGACGTCGTTGTGACGTCACGCTGTGACATTGTGACCGTCGATGTGACGTCACGTGACGTCGATGTGAAGTTACTGTGACTAGAATGTGAGGTCGTTATGGCCGTTTTAGAGCTCTTTTGTGACGTCACATTGTGACGACTTTGTGAAGTCACGGTGTGACAAATTTGTGAAGAGTGTGTCATTTGTGACTATTTTGGTATTAACTTTGTGACGAATTTGTGACGAATGTGACAATGTTTTAAAGTCACATTGAGATCAATTTGTGAAATATGTGTCATTTTTGACGAAATTGTGTCTTTAACACTGTGATGATTCTGTGACGACAGCGACACTGCTTTGAAGTCACATTGTGACAATTTTGTGAAAATTGTGTGATTTGTGACAATTTTGTCATTAACGTTGTGACGAATATGTGACTAGCGGCAATGTTGTGAAGTCACACTATGACAGGGTCGGCGAACCTATGGCACGCGTGCCAAACTTGGCACGCGATAGAATATTTTCGGCACGGCGTTGATTGAAATCCTAAAACAAAATAGAATTAAGTTAAGCAAAACACGCAAACTTATAGAAACTGGGCTTTTCTTTCTGTTTTTTTTTATTGGAAAGAAACTAATTGAATTTTTAAATTATTCCAATGTGGGCTCAATAATTTATCAAATTAAGAGAAGGTTTGGAGAATATCAAAAAGAAAAATATCAGGCATTATAAATAACACGCCCACTGATGAAACTAAAGCGACTTAGTATAAAATATGTAGTTTTCACAATTGGTTGCTCTATTTATTCCTTCGGGTCATTATTTTCGGAAATGATACGAAAACCTTAAATATTAGAAACCCAAACCACTTCTTAGATTACTCGAAGTCAGCTTGCCTCCTATTAAAAGTAAGTAGGCTGAACACCATATTAATATTTGGCATAACCGACATAGCATTCACCATTTTTTTTTTACTTTATAATATATGTTAATCTAATTACTAGATGTATATTGTCCCATATTTTTAAATCCCAATGAATAAAAATCCAGAAATGTCGATCCACTAAATTATTTTTGGTGCTTGGCACGTCATGGTCACGTAAAATCTTTTTTGAAAAAAATTGGGCACGCGGATGTAAAAAGGTTCGCCGACCCTGCACTATGACATACTTGTAAAGTTGTAAACACGTATGCATGTCACACATAGTCATAATTATGCATGTTGTAAAATCATTTACATCTATAACGTTAATATACTTCGGCGATACATCGCAATTAAAACTTGGGGGCCGATATAACAAGGGTATACCAAAAGAATTTTATTGAATCAAAATGCAATGCCCCGCAGACTTCAATTTTTGTTGCACCTTTCTTTCCTATTGCAATAAATGAGAATATTGAAGACAACTGAATGATCGATCTATCACATTTTTTTTTTTTCAAAATTAGCTATTTGTTAAAAGCATTAAAATTACCAAAGAAACAATTTGTTTAAATTTTCAAATCTTTATCAAGATAAAATTTGTGTTGAAAATATAATATTTTATAATATATACAGTACTTTTTATATTCTTTAAACTATAGAAAATACTGAATGAAATTAATTTATTTCATTTAATACGCATTACAAGCTCGAAGTCACTGGTGAGGTTGAATTTTTTTCGATTACACAACATTTATAATAAAAAAAAAATGAAAGATAAAAAGAAATACCGATATTAAGTAATTAAATTTTATATGTTTTATGATATTGATTACCATAATATATATATATATATATATATATATGATTGTAATTCAAACAAGTTGGGGCTGAGAAAATAGGAAACTTCTTTGTTATAGAGGCCCCTATAAATTTGATTATGCAAAAATTGCAGTAACGACATTGCTAAGATTATTGTGAAGTTTATGCATGCGTTATATACATATATATATATATATATACACTCGAAACGCTCATCATGTGCCATATAGTCATTATATATGTATTGTTTACGTCTTTTATGCCCCATGCATGCATTACAAAATTTCCGAAATACATTTTAGCAATAACAATTTGAAACTACTCAAATGAAAAATACAGCTTTGGTATAGAAAATTAACTGAGTATCACCAGTATCATTATGTTGAGAATTCTAAGAACAATTTCGGCAATAATCGTTATGTTGGAAGATAGCAGCAATAAATAAAATCGTATTTTTATGCTCACTGTAAAAGTAAATAAAACTTTTAGGTATGCATAGAACGGTGATACAAAGGGTTAATTTATTTTACATCAGGGTTTGCTTGGAGTAAAATCCATATATAAAACAACTTTTTGATTATTAAAAAATAACTTTAATAATTGATTGCCAAAATTACATTTTTATTTATGAAATTATATATTATAAAAATAACTCTTACTATCTATGATTTTTTAAAACAATAATACCTTATTGTTTATAAAACACAGCACCGCAGCTACTCTATTTTGCGTCTAATGTGAAAGTTTTTATGTTTAGCCAAAGATCTATCTAGCTGGATATATGTTGCCATGACATCTATAACTCTGATAGTGTCATAAATAGTACAAACAGATTAGAATCTACAACGAAATTTTTAGAATAAAGTCTGGTGAAAGTTTTATAAATACAGTAGAACGCCGATTATTGGAACCCCAATTAACCGAACTTCCAATTATCCGAACAGCATATTTCTCTCAAAGAATTATTTTTAACCGAATTTTCAATTATCCAAATATTTGTCTCTCTAAAAAAGAAAAAAAAAACACCTAACTTCCAATTTATTTTTTGCTTAAATTATAATCTCTGAAGTTTAGGCTGGGATTACGGTGCCTCACTTAAGATCAACTTAGAGACTTACGATATAAACAAAACGTAAACGGCATTACGGTGCCTCACGATCTTACGACAGCTTGGAAGCAGCCGTAAGATAAGACGCAAGTGGATGCGCGCGCAACCACAACAAATGTAACTGCTGCCTCTGATTGGCTGACTGCAGGAGGACTTACGCCGAAGCACGAGGACTTACACTGAGGCACCGTAATACCAAGTTACGATCGATTGCAGGAACGCCCATCCTATGATAGAGCGTAAGATACGGTCGAGCGAGGCACCGTAATCCCAGCCTTAGAAAATGATAAAAGAAAAAAAAAATTAAATAATAAGTAAACAAAAAACAATTTAAAAAAAATTAAATAATAAGTAAACAAAAAACAATTAAAAAAAAAAAAACAATTTTTAAGCACTCCAGTACTAACTGGTGCTGTCAGTCCTAAACCTAGATAAAGTGTGAAGGTTTTAGAATAGTCAGGAACATCCCTTAAACTGTCTGCCCATTTATCCGAACTTTTGTTTATCCGAACTAGGGTCGGTCCCGACTTGTTCGGACAATCGGCGTTCTACTGTATATATTGTATTAGAATTACAAATAATCATATTTATTTTTATATGACACAATAAAACAAAATAATGAACTCAGTATCAAATGGTTAACTGCTTTTTAATGTAAATAAAGTATAAAAATTGAGCCCATAAACACAAAATAGAGCCACACATAGGTTCATTATTATTATTAATATTTTATTTACAAGATTATGGTAATTATAAATAAGAAATCCATTTTAATCACGCTGTTTATAAAGAGTGTATAATATCGATACTTTGAAATTTATCTCGATAAAATCATTCAGGAGATAAAATGATAAAATTATCCAGAAAAAAAAGTAAATAATAAAAGATGATTATTACATTTTAGATTCATACCGTTCAAGTATTTGCGTTATTTTTAAAGTAAAATCATATTTAAACACTTACTGATTGCGTAACTTCTATATTTTCATTTGCCAACAGACTTCTAGTTCACTTTGAAAACATTTCAGTAAAAATGTTTAACAACTGAAAAGCTTTCACCCGCTATGACTATTTCTTTATAGATTTTAAAACATTTCTCAGGTTGAAAAATACATTAAATAATCATTTTTTTTCTTAACATTACATATCTACGATCTCTTTTAATAGTATACGTTTCCGTTGTGTCTTATTTTTTATAAATTCCTCTTCTGAGCAGATGCAATTTTTTTTAAATAAAAACATGCAATTCAAATTGTTTAAGACCATCACTTAATACAAAATTAAAAAACTATGTTTGCCAATAATTTTATTCCATAAAAAGACATTTTTTTAAAATAACTTAATTATTTTTAAATGTTTATTAATTATATTAATGACTGATTATAATACTTATCCATATACTTTCATATTTAGGACGCTATGTGGTTTTAACCAAATATTTAAATAAGAATATAAACCAGATTAAAATGCAATTTAAATCACCAATTTTAATAATCTGATCAAAGCTGTTGAAAAGGAAGTTAGATATTTTAACAAAATAAAAAATAAATGTAATGAAATATTTGTGTTCTATAACATATTTATTAGAAGATAACTAAAATCATTGTAATTTAAAAAAAAGCAAACAGGGAAAATAATATTTTAGATATTTCAACAAAATAAAAAATAAATGTTGTGAAATATTTATGTTCTACAGCATGTTTATGAGAAGCTAACTAAAATTGTTGCGGTTAAAAGAAAGCAAGCAGGGAAAATAATATATTTACTTACCTAATTTCATTGACGTTGTACGTGATACTTTGATTTTGGGGAACCAATTAAATCCGATAATAAGTACCATAGCAATGACTTGAATCATCTTCAACAAGTCAAAGCTACCGTAATTTTCTCGGGTTTATATTTTGTTAGCTGAACTAACTTGGATCCTGAGAACGTTCTTGTTTCACTTTTTAAATCCATGTCAACACGTCTATGCTGTCCAGTGTCCACATAACTTCCCGCGTTTATTCTAAAAAGCTTCACTGTTACTTTTATCCGTTATTCTGCGGTGAGTCGTAACAACTGAAATAGTGCAGATGCAGACGATTTTTAAGTTTCGAAGTTCGAAGCAGATGTTTTTTCGGTTTTATTTGTTTTTCTATACAACAGTTTCGGAAGGAAATTAAATGCGTAATAATTTTATCAAATTGTCTCTAATTCAATTTCCTGTTTGAAAATGTTTTATTGTATTTCACCTTTTATTTTTATCAGTTTTATTGAATTGTAAAGTTTCATTTACGTAAATTATAATAATAATATTATCCATAATTAGAGTTTACTAGATAAAATATTGCTTAATTTTTCAAAATGTGTATAAATTAATTTAATGGTAATAATGATGACCCCCTCCTTTTTTTAAAAGTAAAATTTATATCACAGGTAATATATACAAAATATCTTCTTAAAAAATACAACAAGATTATCGAGAAGAGATGAGTTTTTCTTTGCCAATCTGTCATTATCTTAATATTAATATAAGTGGTCACAGATATGACGTGACCACAGTGACTTACAGTGACGTCACAATGACGTCACTGTGACCATGCATGCTATGAGGGTTATAGCACTTTGAATTTCTAGACTGGCCGACATTTTGAAACATTTTTGTCTCTCAATAACAGGCGCATTTTGAACCGATTTGGATGTAACTTGGTGTGTACAGTCGTGGAAAAAAAAAGTAAACACCCCCTACTAACTCCTAAACAAATTATCGTAGACGAAAGTTACTGGTACTGAACGATTGGAAATAAAGTCTACTTTTAAATGACGTATATAAAATTTGCTTAGGGGCCATCTACATATTAAAATGAATCCAAACTTCATTTTTTTCAATGGCAATACCCAATTTTAACGGGATATTTCAAATCTTTGGTTCAAACTATGCCTAGACACCAAATTTCAAGTCATTTGAATGATAAGTTTTTGAATTATAAACATTCAAAATTTAGTGCTTCTAATGTTAAAATGTGGAGCAAACATGCAAACCATGCTTTCTCCTTCAGATACAAATTTTCAAAAAACACAAAAAACTGATAAATAAGAAAATAACTTGTATTTAATTCTCATTTTTATTGTGTATTTTTATTACTGTTTATTAGAAAGAATTGCAAGCATACCTAAGATATTAAACATAAAACAAATTAATAAAATGCATTTAATATTTGGAGAAATCACGTTTTGACCGAATTCAGAGGAGGAAACATGTTTTGATTGTTTGACAAGTGGATAAAACTTTTTTTGAATGAAATAAGTTCTAACTCACAAATAATACAATAGCATTATTTTATTTGAATAAATACCGAATTTCAGTTGATTATTGTTATAATAAAATGACAGATTATGGTACCTAGTAGTATTCATTAAATATTTACTAAATAAATACTCGTTTGCCAGAAATCCACTTCAAATTTTAAAACCAATATCTTCATCTAGACAGTTATACACATATCCCTCTTCTTTATTGCAGGCTTATCAATCATGGATAATGTGGTTGTATCATTTGAATATATCATCAGGTTTATTTTGCCACTGTTCACTATACATTACCTTCAAAAGTTTTTTAACATCTTTGTTCTTTTCAACTGGTATGGCGTGGTGAAGAGGAAGATATTCTAAAACAACCCTTTGAACTAGGCAACAGTAACTCCCTTTTTAAGAAGATTTACATCATATTCTTCATTTAGATCTTGAAATCTATAATTCTGGAAGCCTTTAACTTTAACAGTTCTCTTATTTTTTTCTAAAACAATCCGTTTCAATTGTGATATGTATGGTAGGTTTCGAAAGTACACATTAAGTGACAACTGTGATTGGCAGACTGGAGAAATCACTGCTTGATTGAATGCAGGCTTTGGAGGAAACACTTTTTGATTAAAACGTCAAGTTTTAAAATTGATTTATAATCGGAGAAAAAAATTTTTTAGTAAAAAATACCATTTATTTCTGTGCAATTTAACACAAAGTTCATAAAAATAACAATAACTCATTTTTTATTTTTTTGTGAGAAAACACGGTTTGAATGTTTGCTCCACAAATACATTTTCATATTTTTATTTATAACTCCTGAAATTATTCTCCTAATGTGGTAATTTTTTGTGTGGGAATAGTACTAAAATACCCAAACATAAATACACTGAATTTGTAATTTTTATAATTTTATGATATGAATTATTAATTATTAAATTAATATTCGAAAAAAAATATGAATTGCAACCTACAGTTTTTTTGACGGATTTAGATTTATTAAGTCCTGCTTTATGGAAATCCAAAATTTCACATTTTCCTTCCAAGTAGTTTTCAAGTTATACTTAAAAAACGGCAAAATGATGGTTTAAGTGGCCGTCTATGATAGAAGTGACTAGATATTTTGAAATTTCTTATGCTATCCTATAATCTAGCAGGCTTCATTGGCTGTATGAGTGGTGCTTAAGGTGCCTTGATCAAGAAGGAGGCTCTCTCGATTAACAATGGAGTACCGAACTTATTTGGATACAGCCCTTAAAATACGCTCGTTTTAAAATAATTAATTTCTCGGAAACTTATGGTACAAATTGCATAAAAATTTGTTTTCAGGCTAATTGAAGGATGTAGAATTCATTTATGCTGTCAGAATTGTGTACTGTTATTGAAAAAAAAACCAAAGTTATGGTTCGTTTTAATGCGTAGATTTTCCCCTAAGAAAATTTTATATACATCATTTAAAAGTAGACTTTATTTCCAATCGTTCGGTACCAGTAACTTTCTTCTACGATAATTTGTTGAGGAGTTAGTAGGGGGTGTTTACTTTTTTCCCACGACTGTACATAGTACATACCAATGTCTCGACCGTGTTCGTTGGCCAACTTCATCTGCCATCCTGTTTCAAAATGGCGGCGATTTAAATTTTTTAAAAAACATTTTAGTTTAAAATGAGGTATTAAAAAATTGGAAATTGAAAATTTTTTTCCCTTATGTATTTGACCTTGTTATAGAGATTTCTGAGCATTTTTTGTTTCGTCTGTATCTTAAAAAGTGGCTGACTTATATCAATTTGAATTTCTAGTGTGTCTGACATTTTGAAACGATCTGATTTTTGTCATGCGATGACACTCATATTAATTAACCGATTTAGATTTGACAAGGCATGTGCATAATATAGCAATGTCTGGACCAAGTTTGTTGGCCAGCTTTATCCGCCATTGTCTTTCAAAATGGCGGCCATTAAAAAAAATCAAATTTAAAATGAGGTACAAAAAAAATTAGAATTGAAAAAGGTTTCTTTCTTAAGTGTTTAGCCGTGATACAAGGATTCTGGAGAATTTTTTGTTTTGTCTTCATCTTAAGAAATGGCTGAGATATAGCGGTTCGAATTTCTAACGTGGGTGGCATTTTGAAAAATCTGATCTTTTTGCCTGCAATAGCACTCTTATATATCAACCAATTTCGATGTGAGTGAGCATATGCACAGGAATTACTAAAGTCTCGACCAAGTTTATTGGTTAGCTTCACCCACCTTGTTCTTTTAAAATGGCGGGCACTTCAAGATATTGTCGAATTTGACGACCAAATGTGAATCACTTTAAATAAAACCAGAGCTTGGGTAAAGCCGACTAATTTCGCGAAATTCTCATTCATATTCAGTATTGACAAAAACTAGTATTGAATCTTCTATCAACGGGTTCCACTAATTTGAGCTAAAAATAAGGGATATGAAAGCTACCTCTTACTCCGGTCATACTGGTCAGAAGGACTTTTTTAATTCATCCAAATTTGTTGCTAGAGTTCGTACAGTCATTCAGGGTAACATTGATCCGCATTTTCTCTATTTTTATATGCCACATTCTTATTTTAAGAATATTGTTGCAACTAGGGGGAGAAAAGAGAAGAAATGGTCCTAAATTATTGTATGACTATCAAAAATTAAGGAATAATAATGATAAAAGCAATAAAAAATGAATTTTTAACCTGGTTCAAAGTTACCCAGCCATTTAGGGTAACTTTGCACCACATGATAAATATTATCTAAAATAATTCATTATATAAAAAAAAGTATTACAGTTAGGACAACTTTGAACCCCAAAAAATGTTTTCAGATATGTAAAGACTCCGAATTTACATTTCCCAACACCACAAGATTTGTATAATTTACTAGGAAACCCCGCGGCTTTGCTCGCGTAATATTTGAAATATGCCAAGTGATATTTATATGTCTAATTTTTATTAAAAGGTACTAACTAAATTTTTATTTTATTAAAAGGTAATATTTTATTTTATTAAATGGTACTTATTACTTTTAGGAATAATTTAAAAAAATTACTTTTTAAAACACAGTTTGATTAAATATCATTGTTACACTGCATAAGGCAGAAATGAGACTTAAATTAATAAAACGAAATAAAACTAAATAAATAATAATTTAGAAAATATTTTGAAACTTTTATGCTCAATTAATACGCTCATTTCAGTATTCATTTGAAGTTTTGAATTTTTTAGAAACCATTTTCTAAATTAACCATCATGTCAAATTCCAAGTCCTACCACCATCTATAAACATAAAGGGCTATGTTGAAATAGGAACTGTCACCATTAATTTGCCAACATTAATTTTGAAATTGGTTTGTTATTTCCTAATGTTCCACAGAAACGTAATTTAGAAAGCTTTTAAAGGCCTTTTTTTAGAGCGTTTGTTGTTCCTGTGAATCCCAGGTGGTAGAATCATCGGCATAAAATATAGCCTGTGTAGGATCAGAGACTGTTATCATTGATTCGCAACTATTACTTTTATATTTGGTTTATATTTCCTGAAATAGCGTAGAAATCGTAATTTAGGTTGGTTGGTTGTATTTATGTCGGCCAATTATCAGCACGTGGGATATGGGCCCTAAGTGGGGAGGAGTGCCTTCCGTGGAGGTCTTTCTAAGGGAACCTAATCCGTATTAACGCTTGGAGAACCAAGGTTCGAAGAAAACCACGTAATTTAGGACTTTTTTAGAATGCTTTTCGCACCTCCCCTTCACTTCACCCCTTTTTAATTCGAATTTATTTTCGACAATCCTTCGAGGGCATTTATATTTTATAAGTAACTACCATGCCATATTTAAAGTTTCTAGCCTTTTCAGTATCACAGAAATCGCAATTTAGAAAGTATTTAGCTACTGCAACACTCTGGTGGTAGTGGCACAGACATAAAATATAGCTTATGTTTGAGCAGGTTCTATCACCAACAATTTGTTATCATTATTTTTTTAATCGGTTTGGTATTTGAAAAGATTACGTAAAAATTGTAATTTATAACGCTTTTCGCTCACTTCATCTTTTAAAATTTGAAATTTTCTTTCGACAGTTCATAGAAAGCAGTTGCATCTTGT
Source organism: Maratus speciosus (assembly GCA_963932465.1). Classification (NCBI taxonomy): domain Eukaryota; kingdom Metazoa; phylum Arthropoda; class Arachnida; order Araneae; family Salticidae; genus Maratus; species Maratus speciosus. The sequence goes on from OZ010788.1 coordinate 150,347,699, forward strand.
AAGTAAATAACATGCCATACTTCAAAGTGTTAGACCCTTCAGTTATGCAAAAAACGCAAATTAGAACATGTTTTGCTTTTTCAATCCTCGGATGGTAGTGACAGCAACATAAAATACAACCTATGTTATAGCAGGGACTGTCGCCATTGATTTTCAACCATTACTTTTGAAATAGCTTTGGAATTTCCTGAGATTGAGTAGAAAACGCAATTTAGAACGTTTTTAGAACGCTTTTCGCGCACTTTCACCCCCTTTTTAAATTTCCAATTTTTTCGAAACTGTCCTTAAAGATCATTTATATGTAATACATATGTACCTTGCCTAATTTTAATTTGCAAGCCCCTACCGATCACAAAAATCGAAATTTGGAACGCTTTTTTGCTCCTACAACGTCTAGGTGATAGTGATACCGACTTAAAATAGCATCTATGTTAGAGCAGAGGCTGTCAGCATCAATTTCTTAACATTACTTTTGAAATCAGTTTGATTCTTCCTGAGATATTGGTGACAAATCGGCATTTAGAACGTTTTTAGAACGCTTTTCGCTCATTTTGCTCCTGCATCTCCTCTGGGTTAGTGGAAACATATATAAAATATAGCCTATCTTGAAGCAAGATCTGTCACCATCATTTTAACACCATTATATTTGAAATCGGTTGAGTATTTCCTGAGATTGCATAGAAATTGCAATTTATAACGTTTTTTACAACGCTTTTTGCGCATTTTGACCCCCCTCTTTTAAATTTCGATTTTTTTAGGAAATGTCCTTAGAGATCATTGATATCTTATAACTAACTACCATTCTAAATTTCACGATTCAAGGCCCTTCCGTCACGCAAAAACCGCAATTTAGAACGTTTTTCTCCTGCAGCCCCTTTGGGGTAGTGGCACCGACATAAAACATAGCCTATGTTGGGGCAATGATTTTCACCATCATTTTGACACCATTATTTTTTAAATCGGTTTGGTATTTCCTGAGATTGTGTAGAAACTACTATTTAGAACGTTTTTTAGAACGCTTTTCGTGCATTTTCACCCCTTTTAAATTTCGAATTGTTTAAGAACTGTTCTTAGAAATACTTTATATCTAATAAGTAGCTGATACTTCAAATTTCATATTTTTAGGCCCATCAATAACACATAAATTGCATTTTTAGAACGTTTTTTGCTCCTACACCCCCTTTGGGGTAGTGGCACCGACATAAAACATAGCCTATCTTGGAGCAAACGTTGTCACTATCATTTTGACACCAATATTTTTTAAATCGGTTTGGTATTTCCTGAGATTATGTAGAAACTACCATTTAGAACGTTTTTTAGAACGCTTTTTGTGCAATTTCACCCCTTTTAAATTTCAAATTGTTTAAGAACTGTTCTTAGACACCATTTATATCTTATAAGTAACTAATATTCCAAATTTCATACTTCTAGGTCCTTCAGTAACGCAAAAATCGCATTTTTAGAACGTTTTTTGCTCCTGCACCCCCTTTGGGTTAGTGGCACCTTCATAAAATATAGCCTATGTTCTAAGTTGGACTAACACCATCATTTTGATATCATTACTTTTGAAATCGGTTTGGTATTTCCTGAGATTATGTAGAAACTACCATTTAGAACGTTTTTAGAACGCTTTTTGTGCATTTTCATCCCTTTTAAATTTCGAATTGTTTAAGAACTGTTCTTAGACACCATTTATATCTTATAACTAATATTCCAAATTTCATATTTCTAGGCCCTTTAGTAACGCAAAAATCGCATTTTTAGATCGTTTTTTGCTCCTGCACCCCCTTTTGGGTAGTGGTACCGACATAAGATATAGCCTATGTTCTAAGTTGGGCGAACACCATCATTTTGATTACATTACTTTTGGAATCGGTTCGGTAGTTCCTGAGCTTATCTCCGACAAATAAACAATTTTTTCCTCTTTATAATATGAGTATAGATAGATGATATTACAGCAAATATTATGCATGAGAAAAGTGGAAGAAGAGAACCATGAATATTTAGCTATAAAAAAAACTGTTTATTGTTCATATAAAACATAAAAATGCCATGAAAAACAATTTTCAATGTTTTCACTCAATAATATTTCCATAGTTACAGTAATACATACTAGTACTAGTATTATTGAAACAAGAATAAAGAATGCCGAATGTATGAAATGTCAAATTTTAGTAGCTCCGTCCCGAATAACGCCTTTAAATGAATTTTATGTATTTTACACATATTTGTGAAAATATTTACATGTTATATCTAATGAACACTTTCGGCATTTATATAAAATATACGTGCAAATATGGGAAATTTTGACAGTAGCACCTATAATCCGTAAATTATAAGCATCAGTATACCTTTGAGCCGTCTCAAAGTTACCCTAAAAATGTGGTAAAATGTTAGTGCCTTCTTATTTTACATTTTATTAACTATTAATGTATAAATAATCACAAAATATTAACACATTTACAACATTTAGATAATAATATGTCTGATAAATGAGTATATTGTTACTTACTATGAAAATTTAATTGGATTACAACAACTTCAAAACAGCATTCAAAATTAACTTAAAAACAGTACTTCACAAAAATAGATGATACAATAAATTGCGCTTAATGAATTTGCCCTTATGAACTATTAACAAATGCTAAATCTTAAATCTTTCGTCGGGCAGCGTCCTGGATTCATAAGTGGGAGTAATATACCATCGTATATCATTCACTAGACCCCTGATTAAACACTTCAGACATTTAACTGATCGTAAAATGTACCACCACCATCAGTGTGCGAAAATTGTAATTTCATTTTCAAACCGGGCCCATGTGCGATGACTGTGCTAATGTATAATGTATCCATCGAAAACATTCTTACTGAATATAGCTTAAATTGTCTAAAAAACAATTAGAAAAGATATAAATGTTGTTGTTTTGTTGCTTCTACTACTTTATAAAATAATCTTATTACAAGCACTTATTCCAAATCCCCATTCTAATAGCTTGCTTTCTTTCGTTACGTGGTGCTGCCATCTATTTTGTGTATGAGAAACAATTTTATAAAACATTTCTTATTCTTTTACATTTTTAGGCATTTCGACTTCACTTAGCACTTTCTGACGAAGTTATGACAAACCGAAAAACATTACCTGGATTGCCTGCAACACCTGAACAATTATTTTTCTTGGGATATGCTTCAGTAAGAATCAGTTTTATACAATTATTAACATGAGTTCAAAAGAATTGGATGAATAATAATACGTCATTGCACAATGTTATAAAAACAGAAAAATCGCAGAAATGTATGAACCCAAATTAAAAATTAATAATCTTACTAAAAAGGTGCATTTAATTATATTAAAAATGTCACAATATATAACAGTTGTTATTAGATATATAAAAAAAACAATTTTAAAAACTTAAAACTTCAATATCATCATCTTCAGGGTTGAATCGATTACGTTCTGAACGGCTTTACATTTTTTCATTTTCGGTTGGACAGCAGGTTGAGTCTATTGATTCTATTTGGAGGGGGGTAAGGTGATTAGTTTCTTAAAACGTTTGCAAGTTTGCACTCCTTCTGAAATGTTTAAAAACTTGAATTTTTGGTATGTTATGTTATATAACAGATTATCATTAATTACTTTCTTTCTTTTAATTAAAATTTCCATTGATTCTTTTATTATTTAGATACGATAGTAGGACGTAGGAATAAGGATTCTTGCTTCTTTAAAGCATACTTTTAAATTTTGCTTTTGGTTATTCCTCGATAACAACGCTATTGATGACGGGCCGCTTGACTGAAGCTCCCTGATCGCGAAATCCCGTGTTAACCTATGGAAAAGCCTAAAAGCGCGATGACTCATTACCTAATAGAATTATTAAAATACAGTTTTCACCTCCTAATATTAAAATATTTATTTGCTTAAAAGACGTTATAAAAACACATTAAACGTAAATTAAAAACCCTTTATTTACATGTTTCAACTCATTTTCTGAGTCGTCGTCAGAATGTAGAATAGAAAATTACAAATGCATAATGAAAAATGGAAAAAATCATCGAAAATAAACAAGTAATCATGTAACGCGCCCTATATTTTCGCGATGGCTCGTGTTCCCTCTATGTCGCGATGCCGTAATTTATCCAACCATTCAACCCATAAATTCGGGATACGAAAAGATGATGTATCGTTACAAACTCCTGAACCTCTTAAATAAATTTCAATGGACTCTCTTATGAATAATTCTAAATAAAAATTAGACCTGTATATGATTTTACTCTCGTTGAAAAGTGTGTTAATGTTCTCTATTTGATTTAGCCGGGATAAAGCAGTATTACCTCTATTGTATTTTATGTCCGCTATATGTTCTTTACATCTGATATTGAATTTTCGTTGGGTTATACATAAAATGCAATAGAAGTAATACTGCTTTATCCCGGCTAAATCAAATAGAGAACATTAACATACTTTTTAACGAGAGTAAAATCATATACAGGTCTAATTTTTATTTACAATTATTCATAAGAGAGTCCATTGAAATTTATTTAAGAGGTTCAGGAGTCACGATACATCATCTTTTCGTATCCCGAATTTATGGGTTGAATGGTTGGGTAAATTACGGCATAAAGGGAACACGAGCAATCGCGAAAATATAGGGCGCGTTACATGATGGCTTGTTTATTTTCGATGATTTTTTCCATTTTTCATTATGCATTTGTAATTTTCTATTCTACATTCTGACGACGACTCAGAAAATGAGTTGAAACATGTAAATAAAGGGTTTTTAATTTACTTTTAATGTGTTTTTATAACGTCTTTTAAGCAAATAAATATTTTAATATTATGATATGATTAGAAATGGACGTAATTTTGACTTACTACTCGCACTTATTTATAGTTTTCATCATCAACAAGTAGACGTCAGATGCGAACGATGTGCAGTTTTAAAAATTACCTCTTTAAATTTTAAGTATTAAAAAATCCCTATAAATTTTGAAATTTGTGCTTGATGAAATTTTATCGTCTACTTAAAAATACTGAACAATTAATGAGACAATTTTCCAAAACGCACATCGTGGACATCTGTCGTCTACTTTCTCAAGTTGAAAACAGTGTTTCATAATTATAAATTGTGTAACGAGTAATCGCGCTGCTAAGTTTTTTTCCATAACCTAAGGGCCTTCCAGAAATGATGTCACGCTTGTAGAGGAGGGATGAGGTCGTGAAATTGTGACAGTTTGTGGCAAGGGGGTGGAGATAAGAAGAAGTGTGACATCACACATTTTGGTTAAAATAAAAGCATTAAAAATCAGCAGATTAAATTTTGAAATTAAAGCATTTTGTGTTCATAAAGTAAAGATAAGAATTAAAGCCAAATGTATTAAATTCCATTTCAAATTCCAAAATACTACTGTTTTCAATGGCTCTTTCATATTAATATTTTATTACAATGCATATTAATTATGTTTTTAGTTGTAAACCTTAATCTTATTTCATATAAAATAAGTATACGAATCATTTTTATTGTTATGTTCACAAATGTCATAAAAACACATAGTTAAAGTTTAAAAATAAAATTTGAAATAAGATTTATAACGTAGTGCTTTGTTTCTGAACTGCAAGTATATGTTTATGTAATATGCCGTGACATGTGACAAGGAGGGGAGGAGGAGGGGGTATGGTGAAGTGTGGCACTTTATGACAAAGGGGGTGAGGGGGGTCAAAAATATTGAAAAAAGTATGACATCATTTATGGGCAGCCCCTAACATGTGATTTCGCGATCAGAGATTTTCAGTGAAGCGGTCCCTTAACCCTTTCAGGGGTAAGTAAAAGTGTTTCTGTAATGTTTAAATTCACGCCGGAATTTTCGAAAAATTTTATATCCAAATAAATAAAAGCAATTTTACAACTTTTATCCATGAAAGTAAAAAAGGTAAAATATGATTAAAAGTCTCTGGTTCAAATCTCAATTAAAATTAGATGGGATATAATGTATCCCAGCGCAATTCAAGCGGTTAAACTTGATATCACTTGTGTTACTGTTTCAATTTGGCTTTAAATTTTCGTCCGGCCATTCCAATATATACTTTATTTTCTTGTGCGGCTGTTATCAAAGATATTATGTATATGCCCGCGATTTCATCTTTTGGATTAGCGTCAACCTTGTTATGGATTAAGTCTTTTAGCTTTCCTGTTGTTTTATCCATTGTGCTGTACAATTAGGAGAGTGATACTTGCTTGTATATGTTGCATGAGCCATTATGCGGTTATAGATAGGGTAGGTGGGCGTAAAGACATGAACTTTCCATAAATTTTGATTTTGAATGAACGCATTGGTCTTAATTTTTTTGCAAACTGAATAAAATGAAATATTAGAGCCTCATTCAGTATCACCACCAGCCTAAGTTTCTGTCAAATTATAATTTCGCAAGAAATTGAAATTTTTTAAAATGATGCTCTGCGTGTCTTTGCCCCCGGTGATTGGGGTAAAAAACCGCAGTAAAGGGGAGAAGACCCGTTTTTGTTTAATCGGCCAACTGGAAGTTTACAGAAATGCAATCGAGGTAAACTACACGACATTCAGAAGCTAAAGAGTTTCCGTTCTTCATTGAATTTTTCGATTTGTAGCCATTTGTAGAGTTATCATCTCAACAATCACGTGAATTTTTTTAAATGTTACATTAACAATGAAAATTTGAAACACCATTATCTCTGCGCGGAATGCAACTTTTTTCGCATATTATCAACACACAGCTGGTACGATAGAACCTAACTGTCGACTACTGTTTAACATGGAAAAAACTTTGAGTTCACATTAAATCAGCCGGTGCGTGTCTTTGCACCCCCCCCCCTCCCCCTGCCCTACATATGAGCATACGCATGTACTGCTCCAAGTTCGGAGATATTTGACAAATTTTCACCAAATTTGTTGTTTTAAATATAAGCAATTTCAAAAGTAACTGGCCTGTTTGGGGAAATTCCAGTTAAAACCTGTTATTACACAAATCCACTTTTCTGATAACATTACTTAAAATTCTGCCATATTTCACTGTCTTCCATTCGGCTAATTTAGTTTACAAAATAATAAAAGTAATATTTGTTAATTTAGATTATAGCTATTAGTCGCCACATCTTTTAAAATATGAGTCATGTTTTAATACTTACTTATAAGTGATTGAAGGGGTCGATGTAAAACAACAGATTACAGACAATAAACGTAAATAAAAGGTTCTTTGGTTTTTACTCTTAATACATATTTATATTCATATAATACTAATATAAAGAATAAAGTGGTTTTTTTTAGATTATATTATTAACCTTAATAAATGCTACGAATCAAAAAAAAAGTGCAGCATTATATTAAAAAAAAATAATAACATATATTTAGTGAAATTTTAAATGATAGAATATGTAACTTTTGCGTAATTTTCTTTAGAAATCCAAAAGTTATTATTATTTATCTAAACTTTCAAATAAAAATGAATTTCATTGTTTTAAGTCAAACAGCACGTAATGAAACAATAATTGTTTCAAACATTTCAGTTACTGGAATTTTTATATGTAGTATCAATTAATGATTTTTTGTTTTTCTATTTCTTTTTTCTTTTTAGATATGGTGTGCAAACGGGACTAGAGTCTATTTGAAAAACATGGTAGAAAAGCAGAAACATAGTCCAAGCAAACTAAGGTACAATAAAATTAGCATTAAAATAACCTAGAATATTTGTTACAGTCGAAGAATTGGGGTGTATTTTTAAATTTTTTGCTATATCAGGCTTATTTATTAAAAATTATAAAATGTGAATACACATTAGGTTTGGCACTGAAGTTTGTTATCTTGATGCCATAGCCTTGTTTTTTAGTCCCCGGTATGCTATTTCTTTCGGTCAGCAAGTAAAATGTCGTCCCTAAAATTAGCATTCCGTTACATAAGTCACCCGTAAAATAAAACAGATGTAACATTGTACGGTAAATACAGCAGTTTTTTAAACTCCTAAACATCGCATAATTTAAATTTTTACACCCTCGTATAGGAAAAAAATGTTTTTTAAATGCAATTTGTTTGAAAACTGCATCGCAATTTATTTTTGAGATATTAATTGTTTGCAGTTTTTAAAGCCATTTCTGTAATGGTGGCAGCTGATGTACTCCATTTCTGTCGAAAGTAAAGGGAAAATAGTAGAATACTATATATTTTTATTGCCATTTCCTCATAAAAACTGAAAAAAGTAGTTAAAATACGTGCTATGCCAAGAATATCGTCTGCTATAAAAATGTATTTTAAAGTATATATGCGCGATTTTTTTCTCAGCATTTATTTAATTCCTATCAAAAAGCTTAACGAATGCAATTTTTTTAATCCGTGTGTGATAACATTTTCCGAACTTCGAAAAAAATATAAATCAATGATTTCTGATAAAACATGGAGCTATTATTATAAACTATATTTAATTTTCAGTATCCATATTAATATTACAAACAAATAAAGGCTTGTGAATCATTAGATACCCGATTTTTTTGTCGAGTTTCTTGAATAACGACATCGCTTTTTGCTGGGTTTGTGTATTATCCCGCGATAATGACGTCATATACATACTTTTCTATAGATGTTGTTTAAGACTGGGTTGTAAATGTGGAATTCTTCAGCGGATGACGTCCTTTTATATAATATAAAAGCGCGTATTTAAAGTTTTAAAATGGAAATATGTCTTTTACTATCTATCTATCTATCTATATAAAAAAAGTTTTGGTGTATGTGTATGCTTTTTCATACATTATACACTAAAAACATTAAAAACATAAAAAATAAAAATACCATTATGGAGGGTTGAGGTCGGGAATGCTAAAAAAAGTCTAAAACCTTATATGTTTTTATATGTGTGAGCGTGTATAAGTGTATGTATATATGCTTATATATTGTATGGACATATAATTAAAAAAAATGGAGTATCATGCATTTAACATAATAAATTTTCACATATTGCATCATCATTTAAGGATATATTTTACTTACTATCTCGATATTCCTCATTGCTTTTTAGTTTTTCACATTTATTTACATAATACAAGGCTAAATTTTACTATCTCAAATATTCCTCATCTTTTTTAAATGTTATTTATATTCTCATTTTTTTATATTATAATTTTTTGTCTTTAAAACATTAATTTAATCAATTGCCCTTTTATTTATTTTTATATAGTTCTTTATTTCTTTATTTCTTTATTTGTATTAATTTATACCTTTTCTTTATTTTATTTTGTATTCACTCAGTACTTATTAAGTTTATTCCTATTTTTTCATTCTAGTTTAACTAAAAGTTTATCTAAGTCTTTTCTTGATTTCTTCAATCATTTTCATTCCTTTTATTTTTTTTTTATTTATTTATTTATTTTTTTTTTTTTGGGGGGGGGGGGAGACTTAAGATGGCAACTCTAAACATTATTGTTATTAATCCAGTTCCAATTTATTAACCCAGTTCCAATCTATTTTCTATAATGTTTGCGTTATAAGGAGCTAAATTTTGTCATTTTACGCTTAATGCCGACAAAATTGGATGAAATAACGCATCTTCTATGAATGAACTCACAAGCTCCTCTGATGATTCTGTGAGTCATTCATAGTTTCTTATTTTACATACTGGTTTCGTATGTTCATTTCTGGGTCATCTTTAGAGCTTTGTCAATTTCTTCAGATATTTGTGATTTCAAATTTATTATATATATATCTATTTATATAAAATCCAAGTCTCTGTGTGTCCCTCACGATTCCGGTAGGACCACCTCATTGAAATGAGTAATTGTTGAAAAATACTAATGTAAGGTTACCACAGTAGCGCCAAATGTTGGCCAACTTGGCGATAGCTGGCTGATTTGGCGAAATTCCTATTTAAAACCATTAATCTTTCATAAAGGAGGTCACCAAAATTTAATTTAAACTCCGCTCTTTTAAGATATTTTTTCAAAATCTATGAGTGAGAATTTAAAGTACATCTTCCTCCTGATGCTACTAATAAAATAGCCGCCAATAGACGACGCTGTGCTGTATGAGCTCCTAACTGCGCGATTTTAATGTGCTTTAGTACTTTTCCAGTATAGGTGCTTTGGCGAAAAAGAAAATTTGGCAGCATATTTTCCGGGAACCTATCCACTGTTTCATTTTATATACACACGCATTTTTTTTTCGATATTTATACGAGTTATTTAACATAAAAAGCCGTTTCTCTAATTTTATACAGAAACAGATGTAATTTGTACATAAAAACATGAATAATATACATATAAAATAAACATAAAAAAAAAAACGCTCATCAAGTTTGTTTTCATAGCTGTTTATATGATTTGACAACAAATCTCAATATTTTTCCGTTATACTGACACCATGCCAAAATGTATGCTAATGTGCCAATTATTTCAAAATGCTAAAAGATATTTGTAATTTTATGCCAGCAGTTTAATATGAGTTTTATTTTATTACTTTATTTTATAACAGTTATTTGTTCAATTATTTTAAGTATATATTTGTGATTTAATGAATTAGTTCGTAAAAGTCTGGAATTTTCAAATGTTATATTTTTTAAATGCTCACTTTAGTATCGACAGTATTTTTTCTTTTATTTTTCAAATGCCATTCACGTGATTTTCATTTTGCGCCAACTATTACGCTTGGCGACAATGGTATCCGTATAACGGAAAAGTACCCAAATCTCACTTTCTGATGCCCAAATTACACCAAGCTTTTTTTAAAAAACGCCAAAGCCCCTACAGTGGAAAAGTATCAAACTGTCTATTATTTTGCGCTATCTGTGTTATAGTTTATACTATATGCAAGTTGAGTGGAGCGAGGAGTTTAAACATTAAATATTAAAGTTTCGGCACAGATGTCATATACGCCCTATGTTGGCGCTATTTTTTTCTGGCGCCAATGTCATATACACAACGGGTACTTAACTATCGCCAAAGTGTCGTTATTTTGCTTGATATGGTAACCCGGATGTTGTTGTTTATGCTGTTGATGTTTTCGCCAAATTGGCGTCGGAAAAAATTCGCTCCAATATGGGGTATATATGACAACTGTGCCAAAGTTTCTATAAAGCAGTATAAGACTAAAAAATTAAGAATAAAATAAATGCACAATAAGACTAAAGCAGAAAGAAAAATCATGCGTTTAGCATAGAATATGAAACAATTTCCAACACCTCCTGAATGCTTTAACAAAACTTCGTTATTTAGGGAAATAAGGCAAATAAGATAACTATGTAAACATTTTAGATAACGCATAAAAAATTTTAAAAATTGATTTCAGCACTTATCGTCCATAGCCAATAGTACCGTTATTACATGCCACTATTTAGCTAAAATTTAATTTAAACTACTCTTAAAGCTACTGAAACCACATTCCCAGATATTATCATCCATAGACGGTTACGTATCCAATTCTTTACGTGACCCTGTATATCATTTTACCTATATTCTACAAACATATCTTAGTAAACTAAATGCAGTTCAGTGTAAAACTGCATAACTCCTTTAAAAACCACCTTTAAGCAATTTATTCTCATACTCAGTAACCCTTACGAATTCTTTTGTGTAGCCCTGCATATGAATTGTAGCATTTATACACACGGTATAGTATTCATAAATGTAGTGAAACATAACAGTGCATATCATAATTAAAAATGCATTTCTAGCAATCATTGCTTATGTACAATACTTCGGAGAAAAGTTTCTTGGCGAGAAAGAAGTTTGCCAACGTATTTTCTGACAACCTATTTACTGCTTCATACTCACAAGCAATTTTTTGCATATGTATGCAATTTACGGTACAGATGTCATATTCGCCCCATATTGGCGTGATTTTTTTCGGTTGCTAATTTGGCGAAAACATCAACAGCATAAACAACATAATCCGGGTTACCACATCAAGCAAAAGGCACAGATGTCATATTCGCCCAACATTCGTCCATATACCTAACTGGCGCTAAAATAGTGTTATTTTGCCTGCTATGGTAACCCGGCTGTTGTTTTTTATTTATTAATAAATTGATTATTTACTTTTATTTTCTGTTTTTAAATTATATAAACTGTTTTGTTCTATAGTTATTATTCAAACTTTTATTTATTTATAGTTATTTCCTTTTCAAAATGATTGCAAATAATTTAAAAATATATAAGTAACTGGTATTCGAAAGCGAGATTTCTGCCGAATTGGCGTCAGAGAAAAATCACGCCAACCCCGATGCGTATATGACATCTGTGCAAAAATTACTTCTATTTCTTTATAAAAATGGGTAAATAGCTTTTTTTACATTAAATAAATTGGGTACAGATGTCATATTCGCCCCATATTGACGCGATTTTTTTCTGACGCCAATGTCATATACGCAATGGGTACTTAACTGGCGGCAAAGTGTCGTTATTTTGCTTGATGTGGTAAGCCGGATTATGTTGTTTATGCTATTGATGTTGTCGCCAAATTGGCAATCGAAAAACATCGCGCCAATATGGGGCGAATATGACATCTGTGCCAAGCAAAATAACGACACTTTGGCGCCAGTTAAGTACACGTTGCGTATATGACATTGGCGTCAGAAAAAAATCGCGCCAATATGGGGCGAATATGACATCTGTACCCAATTTATTTAATGTAAAAAAAGCTATTTACCCATTTTTATAAAGAAATAGAAGTAATTTTTGCACAGATGTCATATACGCATCGGGGTTGGCGTGATTTTTCTCTGACGCCAATTCGGCAGAAATCTCGCTTTCGAATACCAGTTACTTATATATTTTTAAATTATTTGCAATCATTTTGAAAAGGAAATAACTATAAATAAATAAAAGTTTGAATAATAACTATAGAACAAAACAGTTTATATAATTTAAAAACAGAAAATAAAAGTAAATAATCAATTTATTAATAAATAAAAAACAACAGCCGGGTTACCATAGCAGGCAAAATAACACTATTTTAGCGCCAGTTAGGTACCCCGGTTCATATCTGAAATCTGTGCCGTAATTTGTATGTAAAAAATATTATATATATTTAGAAACGATTTTTTATGTATATAAGTGCATATATAAACAAAAATAAAAGTTCCTTAGATTTGTTTTCATAGCTGTTTATATATTTTGGCAACATATCTCACTTTCTGATGCCCGAATTACGCCAAGCTTTATTTAAAAAATGCGCTAAAATGGAAAAGTACCCAAATAAATAATTAACAGAAATAACCAATTATACAAACTAAAATCTTTTTTATTTCGAGATCAAAGCATTGTTTATAATTTCGATTAAAAATACATATATCCTTGGATAACTTTAGTTGAAATTAAATTCACGGCTTAATATCTCATTCCATAAACCTAAACAAACACAAGTGATTCATTCATCGCGAACCGTAAAAAATATTAAATCATTGAGGTAATTATTCACAAAGTAAGTTCTCCAACAATCAATGACAATATTCTAATGACGTCATAGTAGGTAAAATGGTGGCGGTATCATTTGTTTATGGTTTGAAATCACAAAGATTTAATTTTGCAATGTCTCTTAGTTACATTATTTTATTGTCATATTTATGACCTCAGAAAAAAAGCATATTTTTTCATTATTTAGTTATTAAAGACGGAAAAAAATTATAAATGTGCATGATTTGAAAAATTAAATAATTTTCTTTCTTAATACTAAAAAATAACATCGGGAAGTAACAGCGAGTTTAAGTTAAATAAGTTTAGCTGTTTTATTCTGTTGTAATATTCAAAATAACTGTATTTATTAGATTTCAGTAAACAACATCAGGGCCCGATTAAACTTTGAAGTTAGAGGAATTACAATGTCATTTCAGGACCTTTCTTTTGGAGAAGCTTTTCTAAATTCCACATATACATGGAAACTCTTCAGTGTTAGAAATATTATTTTTAGGACTGGCATAATATGAGAACGGCCTGCAATTTCACACAAGTTTTTGAAAACTACTTTATATCAGAAATTTTACTAAAAACTGGTTACTTTTTTGTTATAGAGGCCCACACTCTTAGAATTATGACAATTTGCAGCCAATTTCGCCAAAGTCGTAACCAAGATCGTAAAGCACCCACACATAATACGATATAATACCATTTCATGAAATCGTATACGATAATTTAATGGTTTTTACCTTATTTCAAGTGTGTAATTTATTTATTTTTAAGGCTTAACAATCAAAATTGTCCAATATATGAATTAAGAAAAATGTAAACAAAGATTGAATAGACACGACCGCAAAGAGCCTCAAATCTGCATAACACTTGGAACCAAACTGTGCAGATTAGTGGTCTTCTACTGTACACAGTTTTTCATAAATGTGTTTCGTTCTTAAAATGTGTTATTTTCATCTATCACTGCGGAATAAACGAGAAAACTCATATTTTTGCACATGAGTTGTATATATCTTTATATCTAAATTTCCGTCATTTTTGACGGGCTACCTTTCTAGTATATATATATTTGTCAAAGGTTACGACACTAAATTCTGAAAAAGCAGAATTCCTATTTTCTAGTTTTTTATTTTTATTTTTTATTTCTTATTTCCAGTCTGAAAAAGAAGAAAACTTTCGCCCTTCGTGAGCCAACCTCCGGATCTACAATAGTTTCGGGTTTGGATACAAGTTCCTAATTCGTTCACTGGTAGAAACACGCGGTAGTTTAGACCAATAACATATTTAAAAACTTAACTTTAAAAGCATTTTTAGAAATTTAAATGTGTATGGATGGACAAGCTAACAGACAGGTCTGTTTTATGTAAAAGCAATTTTTCTTTCGTTAATAATAAGTAATGGATTTTGTAGTTATTTCCACTCTTGTGATTTAGAGTTTTTAAGTTTTCTGTATTAGAAGTTATTTAAAATTCAAAGTAATAATGGATACTTGCCTCAGAACGTGATATTTCCTATGTCATACGGTCTTTGAAAGAGACACAACGCTACAAATAGATAATAATAATAAAAAAAACTTTTAATATCATGCTTAAGAAAATGCCGTTTGCACTAATCAAATGTTTTATATTTTCTTGATCACAATAACTCAATTGCAAAAAATTTTAATATGTGAACATAAAAGGTAAATTTTAATGTATGTGTGTTTAAGCAGGATCCACGTGTTATTGGGAGAGAGGGGGTACCTTTGAATTGGGGGCACCTTTGAACACTGTAAATATTTCCCTTTAAATTAATTATATTTTTTAAATATAAGCAGCACAATACTACTGTTTCAATGTAACAAGAATACAAAGCTTTACTATTTTACGCGCACACTACTGCCTAAGCAAGATATGTATATTTTGCTTTCTTGAATCTAAACTTAACAAAATAAAGTTGTAAGCTTTTTGTTGATAATCTTGTATCCCTAAAATTATAATTTTTTATTTAATACCTAAACAAAGATGTTAGCTTTAACTTATAAGGTTTGTTTTATTGAAATTCTCAAACCAAATTGAGTAAACAGGTGTAATGCTAAACTCAGTGTGATGGGGTATCATTGAACAGAAAAGTCGGGCCACCATTGAGTAATTAAAACTATGAAGTAGATGTATCTAAATATTATTATTATTGAATTTTTTTAAACATGAAAATTAAGAGATTAATAGATTAATTAAGAGATAATCCATTTTCTATAACAATTTGAATGAAAAGGATTTAATTTTAGTTCAATTTTATGCAAAAAGAACTTTGCATTACGTTGGTCAGATTAAGTTGCTTAATGCCAGGTTTCTTCGTAATAAAGGACATACGATATATTTTCCAGAGGCATCAGATATCAATTTGGTGGATTTTAAGGATATTATATAAGAAATTTGCCACAATTAAACATAATTGGAGGGATTCTCCGTTCTGTCTCAACAATGTGATTTGATGGATACAAATTCGTTTAAATAATAAAAAATTAGTAATTTCAGTTAAATGTAATTGTGTAATTTTATTCTTATTATTTTATATTTTGGAAAGATACGCAGTTTTTAATAAAAACTGTCAATATTTTCGTATTTTGTTAGTTTGTTCAAAGGTGCCCCTAGCTTGTTCAAAGGTACCCCTACATGTGGCAGGTTTGAACAGAAAACTTTCAGCTTTTTAAAGCCTCACAACATATTTAATTTATCTAGAAAACTGTAATTTTTTATTTCATATGATGCAGAATTACATTCTTTCTCTCGCGAAATATTTAAAATTCAATAAATATAATTCAAGTGAGAAATATGTAATTTTTTATTTCATATGATGCAGAATTACATTCTTTCTCTCGCGAAATATTTAAAATTCAATAAATATAATTCAAGTGAGAAATATGTAGATTTTTTTAAAAACGTACAAAGGTGCCCCCCTCTCCCCTACCAAGTTCATAATTCATTTAGACATAATTTTAGCGTCAAATTTGGCGTTTCCCCAAATGTTACCAAGTTTAGCAATCATTTGGTGTCTTTAGGCTTTATTTCAGCGTCTTCTAGAACACAGTTACGAATGGCAGATGGACAAATGGTCAAATTAGAATTCCTTTGTAATTTCCAAGAAGGGATCCGAAATTTCGGTGCATTTGTAAATATATTCAAAGGCATATCTTTAACAACAGCAGCCCATAAATGTTAGTAAGTTTTGAATGACCATGTAAAAGAATGTAAATGCCACTTACAACATTCTCAGTAGGCAAAATATCATGGTGTAGCTCAATAAGAATAAAAGAAAATTTTTCATTTTACTCACTGATTGAAAAAAAAAAATTGTTTTTTGACATTTAACACGTTTTAGTGGACGGAGTTAAAAGATATATATACTCTAAATATTTATGCTATTTTATATTTTTAATCTTGAAAGAAAACTTCTTGTAAGTGCAAACTTTTTATTTTTATTATTATTTTTTTTTTTTAATTTGAGTTCGGTTGTCATACAATGAAACACAAAAAAATCATTTTCTTTTAGATTCAGTTACTCTAGGGGACGTTATCATTCTAAAAAGAAGTTAAGTTGAATCTGTTGCTTCTAATTTTAGTTTGAAGTATGTCTATAATCTAATTATATGCTAGGAGTATATCGAAGGACACAATTGCTGTATGAGAAACCTAAAAAAATCCATTTGAAAATTTTAGTTATTCAATTTTACATCAGTGTAAAACAATCTATGATGTGGAAATTTTTATCAAAGCAAACTTGACACTGACAAGCTTATTCTGAAAAAAAAAATATATTTAAAGAAACGTAAAAAAGTAAATTTTATTTTAATTTAGGTAAGAGTGTTTCCTCAAAGGAGCACTCAGTGGTGGAAAATTGGCGCAGAGGAGGAGCCTATTGACACCGCTAATTTTTTATTGTATTATTCACCTTAATAAAAACTCGGAAATTATGTCATTAGATAAGCCGCAAAATACTACTAAAATTTAGTGGTGTCGATAGACTCCGCCTCTGCGCCAATTTTCCACTACTGAGCACTATAAATCCAAAAGGGAATTGTGTTGAATCAGTCATAAATATTTTTTAGTCCACTACGAGGCCCCACGAGGCGTTACCACAGAGTGACAGATAAAAATAGAATACTCTGTTTCTTATAGAGGGCGTTATCAGCATTAAACAAACAAACAAACAAACAAAAAAATTGAGTTAAATTTGTTTTATTAAGTTTTAAGATGTATTTATGCTTGCGTTATGAGAAAACATAAAGAAATCCATAAAAAAAAAATTTTGTTGTGCAATTTCCCTGTAGAAGCTCTTACCAGTGTAAATATGTATGGGGCATTCTCACAATCTTTTGACTTTCATGTCCCTGAATAATAATTTTTTATTTAATACACTTTTTTGTGTTTTTTTATTTCATATACTGGGGAACATCCCATAGCATGATTGCATAACAATATTAACGAGATAAATAAGTTTTGGACGATGTGGGGGGTCCAAATATCAGGAAAACTCATCTACCGTCCCGTGTCCCTGATGCTGATTTTTAAGTTTGGAGCTGTCTGTATAAAATTTTTTCAATAAAAATAAATCGAAGTAATTTTTTTCTGAAACTGAAACTATTGTTTTATATAAATATGTAGCTAAAATTTAACCTGCACACATTTTTAGGGTTGTTATTATTTTTTAAACTCTGTCCCTGGGTTTTGGATTCCTTACCATCCCTCTTCTAAAATTATACAGAAAATCCTTTCAGATGCAGCCACAGAATTTTTTTCAAGTTTTCTTGTCATGCAGAAGTATGCTAGAGAAATAATGTATAAAATTCTTTGGCAGGAAATTTACTGTAGAATTTAAATGAGCATTTAAATATCAATTTCAGGCATTGTGGCTTTAATGGTAGTCTCACCGTCCCCAAGGTTTGTTCCTGCACTTTTCGAGCTAAATTAAAAAAAAAAAAATTAATTTAATCCAATGTTAACAACTGTTTCTAAAAATCAACGAACATTGTGGCTATCACTTAGTCTTAGCATGATTTTACTATAAATAGGTGGTAATTTTCCTTACCGCTCCATCCTTACCGTCCCTTTTTTCCAATACCATCCCCTTTTTTTACCTTACCGTCCCTTCTTTAAGACAATGTTATACAAAAATTCTGTATTAAAAGTACTACATTGTTATTATTTCTTATTTGAATGTCCTGTGGGTACTATGTAAATTCATTATAAGTAAAAATTTAGAAGAAAATAAAAAGTTATTGGGGTAAAAAGGTGAGAAAAATTAAACTCGCAAGTTTAACTTAAACCTCAGTTAAATACAAAATTTTTCGCTGCTGATCATTTTTTCTTTATTTTGAATCATTAAGGCATTCGTCTATCAGATTAAAATGTTATTTTAGCAAGTTTAACTTCGCCAGATTTTTTCCCCCAATAGTCAAAAGATTGTGAGAATGCCCCATATATATATTAAAATTTTTATTAAAACACAAAATTGACAGCTACAGAAGCATATGCTGAAAATTTATTAAAAATTTTATAAAAATGAACGTTACTTAAATTTATTTACCTAATTTTATACCAGAGAGTGTTATTAAACGCAAGACGAAATTGTGTCCTGCTTATTTTAATTACAGTACAGCTGTCATACAGTGATAAATGAAAAACCCATTTTATCACAATTTGATTATTCTATTTCTCTGTAGGAGGCGTTGCGAGAATAAAAGACTGTTGAGTTGAATCTGTGCTCTCTAACTTTAACTTGTGATATAGGTAACATATGAGAAAACATAAAATAATCGATTTTAAACTTTCTGATAAGCAATTTCCCACCTGGGACGCTATAAGTGGGGAAAAAAATATAAAATTTTTATCAAACGTAAGTTTTAGAATGAACAGAAGATTCGGCAGCCGATTTCGGCAAATTTCGTTCTTGGGAAGTGAGTTTAATAGCACCTGAAAAGGTAAAGTAAGACATGGATATTATGCATAGAGATACACATGAAGCATCATCACTTAAGGGATCTCAGGAATCTTAAATCTTCAAAACCGAAATTTTTTGATACGTTAAACTCCTATCTTTTCTGAATATTTTGATATATTTGTTTCCTTGAAATTCTGATTAGAACAGAAATTATGGATTTTAGAATTATACCCACTCAGAGATGAAACGGCGTTTTCGAAACTTTTAAGTAATTTTTCCCCAAACAACGTTTTTAGGCATAACGCGCAGGTTATCTCAAACACTTCTCAACATTCTTTGATGAAATTTTCAAAAGACACGTTTCATGTTAGTCTGCATAAACTAAAAATTTTCTTTTTATTGTTCAAAACATTTTTTTTTTTTTTTTTGGTGGTTAAAATTTTCAAAAATTTGTATTAGCTAAATACAACTTTGTATTAAAAATATAGAAATGCCTCAAATACCAATTTATTTCGATTCAGGTTAATTTCTATAGTCTGAAGTATAGTCTGGCACCAAAACGTTTGCTCTAGATGCAAAATTTATTTGCAATCTTGTGCGAAAGATGTCATTCCAATTTTCTGCTGCACAATTGTCTAGCAGTTTGAAGCCCCCTACAAATATTTATTCTCCATCTTGTAATGATTTAAATATATGAAATTAACCCTTAAATGCCTGGTGTTGCTTTTCGGCAACATACCCAATTTAGGCTCTAAAATACTATTAGAATAACATTGAAGTTATAATGCCTAATGGGGCCAATAAAATACATTCTGAAGATATTATTAAATCGACTTTCAACATGTAGATGGCGACACTTGTGCTGTTTAAGAATAAAGATAGATTTATTTTTTTCAATTGTTGGTACTTGTTCTTTTTGCTTTGTTTGGAAGCTTGCGAAATACTCTATTTTGACCTGCAGTGAGCAAGTAAAATTTATTTCTTATTATAGTTCCTAAAATTCTTGTGTGTTTAATATTATAGAATTTTATCAAGGGAAATTATTTTTTCAATTAAACACCAGTATTGCCGATTAGTAACAAACTGTTTTTTAGTTGTAAACTATGCTTAAAACAAAATATGATTTTTTAAATTATTTTTCCCATGATTTATTTAAAAAATGAAAGACGAAAAACATTATTACAATGATTTTTGAAAAATCAGGCATTTAAGGGTTAAAGAAAATACTGCTATCTTTCATCCCTTTAAAAACTGTGTTTTAAAATCGTACACATTTTAAGATATTAAATGTTGAAAATGGTTATTTTTTTTTTCCAAATTTAGAGTCCTGAAATCCCTTAAATATAAGTCATGAGAAAAACTCTTCCAGCAGTTATTGACGATAGAAATTTTATCCTGCCTATTTTAACAAGAGTACGGCTGACGTACAGTAAAAGATAAAAAATAAGTTTTATCAAAATTTGATTACTATGTTTCCCGATAGGTGACGTTATCGATATAAAAGACTGTTTAGTTGAATCTGTCCTCCCTAATTTTAACTTGCAGTAAGGTTACCATATGAGAAAACATAAAAAATTCGATTTTAAAATTTCTGTTATGCAATTTCCCACCAGGGGCGCTACAAGTGAAAAAAAAAGAAATAGAAAAGAAAAAGAAAAGAGAAGAAAAGGAAAAAAAACTATTGTGTAAAAATTTTACCAAATCATAAATTTCAGAATGAACAGAAACTTATTCTGAAAATTTCGGCGAATTTCGTTCGTGGGAAGTGAGTTTAAATTACGCCTGGAAATTTAAATGAAGACATGGTTATTATGTATAGAGATACAGGGTGTCCAGCAAAGGACTCCCTGATTTTAAAATTAAAGAATTCGGAACCTAAGACTGGTAGAAGAAGGGAGCAAGTGGTATGTTTATTTTAAAAGCCGTAAAAATCTGATTCAATAGTTTCAAAATTAATTACAAATTGTGTCGACAGGTGGTACTGTATGGTGAAGTAGCTGTACAGAGTCGAAGAAATAGGCTGCGGACTGTCCTTTGCAAGCAATCGTTCCAATCATTTGACATTTTATTAACATACATCTGACCTGTGTGCTTGGCGTCAAGCGCCCGCTTATAAGTCATCGCCAATATATACAGGGACGAGATAGCACACACAAGGAAATTTACAACACAGAGAAATACAGCTGGGAGCTCCATAAAGAGTGTGCAACGGAGCCAGCGGGTTTCGAACCCGCACCCACCTACACTGGCAAGCGATTAGCGGTGTGATGCCTTGACCACTCAGCCACGGTGGGTGGTCCAATCATCAGTCACTCTGCCTGTTCACTGAAATTTCTCGAAAAGTTTGCAAATTGTTTTTTTATGAGTACCTTTTACAACTTTAACCCCTTCGCGACGAGACTTCCTTGCTTAACTTTTAATCTTTTACCACCGGTTTTTCAAAACAGAAAATTTTCTGTAATTGAATCGCGAAAATGCTCTGATTAAATAAAGAAAATTTGACTATAAAAAATAACTGGTGAGAATAATGAAGGATTCTGAGCATCGTAAGTGGCACGTATACTGCTGGTCACTGTTGCCGTAGGAATGCGATTTAAGTGCCTACACTAGTTACTCAAAAAGACCCGGATGATAATGTTAATCCTATGCGGAAGTTATTTTCAAATATCTGGCTTGAATTTCGATATTGTCGAATGATTTTTGTTGCATAGGATAGCTAAGAATGATCTACAACCGGTCAAGAATCAACCGGCTAGTTTTTACTTTTTTGATTTTGGTTATAGTTTTTTTTTTTTTTTTTTTTTTTTTGTATTAGGATAGTTTCAATTTCAGAACCGGTTACAAAAGTAAAGGTAATTAAAAAAAAAAAATACTAAACCAAAATCAAAAAAGTAAAAACTAGCCCGGTTGTAGATCATCCTCAGCTATCCTATGCAAAAAAAAAAAATCATTCGAAAATATCAAAATTCAAGCGAGATATTTTAAAATAACTTCCCCATAGGATTAACATTACCATCCGGGTCTTTTTGAGTGACTAGTGTAGACTCTTAACCGTTGATACTCGAGTTCTAGAAAAACACGTTGCTTCACAGAATACATGACTTCATTCATTTCCTTCGGTAGGAAGATTGATCACTCTGTGCTTCAGAGTACTTTGTATAGAGATTCGTCAGTGACTACAGCGCCACCTGTCGGCAAAATTTGTAACTAATTTTGAAATTATTGTATTAGATTCTTATGGCTACGAAAATAAACATACCGCTTGTTTCCTTCTTCTATCGATCTTAGTTTCCGAGTTATTTAATTTTAAAATCAGGGATTCCTTTGCTAGACACCTTGTACATATGACGCCTCATCAACTTAAAATAAAAATCACAATCTCTAAAAACACTTCAATCTGTAATTGACTATTTTTTTGTGTAGTTCTGTAAAAAAAAAAAAAAAAAAAAACCTATGAGTGTTATACCGCATATTTTCAAGGAGAACATTCCGCAATGAGTGTCAGTAACATACACAAATTTTGCAGAGTTTCAAGTCACATAATAGTATTAAGATACATTTTAAGTCAATACGGCACAACATAGACGGTAGGGTAATCGAATTCTTTTATGGGGACCTGTAAACTAAACTAAGTGCTACTGAAGATGCGTTCACAAGAAAAACTATGCCGCATTTTATAACAACACACTAAAATTATAGTACTATCAGCATTCTACAAAACCCGTATTTGAGATTTTCAAAAATCGTTACATTGGAATTTTATGTACAGGATGCCCGTACAAGAATGTCCCAGTTATTAATTTTAATAGTATCAGCTGTAAGCGTTGTAGAGTATTGGTTCAAGGTCATAAATAAAGAGCAACACGAACAGTTTTTGATAAGCGCATGCACGAATATTGCTTTGTTATTGACTCGCTTGAGGTGCCACATACGCAAAATATCGACTCCTGAGCGTAAAGCGTTATTGCTGGGCTGAAGATTTAAAAGCTGTTAGAGCCATGTGATTTTTTTCCTTTGGGGCTTCATAAAAGATCATTTCTTACGTTCCGTCGCTATCTAATGATTTTCCAGAGTTGAGATCCAGAACTGAAGAGGCTATTGCTTTCATTACTACGGACTTTACTAATGAAGAATTGGACTTTAGGTTGGATGTGTGCCGTGTAACTAAAGTTGCAAGGCTGGAGTAGCTCAGTGGATAGAGCAGCAGTCTTGTATACTGTGGTCCCGGATTCAATTCCTGCCTAAGGCTAATTTTTCACTCCAGTTGGGTTTATTGTATTTATTGTATGTATGGCTGTATAATTTAAGTATTGCGAGGCAGCGCAATACTTATTTATTTCCAGTGTCACTTCTCAATGTTAATTTAACATGGAAAAGCCTATGGAGATCATAACTTTTTCATTTTTTCTTCCCACCTTTTTGTCCCTGATGCCACTCATTTTTTATTCTTTACTAATTCCAATGATATTGTAAATTTAAAGTGTAAAAACGTTTGCCTGATGTCAGGGTCAAAACGAATGGTAAAATGCCTTTGCACATGGGTGAATTATAACCTAGAGAGAAACATGGGCCTTTTTTTTTTTTTTACATTATTCAAATATTTTTCTTAATAATTCTAATTTTCGCTTTTTTCATTGAAAATCAACGGACATTTTTCATAGAAAATGTAACGTTTTTACTTCATTGTTGCAAAAATTTCAAAAGCCGTAATAATAATTTATTTCTTTTTAGTTGAAAGCTTTTCACGTGAAATATTAAATTGAGCTAGTTTTTTTTTCAAAAATTAAAAAGGTGATTATGGCGTCATAGTAGAAATAAAAAGGATATTTTCTGAATAAGTTTTTGCTTTGGTCAAGTTTATATTTTAGTAAAAAATTTCTAATAGATAGCTATATTTATGCAGGTCGGGAATTACATAACTTAAATTTTAAAATGTATTTTTTTTCTTCCGAGATGAGAACTATTTATACCCCAAGTTAAACTTAGGTAATAATTTTCTGATGTGTTTACATCACCCCTTGGGAGAGAATAAGGTTTAAAAATTTAAGTTAACTTTTATTAACCATTTGGAAAAATGGTTATTGTCCTCGTCAGGGTAGGAAATCAAAAGCATATCTGAAGCTTTTTATTGGTTTAATCCGCATTTTATTCGTTTTCTGATTGGTCTATACAGTAATCTGTATTTCCCTTTACTTTCAACAGAGATGGATACTTCTGTTGCCACTATGACAAAAAAGTAATAAAAACTACAAAAAAAAAATTAATAATTCAGAAACAAATTGAGATACAGCTTTCAAACAAATTGCATTTAAAAGCACATTTTTTTCTCTATACCACGGTGTAAAAGGTAATATTGTGGGATGTTTAGAAGTTTAAGAATGAAATTTCATTTAAAATGGGTCGTCAGATTTCTACGATGGAAAAGCCTTTTCCCGAGCAGCCAATGAAATACTTGGATAATACGCAAGTTTCAGGTGGATAATACGTAAGTTTTAAGAAATCTGACGGCTCGCAGGCGATTTTTGTCGCTTGCAATTTGTACGTGAAATAACACTATTAATGTTTAATTCATGGCGTACGTGATGTAGGATTAACTCGGTGCGATTTTTTATGTCTTAAATTTTAGTTTTCGAAAAAATCATTTTCCAAATGGTCGTTGTAATTTGTTAAATTGCTTTTTAGGTACGTTCGTAATTATATAAATACGTAGCACCTATAGTCGTCGTTCAATCCGCCTGTCTGTCTGTCCGTCCGCATATAACAGAGCAAAAACTACCAAACAAAATGGTCTGAAATTTTAAAAATATAATTGTTGCAAAATTTTGTCGAGTCATTTAAAATTTTTGAAAATCGGATGTATAGTTTAATTACAGGGACAGTCAAAAGTTTTCCATTACGTTACGGTCAATGGAAAAAAATTATTTCAAGTGCATTTTAATGATATTACATCTTTTCGAACACAAAGAAATTGATATGCACTCATGAAGTGCACTAAAATATACATTCTGTACAATATGAGGTGCAAAAAATACTTATAAAACTAGTTCGAGTACGAACAATTATCTTTTTTTTCCTTTTCCGGAGTATATAGTATAGAGTAAAGGAGTATACCTTTAACTGTTCAATACAGGCGTTATTTATGTGTGTATGTGTATTTTAATATATATTGTAGTATGTGTGTTTTATTATATTTATCGTAGATCGATGTAATAGTAAAATCTATTCATTGTTGTCCGGTCATCCAAGTCTTTCGTATAGGTGGCTGGTGATTTCCCCAACATGGTTTATTAGTGAGAAATTGCAGACCCAGGTATCGGCCGGAGTAGCTCAGTGGTTAGAGCAGTAATCTTGGATGCTGTGGTCCCGGGTTCGATTCCTGGCTAATTTTTCACTCCAGTTGGGTTTATTGTATTTATTGTATGTGTGTCTGTATAATATTTATATACACCCTTAACTGTTGAATGCAGGCGTTATTTATGTGTGTATCTGTGTTTTAATATAAATTGTAGTATGTGTATTTTATTATAAAGTTGCACATATTGAACATTTGTAAGAAAAACTAGATTAGTTTATCTTCAATTCGAACTTGCAAATAGTCTAACTTAAACTATTATAATATGCCATTGAAACTGGGACATTATTTTATGGACATCTTGTATTTAGGGGAGATATTAAGTGTTACCTACCAATATGATATTGCCATTAATTTTTAATGATTTTGTGTTTTGTATTTATATAAATAAGGAGTAATATGAAACATTTAAAGCGTATTTTATGCTTCTTTTGTTTTCTTTTAATGTTTTTTACATAGTTACGTTTATTTTATAACTGAACTGTTGACAACATTTCCTACCTAAAATTTAAATAAATTGATCATTACTTTATCTTTTCATTGTTACATAAACATGACAAGAGTGACAAATGAACTGCTAAGAACTTTTTTAAATATAACTCTTTGAACTATTAATATTAATGAATGTTGTGCTGATTTTATTTTTTCATTAGTATATAAACATGACGAGACTAACTGTTAAGAACATTTTTTAAATATAACTGTTTGAACTATTAATATTAATGAACGTTGTGCTGATTTTATCTTTTAATTAATATTGAAGTATACTGTTTGAACTTTTTACATTAATAAATGTTGTGCTGATTTTATCTTTTGATTAGTATATAAAAATGACAAGACTAACTGTTAAGAACTTTTTTTAAATATAATTGTTTGAACCATCAATATTAAAGAACGTCGTGCTGATTTTATCTTTTCATTATTATATAAGTATTACAAAACTAGCTGTTAAGAACTTTTTTTTAAATGTAGCTGTTTGAACTATTAATGTTAATGAATGTTGTGTTGATTTAAATTAATGTAAAGTTTATGTTGTGATTTGCAGGGTTAACATTCCGCTCTCAAACTTCAAGGAATTTGCCAGAGCCTTCAAATGTCATCCGGGCACTCCAATGAATCCCAGAAATAAGTGTGTGTTGTGGTAATGAAGCTGATTTATTTGTAGATACACCAAAGACCAAAAGGAAAGTTTGTCCGAACTGATTATACCAGGATGGCCCAAGTAATATGATAGAAAGTAGATGACTATTAGGCGCTTTCGTGTGACGTCAGTCATGACGTTTTGGTTAGAAACTGACTCCAAACGAACGGTTACTATGTTTTATATTTTACTAAATATAGATCGCAGAAAATGTCACCACTGCATATAAAGTATTAAAACCCTCAGCTGTGACATATAGATATAAGATACTGCTATAATGTGCAAAGAAAATAGAAAATACAACACTGCAGCCGTTTGTTTGGAGTAATTTTTCAAACAAAACTCCATGTCTGACGTCATGACTGAAAGCACCTATAGCATTAATATTGAAAGTATGTCGTTACTCAATAAAGATATCTGAATCAAGCGCATTAATCTCATTTCCAGTAACTGATAGGAAATTTTTAAGTGAACTAGGAACAATTTTATATATTCTCTCTTTAACATAGTCCCAAAGTAAAAAGCTGAATGGATTTAAACCCGGAATAAAAGGGGGCATTTTTTAAATAACAGTGAATTTGCCTGCATCCAATCCAGTTATGCCCTAGCAGAATATTATTTTTAGGTTATAAAAAACGGTGCTTTGGCGAACGTGGTACATCCTAAATGAACTTCAATAAAAAGACGATAATAAAATTAAAATACATTTTATCACATTATTTGAGCCAACCAATATTTAAAGTTATGTTTATGAAAACAATACCACGGCACCTCTAAAAAATTGTGGAAACATATTTATTTCAACCCTTTTACCACTGTCGGTATATATATCCTTTCAAAAATTTTCTTTGTCCTCCCTTCATTGACATGGTTTTATTCAAAATAAATAATATAAAATTGACGTCATTTATACAATGCTCACTCCAGAGTGCGTACACTTCTAAAACAATTTTTCAATAGAATTCTTCGCTGTATTTGATTGTAAAAAATTAGTACAAATCTGCAATTCACTGTACTTATTGAGAATTCTGCTACTTACGTATTAAATTGAAATCTACTAATCTGAAATAGTGGTGCTAGACGCCTTAAAAATGTTATGTAATGTATAAACCTTGATAATCACAATATTTTTCAATCAGTGTTTATCTCAGTATGTGCCAGACTTGTGTTATATCTCGCCCCAAATATATATATATATATATATTACGATTTACTACATAATAATTGAGATGAAGTGAATCATGGAAGGAACAAACAGCACGTTCAGTAAGCCCCTTCTAATATAACGATAATAACAATAACACTTCTAATAACACTTTCTGTGGAACAGTTTCCACCTAATCTTTAGAAGTCTCATCATCGCTCCATATTAGTGACTTATGGGCAAGCAATCAAAAAACAGTAAGCAAATTTAGAGTTAGAAATTGACACTTGACGGCGACCAGGTATGGTTGACATGTCAAAATACGACCCAATTCTGTCTGAGAAATGCGAGCAGCTGCTTTTTGTTACTGAGCGTAGTGATGGACGTGACTCGCGCTCTGAACCAATTAAGAAGTAAATATCACGACATTCTACGACACAGGAAAGTGTACTGACAGAAGCGCGGATGAATTAAATAGTAAAAAAGAACGGAGGGTGGGAAATGAAATCTACACAGCGCGGGAAATGAAATTCTCGGAATAAAATAAAATGGCTAACAAAAAGAACATTCGAAATAAGAGAAGAATCGGAAAAGGAACATTTAATTCAAGAAGACTAAAAGCGTAATATTTAAGTAATTTAGACAAGTGAGGCATTAAATTAAAGGGAACTGAACAGGGTTAAGATAGATTATTATGAATATGGATATAGTGAATATAGAGTAATAATTTTGAATAAAATAGGTAAATCGCGGAGATAGCTCTAATAATGTAACATATATATCAAAATGTTCATAGAACATATTCAGTGATGAAAGGGTTAAATGAACGTTTATTTATTTATTTTATTTGATTTATTTATTTATTTATTTATTTATTTATTTTGGAAAAATCTAGTTCATTTCAGGAACGCCCCGAATTTATTATGAAGTACTTCAAATACGAAGCACATTTGTAATATTTGCTGCTGTATTTATACAGAAATAAAATATATTCATGGTGAATAAATTTAATTTATGTGTTAAAATGTATTAAACAATTTGCTAAATAAAGCATCTTTAAGATGTTTCTGTTTCAACGTTGTTATCGGTTGTGTGTCAATTTTTCTTGATACAAAAATGTTCCTATGTATAAAAATTTTAAAATATTTTTTTATCATGTTAAATTTTTAATTTTTTTTCGTACATCGGTATAAAAGTGCCTGACTTTTCTTTTTGTTGTTGCTCTAACACACACCAGTGCAATAGTGCAACAAAATTTTATTTTCTGCAGGTACTGAAACTAATTTCAATTTCATGGAACAGAATAGAGTCAAACAGGTATTGCATTCAAGTAGAAAACTGTATAGCATATTTTAGTGTAGCTGATATTTTAATACCAACAATATTGCTCAAACAGTTACTTAGACTGTTGATATTATTCTATGGGGCGTTTTTTTTTCTTTTTTTGCAATCTTGTTCATAAAGAAAAAAAAAATTCGATGCAGATTTACACACTGTTGTTTACTCCGGTACAGCACAGTGTACACGATGTACAGTCGTGGGGAAAAAAAAGTAAACACCCCCTGCTAACTCCTCAAAAATTATCGTAGAAGAAAGTTACTGGTACCGAACGATTGGAAATAAAGACTACTTTTAAATGATGTATATAAAATTTGCTTAGGGGGGCATCTACATATTAAAACGAACCCTAACTTCGTTTTTTTCAATAGCAGTACACAATTTTGACGGCATAAATGAATTCTACACCCTTCAATTAGCCTAAAAACGAATTTTTATGCAATTCGAACCACAAGTTTCCGAGAAATTAATTATTTTAAAACGATCGTATTTTAAGGTAATCCAAATTGAAGTTCCGTACTCGATTATTAACCGAGAGAGCCCCTTTCTGGAACAAGGCACCTTAAGCGCCACTCAAGGAGTCAATGAAGCCTGTTAGATTACAGTACAGCAGAATAAATTTCAAAATATCTACTCATTTCCATCATAGACGGCCCCTTAAACAATCATTTTGCCGTTTTTTAAGCATAATTTGAAGACTACTTGGAAGAAAAGTGTGAAATTTTGGTTTTCCATAAAGCAGGACTTAATAAATCTAAATCCATCAAAAAAATTGTAGGTTGCAATTCATATTTTTTTTCGAATATTAATTTCATAATTCATATCATAAAATTATAAAAATTGCAAATTCAACGTATTTATGTTTGGGTATATTAGTATTATTGCTACAAAAAAAATTAGCATATTAGGAGCATAATTTCAGGAGATATAAATAAAAATATGAAAATGTAATTTAATATTAGAAACACTAAATTTTGAATGTTTATATTTCAAAAACTTATCATTCAAATGACTTGAAATTTGGTGTCTAGGCATAGTTTGAACCGAAGATTTGAAATATCTCGTTAAAATTGGGTATTGCCTTTGAAAAAAATGAATTTTGGATTCGTTTTAATATGTAGATGATCCCCTAAGCAATTTTTATATGCATCATTTAAAAGTAAACTTTATTTTCAATCGTACGGTACCAGTAACTCTTGTCTACGATAATTTGTTGAGGAGTTAGTAGGGGGTGTTTACTTTTTTTTTTTCCACGACTGTACATATTCCATTATTATTTTTTTCGTGAATAAGCCAATTTAGATTTTGTAATAAAGGATATACGTTAATTGCTGAGCCTTTGTCTTCGTTAGCATTTTACAGAAAAAGGGAAAGAAAAATCATGCATTAAGCATAGATTATGAAACACTTTCCAACTCTGTCATAATACTGCCATGAAACTTCATAGTTTATAAAGGTGAAACCAGATTTTAGCAATTACCGTCTATAACGGTGAAGGTACTTGAATTATTTTGCGCATCTTGTATATGATCTACAGATCTGTATATACACTACATAGTACGCTAAAATTTAGCTTAGTTAGAAAACGCGTAACACAGACGAAACTTCATCTCCAGCAATTTTCACCAATAGACGGAAATACACTTGAATAATTTTGTAAAACTCTGTACCTTATCTACAGTTTTTTTACACACTACTCATATTAAACCAAAATTTAATTGAAGAAGAGAATGCACAACATAACTGAAAATGTATTTTCAGAAATTACTATTCATAGACTGTAATGTATCTGGCTCTTATACTTTGTGTAGCCCTGTATATTAATTTATTTATTTTCAAAAGTAGCTCTCTTTATATACTAAATAGAGAAGACCGAGGTGATTCTTGGTCACTGGCGACGTGGAGTGATTATTTCCTGTCATTTTTTGTAGGTTTTATTATAAGTTCATTTAACAGTTCTTTTTTAAACATTTTATTACGTCGAATTTTGATGTTTTCCACCTTGTATTTATTTATTTTTTAATAATTAAGTATATTTTACAACAAGTTCCCCTCCCCTTTAATAAATGTGATGAGTTGCCCTCCGGTGAGATTATTAATTACAAATATGTTGATTGGTTTCATTCAATCTTTACAAACATTTTTTCATCTTTCATTGCAATAATATTTACTTCGATACGGAGAAAATCAAATAAACTCTCTAATGTCTCAGATAAACTCTTAGCCCGAGGCATTAAACTGAGTGACAAACCTTTATCACAAGTCCTTTTTAGAAATGCAAATCTGACAATTTCTATTTATTGTTGGGTGGGAAAATAGATCATTTTTTTACATTTACGATCTTAGAAAAAAGAAATTAACCGATCTCGATCTACTGTGAAATTCATTTCCTCATTTCCCGAGGCAACATGAATGTTAAGTTCAAAGAAATGTCGTTGTATCATGCCTCGTTGAAGCTTTCCATCTTGTCCCTTTTATGAAATAACTGATGAAGTTTGGTTTAAGGTTTTTCTAAAATAACTAAACAAATATTCGATAATTCAATTTCATTTTATTTATTTAGATTTATACGATAATTGTGGTAATGGACAACTTTATTTTTTAAAAGTTCACAGAAAACAATCAACATTTAAGGGTACGCAGTACACAAGCACACACATTTTTTTTTTTTTTTTCAAATTATCAAGAAATTTTTATGAATGCAAATATTGAGCTACAGTTAACAAACATTTGAATTTAAATTTATAAGAAAAAAAAAACACATGAGATGGAATTTCAAAACTTTAGTTCCAGTAATTGGAAGCTTTGAAACTTTTCTCCACTAATTTAAACTACAGTATTTAAAAAAGAAAAAAAACGTATGTAAATTCGCAGTAAATAAGATGTGAAGTGAGACGATCTGCAAAACAAATGCTTAATTAAAGAAGAAAAAAATTGTTATTTTAACTGTAAAAAATGTGTTTGGTTATTTTTTCATGAAGAAATAGGGGATTGGTAGAAATCGAACAAATATTTTCTTTTATCAGTTAAACATGCAGTTTCGTATTTTTTACCCGACTGCCAAGAAGGGTTATGTGTTTCATGCGTATCTGGTGGATTTCTTTATACCCTCGAAACATCCCAACGGCTGGATGGATTTTAATGAATGCGGCCTCTATCGATTCGTCTTAACCGTCCGATGGTTATAGACTAGATTTTGTTTTTATAGGTTCAAAATGGCGGCCGTAAAATACAAAATGGCGGTAGAGACAAAAAAAAAATTACGCACCCTATTGATTGGTATATCATTGGATACGTCTTTCAAAATGAAGACGATGTTTCATTGACTATTTTACAGTCAGAAGCTCCGTTTAAATATTACACAACCTGGGAGTTCTGTAGATAGGATCTCTAGCTTTAATGCAACTCTAACCTTCACAGACATATCTATAGGCCTCATCAAAACAGTGTTTATAGATAGGAACTAACAATTAAACACAACTTAAAAGTGACCAATACAAGTAAATAAAAAAAATATGTAAGTAATATAAAAAATAGTGTTAGATTGATGATAAATAATTAATTATTTCGCTTTCTACGCAGTCGGGTTTTTTGATTTTTTAAATTTTATTGACATTTATTCTCATTATTATTTTACAATTTAAATAGTTTAACTTTTAAAATTATTCAAAGTTTTGAAATAGTAATAAGTAAAGATAATTCTTACCTGAATTTTTTTCAGAAATATTCTAGAGTGCTGAAAAAAAACTAATATTTCTGAATCATAAATAAGGCATTGAGAACCAGAATGGAGCAACCTCGTCGTCTGTGATTTCTAGTAAAAGGGCTTTTCAAAATTTCTACAAATTTTGCCAAACTTCTTTAGGTCAATTATGTCAATACTAGAGGAGACCAAGCATATGATGATTAATTTGACAGTGCAAGAGTGGACCCAGGACCGCAGATAACCCCCTCCCCCCCCCCCCACACACACACACACTACCACCATCATATGTATGATACAGTAAAATATGCTTACAGAAGAAAACGCTGTTGACTAGAGAAAACTTCCGTTGTATATACAGTCGAACCAGGTTAAGACGCTCACGGTTAATACTTGAATTTTTTTCGGCCCCTTGAACATCGCCCATAAGGTTAATGTAAAAATATCACGTTAAGTATACGAACGTTTATTACGCGATCCCGCTTAATACGCGATAGATTTTGTCCTTTGAGGCAAAAAATCATGCAAAAGGCCATTGAGCAAGATGTGAATTATTTTTCTCTTCTTCAAAGTTGCCAATTTAGCGCATATTTTTATTCAAATAAATCCCTTGTTTGCGAATCTCTGTAATATCTGCTTTATTTATTAACTGGTTAATTAAGGCGAACATTCCTAATAGGAAATAGTAGTAGATATAGGAATTCAAAAACGCTAAAATAGCAATACTGCAAATCTAACATTTTTTGTTGCTCGCTTTGTATATGTTTTTACCGTAGTGGAGAGAGATAGACGAATTCAGGATGCTCAGATACATCATAAAAA
The DNA here is from genome assembly GCA_963932465.1 of Maratus speciosus. NCBI lineage: Eukaryota > Metazoa > Arthropoda > Arachnida > Araneae > Salticidae > Maratus > Maratus speciosus. Next base: position 150,381,527 of record OZ010788.1, read on the forward strand.
TTATTATGATTAGAGGTGATTATACCTGTTTTTAGTCAGGTTTTAAATGTACGTTATATGATTACTATGTTTTATCATGCATGTTTATAAGGAAAATAATAATAATTATAATTATAATAAACTCGTGAAGATTAAACAAATACTATTGTTTTTGTAATTTTTTCTCTATGTTTGCCTACTTTTTGGTATGCTAACAATATTTTTTACATTGAGGTTAATAAGGATAGTTATTTCTTATTATATTAAAAATGAAGGACAGATTAATGGTACTCATTATCCCAAGTTCTAAATGTAATTTTAATAACTGGATTGTGGTTCAAACATTTATTTATTTATTTATTTTAAAATTCGTCTAGCAGGAAAATTATTTTTGTTCTTTTATTTTTGGTTGTAAAGTATTAATCGACAATAAAGCCGTGTTTGAATCCATATTTATTTTTCGTTATTATACCAGTCTGTTAAATGAAAAGAAACAGTGAGTTAAAGTTGAATACAGTTAAATTTTAATTTATATATACATAAAATAAACAATTTTCGACCATAATCATACAAATGAAAGCTCTAAAGCTCATTTAGATGATTAGATGTGTAAATAAGTCCAGTTCATGGAAGATTATACAAATCACGTTTAATACGCGATCCCGCTTAACGCGCGAATTTTGCCATTCCCTTGAAACGCGTCTTAACCTGGTTCGACTGTAGGTTGTTTTCATCTTAGAAGCTGTAACTGCATATAACATTTTTGTGGGGTTCAGCCCCCCTCAAACCTTTGTTTGAGATGAGGGGTCTGGACCACGATATTGTTTCGTTTATTCCAAGATACCGTTATAAACAGGCTTTATTAGAAAATAAATTTTATAGATAATACCTATTATAAAAATCTATATAGTATTTGCTTACATTTTTTTTTTTATCTAAAGATTTTAAATAAAAAATTAAAATAATGAAAATATAATTAAATTTTAATTGAATTCTTCAATTAATTTTGAATGAAAAAGTTGAAAGATATAAAATACGAAACCTTAACCCATGCGACTTTACCCGCCTTTCCACTTGATTCCTGTTCGTGCGTCTGAAATCAGCCACATCATTTGTGAAATTTGAACATTTAAAATTTTATTTGTAGTCTGCTGTTTTATCGAAAATTGTTCTCAAATAAAAATTTGCTACTTTTAACTGTTTTTTTGGTAGTTTTAAGTAAGGCACCGTTCAGAATATGTTATCAAAGTTGCTGTTTAAAAACTAATTTTTGAGGTATCAGCCCAGAATTGAGTTAATATTTATCTTATTTGTAAAAAGAAGTGATTCGATTTTTTTTCGAACATAAAAAAGGAAAAAATAACCCTAAAAATGTGTGCTCGTGGGAACTAAAGGAATTTTGTAATTGTGTTAAACAAAATAAATAAATAAATAATCCGTATTTTTAATTACAAGTATATTCGAGTGATATCCCCTTTGCATGCGTTTCCCAAGTTTTACTGCATAATCTTAATTAAAAGACTTAGTACGGGTGTGAATCTATGACATGCGTTCCATATGTGGTACGTAGAAGATTAGGCAAGGCATAGATATAGGTTCTAAATAAAAATATCACTAATTGTCACAAAATGCATGAATTTAGACAACCTGAGATTGCCTGTATTGGATTGGTTCTATTGATCGTTGTTGTCATACATAATAAAGAAATCGAAATGCTTACTTAATGAATCCCAATCTAGCGCAATAGTGGCTCAAACATCTTCAGATTAAAAGGATGATTAGAAGATTGTCGCAAAAGAAAGATTATAAGCAAAAATACAAATAGTAAAATTATGACAACTTGAATTTGAATGCAATCACAAACACGAAGAACCGTTTAAAGAAGTTAAAAAAATTTTCTGTGAGTCATTATTTTTGGAAATAAATAATATGAAAAATGCAAGTACAAACCTCTTGTCACATGATTCTAATTTAGCTTGCATTCTCTTAAAAACAAATAAGTACGAAGCTGACATCAAGTTTTTGGCATCCAAGATGCAATAGCAAAAATAGAATTTTTTATATAATTACTTTCTAAAGTTTAACACCAAATGCTACCTATATTTTATTTTTCTTAAAAACAAAATTTTAAGTAATTTTGATTCATTATTATTTGATCCATTAAATATTTTGGTTGTAGGCACGTCGTGATCGCGTAAAATATTTAAAAAAAAAAAAAAAAAAAAAAAAAAATTGGCACGCGGATGGGAAAAGGTTCACCGTCCCTGGTTTAGCATAAAAATCCGACACTAAAATCTACTTAGTCTTTATAAATTGGAAATTCTTATTGATTTTTCTTATACAAGGTGTCCACTCTCCACGGCAACCAATGGCTAATTCCTAAACTGTTAGTCATAGACATATAGTTTCAATTACGAAAAATGTTTTAAATGATATAAAGAAGTAGTATATTAAAAGTGATTTGGGTCAATAAAAATATTTCTTAAAAAAATACGAAATTTAAATTTTTATATGGTTCCCCGGTCCTGAAAGTTATATTTAAAAAAATTTACCTGTTACACTGACAAGTAAGGTAAAAAAAGTCCCGTTATGATACGATTAAAATTGACTGAGTCACAGATTCAGCTATAAGTATGCAAAATTTCACGCCTCCAATCTAATTAGAGGTTCACATAGAAAGAATTGTTTAATATACACATGTGGGAGCCCAAAGGGTTAAATGTACGATTTTTTCAAAATTTTATTATTTGTCCCTTGATGTGAGGTATTTAGCTATAAGTATGCAAAATTTCACGCCTCCAATGTAATTAGAGGTTCACATAGAAAGAATTGTTTAAAATACACATGTGGGAGCCCAAAGGGTTAAATGAATGACTTTTTCAAAATTTTATGATTTGTCGTTTGATCTGAGGTGTCCATCTATAAGTACGCAAAATTTCATGCCTGCAACCTAATTAGGGACTCACTTAGAAAGAATTGTTTAAAATACACATGTGGGAGCCCAAAGGGTTAAATGTACGACTTTTTCAAAATTTTATGATTTGTCGTATGATGTGTGGTGGTCATCTATAAGTATGCAAAATTTCAAATCTCCAACATGTGTAGTGTCTGAGAACGGGCTCTGTGACGGACAGACAGACAGACAGAGGAGCGAGACGAATAGGGTTTCGTCAGATGAACGAAACCCTAAAAATGGTTGAGAGTAAAATTAACTTTGCAATATAAATTTTAAATCTTTAATCATTCTGACATATTAATGCAAAATATACAATTTTTAATAAACATATAAGAAGAACAAAAAACCAGAATTTTTGTTAAATAAAATGATGAAAATTAACAGCCTCAATTCTTTACAAAATGGTAGATATTTTAAAATGTTATTATATAACACTAGCCTGCAAAAGTTGGTTATGTCATGTTTTTTAGCTTTTGATAACTAATTCTTACGTATTCTGTACCGCTGAATCCTAAATTGAACTTCATTTTTTACCATCACGTAAAGTTTTTTTGCAAATCGTAAATTTTAAAGTTAAAAAAAGAAAAAAATAGTGAAAATTTGGTACTATAAAATAGATGTGATTGTTGTGTTTTTAACTTTTGATAATTGATTTTTATGTATTTTTTACCGCTGAATCCGAAAATGACCTTTATTTTTAACCTAACGTCACGATTTTTCGCAAATTGCAAATTTCAAAGTTAAAAAGTTCAAAGTTAAAATTGAATCTCCTCTCCCACCTCATCAGGCTCCTTCGTCTGTTTAGCTGTAAGAATCTCAGTATAAGCCAAAAATTGAATAAATTATTTAATTAAATAAAATTAAATAAAATTAATGTTTTACATCTGTTTTATAGTATCAGATTTTCGCTATATTTTAACTTTAACGTTTACTTTGCAAAATATTCTAACTTGATGGTTAAAAATTAAGCTCATTTTCAGATTCAGTGCTAAAAAGTACATAAAAATCAATTATCAAAAGTTAAAAAACGCAGCCATCTCCTCTATTTTATAGTATCCTATTTTTGTTATTTTTTAACTTTGACAATTTATGATTTACGAAAAATCCTGACGTACGGTTAAAAATTAAGGTAATTTTCGGATTCAGTGCTCAAAAATTCCTAAAAGTTAAAAAACACAACCATCGCAGTCTTATGTTATCTAATCTAAAACTTTTTCTTAAACTTCTTGGCGGTAATCTATCCGAAATATTTTGTGCTGTCCTGTAAAATAAATATAAATGGCAACCACCGAAAATCATAATAATATTAGATTGTCATCGGATATACATCAGTATGTAAAATTTAATCTCGATCGGATATTTGAAAGTGAGATAAAGTTCGAAATACATACGATCGTTGAAATTAAATAAAAACTTATAAAAATAACATAATTTTTGTTAAAAGAAACTGTCTTAAATCCTTTCAAAACTTAATAAAAGTTAACTGAATCGTAATACTTGTACGACTTTTTTCAAAGCGCATGTACACATGAAATAAGATCTTCGAATACTTTAAGCACTTGGTATATGACCCCTCAAAGCATGGCCGAACTCATTTGTGATTGGATGCAGGAAAATGGTATAAGCCATGCATTTTTAAAGTTCCATAACTCGGTTAATTTTAGTGTTATATGTCATTTTTCCCCTCTTAAATGTATGGATTTTTCTACTGTGTATAACACGTATTTCAGTAAATTATTTGAAAACAACGTTTAAACACCCAATAAAATAAGTTGATTTGATCAGACGGATACGTTTCGTGAGTACTAGGACTCACATCCTCAGTGTAAAAAACTTTAAAAAAAAAACTTAAAAAAAAAAAAAACACTGGGGATGTGATCCTAGTACTCACGAAACGTATACGTCTGATTAAATCAACTTATTTTATTGTGTATTTAAACGTTGTTTTCAAATAATTTATACTTCCACACAAGTTCTGTACTTACTAGGTATTTCAGTGTCCATACTGTTCTGTACATACCCATACCGAGCATTTTTAAAAGCAATAAATTAAAGAATTTTACGTATAACTTTCAAAATTTACTGTCGTTAAAAAATACTAAAAATTAAGGTTATAAAATGGTGGTGTGGCGGTGCTTCGTTCTGGCCAATTATCTGCACGGGGAATATAGGCCGAGGGTTGGGGGTTGTTCTCCACGTGGGTCTTTCTAAAGAAATCTAAACTGCATTTACCAACGGTTAGGCCGACGAGCACATCATGGGTTCGAACCCAGCTGGTCTAACATCTTTAAGATAAGAACCTCTCTGCTGGTGGGTCTATTAAAAATTAAGACAATTTTTAAAAACATAATAGTTTGAATTGAATGTCTGATTTCTGGCAGTAAAAACTGAATTTTGAAAAATATATTCGATAATGAGAAATGCATACTTTAAAGCTTCTCCATAAGTTAACGAGGGTTTTTATGCGATCGACAAGGATTGTTCAAGCGTCCGCATAAAAAATGATGATGATCCCATAAGAGGACGAGAAGATAAGTCGGTGGGCGGTAATTTAAGGCTGTTCTCAAATCTAAAGTGACGTGTTTTTAAATCAATTTTTTTCGCTAGCGTATCAAATTGGCAGGTACTCTTATTCAGAAATTGTGTAATCGAACAGTTTTTCTCATTTTTGGGTAAAAGCAGGAGATTTTTCAGAAAATGCTATCGAAGTTGCTGTTTTAAACCGATTTTTGGGGCGCGACAGCGCAGGAAAGGAAAGAAAAAATTGCGTCCTGAAACAATAACCGCTTATAACTCAAGTATCAGAACTCAGTTATCAGAAAGTGGAAAATCTTTTCGATTTCAAATCACTCCAGTAATCATGCCTGGAAATATCATTCTTTGATATTTAAAAATGAGTCAGGAAATGTGTCAGAAAGTTTCGCGTTGTTGAGCGGAAAAAAATATCTTTTGATAACTGCCTTAAGGAAACAACAACAATTGTAATAGCCAAATAAAAAAAAAAACTGATATTGACGTACCTTTTTTCGGGAACTACTGAAGTGATTTCAATATTTATTTTTCGTCTTTTTTTTCTGTATTATAATTAGCGATATTTTGATCATTTTGTTTTCCTGGAAAATAAAAATCTTTTCAATAAATTTAATGTAAAAAATATAAAAACCTAGACTTTTAGTTTGAGAAATTGCGTAACTCTTGCACTTTTCATTTTCATTTCTCGCCGAACGATCAATTTATAGTTCAACCACTGCAAAAACTATTAGAAATATATGGAAATCGCTTCAGGAGTTCTCGAGGAAAAGTTACATCAATATCAATTGTCTTCCTGATGATTTTGCACGAGCTATTGCCCTCTTAAAGTGGTTTATATAAACATTGCTTCCATAAATTTAAAAGTTCCTTTTGAAATAGTTATTTTTGAAGATGCTGACGAAAAAAAAAAAAATTGCTCAAAGTGTTGCATTTTTTTTTTTCATATCTCGATGGTTCTAATAGTATTTGATTTTAAATTTCACCGAAATCCATGCTCTCAAAAGTTTTCTTTTTACAGTTTACCAATTCGTATGATTAACACTTTGTGGTCTGAGCTATTTCAACCGCATATGGGGCATTCTCACAATCATTTGACTTCCATGTCCCTGAATAATAATTTTTATTTTAATACACTTTTTGTGTTTGTTTTTTTATTTCATATACTGAGGAACATCACATTGCATGATTGCACAACAATATTAACGAGATAAATAAGTTTTGGACGATGTTGGGGGTCCAAACACCCGGAAAACTTTTATACCGTCCTGTGTCCCTGATGCTGATTTTTAAGTTTGGAGCTGCCTGGATAAAATTGTTTCAATAAAAATAATTCAATGTAATTTTTTTCTAAAACTGGAACTATTGTTTTATATAAATATGTAGCTATAAATTAACCTGCACACATTTTTAGGGTTGTTATTATTTTTTAAACTCTGTCCCTGGGTTTTAGATTCCTTACCATCCCTCTTCTAAAATTTAACAGAAAATCATTTCAGATGCAGCCACAGAATTTTTTTCAAGGTTTTCCTCATGCAGAAGTATGCTAGAGAAATAATATCTAAAATTCATTGGCAGGAAATTTACTGTAGAATTTAAATCTGCATTTAAATATCAATTTTCAAGCATCGTGGCTTTATTGGTAGTCTCACCGTCCCCAAGGTTTATTCCTGCACTTTTCGAGGTAAATAAAAAAAAAATAATAATTTAATCCAGTGTTAACAACTGTTTCTAAAAATCAATGAACATTGTGGCTATCACTTAGTCTTAACATGATTTTCCTAAAAATAGGTGGTAATTCTTCTTACCGTTCGATCCTTACCGTCCCTTTTTACCAATACCATCCCCCTTTTTTTACCTTACCGTCCCTTCTTTAAACCCCTTTAAGACAACATTATACAAAAATTCTGTATTAAAAGTACTACATTGTTATTATTTCTTATTTGAATATCCTGTGGGTACTATGCAAATTCATTATAAGTAAAAATTTAGAAGAAAATAAAAAGTTATAGGGGTAAAATGGTAGGGAAAATTAAACTCGCAAGTTTAGCTTAAACCTCAGTTAAATAAAATAGTTTTCGTTGCTGACCATTTTTTCTTTATTTTGAATCATTAAGGCATTCGTCTATCAGATTAAAATGTTATTTTAGCAAGTTTCATTTTGGCAGATTTTTTTCCTCCCAAAAGTCAAAAGATTGTGAGAATGCCCCATATCTCTCCCGGGACACCTATTTGGTGCTTTTTACGATTTTTTAAAAAATACTTGGCAGATATGTATTTTAATATTTTTTTATTGTGAATTTCAAATTGACCTTATTCACAATCGAGGAACCATTTAAATGTACTATAAATTAATATTTAATAAGAAATTATTTTTAAAAAGCATGTTTTACATTAAAAAAAATTTTTTTTTAAGAAAACACAATTTTTTAACATAAAATTTTACGACACAAATTAACATAAAATTTTACAATTTACTTGAATAAAAACTTACCTAAATGTTGTACAATACAAATACCTGAAAAATTTATTTATTTGTATATAAACATTATTTAGTAAAATTTGCTTTTGTGTGGTACATTTTAAAGCACAAAAATCAACACCACAAGATTCACAATAAGTTCAAATTAATGTCTGATTCTAGATATTTTCATATACTTACTTTTGTTTAGTGCTGCCACGTATTTTTTTTTTTTTTTTTCATAATAAAAGGTTCGTAAAAAATATATGAAAAGACAGCGAACGTATATAATAGGTATGTGTAGAGCCCTCTCGAGAGACTCTCGGGCTTAGTTCTCTTCACCGAAAAGGCAACCCGAGTGACACTCGGGCTTAGATCTCAAAGTTTTAACTTTCAAAACATCTTGCGATGCTTTAGAACAGATTTTGTCATTGTTACAGTAATCTGCCAACAATAGCATCATAAAAAGATTTGAAACAGCATCACTGAAACCTCTCTCATAAAACACAGAGGTCGTAATTACCTAATGCAAATAAACTGCATTTTAACCATTCTCGTTTCCAGAATCTTAACAGATTCCGAGTCTTTTAGTGATTTATAACTGCAAAATTTATCTAACTTGAATTATAATCATCCATAACTGCTGCTTTGAACTTAATTTTTATAAATTTTAGGACGTAAAGCTACGCCTCGCGAATTCTTGAAGTGAGAATTGGGGAGAAAAGATTAGCCATAAGGGTATTGTTTAAATGCAAATAATTAATTAATTAATTTATAAATAAACATTCAACTAAAAAAAAAAACTGAGTTAGAGTGCATCAATTTTAATCTGTCTCTTACGACATTTAATAATATTTAATTCGAAATTCCATAGCAAGTCCTATTTTAAAATAAAAATCCTTTTCCAAGTTAAACAAATCCTATAACTAATAGCCAAAATACATTGAAATGTTATCGAACAGATTCTCTTATTTTAAGAGTAATCGGCCAACCGTAGCATCATAAAAAGACTTTGAAACGATGTCACTGAAACCCGTCTCATAATGCACTGACGAAAATGGAAATAAATGTCGTGTACGACTTTTATAAACAAATAAACTGCATTTTAACGACAGAACGACTAAAACAAGTTTTCCAAGCTGAAGCCGAATTTCTGTCTTTTATTGAGTTTCGGCTGAAAACGTAAACAAAAACAAAACTTTCCGAAACAAAATTTTATGCTACTAATATACGCATACATACAAAAATACGTATTATTAATTAATTAATCACAAATTCAAATACTCTACAGAGACAATTTTATTTATGTATTTACGTGAATGTGCACGTACTTGTTTTCAATAAAAGCAAAAATATTACTTAATAACATATATATTATTTTATAACAAACATTTGATCTATTTATCTATTATTACATTTATAGGTATTCATACAATAAAACGTTTGCACAAATAGTTTCAAAATGCTTAATATTTAGCCTTTCACTTTGTCGAAAAGAAGTAATTAAAATATGCTGCTTTAATCCTCCGCGAACCAGGCGGGTCCATTGGACCCGCGAAATCCGGAAATTCTAAAACGAAAACCGGAAATTCTTTTAATAAACTAAAAATATAAACCAGACAACAATAAGTTAAATAAATAAGTAAAATAGTTTTAAATGAAAATTTTGGTGTAGAATATTTTTATAACACTTGAATAAAATTTCCGGTAGTTCTAGGGTTAAGAGTGTAATAACAATCTATTCTTAGAAATGTATGTGTGTCTGTGGAATTTGGGAGGGGAGGATGACTATTTCAATTAAAATTATTATTACAGTGCCAGCAAAAAAAAAAAAAAAAAAAAAAAAAAAAAAAATCTTGACGCTCAAGCCACAATCTCAAAGTTCAGATGTTTTATTTTATTTTTTCCTGCTTTTAATAGAAGAGGCATCCAGCGCCAGGGAAATTGCAGGAGGTATTAAAAAAGTTGTGGATTCATATGGACAAACACTATTTCCAAAATTTCGTAACTTTGATGCCTAATAGACTGAAAAATATCATAAAAAACAAGGGTACTATGGCAAAATATAATTTTTGCCAATAAAAGTTTACTAGGCGAGTGTTTTTTTACATTTTTTGATGAGTGTCAAGACTTTTTGTGCTGGCACTGTACTCCAGTAGCAATTTAAAAATATAGTATATGTATTTTGAATTTTTACATTTAAATTCAAATGATATTCCATTTTTTAGTAATGTTTCTTATTTTTAATACTGTGACGTTTTATTTATATACGATTTGGGGAAATATATTTTTAAAAAGGCCAGAACATAACTGAAAACAATGCATAGTTTTAAAGAGTATGTGCATAAAAACATAGGAAATTTACAAAAACCACCAGCACAAACTTCTTTTTCGAATTCATTTTTAGGGATAAAATCTTGAAAATATAATCCTCTATTTTTTTGAGAAAAACTTCAATATTCAAATATTTACGTATATAGTACAGCAGAGAGGTGTTTGCGAGAGACGTTTATGCCAGAAATAGAAATGGCTATTTTCCCATTTCTTATGCTCGCATATTAAAAAAGATGCATATGACTTAGAACATCAGCAATAAAATTTACGCTAATATAGATAACTTCATAAAAATCAATGATAAACATAAAAAAGGTTAGTCACTGAGCTTATTATTTAAAAGAAGTGAAGTCGCATTTTAATCGAGATTTTTTTCACAAATACAACTATAGCATTTATAAGCCGTCGTTTTAATAAGTAGTACTTTATAAAAAAAAATAATCAAGCAAATTACTAAAAAAAATTGACTCTTTTTATCGAAAAGTATATCATGAAAATCTATAGCATGATCACGATACAAACATTTTTATTATAAGGTTTTATAAACATTCTTTGAAGAAGAAATATATTATTTCTTCTTGGATAAATAAAGAGCTTAGTGGAAGAACATGTTGCGATACATTTTCTCAAAATTGTTTTATTTTATGGATGAGCGTTATGAGGTATTATATCATATGGTAATACCAAAATTTTACTTACAAGGGAACCCCTTTTGGTGTTGCTCGCACCTAGCATTGAGACCTGGTGCATTTTAAAGCCCAATATTATGAAGTTTGAGAATCGATAAAATTTTTCTGTTAAAATAATATTTCTTGATTATACAGCAGCATAACTTTCTGAAAATGCAATTTTCGAGACCACTTATCGGACTATTAACATTGAATTTTTTTAAAGAAAAGCGTTTAAAAATAAAAATTAGTTAATAATAAGTATAAAATATTGAAAAAAGTTTGAAAATTCCTTCAAAAACTCACGAATTTGATTTTGAAAAATTGCAACTTTATATTCATATTTTTGGCGGGGAAACAGTTAGCGTTTATTTTCAAAAGTAGAGTTTTCCGGCAACCCTAGCGAAATGTCATAGCTGAATTTGTAATTGCTAGAAATTGCAATGTCCGACCTATTTCACCACAGTAATTTTTCTAAATCGTGTAAAAATATTAATTTACTTTATGATTACTTTTAGCGAAGGACCATTTAATACAACAACATTTCATTTTAAACATTCGAAACTTTATTTCATTCGATTTCAAAAGAAAATAGTTTGCTTATTTTGTATTTCACTAAAAAATAGTTTTCAATGATCTTCGAAGCTTTTATAGAATTATATTTATTACTTATATATTTATCGTCTGCATAGAAAAAAAAAACCTAATATTTGTTTCTTATGCTATCAATTAAAAAAAAAATTTCAATCTGATATAATTCTAGTAATATGTTCTGTACATTTTCTCTTTGGATAAAGCGGGCGGAAAAATTGTAGGGCCATATTTGGCGACTTAACTCACTTTTGGCATGAAAGAAACAAATAAATATGTAATAATAAAAAATTAAATGTATAAAAAAGTATATAAAATATTATTTTAACAGAGAAATTTTTTCGGTTCTCTAACTTTTATGTATAGGGCTACAAAACGCACCAGGTCTCGATGCTAGGTGCGAGCAACACCAAAAGTGGTTCCCTTGTTAGTATTGATGATTTGAGACAGTATCATTTAATATTTTTATATTTAATAATTGAAATGGTGAAAATAATTTCCAATATTTAATAATTAAATGTTAATATTCTTTTCTAGGAGAGTTTACTATCACCTATTAACATTCAAACATATCCTACTAAGAAGGAATTAAATAAATAACCAAATTACAACAAAAAACTTTCACTTCAATTTTCTCGAATTCTAATTTTGTTACATAACATCTTCCTCCACTCAGGTCTTCAAATAAAGGCAAGTATCGAAGGAATATATACAATATACAAGCAGGGTTCTCGTTGGTTTTTGACCAACATTAGCGATTTGGCGAATAAGGAGCAAAAAACAGTAGCCAAATGAAAAATAAAAAGTTAGCAAAATAGATTCGGCGTGAAATACTGAAAAATCTATCTTTAATCCCTTATTGTATCCTTTTGTTTTAATATGGTCTGAAACTTTTTTTTTAATTGCTTATAAAATAGAAATTAAACTATCCGCTACAGAAATTTTTAAAAATAAGTACATTCTAAATTTCTCCTAAATGCGCAAGTGTTTCAGGCATTCTTTTAACAGTCTAAATAAAAATTCAAAACAGATATCTTTGATTTACCATAGTGAAAATATACAAGAAAAATTGCTATGAGATTTCGATTCTAAGCGATAGAAAAAATTGACCGGTCAATGATATTTTGCATGCAGCTAATAAATAGTATGGTAAATGGCTAATTGCAACACCCCATTCCAGCGAAACTTTTCTCTATTTTGCGCTTTATGCAATAATTTTGTTTGTGTTTTTACCGGCGCGACACGACGGCGGAACATAGTCAGGATTAACTGACAATAAAGAAATACCTAGATATAAATATATAATACAAAAGAAATACCTTTTGTGTTTTTGGCTGTTGCTAAACTGAATTGGTGTTGAGAGTGCGTATCTCTATAAATAGAGCAATGTAAATGGCACAGTGCTATTGAATATTTAAAGCTACATCAATCGCTCAGCAACGTGAATAAAAATCTCGACTGTATTGGCGACTAAATTTAGTACTCTCAATTTGGCGACTCTGCTTGTTCATTTACTCGCCAAATAGAGCATTTTGTCGCGATTTGGCGCAATGGCGAGCGGCAGCGAGAACCCCGTATACAAGGCTATCACAGGCGATTTTTTTTAATTCTATTTCGCGCCACCTTTTCAAAACAAAAATCTTTTATATATACTTTGACAACATTTGCTAGATAAATATACTGCAAAATGTATTTTTTAAAAATAGTGGTGCGAGCAGAATATAAAAATAGTCGCCTGTGGCAGCCCTGTATATAAAACAAAAGGATAAACCAGCGCACCCGTGCGACGCTATCGCACTGCAGTCTTTGAGATTATTTGCTGCTACATTTCTTTAGTCATTTTCAATTAACTGAAATTTTCAATCAAACAAGGTATTTTAACGAAATGTGAGTGTGTTATGTCCAAATCCTCTTCAAAAACCTTTCGTATGATACTTCATTTATCATTGTATATTTTGTATGTGTATGCAAAAAGCGATATTGACATCAGAAACAATATATCTCTTTTCTAAAAAACAGTAACTAATGCTGTCACCGCCGCCGGTTTTGAATTTTTTGTGACCGGAGGTCTTTCTTCGTTAATATTAAGAAAAATATGAAAATCGTTGGCATTATAGAGAAATGTTTGATAAACACGCTGATACAGACAGTTTTCAAATCGAAGAACTATATGATTATTAAGAGATATTTATTGTTAAAGTTGGTCAAAATCGTTCATTAAAAAGTTTTGTAGGAGCCAAAACTATTCAAGGGAATTTTATTATTTTTAGATCATTTTATACATTAGAAGTTCCCGGTGTGCAGCCTGCATTTATTTTTTTTTAATTTGACTCATTTTTGAGAACTTATTTCAATTTAAATTCAAATTTTCAGCATTTTGAGACATATTTTTTACATCTTTTAGAAAAGGGTATTATTTTAAATTGTTGCCAATTTTTAAAACAGCGAAAACAATAATATATCCTTCGAATTAAAAATTATTTACACGTGACTATTATAAACGAAAAAAAAACTTTCAAATTAGAATTGAATGATTATATATTAAAAGCAGGAAAATATTGAAAATTACATAATAAAAACTATATTTACATGTGAATTTTAAAAGAGAAAGAAAATTGTAAAGTAATAAAGTCATTAATATGCGTTAAATTCGTAAATGGAGGAAATTACGTCATATTTAAAATGGCCAAACAACAATATTGCCAAAGAGTTTTAATTTAAAAATATATTTGCGCGAGACATTTATTTCATATTTTGAGATAATCTTTTAAACTATTGTTGTGAATTCTCAGAAAGCGTAAATAATATTTCCTATCTAACAACAAAAGTATTTTCACGTGAATATTAAAATGAGAAAGAAAGCTTTGGTGAAAATTACGTCAGATTTAAAACGATACATTTAAAATATCTCATTTAACCCCTTAATGGTCGCATTAAATTACGGTTTAAAAATTCAAATTGTTTATTGGCACCACTTTTTTGAAAAAGAAATAATCACCTTATTTAATGACAGGTAAAATTATACCATAATAAAGCCAATAACACTATTTTATAAGACTGGTGGGAATCAAACAATCTGAATAAAAGACGCAGCCCATGAATATCACGGGAGCGAGAATTAAGAGGTTAAAGGAACATTTTAATAGTGTTGTTAAAAAATACCGGGAGACAAAGACTCTGTTTAGGTAATTAATTAAATATTAGCTTATTTTGAAATATTTCACTGATCTGATTTAATCAAGGACGAAAATAACCCGTTAACAGGGAGATCGCCACTGTTATTTTTTTTTATTGTAGTTCAGTCTTCCGAATTTTTCAAATTAGCGATCAAATTAGTCGATCAAATTAGCGTGAATTTAGAGTTTGCGGTGTCTGAACGGGGGGTTAGCGAGCGTAGCTCGTAGGGAGCAGAGCCCCCTAGTATAGTATATGATTCTTACAGATTGTTTGGTACTCCGATCAAGTGGAAATACAACTTCTGTCCATGCATTTTAGTCTACATATCTAGTTTTGTTTCTTTATTATTACAAAAAAAAAAAAAAAAAAAAAAATTGCTATTACTGAGTACTTTATTGTCATCAGTACTGTTTGAGTCATCTAAAAATGATAATATGAAATAACTGAAGTTATAGCGTTGAATGAAAAATAACTAAAAACACTATAGGCTGTTTTCTATAGGAATTTTTCTTTTATGATATCTGAACAAATACTGTAGTGTCGGTGCTGAAAACGAAAATGAAACCTAACTTTCGGTTGATATCTAACTTTCTTATTTCAGAAGTCTAACTGATTATAAGACTCTTAAACAGTTAGAACTGGAAAGTGTATGGGACTTCAATTACACTTATCCATGACAGCTGCTCTTACAAAAAGAAAGTTGTGCAAATTAAACGTCTATGTCGACCCCTGTTAAAGCAAATTTCATGTTAACAAGAGATTTTAAGAACATCAAAGATTACTAAATTGAGAAATGAAGGGAAAAGATGAATCATTAGGGGATCTTTTAAAGAGCCTAATACAAATATTATTTATCGTATATAAAGTCGACAACCCGAATTCGAAAGGAATAATTGTTTGAATGCTAGTACTTTTGTATAGTTAATCAGCGCCATTTTTATTCCCAGAATTAGTAATAATTTTCTGCGATTAAATAAGAAGATAACTACTCCAAAATACTGGTATACAGCCTGTTATTCCACTCGAATTTTGGGGGTCGACTTATATGCGAGAACATACAGTGAATAAGTTTAAAAGTTCCTCTAACACTCCGTTGAGTGCAGGGCGCCTGACAGATATCTGTTAGAAAGTCTTCAATAGCACCTAATTAACTCAATACAAAATCTTTTAAAATGGTCAGTGACCTTTATTAGGATGTAACAAGAACTAAAAATCATGCTTGCAGCATAGATTATGAAACACTTTCCAACACATTCTCAATGCTATAACAAAACTTCGCAGTTTACTAAGGTGAAAGATGATGCCTAAATGAACAATTTGGAAAACGCATAACCGTAACGCATTTTAAAAGCAAATTTTTGCTATTACCATGAATAGCCGAGAAAATATGCGATATTTTACCCAGACCTGTATATAATCTATGGATATGTCCAGACCTGTATATAATCTATGGATATGTATGTATATACTACATAGTATGCTACAAGTTCAATTAAACGCATAGCCACTGTTGAAAATTTCCATTCAGGAATTTTCGCCAATAAACAGATCTTGTGGATAAATTTTGTGCGGCCCTGTATATGTGATCTATAAAATTCATAAACACCAAGTAATATTTAAATAATAGTTAAATTTAAAAGGCATTCCACAACTGAAAACGCACTTCCAAGAATTATTGCTCGCAGATTTCAATAGTTCAATTATTGATCATTTTCTTCTGTAGCCAAATTCTATTTATATGTCCCTGTAAAAGAACGATAAATTCTATGAACAGCATACTTATTGATATATATATAAATTTTAATATGTTTAAAATAGTGTAATATCATTAAAATACATCGTAAACGGCTTTTCCTCATAGACCGCAAAGTAACGGAATTCTTTTGGGTGTCCCTGTACAATGTACATGAACAGTGAAAGGTACACGCTTAATTTTCAATACCGAACATGCCATAGTAAACTAAAATAACATATATAAATTTTATGGCAATCGGATTATATTTACGCCAGTTAGAGCACGGACAGACGAACAAACAAACCAAATTTATAAACAATTTTCAACTATGCTGGAAAGTGAAAAAAAGAGAGAATATTCGAAACCTGATCCAAAAAATCTCACTTATTAACTTTAAAACAAGAAAAATGAAAAATACTGAAATTTAAATTGGCCTGTCAGACTAGCTACACCGGATTGATGTTAGAAATAATCATATCTGTAGATTTAAAAAAAGAATGAGTTTAAATACTAAGCTTTTTTACTGCTGTTCATACTTTCAAAATTTTCTTTTTCCCTGTTAACACTGATTCCTATAACCGATAGCCAAGTTTCTTGAAATGTTATCGGGCAGATTCTCTCATTGTAACAACAATAGGCCAACCGTGGCATCATAAAATGCCTTGAAACAAAGTCACTTAAACCTGTCTCATAAAAGAAAGACAAAGTGGGAAATAAAAGTTATAATTACGTAAGGCAAATAAACTGTATTTTAATCTTTCCTTTCCCAGAATTCTAACTGATTCCAAGATTCTCATCCAGTTGGAACTGGAAAATTTATGTGACTCCAATTAGAATCATCCATAATTGCTGCTGTTATCAAAAGTAAGTGGTGGAAAGTAAGCAGCTGTGTCGACCTACTCTAAAAGTAAACTTCGTACAAAAATATTATTTTAACAAAAAAAGATCTCAAAAAGAAGAGACCTAAGAATGTTAAAACCTGATTTGAACTTTAAATTCTACATGTTTGAACTAATGGAATACCGTTAAGTTTTAATAACAGTTATTGCTAATAGTTCAAATAACTTCTGGCGATTTTGTTTTATAAGTAAAGATAACATAAAATAACATTTTTTATACTAGTTACAGCTAAAAATAAGTTCGTTGGTCTTTATTTTATTCATCTTAATAAAACTGGCGAAGTACTATTATAAGCTCATCGTAGTTAACAGTTTTAATGCAAAACAAATTCTAGGTATTATTTTAGATAAGATTTCATAAGCTATACTTATACGATTTATAGGTAGAACAGAAAAGAAGTAAGTTAAAAGCAACATTTTAAATTCAAAATGCGGCTTATTTTTAATACCTAGGACTTTTAATTTCAAAATTTTTAGAAGTGACCGACTGAATGTTTGATTTTCATTTTCGGGCAGTATAAGTCAAAATCGATTTTCGGAAAATGTTCAGTTTCGGTTAAAACAACAACAGCAACAAAAAAACCAAGCAACCGTGCACTTGGCAATCATACAGAAACTGCAGTGGTGTCTCGTATGGAGATGACTTTAGACCGCCCATACGCTGTGTATACACTGCCCTTACACTGCCCATAGTGTGATCGGATGTTTTTCATTCATGATATAATTCTTTGATTATTCAAATAGTATTTTAGACAATAAAACGGTAAATAATAACAAATACTTTCATTCTTTTTAAAATTAAAAATCAAAACAAAATATGTGTGCGACTAAAACACAATGACAGAAGTTCAACTGGATCTGAATGCCAAATGATCACACCTCAAAAATTATTTCAAACAGACAGCTTTTTCTAAAAATCTTGTTATTTTTGTAAAGAAATAGAAAATGTTTTCGATTATTTTGAATTCGAAAAACAGTATCTGCATAGATAAAAGTGGGTTATTATTATTGATAAACAGCTGCTTGTATTGAATAGTATTTTGTCTATTTTTCAAACATTATTTTTCACATCATGTACTCAGAATAGCTCCAAGACTATCTTGGAAAAAATATTACAAAAATTATGACCATAAAGTTGCTATATAAATTCTTAATTTATTAATATTAAAATAAAATATTGTCATTTCCATAACTATGTAACTTTTACACCGCATCATAACTCGAACTCAACTCTCGTTCGTTTTTCAAAAAGTGAATGAAACTCAACTCAAAACTCACAGACAGTGAGTCAAACTCACGATTTTCAGCTCAGTGAGTTACTTTATTCTACAACACTGATTATAGATAATTTCTTTCGCAATCTTATATATCATAATGTAGAGGAATTTACATAATCACTGTAACTGACATTTTTTGATATCAGAATAAAGTTGTTTCATACACGACTGCGCAGGCAGAGGACTATTCAAGTGTAAAAATAACCATTTGTTTCAATTTGTAAAAAACTGTACATTTTGCGTCGATTCATATATGAGGAACCGGATATGTACGAAGCGTAATGAAGCTAGACAGTCCGGTCGAAAACCCGTGACAGAAATATTTATGACTAAACAGATAAAAATTTTGCGGGCTCAGAGTTAAATGCTTTTGATCATCTGTATTGAGGTTCACTTGTCTTTCTTTAAAATAATAATTTAACGGTCATTTGTGATTATTAAAACTTTTTTTTTCGAAAATAAAGATATTCAAAATGATGAAAGTGACAGTCGGTAAACTTATTTGAAAAACAGTATCTGCATAGATAAAACTGGGTTATTATTATTGATAAACAGCTGCTTGTATTCAATAGTATTTTGTTACATTAGACATTCTCATATTAGATTATTAGAAAATATTAATAATTCGAAAATAAAAACACTTATAATAAAATTATCGATCAATCAGCCATTAAGAAAGGTATGTTTGATCAAACGTATTGCTTGTTTAGGGTAGCGCTAAGTATTTGGAAGGTTTGTTTTTAATATTTGACTATGTGCTTATTTATTGAAACTAACAAAAATTGTGCGCAGTCGAGAGAAAAAAAAGTAAACACCCCCTATTAACGCTGCTACAAATTATCGTAGACGAAAGTTACCGGTATCAAACGATTAGAAGTGAAAGGAGATCACCTAAATATCAAAACAAACCCAAATTTTGTTTTTGTCAATAGCAGTACTCAATTTTGACATCAGAAATAAATAACTCTATATCCTTCAATTTGCCTAAATACAAATTTTTAAGAAATTCATACGATTAGTTTCAGTGAAATTAATTGTTTTAAAATGAGCATATTTTAGTGGCTGTGTTAAGTTGGCATTAGAAGCTCTATATTTTTAATGTTTATAATTCAAAAACTTATCAGCCAAATGACTCGCAATTTCGTATCTAGGCATAGTTTGAACCAAAGATTTGAAATATATTGTCAAACTGTGTGTTACCATTGAAAAAAATTGCTGCCGGCTTGGCCTACAGGCACAGGAAGATTTCGAAGTTAAGTACTAATTTCAACAACAAAAACTAAATCAAGATTAGAGATAATCCCACTTTAACAATTTTATCTGGCCGCTTTTGACGAGTTTTTAATTTCATTTTTGTATAAGAGCTGGTTTTATCAGAATCATGTTAAGGCGGTATTTAAAAAATATATACTTTCCCATGCTCAACAACTAGAAATTTTCTTACACATTTTCTGATTCATTTTTAAAAGAAAAAACATGAAACTTGCTGCTGTGATTTTTAAAGGCATTTATAAGCGACTTTTTTTTTTTTTTTTTCGTTCAATTAATTAGAACTTGATTTATAAACAATTATTTTTTCAGTAGGACAATATTTTTAGTTTCCAACACAATCTCTTCGGGAAATTCAGTTCAAAATGCCCATTTTGACATCATTTTTTGAATATATTCTGCCTCTATCAAATATCAACCATTACGATACATTATATAGTTTCTGAATAAAAAACCGTACTCATTGGATGCGTTTGAGAGCAAAAATTAATTTAAAAATGAGTCAGAAAATAAGCAGTTTGGATTTGAGTGCACTCTTAATACAATGATTTTTTCTTCAATCGTTATGTATTTTTAATTTGTTTTTGCTGTAAGAATTGGTCTTATCAAAAACTTGTCAGTATAAAAATTGAAGATAATATTAAGAAGATATAAAAAATTCATGCGGATTTTATATCTTGTGAATTGACGAAGTTATGGATTTTTTTCTTTTTCAACCCCCCCCCCCCTTTTTGTTTTCTTTTTTAATTTTTTTTTTGCGGTACGAATTGGTCCTATCAAAAACTTGTCAGTATAAAAGTTGTAGATAATATTAAGAAGATTTATAATAAATTTAATTGGATTTGATATCTTGAGAATTGACGAAGTTATGAATTTTTTGTCTAACCCAAACCCTATTTTTTTCGCCCATTTTTTATTTTATCAAAAATCTGTCATACATAAATTTAGGAGTAGTAGTAACTTTAAACTGATTCGATATGTATTACGATTAAAAAGTTACGGGGATTTTTCGGTTTTCACAAAACCCCTCCCTATTTTCAACCCCTTGGTCCGATTTTGCCCGTTAACGAACTTGACCGAGATTTTATGTCCCTTGATTTTATGTATCAGTTGAAGAGATTTGCGCAGAATTATGGAAGTTATCGTGTCCATAAAAAAGTGATTTTTATTTCGTGTTAAAAGAATTTCGCGTTAAAGGAATCGTAAAAAAAGAACAAAACTCACAAATATTTTCGAGGTCGTCAAATTTTATTTCGATTTGCTGTTAAACTACTAGTAGGTTGTATCCATTAAGCTAAAAAGCAACTAAAAGAATATTGTTTTTTAGGAAAAAAATCATATCTTCTTTTGAAGTGTCTTTTTCAGCATTCTGAGATCTGGCTTGTTTGAATCAAACAAGCAAAGCTGTCTCTAAATCTTCGTGCTTAGCGGTTCTCATACATTTTCTCTCTGGCTTAAACATACTGCGCTCAAACATTTACGTAATAGGATCCCTGTTTTTTATTATCGTTGATAAAGTAGAATTGGCAATGCCAAACTCTTTGCAGATTTTTGATTTCATCCTTCTTTTTCAGCAACTGTATTCAGCAGCTTCATCTTCATTTGAAGCGAAATAGTTGTTTGTTTTCGCACCGATTTCTCCGTCATTGTGCTCATAAAACATAAGCTAATTTAGAAAAAAACCACGAAAATCCCTGATTTTCACCCAAAATTCAGTGGTTTTTAACACAAAATTCGGCAATTTCAACTCAAACTAACTAGATCGAAAGCGAATTTTTTTCAAGTTAAACGATTTTTGTTCGTGTTAAAAGAAATAAAATGTATTAAATTGCATAGTATACTGTCCGGACAGCTGTATCATTTCGTGTTAAGCGATTTTTCATGTTAAGCGTTTTCGTGTTAAACGTATTTCAGTGTATATATATATATATATATATATATATATATATAGATAGATAGATAGATAGATAGACAGATAGATAAAGTTTTTTATTGAGGATGGTTTTGGGTTCTAGGGGCTATGATCGATGTAGATCTGCAAAAGTTTTCCAGAAATTTCAACATAGGGGAGATCGCAATAGGCAGTATTTTATATGAAATCTACCTAAAAAACAAAGTTTAGGCTTGTTTTGATTTGTAGATGGCCCTCCTAAGCAAATTTTACATACATCGTTTGAAAGTGGACTTTATTTCCAATCGTTTGATACTAGTAACTTTCTTCTACTATAAATTATTGCAGAGTTAGTAGGGGGTATTTACTTTTTTTCCACGACTATATGTATGCAGTTTTGTTCATCCTACTTTGGTATATACTATGTATCATATTATCTTTTAAGAATAAAGATAAAATTGAAAATAATTTATTTTCAATTTAAAAAATACAAAATAAGTGTTTACCCCCCCTCCTCTCCCTTACACACGCACACACAATTCTCCCAATAGACATATTAGTCATAATCCTTTTGATGCTCAATATTTTCTTTTGAATTAGATGGGTAATAATATTAAAACTCTAAATTGCACTTAGCACTTGATTTCATTTTTTAAAAGTATTTTTATATAGTCATAGCAATTACAATTTTTTTGGATAATTTTGCAGATTCCTTCAGCCAAAATTTTAAAAAAGAAACTTCGCACAATTTCGAACTTAGGCTAACTTTTATTATTTCAGCTATATTTTAAAGTAAAAAGATCATTCGAAATTATATTTGTAAATGAAAACTTATTACAAACACACAAAACTTTTCCAAAGCTAGTCTTCTTACACCCAGATTGTTTAATAAATAATCATTTAGGTACATCATTTAGGTTTTCAATAATTTACTTGACATTGACAGTTAAATTGGTGCGATCTGATTATTTTCACTTAGAAAATGTTACAAGCAATTAAATAAGGGTGAACCAAAAAAACAAGATGAATCTTAGATAGTATTAATGAAAAACAATAAAATACCGCACACAAGTAAAAAGTACTTTAGTCACATATCTTAGCTTTAAATATGAAAGCATTAAAAATATTGAAACCATGCTTTTTAAAAAAGTGCTATTCATAGTGCATAGTTGACAGAGATATAAACTACAGAGTAGAATAAAGTCAATGCTTTTCGATCCCTAAAAGTAATAAAAGTTATCACATTCCGAATGTTACAAGCATGCGCGCCGGTAGAATGAAACCCATGGACAAGTAAGACTGATGTGACTGTGGTCCGCAGCGTTGGTCGCTTGTTTTTTTCTCTTTTTTGTTGAGTATATAAGTACTAAATTAGCTAAATTAAGGAATTTTTCTCTGAACCCGTGCGAAAGGTAACTTTTTAAAACATATCAATGAAAAATACCTAAGTTTAAACATAAAAAAATATTAAATATTAAAAAATAAGTAAAAACTACTTTAGATAAATATCTTAGTTTTAAATATGAAAGCATTAAACATTTCGGAAACATACTTTTTTTAAAAGTACTATCTATTTCGCACAATGGAATAGATGGTATGTAAAATTTCAACTCCTTATACTCCCAAATGTGAGGTGGGGGGGGAAATAAACCATTCACTTCAAAATGTTTCTCTGACTTTAAAGACTCCAAAAATATACCTTTAGTTTAGATTTTACAGATGGATATCTATCGTATATAGCTTGAACTGGGTTACGTCAAAAAAGTTTTTTTTCTTCATTTACCAATCATAAAAAAAACCTTTATTTTTGAGAGGTTTATTAAATTAATAAACGTAGAATTTTTTTTTCTGAAAAAATGAATCAAACTTAAGTAATGTCTATCTAAAACTTCCTGCGTTTAAAATTTGATTTTAATATCAGGTCGCAACAGGAAGAACAGTTTTAATACTATCCAGTTATCCTCAGTTCCAATTCCCTCGCCTACACTCATTATTGAACTGTTATTTCTTATTGTTAAAATTCAATAAGGTACTTGTACCGTATATGGACAGTGTCCTCAATATGGACACCCCTAATATCTTTAAAAGTAACAATTTTGATCGAAAGATGGCGCTAGATGTCCGTAAAGAAAAGCAAACAGCGCGCTGTTCGCCATTTGGAAGGAAACTTGTTGTTTCGTTTTGTGCTGATCGTAATTACAGGTAAGTTTAAATTCTTATTAGATATGGTAAAATTACTTTAAATATTGAAATGTGGAGTGTTTTAGAAATCTGGTAAAACATATTTTCGATTGCCATTGCATATATTACTTTTTTGTTTATTTATTACAAGATTTAGTAAAACTATGCTCGATTTCTAATATGGAATCTTTATGTCCACATTGAAAATACAGCAAGGGAATCTTCAGATTCACAAATTTGTAAAATATCTGTTTAATGTCATCTGAACAATCCCCCAAGAAACATCCTCCAAGAAAAAAACCTCCGAAAAGCCCTTGCAGAAAAATCAAAAGAAGCCTCCCCTCAGTAGAGTATCTGTTGGCGAAATCGCAGGTACCAGCGGGATGACTTCCTCAATAAAGGAGAGCTGGTACTGCTTCTTATGCGGTATTGATGCTGTTGCAGACATGCGGCTATGCATCACATGCAGCAGATATGTCCATGAGGACTGTGTGGGACTTACCGCCCATGATGAAGAAGTTTTTATTTGTCCATCCTGTGAGGACTGAGTAATAACAGATGTAAATTCAGCAGACAGATGCAATAAAGCTAAGCAAAACCAACTATATTATTTCATAATATTTTGTAGTAACTGAGGTGCTTTGCATGTGTCTTCGAAGAGCCACAACCAAAAATGACCCCCTCCCTTCTAAAGTGCATGTTCTGAAGATATTTACTGTGCCCCCCTTCCCCGCAATACTTTATGATATATTTCTTTTATCCCTTCTCCTCTAAAATCCCTTGGAAGAGTGGCTCTTCCCTATACCCTGTGTAGTAGGTCAATAAGCAGCCACCTGTCCCTATTATGGACATGTATGTCCATAATAGGGACAGGTGGTTCCTTATATGGACATTTGTAAACATTTTTTGTTTTTATAATTAAAACTAAACCAGAATAATTACAAGGTCGTAAATTTTAATAATGATAGTCAACAGTCCAGGGATAGTGGTAATATATATTTGGAGTCCTATGACGTGTACACGGGGATGAAAAAACTCAATTATCCTTAGGGTGTCCATATTGGGTGCAGGTACCTTACTCGAAAATAAAACTATCCACTATAAACAATTTCAAAATCGATTGAAACGGAATTAAACATTTACTTTTCATGGGGAATGTACCTCCGCCACACCGCCCCTTTAAAAAATTTGCCGTGGCAATTGATTTAAAGTACTCTTTGCGTATTATATTTCTTCTAAACGTCTAAACCTTTCAACTGTATCAAAATTTCACATCGCTGGTTCAAACACGTAGCATAACTATATATATATATATATATATATATATTATTTTTTATTTATTTATTTATTTTTTTGTGAAAAAGAAATAATTATTGACCTACTTGTTGAATTTTTTAAAGAAATTGCTTTTAACTTACAGTTTATACCTAAATGATTATCTTACTTTATACATCTGCACCTTACATAAACTATTAATACAAAGGAAAATAAATTCAAAGACTTTCCATTCCTAAAAGTAATACAAAATAGCCTATTTCGAAAGATACAAGCATGGGCGCCGGCAGGACAAATAACATTTTGGAATAAAGATGACTGCGGATCGCTGCCTTGATCTCGGATTATTTATTTATATATTATACAGAATATAAATAGGAATTAGGTAAATTAAGCATTTTTTATCAGAACCCCTGTGCAAGGTTACTTTAAACATATCAATAAAAAAAAAAGATATACATAAGTTTAATCACTAAGAAATATTTAATATTCCAAAATATTCAAATATTGAAATTTAACGAAAATAAATTCTAAAAATTGAAGCAACCATTTTTCTTTCTTTTTTTTATTAAAGGGAAAGAGCTTCCTAACCCCTGCGCTTCACATAAATTTTAAACACATGAATAAAAAAAGAAAAAGAAAATTTAAAATTGACTTCCAGAGGGATGGGGAGTCAGTGAATAAGAGTCCGACTGAAAAGAAAAAAAAAACCCTTGGCGTTTCTTTTTCTTAAAATTTAATTATTTTAAGTCACTTCTAAAGAATAATTAATATATATATATTTCAAAATAATTAGAAAAAAAATAATTAAATTTCAAAATCTAGAAAGGAAAATCAGCATTCTCCTGCCCTCCACCTCCATTACCGGTGCCTATTATTACATGTTACTATAATTATCAGAAATGACACGCATAAGTCACGCGATCACACACGAGCGAATCATACACAGTTTCAGGCACTACTTTTAATTAGTGTTGCACTTTAGGCTATTCAATTATTTCGGCAAAAACTTCGTCGATGGAAGACGCTCTACCGGAGATTTCTATGGAAACCATGACCGAATTTCGAATTCCGAGGCTTACAGTGTTAAAAATGTCAAGTAGCAGCGCACTCAGTCGAAATCTGTAAAGCGTCACCTTCCGAAAAGCGAGACAAGCTTGATTATGTGCATCATTGAATAAGCAACTGGATGTGCTTCGAATAATTTGTCGAAGGCAGCTTCAACAGAAGTGCTCATGAATATTCTACATCAATCAAAATGAGTTTGGGTTGTTTTGGTTAGATTGATTGAATTCGTGTGACCTGTTGATACAAAAATATTTCATAGTGTGGCAGGTATAACGGAGTTTCAGGAATGTGTGTCATAAGTCAGTGGATACATTCCTTTTTTTTTCTTTAGTAGAAAAATATATGAAAAGAAAAGAAAGAAAGTGTAGGGGAGTTAGGAGATTATAAGACGATGTATAAGTAAGCACTCTTGACATGTATATAAAGATTTATTCTCTTTTTTCTTCTTTTTTTTTTCTTGTATAAATGAGAATAAGAAATAGCAAATAGAAAGTTTTTTCATAAATTGAAAACGAATGAATAAACCAAAATCATGTAATATTTTATGTTTATTCACACAAATATAAACATTCCAGGTATTTCTAATCCAGCAATATCCAGCAATTTATTGTAGTTTATTACTTACATTCTAAAACAATATACTTTCCATAAAATGTTGTTCAAATTTAATTTTCAAGTACAATTTTTTACTAATAAACCAATAAAAATATAATCATAATATTTAATATCATATTTCATATAGACTAATATTACTTTTTAATTATCTCCAATAGCCCCACCAGTGGCTGAGAGGCTCTGCTCTCGAAGCTGGTTGATGGGAGGTGCTGGGTTCGAACCCAATCGCGCCCATCGGTCTACCCGTTTCGGAGTTTTCGTGGTTTTCTTCGAAACCGTGGATTCCCATGCGTAAATACGGGTTAGGTTCCCTTAGAAAGACCCCCACGGAGGGCACTCCCCCTAGGACCTATATCCCTCGAGTTGATAATCGGCCGTCAAAAATCAACACAACCCAACCCAATTATTTTCAATTCCTATTGCAGGACGAAGTAAAATTGTTTTCTTGTTATAATTCATACCACACCATAATATGGGCTTTTAATTTTTATAATAATTTAGAAATGATCTTTAAAAGTTCGAATAAATTCTCGTGCTACAGTTTCAGCAGAAATGCTCATGAATATTGCACATCAATTAAAATGGATGTAGCTTGTTTAGATAAGATTTATTGCATTCATCTGACATGTTGTTGCAAAAATATTTTGTTGAATATAATATTTTTTCAGGAATCTATTTCACGTGTCAGTGGATGTATCTTAGTTTCTTGCAGTTGAAAGATCTATAGTAAAAGAGAGATTATGAAAGCGCACGAAAGTTATTTAGGGAAATATTTTTTAAGAAGTATACATGAATGCTGAATAAACAGCAATAAGAAAGATTGATACTTATTCATTAATTTAAAAGAAATGATTAATTTGAACAAAAATCACGATATAATTTCCTACCATTTTATAAAACGTTTGGGTGACACATTAACATAAATTTTATGTTAGTGACCTAAGTTCATTAATTATCAGAAACTCAATATATCTTCCAAAACATAATGAAAAAAAATTAAAACAATTATGAAACAATTTTTTTATTACCTAAATCACATAAAAAATCAGCTGTAGTAAACAATAACCAGGGGCGTAGCGACAGATATTTATTGGGGGGGGGGGGATATTAAAAAATTTCCCAACTTGAAACAAACTACTCAAATTTCCAACTGGAATGACATGTGCGATGTATGTTCAACTTATTTTGATACTATTTTAGATCAAAATGAAGGGGAAAGAGACATCGTGTTTTTCTTTTCTAGTATTAGAATAGAATGCCATTTTAAAAGAAAATTTGTGATATTTGCAGATTATTTCTGGCATTGATGGCAACGGCTAAGAACCTTCTATAACCGCTCTGGCAACGACCTGCTATAGCGCCAATCGAAAGACACATGAATAATTTGTAGTC
Organism: Maratus speciosus; assembly: GCA_963932465.1. Classification (NCBI taxonomy): domain Eukaryota; kingdom Metazoa; phylum Arthropoda; class Arachnida; order Araneae; family Salticidae; genus Maratus; species Maratus speciosus. The sequence continues at coordinate 150,409,824 of OZ010788.1, forward strand.
CGATTTTCGTCTGCGACAGTAGAATATGTTTTTCTTTTTTAAAGTTTATTTTCTTTTTTATTTTTAGAGATCTAACGTGAAAAGACAATTTTCTTTTTCTTTTTTGTCAACTAGCATTAGTTTGTGATTTCTTTGTCTTCTATTGTGAACGAATCATAATCGCTTTTCATATGAAAATAATATCAATGATTCTTAATAAAAATTACTGACGTTATTTTGGAATTGTTCAGTAAGGAACAAAGTTTTGTAGGAAATAAACGATATGGATCAGAGTCAGCTATTGATGGACAGGAGTAGAGAAATTGAGGTCTGGTGGATGTATATTTTCAAAGAACAGTGAAACACAATGACAGACCGAGTCTGGCTGCTTTTGTTTTGTATTTCTTTTTTATTATTTAATTTGTTTACAGTTACAGACCTCAGAAAAGAAATCACCAAAATAATAAAAAATTCATATTTATTTTACTATTATTATTTTTTTTTTTTAAATAAAAATGTTCCTTCAAAAATCTAGAATTTCCCAAGTTCACAAATATTGGAGGGGGAGACCCACCCCCCATAATTTCCCCATGGCGACGCCTATGACTATAACAATCATATGTAGTAAACTATGTATTACTTTTTAAAATGGACACCAAGATCAGTTTTAACGATATCAGTGATGGAACGGCAAGGACTTTATTTTGGAGCAGCAAAAAGCTATTTTGGAGCAGCAAAAACGCTCATTTTGGAGCAGAAAAAACCACTTTGGAGCAGAAAATAACTATTTTGGAGCAGCAAATATGCTCATTTTGGAGCATCAAAATGTCATTTTGGTATTCTTTGATGAAATTCGCATTTTTCCTGCGATTCTTTGACGAAATTCGCGCTTTTTTCGCGACTCTTTCACAAATTTCACGTTTTTTCGCAATTCTTTGACGAAATTTGCATTTTTTCGCGATCTTTTGACCAAATTTGAGTATTGTTCGCAATCTTTTGACAAAATTCGCGTATTTTTCGGACCCTTTGTTGAAAAAAGCGTGTTTTTTGCTATCTTTTGTTGAAATTAATGTGCTTTTCAAAATCTTTTCACGAAATTTGCGGTTTTTCGCGATCTTTTGACAAAAGTTGCTGTTTTTTGCGACCTTTTGATGAAATTTAAGGATTTTTCCGCGATCTTTTAACGAAATTCTCGTTTTTCACAATGTTTTGACCCCGTTTTGTTGGTTTTTTGACAAAATTAGCGATCCCCTAATAAAATTCACGTTTTTTTTTTTTTTCCCTCGATCTTTTGACGAAATTCGTGTGTTTTTTGCGACCTTTTGATGAAATTTGCGGGTTTTTTAGCGATATTTTAACGAAAGTAGTGTTTTTTCATGATCTTCTGACCGTGTTTTGTTCGTTTTTTGACGAAGTTAGTGCTCTTTTGACAAAATTCACGTTTTTTTCGCGATCTTTTGACGAAATTTGCGTGTTATTTGCGATCTTTTGACGAAATGCGCGTATTTTTCACGATCTTTTTACGAAATTTGAGACCTTTGGATGAAATTTGCTGTTTTTTCTTCATCTTTTAAATAAATTAGCGTTTTTTCACGCTCTTTTGACCGTGTTTTGAACGTCTTTTGACGAAATTAGCGATCCTTTGGCAAAATTCACGTTTTTTTCCGCGATCATTTGACAAACATCGCGTGTTTTTCGCGATCTTTTGACCAAATTTGCGTGTTTTTCGCGAACTTTTGACAAAATTCGCGAATTTTTCACAAACTTTTGACAAAATTCGCGTGTTTTTCGCGATCTTTTGACGAAATTTGCGGTTTATTCGCTATCTTTTAACGAAATCACGTTTTTTCGCGATCTTTTTACTGCGTTTTGTTCGTTTTTTGACGAAACTACCGATCCTTTGTTAAAATTCACGTTTTTTTCGTGATCATTTGACAAACATCACATGTTTTTCGCGATCTTTTGAGAAATTCGCATGTTTTCCCCAAACTTTTGGCGTAATTAGGGTGGTAAATGATCGATTTGACTGAAGAATTTTTATCGAATTGGCGCAATTGGAGCAATTGGCGCAGCTGTTCCATCACTGCCAATATACATTAAAACAAATAAATCTTTTACTAGCTGACCCGCCCGGCGTTGCCCAGGCAGATACTGTGCCGGGACTGCCATTGAAATCTATAACACTGGAGTGGACTTCATAAAAAAAAAACACTGAATAATATTTATTTGGCACAGATGTCATATATATATCCAAAGTTATGCTCTGGAACGTTTAAATCAGTAATTTGGATTTCAGAAACAATGCGTTCGCCCATGCGACGGTTTTTAAGCCTATTTTGGTGATCGCTTATGCTCTGTGTTTGACGCCGTTCTCGATCCAATCTGTTTCAATTTTCTCTTCTTAATACGGCTTTTTGTTCGCTTTCAAGCATTTGCCGAGATCTTTTACTGGCATTTCTAAGGATATTGTGAAGTTCCATAATTGCAGCGAAAGCGAGAACGTAAATAAATAAACACGAAACGTAAGTAAATAAATCGGATTTACCTCCGCCTAAATCCTGCTAGATGACTTTTACACAATAACCAATGAGATGCGTTTCTCGGGCGTTGCCATTAAATAATAACAAATAATCGGGATTTTTGTGCCACGTACGTTAGCGTAATATATATATATAGATATACAATTAGGGTGTCAATGATTTTAATCAAATAGTAAGCACAGGCTTATGAATATTTTATCGTTGAAAAAAATTCCTATTTGCGTTTCGCTATACTGTGGAAGATATAAATATAATAAATATGAATATGTTAAATATAAATATAAATATAAATATAAATATAAATATGTTGATTTTACAGCATTTAGAAAGTTGAAAAAAAGAAGGTGTAATTTCATGATCATAGTATTCCAATATTTCCTTCTTTTACGAACAAAATGATAAATAATCAAGTGCTCTAACTAATAGAAATTAAAAATATCACCTGCGTAATTCACTGAATAGCATATGCGTCCAAAGGAGATGCTAATGTGGCAACTGTTGACTTCGCAATTTCCAAGCAGAATTAAAAACTGTCTCAATAGAGTTAATGCATGTTACATAAAAAATAATATTAATAATAATAATAAATCCTGATATTTCAATATTTCCCACATTGAAAGAAAAAAAGGATAAAACTCTACTTTTAACGATGCATTTATATTTCTATGTATCCATTTCGTGTATTCATACATTCAAGATAGTTTCAAGAGTTTCAATATAATTTTTTATATTATGGTATAAAAAATATCATAATACGCATAAAAATATCATTCACTTTACAACATCTTATAATATAATTAAGCAAGTTTTTAACCCATTAAGGACTAGCTTTACCATATGGTCACAGCATAACTGTCAACACTTTTTCTGTTTGAATACCAGTAATTTATAACAAAAGTTTTTATTTTCTTCAATGACAGAAATTCTGCTATAAAATAATATAAATTTTTCTTTTCCAAAAAAGTGGTGGGAAATGCAATTTTTGTATTTAAAAAAGAAAAATTATTCCGTCTTTAATGGGTTAATTAAGATTAAAATTGGAAATGAATAAATATTAGTTCTTGATTTAACTTTTTTTAAATGATAAAAATGTACAGTTCTTCTAAGTATCATTTTTTTTAAATTCTACAAAATGTCACCACGAATAACTAGTTTTCAGTCTTGATTTTCACTGGGCACCCGACAAGAAAAAATACTCATTTTTTGAAGACGCGCGGTGCGTTTTAAGAATATGCCAAATTTTATCTAAAAAATGCAAAGCATGGAAGTATGCATCATTAAATTTTTAAGGGTGTTTTTTTTTTTTTAATGCCTGAAATGAGTTTACAAAAGCGTTAAAAATATCTTTGCCGTCAGTCTATGATGAATAATTTGAAATCGGTACAGATGATATTCAAAAGAACTAATTAAGAGATATTTAAAAGTACCACTTACCTTGTTACTATTATAGTTTCCTTGAAAATCGAGATCAGTGGTATAAGACGTAATAACAGTAATACATTAAAGAAAAATGATGCTGAAAAGAAAATATGGAGCAATGGCGGCAGTAGTCATGGTAGTCATAGAAAAAAGAACTCTGTTGCATTATGGGAAGGTAGCATTTACTCATGCGCCATCATATTGTACGGAGTAGACGATTGCCTTTGAGGTTGGCCGAACAACGCTCCAAATTAGTTAGCCCTTGTTTGACTTATTGTTGGCATATTAACCCACCATTTCCCAATAGTCTCCACAAACTGTCAATTATGGGCCAACTACCTGTGCTACCTGGGTTAGCCAATAAATAGCAGTTAAACTCTGCACAAAAGATCTCGAATGCACATCGGTGATAACTTTTTATGTAGTACAGTCAGAAATAATCAAAATTACAGTACTTGTCCAGAAAGGTAAATACATAATATTTAAAAGTCAATATCACAAAATACGAAAATTGCAGTCCGCACAATAAAATTTCTATTTAATGTTATATAATGCAATTTTCTTTTTTTACATTCTAATAAAAAATATTCTTAAAAGTATTTTCAAGAAATATTATATTCATAATAACACAAAAATAAAGCAATTAAGACTTAAACTGTCATTTTCCTGGTATGTCGTACTGTGATGTGTGCAAAGTAAAAGGCCTTTTACTATACTTCACAAATACCTTTTTCTAGTTTAATTTCTAATTATTAATTACACCTTATATAACACATATATGAGGAAAATAACAAGTTCTGTATTTTACAAATAATTTTTCATAATTAAAATATGATTGTCACTGAAAATGAATGTCATTGTCCCGGCCTGCTCATTTTAGTTCTTTATGAGGTATAAAGATGGCGCTGCAGAGTAATTCATCTTTATCTTGGCATAGTTCAAGTCAGAAGTAGTAAAATCATTGCTACTAGTAAGATCTTTTAGATATTTTTTTGAAAATAATGTATTTAAAGACTTTGTAAAAATTGAGTAGACTTTTATTATGTCATTTTCCTGGCTTCTATAAATTACAAATAAAACGAAACATTACACTGAATTTGAGGTACTATAGAGAAAAAACAAGAATGTGAAAAATGTTTTAGAATGAAATTGTCATTATCCTGGAGGTCATTGTCCTGGTATGCATATGCCAAGAAAATGACATATAATTATAATTACGTAAAAATGAACATAAGCTCTTCAAATTTTAACAATCTTACATATAAATTCCTTTATTCAGCTGTTCAACCAACATTTTTAAAAAAATCGGAAGCTTTGAAACGATTTAAATTTTCAAAAATTTTGTTTTCAAAATCTCACATTTTGTAATATTCACCCTTAAACTAAAAAACATAATTATTTATGTAAAAACTCAAACGCACAGGCCAACAACCAGGCTATAATTAGGTTTATATAAAGTCTATTTGGCACTATCTGTGCACTTTCATATAGAAAATAGTTACCAAAATTGATACATCATGCCTAAAACTATGTTTGCAAATATATTCTTTAATGTGCCCCTGTGAAAAATAAAATAAGTTACTTAGCATTTTTGTTCAGTTAAAAGTATGTTATCGTTTGTTGAACTTAAAGTATCCCCTATTTAAATAGTCAGTTTTGAGCGAATATCACACTTTTTTTTATTATTTTATTTTTTAGATTAATAATTAGCTAGACAAAACATTTTTTACCTTCTTCGTTATGATCATTAGAAGTGTAGTGGCTATATTGTTTCAGATGTCAAACTCGAAGTGTGCATTTAACTCATTTGAACCATTAGTGCACATATGTTGTTCATTTCAGGAATTTCGTTTTTATTAAAAAATTCCGAATTCATACCTGAAATTCAGAAAGTCAGAATTTTACTTTACGTAATGACGAAATTTTTTTCCTTAAATAAAGCAAAAATAACTATTCAGAATTTCTGCTATTAATTCGGAATTTCTGAATAAAAAATAAATTTTTGAAACGTATATATGTGCTAATCATGTAAAAGGGTTAAGTAACCGAAAGGTACTGCTTGAAGGCTTCAAGAAAGAAAAGAACTTCCAATACTGACATTAAGGAAGGTGCAACGCATAAATAAATTTGGAGAGTGTATAGATTTTCCGACATAAAAACTTTAATTGCGTTTTCTGAAAAACATGATTTTTCATTAAAAGAAAGTTGCGATGAAAATTTTGATCTCCAAAAATTATAGTTATATTTATAATAAACTGATCATCTAGAATTTCTGTAATAATGGGAGTGTAATGAATTTTTGGTTTATATCTAAGAATTTCTTGAAGTTTTACATTTTTTTTATATATATAAATTAAAATGCAGACAAAATGTGAAAAAGAATCAAAGTAATAATTTTTATAGGCATATCTATAGAAGTTTTTATCTTATGGCTTAGTGTGTACACTGGTGTCCAAAATTAAGGACCAACCGCAAAATGCCAATTTTTAAGTAAACGAATACTCAAAAGGAAATAATATAATTCAAATAATTGCTATCCCTACAGCACAGCTAGCCCATATAGCATATCATTCATGTCACACATGGTCACAAGTGTCACAGTCACTACGATGAAACAAAAAATAGGAAAATCAGTACGTCTCATTTAGAGTCTCAAATGATCACTATATGTGACTCCAATGAGATGTCAATGTGACTGCTGCTTTATGACGAATCACAATGTAGTTACATTGTGACTCTCATGTGATTATCATTTTTAGACTCAATTTCAAAGTCATCATGAACGTTGCATTATGATAAGTTACCAAATAATATCACATCATAGTCACATGGGGACTTTTCACAAAAGAGCACAATGGTGACTTCACAGTAGTCTCTCTGTCACCTGAAAGTCATCATGTAACTTTAATGTGGCATTTTGGCAACTTATCACAATGCAGCGTTCACTATGACTTTGAAATTGAGTCTGCAGATGACAGTCACATGAGAGTAACAATGTTATTACATTATAAAGTCACAAGGTGACTCGTCACAAAGTAGTAGACACATGACGTCTGAGTGGAGTCACATATAGTAATCATTTGTGACTCATAATGAGATGTATGGAATTTCCTATTTTTTTCCTTCACCATAGTGAATGTGACACTTGTGACCATGTTTGACATGAATGAGATGTTATATGGACTAGCTGTGCTGTAGGGATAATAATTATTTGAATTATATTAATTCCTTTTGAGTATTTGCTTACTTAAAAATTAGCATTTTGTGATTGGTCCTTAATTTTGGACACCAGTGTATGTTTCATTACAGTCTTAGTACCTTAAATTGTATATTTATTGAAACAATTCGGAAATTGTACGTCAAACGTGGCAAATGAGGTGCGTTCTGGTGTAGTTGCTGTTGCACTCTTATGCAAAAAGGCATGAATACAAAGTTTACGTTTATTTATATTATATTTAATAATACGTAAATAATAGGACACCATCTTAAATAGAACATAATCCCCCTGGTAACCTAGAATCGTTACCTATCATGGATATCATTGAATTAATTACATATGATAGGATTTAGTAGAATGAAGAAAACTTTTATTAATATCTTTTTAAGTTTTGATTCTATTTTTAAAAAAAATTGAAATGACTCGACAAAATTCTGCACCGATTATACGTATTAAATTTCAAACCATTCGGTTGGGTACTTTTTTGCGCTGTTATAAGCGGACAGACGAACAGACAGACGGACGGACCAAACGATTACTATAGGTGCTACGTATTTATATAATTACTAACGCGCCTAAAAAGATAATTAAATATATCATTATTTTGTATAAGTATTGTTAAAATTAAAATTAAAATAAAATGCATCAAAATAATTTATTTAACACAAAATTTTCTTTTTTATAATAATTAGTACATTATTATAATATAGTATATTACTATTTAAAATAATTAGTATTATACTTATTTTTATTTTATTTAAAACATGGGTATCAAAAGTTGGGATACGTTCGCATCAAACAGAATATATTTCGCAGGAGAGACAGGTAGAGTAATAGCGGGTAAGGTAACAATACTTCCGTGGTCAGCATTCTATTTTACATGTCAGATTAATAATTTGTTTTTGGCTTCCTGAATTCTAACTGAATTTTTAAATACAATGTTTAAATTAACATATATTGGATAATTTGGCTTATGAAAAATGCAGTCTTGGGGAAAAAAAAAAAAAAAAAAAAAAAAAAAACTGCTCAAAACTACTAGGTTGAAAAATCTGTAATATTTAATTGGCATATTTGAAGCTCCTTGAAATCCATTTCTATTTAAAAATTCCTAGGTTACAATTAGTATTTTTCTCGAAAATTATGTTTTGAAATTAATTTTCGAAAAATATCACCTATAATTTTTTTAAACATAAATTAATTTCCAAAAGCTTCAAACATATTAATTTAAAATTATAGCTTATTTCGAAAAGTAGTTCTTTATCTATGCTTAATAAACTGCCTGCATTACAATCTGTTGTGCAATGATTAAAAATAACTTCAACATTAGGAGTTCGAAATTCCAAACAGCACATTTTCTGGACTGTTTGAGCGAAAGACGTACTGTTTTTTATCCGAAATTGCAACTTACCGGAAAATGCAAATATAGTGTTAAAATTGAAAAATTTCAAGTTTGTTGCAGTTTTTATAGAGACAGCCCCCTAAGCAAAATTTAAGTATAGCAGTAATCAGCGGAAGTTATTACTTATCAACTGGTACCACGGACATTTTCATATGATGATGTACGGCTGATTTTAGCGGGGTGATGCTTTTTTTCCCAGGACTGTACATTCAAAATGTTAAGAGATACAAAAAATACGTTTTTCGAATTGAAACGGTAAACTGTCTTTATTATGGTTTACTACTTATACTAATACACATATAGCAATACAGTACCAGTTACTTACTTTTTTATGATAGTTTTTGAAGAAACAAATATTTATTATTATTTTTTTTAATCAATAAGATTATTTTAGTTATTCGTTAAAATCTATACTAATATTATTTTTTTTAAACGATTTTTTTTATTTGTTTGTTTTTAAGAGTAATTTCTGTAACTGCCGAATATATGTCAAAAATAATAGTCGCAAAATAATGATGGCCGTCTCACTTCCAACATAGGCAATATTTTGTAAATAGTCATTATTAGTACCCCCAACTGGTACAGGAGCAAAAAAAGTTCTAAAAGTGGAATTTTTGTGATAATGTTGAGTCTACAAACTTGAAATTTGTCATGATGGCTACTTTTAAAATGTAATTGCTCACCAACAACGGAAAAATTCAAAATTTAAAAGGGTAAATTGGGTGGAAAACGTTCTAAAATTGATCAAATTAACGTTTTATTTAGCATTGTTTGTTACGGCTATAAACTTAGAATGTGACATAGCAGTTATTTTTAAAGCGTAAATGCTCGCACAGAGCAGTTTTTAAAAATTCGAAACTTAAAAGGATGGAAAGCGTTCTCAAATTGCGATTTCTGTTATACTGTTGGGGCTAGAAACTAGAATTTTGGTATGGCTTTGAATGATGCCCGCCAAGAAAAGTTTCTAAAAAATTCGAATTTTAAAATGTTGTAAAGAGCTGAAAACATTCAACAAATTTGCTAAACTTCGATTTATTTAAAATTGTCAGGTATAGAAATTTTAAGTTTGTCATATGAGGCATTCTCACAATCTTTTGACTTTTATGTCCCTGAATAATAATTTTTATTTTAGTACATATTCTTGTTTCTTTTTTTTTCATATACTGGGAAACATCGCATTGCATGATTGCATAACAATATTAACAAGATAAATAAGTTTTGGTCCAAATACTAGGAAAACTCATATACCTGTCCCTGATGCCGATTTTTAAGTTTGGAGCTGTCTGTATAAAATTGTTTCAATAAAAGTAATTCGATGTAATTTTTTTACGAAACTGGGACAATTTTTTTATATAAATATGTAGCAAAAAAATTAACCTGCACACATTTTTACGGTTGATATTATTTTTTGAACTCTGTCCCTGGGTTTTAGATTCCTTACCCTCCCTCTTGCTAAACTTATACAGAAAATCACTTCAGATGCAGCCACAGAATTTTTTTCAAGTTTTTTTCTCATGCAGAAGTATGCTAGAGAAAGAGTGTCTAACATTCTTTGACTGGAAATTTACTGCAGAATTTAAATCAGCATTTAAATATCAATTTCAAGCATCGTGGCTTTATTGGTAGTCTTTCCATCCCCAAGGTTTATTCCTGGACTTTTCGAGGTAAATTGTTTATTCCTGCACTTTTCGAGGTAATTTTTTTTATATATATAAATTTAATTCCAATGTAAGTAACTGTTTCTAAAAATCAATGAACATTGTGGCTATCACTTAGTCTCAACACGATTTTCCTAATAATAGTGGTAATTTTCCTTACCGTCTCATCCTTACCATCCTTTTTTTTTCCCATTACCGTCCCTTTTTTCCTATACAATTCCCCCTTTTTTTCCTTTCGCCCCTTCTTTAACACCTTTTTAAGACAATGTTATATCAAAATTTTGTACTAAAAATACTACATTGTTATTATTTCTTATTTGAATGTACTGTGGGTACTATGCAAATTCATGATAAGTAAAAATTTAGACGAAAATAGAAAGTTGTAGTGGTAAAATGGTAAGGAAAATTAAACTCGCCAGTTTAACTTAAACCTCAGTTAAATAAAAAAAAATTTTCGCTGCTGACCATTTTTTCTTTATTTTGAATCCTTAAGACATTCGTCTATCAGATTAAAATGTTATTTTAGAAAGTTTAATTTCACCAGATTTTTATTCCCGAAAGTCAAAAGATTGTGAGAATGCCCCATATCTGTTTCTTTTAAGACACAAATGCTAGAAAAAAACTGTTTGAAAAAATTGAAATGGTACAGGAAAAAAAGTTCTAAAATTGTAATTACTGTGAAACTTTTGGGGCTAGAAACTAAAATTTTGGCATGGTAGTTACTTTGAAGATTTAAATGCTCGCTAAGAACTGTTTCTGAAAAATTCAACATTAAAAAGGATGAAATGAGCTGAAAATGTTCTAAAAACGTTCTAAATTAGGATTTATTTGACCTTTTGTTGTTGCTATAAACTTGAAATGTGATATGGTTGTAATATTTAAGACATAAATGCTCGCATAGAACAGTTTCTAAATATCGAAATTTAAAAGGGTACAGAAGCAAAAAGCGCTCTAAATTTGCGATTTTTTTTTATTCTGTTGTGGCTTAAAAACTAGAATTTTGACGTGGTAAGTTTGTCGTCTTATTGCTCATGATAGCAGATACCTTACTTATTACAAATGTGTGATCTAGTATACCTTTTTGTGCTGGAAAACATAATTGCAGCATTGGAAATCACAAATCAATACATGCATCACTACTTGACCTCAGAGTAGGCCATACGGCCTGTCGCGATGAATCGCCGATGATTGTTCATGCAAAAATTAACTTTTCACAGCTTCTAATAAAGTTATTTTTACACGAAAGACTTCATTTCATATTAAATAGAGGATGCTAAACACTTTTATAACTGGTAATTTGTTGCTGTTTCTCAAATTTTTCGTAATAGGGTCGATAAGTGCCTCATGTCGCCACTAGGGTGCGCTGCATAACCACTCTCATATGATAGTCATTTTTCTATAGGTGGACACTTGTTTCACAATTCTAGCTTTACTTGTTCAAGATATATTTGGGTGTACCCGGACATTTCTTTCTACCCGGCCTGGATGATCTAGGGCCAGTTGACATGGAATGACCGTTTATTTCATACGCTTTTTTGTGTTATTCTTTCCCTATTGCAAAATTTTCGATCTTTTCGACTTTCAGTGTCATTTTTGGATATGGCCCATATAGTGGCGAATATCACACAAATTAGGCCTTTGAACCTTGCTTTATTTACCTTATATAGAAGAGGCCCAAAATAAAAGAAAGCATTTTTGTCAATTAAGGTGTGTTTGCTACATGGTGTCCATTTGTACAAACATTAACCAAATTAGAAGTGTTCCTTTTGAGATATATGCTTCTAAAAATAGGGTTACACTTAAAACTTTTTTTTTTGAAGGGATTTCAAAGATGAATAAATAAATGAATATTTAATCGGGGGAAAACGACTTCGGCAGCTCTGTTTCATATTCATAGATAGGTAATTGGTGAAGATACAAACTTTTAAGTAATTTGTTCTGTAGTTTCATCTTGTTAAATTAAGGCTCAAATTCATCGTGACAGGCAGTATGGCCTACTTTGTGGCGAAGTTATGATGGATGTATTGATTTCTGATCTGTAATACTGCAATTATGTATTTCATAACAAATTATTGTACTAGATCACATATTTTCAACTGTTAAGGTATCTTGTATCATGAGCAATGACATGACAAATTTGGTGATTTGAGCTTTTCCCCGATACTATGAAACAGTGTATATTACAGAAAAACCAACGCTGAACAAACTGTTACTACTTTTCTGATTCTGACAGTTTGCAGATGTCCACCTTCGACCTATATGTATGTCTGTATCAATTACATCAAAATTAAAGATAGTAGAGGAGGAGCTTCTAGGCCAGCTGGAATGACCCAGGTGAAAATCTTCACTAAAAATGGCTTCTAAAAAATTTGAAATTTAAAATGATGTAATGAGCTGAAAACGTTCTAAAAACGTTCTAAATTGCGATTTAATTGAAGCTGTTAGGTTTAGAAGCTTGAAATTTTACATTGCTGCCATTTATAGAATGAAATGCTTGCAAAGAAAAGTATTAAAAATGCGAAATTTAAAAGGGTGCAGAATGAAAAACCGCTCTAAAATTGGGACTTATGTGATGCAGCTTATGCTAAATTTTGTATGCTGGTTACTTTTAAGATGTAAATACGCGCTAAGAATGGTTTCTAAAAAATTCGAAAATCAAGAAGGGTTGGGTTGGGTTGATTTTTGACGGCCAATTATCTACACGAGGGATATAGGCCCGGGGGGAGTGCCCTCCATGGGGGTCTTTCTAACGGAACCTAATCCGTATTAACGCATGGAAGATCCACGGCTCGAAGAAAACCACGAAAACTCCGAACGATTAGGCCGACGGGCGCGATTGGGATCGAACCCAGCACCTCCCGTCTACCAGCTTCGAGAGCAGAACCTCTCGGCCACTGGTGGGGCGAAAATCAAGAAGGAGAGTGAAGAAAGTGGGAGGGGGAGGGTGAATTGAATTTTAGAGGGAGATGAAATGAGCGGAAACATTTAAAAATATTCTATATTACTATTTATTTGAAATTGTTAAGGCTAAAATCTTTGTTATTTGACATGGCTATTATTTTGACGTAAATACTCACATAGAACAGTTTAAAAAATTAAAATTATAAAAACGTGAAATAAGCAGAAAATGTTCTAAAACCACGATTACTTTACATCGATTTTAAAAATCCTTCCAGGATAACACTAGTTAGGGTATCTCTGTGCAACTGCACTCAAAGGGGAGAGTTTTAAAATTACGATTTTTTTTTATATGAAATTTGACAAAGTGGTAATCTTTATTACGTAAATGCTCGTAAAAAAACGGTTCTAAAAACGTCGAAAATTGCAAAATAAATCGAAAACGTTCTAAAAAGTTATAAATTACGAGTTATTTTAAATCTTAGGCCTAGAAACGTGAAATTCGACATATTAGTTATAAGATTTAGACAAATTTTTGAAATCTGAAAAGATGACATAAGCGGGAAACGTTCCATAAACGATTAGTTTGAAGCTGCTGAATCGATTTCAAATTATTTCTCAGGATAATAATGATGACAGTCTCTGATGGAAAACAGGCTATAATCTCTTTAAAAACTACTCTTATAAAGGTGCAATAATGAAAAACGTTCTAAAATTCGGATTTCTTTGATTTTGTTGAGGCTAAATCATGAAATTTTATATGGTGGTTGTTAGTTTAAGACGTAAACGAGCGCTAAGAATTTTTGTTAAAATATTCGAGATTTAAAAGCATGAAATGATTAAAAAATTATTTTTACATGTAGGTTTCTATTAAAATGCGATTCAATGTAATGTAAATTATTAAAGAAGAGTTAAAAAATAATAAATTGGAAGGGAGAGAAATTTTTCAACAGTGATATTTACTCTATCATTTTTCTGATATTGTCATCCTAGAAACTTTAGATTTGCCGTGTGAAGAACTTCTAAGACGGAGTTGCGCCCGAACAATGTCTTTTTTTAATTTAATCTTTTAACACTTTTCAACTCTGTTGTGAATTTGATTTGTCTGATCGTCTGTCTATCCCTGCTGTAAAAAGCATAAATATAGTCAGATTATCATGTAATTGATATATGTTATTGAAGTTTATTATGGCACGTTCCGTATTGAAAATGAAGTGTGTCGCATTTATACTTCATTTACAGAGACACTCAAAACAACTCCGTTACATTAAGGTCTATGGATAAAAATCGTTTGCAATGTATTTTAATAACGTTACACTATTTCAAATACAGTAGAACCTCGATCCATCGTTTTTCAACGGTTGCGTGAAAAAGAGCGATGAATCCGGGTAACGTCAAAACACGAAAAAAAAACAATATTTAAGTATTACTAATACATGCAATGCAGACAGTATACTACTAAATACTAATTTGTTATTTACCAAACTGTAAAAGAAATAAGTTGTAGAACATTTATATTTATTTTTAAAAAATCAGTAATTTTACGTTGGGTTTTTCCTTCATTTTTTAAATTAAACAGCAAATTTTCAAGATGTACAACTTTTTCTGGACCATTTTCTCTACTTTCATGCGCATATATAAAAGTTTGTACAGTTTCAAATGCTGTAATTGCATCAAACAGACTTGGTAATGGTGTAGGCTCAGCTTCATCGGCATGAACATTATCCTCTGCTTCTTGGCCATTATTTTCATTTTTTGCATAATCACACATTTCTTCCATGCTTAATACACCACATGTCGCAACATCTTGATCAATGGAAATACAATCGCTACATTTCACACCAGATACCTCCTCTGCTAAACGCAACCACTCTTCATCCGCATTGTCGCTACCACCATAATTATTTTCTGTGCCTTCTGTTGAGCATTCTTCATCAATTTTTTGCTCAAAACCGCATTTCACGAAACAATTCTGGATAGCTGAAGAGATTACTTCATGCCATGGTGAAAGTACAAAATGAATAGCCTGAAGAAGGTCTATTTTTATAGTAGGTTCTTTCACTTGTTCCATGAAACATAAAGATCTTTTCACTAGCTTTCTGTTGTAAAATTGCTTAAAACAGTTGATTATCCCGGCATGAAGAGGTTGTACGACTCATGTACAATTAGCTGGGAAAAACTGACTTTTATATTTTTCAAAGACGACGTATCTGGTGAATAAGCTGAACAATTGTCAATAAATAGAATTATTTTGTTTTTTCTGAGCGCTGATTGATCTAACAAAGTCATGAAGAAGTTTTGTAAAAATATTATTTTGCATCCATGTTTCGGCATTCGAATGGTAGACTGCTGGTAGTTTCTTTACATTCTTGAAGCATCGAAGTCTAGCAGATTTAGCAATTTCGAGTGGTACTCGTTTATCAGAACCGTCCTTATTTGTGCATAGTAGCACTGTAAGTCTTTCTTTGGAATGTTTATCATCATGGTAAGACTCTCCTTTGAACGCTAGCGTTCTCTCTGGCAAGCATTTATAAAACAATCATGTTTCGTCTGCATTATACATGCCAAAATCCTTGTATCCTTCTAGTGTCTTCTGAAGTTTTTCGAACCACATTTCTGTATGATCAGTATACACTACTGCAGCATTTTCGCCGCATAATTTCCTGGATACCAATCCGTGGCAAATTTTAAAACGTGAAATCCACCAATTTGATGCAGAAAAAGCATATCCATGCCAAATGAGGCAGCTATTTCAAGTGCGCTCTTAAGGAATATTCCCATCCACAGGAATATTTGACGCAAAAGCTTGCTCGTACCAAGCGAAGAGAAGTCTTTCCAACTCGTTGTAAGTAGACATTTTGCTAGTTTTTCTCTTTTGTACATAATAGTTTTTCTCACAGACGTTCCAACTTATCTGTCTGCTCTCTAATTTCTTTCTTTTTCGAAGTTATCGAATTCACGTTTGAAGGTGGTATACCTAAACGTTCGGTGATTAATTTTTTTTCTCAAAATAATTTCCAACTCATCTATGATGTTGAAGCCTTTCTACTAAGGTTCGGATTTGTTTTCCCATTTTTAAAATTCCCTGAACACATAAAATTTAGCGCAGAACGCATTAAATTGAAAGCTCACACTCTTGAAATTAAACATGTGTACTGCACACAACAGATTAGTCAGGAACGTGAAAGAATGTGGAAGCTGGCAAAAGTGGGTGCATCCATCCGCCACTTTAGACAGAATAGAATAACCCATTCTCCAAACAAGAACACGTGTTCCGCATTCAATTATTTAGACGTACATATACATGTAACGAAATCAACGTTAATCCCTGTTTTACCCACTAACACAGCACAAATGAATTATTTTAATATAAAAGAAATGATTCCAGTTTGTATGTCATATGGATCCGCTTGAGCTTTAATTTCATTTCGGTGAGGAGAAAAATTTTACAACGATGAATGCGGGAAAACGACTTTTTGAAGAACGATGCATACGGGTTTCGTTAACATTATTTAAATGTAATTTGTGCAGGGACCATAGAAATAAAACGATCAATGCGGGAAAACGATGGATGCGGGAACGATAGATCGGTGTTTCACTGTATATGGAAATTGCTAGACATCATCGAGGTGTGCTACAAGATGCTTACTATAGAATATGGCGTGCATAAAATTTTTTGTTCATTTAAAAAACAGGGACACACGCAAAAAAAAATTCCTTAACAATACTTTCTATGAGTAATAATTGTCAGAAGTGTGTTTTTAAATTTAACTAATTTTTATGGTTCCGTACTTAAAAAAAGTAAAAACGGAACCATTATAAAGATCACTCCTGTGCCTGTCTGTCTGTCTGTCACAGCCATTTTACTCGTAAACTATAGAACGTGGGAAGTTCAAATTGAAGGAAGTAATAAAGACTATTGACCAACATATTTTCAGATTATTAAACATTCATAAATATGTTTAGTAAAAATGTAGAGGGGCTAATTAAGCTACTTGAAAAAAAAAATTCTTTTCTTTGTATATCGTGCATTCCTTTTAATTTTAGGTATTATATTTTCAAATATATCGTCGAGAATGTAGCGCAAAAATATGTCCCCCCCCCCCCCCCCCCATCTAATTCCGATTCTACTGAAAAAAAATAATGAAAAAATTAGGGGTAGTAGGCGTTAATTTAAATCTTGAAGGAAAATTATAGCGATTATCCTAAGTACATAGTTTTTGTGAAAATCGCATTTTTCCGGTCACACAAATGTCGATTTACGGGCATTCAGCAGAAGCGTTGAGCAGCGCTGGAGGTACCTATTGTAGCAGAAATATAAAAGACTTTTTGATAATGATTTTCGAAAAAAAAATCATCAGTAATTAGTCCAGATATTAACCCTAAAGATACGGACAGTTTGGACATACATAATGACAGGGGCGACGTATTTTATGCCTAGTTAAAAACTTTTAATGATACATATGTGTAATATAATGTCCACTAGCAGTATAAAAGCAATAAATGTGAAATTGTTAAAAGCCGACTAATTTAAGAGGTCTCCGAACTGAAAAAAAAAGATCATTTTCAACATTTAATGTCTTAAAATGTATATGATTTTAAAATAGATTTCTTTTGGGATGAAATATATAAGTATGTCCTTTCATTTCATGTGCTTAAAAAATTGCAGGATGCAGAATTAGTATTTAGAGGGGGCTCAAATCTGTTAGACATTTGTCGACCAGAAAATTGGCATAACATGTTACACGCAGGGTTACAAAATAAATATTGCAACTAATATGAAAATTTTGGTGATAATTGATTGTAATAATTACCCTGAACTGAAATAAATATGTATTTAAAGCATTTTTATATTTTTAATGCAAAGTTATATTTAGCTAACACAAAATTTTGAAATTTTCAACAATATAATGACCTAGAAAAATATTTTTTGAACAATAAAAATGAAATTTTATGTTCAGTTTGCATAGACTAACATTAAATATGTGTTTTGAAAATTTCATGGGAAAATTTTCAAAAGTTTTTGAAGTATCCTGCGCCGCTATGCCCAAAAACGTCATTTGAAGAAAAATGACTTCAAAGTTTCGAAAACGTCGCTTTAGCTATTGATCGGGTACAATTCTAAAAGCCATAACTTCTGTTATAATGGGCACTTGCTGGAAAAAATTATATCAAAATGCTCAGAAAAGATAGGAATTTAGCACTTAAAAAAATTAAAATATCTAATATTTTGAAGCTTTAAGAGTCCTGAAACCACTTAATTAGGATGAATAACATAAATACTATGGTTGATTGAGTGGATCTCTCAATACGCCACCAGTTAAAAGTTAATTAAAAACCTATCTGGAAAAACGCGCCACAGACCAAGTAGGCGGTGCAAATTTGCGATCTCCTTTCGAAGCGCGCTTAGCACTATGCCAAATTTAAACTTTGAACAAAGGTTTTGCTTTAGTTACACTGTAGAAAGAAAGGTTATTACTAAACTGAATTTAGTTTTATGAAACGCCAAATGAAATTTAAATATGCACTGTTTTTATTGTCAGTACCGAATTATGTTCATCATAAACAGATTAGGATAATATTAAAAAATGAGTTATACAGAATAGCTATATATTTCATATTATTTAGGTTTCATATCTCTTTGAACTTTCAGGGTATATCATTTACATTTTTCTAGTATATACAGTTATACTCAACCCTATGCTGTATATTTTTTTACAAAGTCTTAATATTCCTTTAGCAACTTTTTTTTTTTTAATAATACAAATACAAATTCATATATTTATTTTACGGAACCCTCTGTGCGCGAGTAATACTCGCACTTGGCCGTTTATTTACATATTTCTCGGTGAGCATATGATATTCAGGTCTTCAGAATAGGATTAGAGCACATTTTCGCTTAATGACAGAAATTGCTGAAGGAAATTTTCTGCTGTATTATGCGTTTCCTGGCTGAACTATATTTTTGCATAGTATGTAGTGTATATACAAGTCATCACACAGGTCATGCACAAGGCCATACAAAAGAGTTCGGATACTTGTCCAACTACAGATAGAAATTGCCGAAATTGTGTTTTCAAATGTGTTATCCGTTTTTCAAATTGTTTACTTACACACCATCTTTCATCTTATTAAAAGGACAAGTTTTGTTAGAAAGTGTGTGAATGTACTGAGTGTGTTGGAAAGTGTTTCATAATCTATGCTTGACACATGATTTTACATTCTTGTTTTTAATTGAAAAGATAAGAAAAATAAATTGTTTCTCATGTCATTATTAGATACAATTTTCCTGATGACTAAGATAAAAACGCAAGTACCACTAATAGCTATAATTAATTAAAATGATAATAATAGAGAAATGTATGATTGCCAAATACGACGGTGTATCAATAAGTTTTTGCCCTCAGATAGAAATAATTGAGTGAAATTTATGAAATTGCTACATTGTATGAGTCCTTTTCTATATAATCACCGTGCACAGTAACACATTTCCGCAAACACTATTTTAAAGAGAGGGGGGACGAGGTATTCCAAGAGGTGCGATAGTAGACCCAAAGGGGGAGCATTTTTCTAACTTTTGCCGACCCCCCCCCCCCCACATGTGACATATTGTTGGAAAGGCCTGTGACCACTTATTCATGCTATGCATCTCCCGAGCCCCTCTCCCCCAAATTTGCCCTCCGGGGAGCACTTTTTTCAATTTTGCGCACATCATTCATGCCCCCGGGGTGCAATTTTTGGCGAGGGGCCCGGGAGTGCATAACATGAATAAGTGGTCATAGGCCTTTCTAACAATATGTCACATGCGAGGGTTGGCAAAAGTTAGAAAAATTACCCTCTTTGGGTCTACTATCGCGCCTCCTGGAACACATCCTCCCCCTTCTCTTTGAAATACCGTTTACGGAAATGTGTTATTAGGCACGGTGACTACATAGAAAAGGACTAATACAATGTAGCAATTTCATAAATTTCACTCAATTATTTCTATGTGAGGGCAAAAACTTATTGATACACCCTCGTAGTTAAGGAAGTGCTTCATATTCAGCCTTTCGCTGCATAAAAATGATTGTTAAATATACTAAACCAATGTTTTCCTACTTATTATTTACCGGTATTTTTATTTTATGTCGATTCAAGTTTTAATAATACCGTAAAGAACATTCGCAGAAAATAGACTCTGAAAGTATACTGAAACGATTTTAAAAACTCTTTCACGATATCTGATAAACAGAGCTCTTAAGTAGTGTGCACTATATCCGTTTTAGCTAGCTTTCATTACAAAAAGCTACCTATTGCAGCCGTTCGGAGGAAAGCGATTTCAAAAAATTTTGGTATATTTTCATCGATCATGACCCCCAGACCCCGAAACCACCCTCCGTTCAAAAGTTGATATATATATATATATATATCTCCATATATATATATCTGATCTTTGTCACACTGTAACTCTCGTATTTATGAACCGATTTGGATGTAACTTCGTGTATACATAGTCCATACCAATGCCTCGACCGAGTTCGTTGGCCAGCTTCATCCGCCATCTTGTTTCAAAATGGCGGCCATTTAATTTTTAAAAAAAATTTTTAATTTGAAATGTGGTACCAGAAAATTGAAAATTGAAAAATATTTTTTTCTTCTTTGTTTGACCTTGATACAAGGATTCCGGAGCATTTTTTGTTTCGTTTATATCTTAAAAAATGGCTGAGTTATAGCACTTTGAATTTCTAGCTTGGCTGACATTTTGAAACGACTTGATTTTTGTCGCGCGATAACAGGCATATTTATGAATAGATTTGGATGTACCTCGGTATATATATATATAATACGTACCAATGTCTCGACCGAGTTCGTTGGCCAGCTTCATTCGCAATCTTTTTTCAAAATAGCGGCCATTTAATTTTTTTATTATTAAAACTTGAAATGTGGTAACAAAAAATTGAAAATTGAAAAATATTTTCATGTTATGTGTTTGACCTTGATACAAAGATTTCGGAGCAGTTTTTGTTTCGTCTATATCTTAAAGAATGGCTGAGTTATAGCACTTTGAATTTCTAGCGTGTCTGACATTTTAAAACGACCTGATTTTTGTCACGCGATAACAGGCGTATTTATGAACCGATTTGGATGTACCTTGGTGTATACATAATACGTACCAATGTCTCGATCGAGTTCATCCGCTGACTTCATCCGCCATATTGTTTCAAAATGGCGGCCATTTAAATTTTTTTAAATTTAAAATGAAGTACCAAAAAATTGGAAAATGAAAAAGATTTTTTTTGTATGTGTTTGACCTTACAAAGATTCCGGAACAGTTTTTGTTTCATCTATATCTAAAAAAAGGGCTGAGTTATAGCATTTTGAATGTCTATTGTGGCTGACATTTTGAAACGACCTGATTTTTGTCACGCAATAACAGGCGTATTTATGAACCGATTTGGATGTAACTTGGTATGTACATGGTACATACCAATGTCTCGACCGAGTTCGTTGCCCAGCTTCATTCGCCATCTTGTTTCAAAAAGGCTGCCATTTTAAAAAAAATTTAAATTTTAAATTTAAAATGAGTTATCAAAAAATTGAAAAATGAAAAAGATTTTTTTTTTGTGTGTGTTTGACCTCCATACAAAGATTCCGCAGCAGTTTTTATTTCGTATATATCTTAAGAAATGGTTGAATTAAAGCAGTTTGAATTTCTAGCATTGCTGCCATTTTGAAACGATCTGATATTTTTAACGTGATAACACGCTTATTTATTAACCCATTTCGATGTAAGAAGGCATGTTGATAGTATATCGTAATGTCTCGACCAAGTTCGCGGGGCAGCTTCATCATCCATCTTGTTTCAAAATGGAGGCCATTAAATTAAATAAAAATTATATTTAAAGTGTGGTGCAAAAAAATTAGAAATTGTAAAAGGTTTCTTTCTTAAGTATTTGATCATGATATAAGGATTCCGGAGCATTTTTTGTTTCGTTTTTATCTTAAAAAATGGCTCTGATATAGCAGTTTGAATTTCTAATGTGGGTGACATTTTGAAAAATCTGAGTTTTTGCCTGCGACAGAACTGGTATATATCAACCGATTCCGATGTGAGTGAGCATGTGCAGAGGAATTACTAAGGTCTCGACCAAGTTCACTCGTTAGCCACATCCACCATGTTGTCTTAAAATGGCAGGAACTTCAAGATATCGCCGAATTTGGCAACCAAATATAAGTTACTTTAAATAAAAGCAGCTTGGATAAAGCTGACTAATTTCGCGAAAATTCTCATTCATAATGATTTAGTTTTGATAAAAATTAGTATTGAATCACTCATAATCGGTTTCCACTAAATTGAGCTTCGTGTGTTTGAATAATATAAGCTTGCTTTTTAAAAATAAGGAATATGAAAGCTACCTCTTCCTCCCGGCACTGGCCGGAAGGACTTTTTTGAAAAGCGGTGGCTGCAAATGTGCTGCAGTGAAGATTTTCTCATTAGTTAAAGTCGCATGTTCCCCCAATGCAGTAAAAGAATGACGTTTCCTCAAAGTGTGACTTAATTGGTAATATTTAAATTATCTGTAGCAGTATAATTTCCTCTTATGTAAATGTCCATTCAAATACGATTTGGCATATTTCAACAACCACGCGTGCAAAGCCTCGGGTTTTGCTAGTATTTTATAAAGAAAAATGTCTATTCCCGTGAAAATTATTATAGGCACATAAAATTATTACAAGGAATTCTTTGTACTCCAAAACATATTTATTTTATAATTTCCTTTTGACATTTACAATATACTAATATTAAAACTTTAAATATATTTTTTTATTTTATACTATGGGATCGAACCCGGCTTCCTGGGTTACAGAGTATAGGTGAAAACCATTTTTTTTTTTTTTTTTTTTTTTTTTTTTTGAAAACTCTAATAAATTTTTTACATGCAATATATTTTTTAGATTGCGAACTAACACAAAAAAAGCATTTTTTATGTGAAAAATATCAATTCTGCAATCAAATAAAGTTTTGAAATTTATCTAAAGTGATATTTTCGTATTATCCGCATGCTAAGAGTTATTTAGCCCAAGATTTTGCTAGTTATGGCAGCCCTTTTGATTCTGATCACTTCAGTGCCTTAAGCGCGTAGTTCAATATATGTATGTTAAATCTGTGTTTTATTACCCGACTACCAAGAAGGGTTATGTGTTTCACGCGTATCTGGGTATGTCAATTACTTTATACCCTCAAAACATCCCAACGGCTGGATGGATTTTAATGAATGGGGTCTCTATCGATTCGTACGATGGTTATAAGCTAGGTTTTGTTTCTATAAATTGGAAATGGCGGCCGCAAAATAAAAAATAGCGGTGGAGCCGAAAAAAAATTTTACGCCCCCTATTGAGTGGCATATCATTGGATAGTTCTTTCAAAATGAAGACGATGTTTTATTGACTATTTTACAGTCAGAAGCTCCGTTTAAATATTATACAACCTGGAAGTTGTGTAGGTAGGATCCTAGCTTTACTGCTACTCTAACCATCATAGATATCTAAAGGCTTCATCAAAACAGTTTTTATAGATAGAAACTAACAATGAAACACAACTTAAAAGTAATCAATATAAGTAAATAAAAAAATAGGTAAGTAATATAAAAAATAGTTTCACATTGATGAGAAATAATTAATTAGTTTGCTTTTTACGCAGTCGGGTTTTTTGATTTTTAAAATTTAATTAGTTTATTTATATTATTTTATTTATTTATTTATAGAGGAGTTTTATTTTTCTTATGGAATATTAGCCGTATTGAAATGCTGAACTCTTTACATTGTTTTAAGGGCAAACAGATTAATCTTTCGTAATCGAGCTCCACGCGATAGAGATAAATTGGAAAAATATTTCATGCTTGAAAGTTATTTTTAAGACCTTAGACAATCAGTAAACTGAGATGCAGTTTGCAAACAAATTTCATTTGAAAGGATTTTTTTCCCCGATTTGGCGGTGTAAAAATTTAATTTGCACAATTACATAATATGCTAAATTTGTGTTTTTTTAAATAATATTCTTTTTCTTATTTAGAGAGTAAGGTTTAATTTCGTTATGGAAAATAAATCAGAAATAAATGCTGAACAATTTTTATTGCTATATGTTCAAAATGTCTATTATGATTATATAATGGCACCGGCACGTGATACAGATAAACTACAAAAGTCATGCTTGAAAATTATTTTAAAAACATAATAAATCAGTCAATTCAGATACAGTTTTCAAACAAATTGTATTTGAAAGTATATTTTTATCCTAACACGACGGTATACAAATTGAAAATGTGGAGTGGTTAGAAGATTTAAAAAATGCAGCAACGAAAACTGCAAAATCGAAATTTGTTCATGATGTGTTGCCATTCGCAAAATTACGTGAGCGTTACGCACAGATACGTTTGGCCTTTACAACATAGATATATCATATAAACATAACTATATAAAGGGTAGTTATTTTCTGTTTGAAATTGTTAAGTTTATAAAGACTTGCATTGTCATATGATTTGTAATTCAAGACATTTATATACTAAATTGTATTCCTTTTTTACAATATAGTCAAAACAAAACTGGTAAATGTATTTGCATTATGTAATGTATGCATTATGTAATTAGTAAATACATTTGCTAAATTTGCATTGTAATTACTCTTTACACAAACTTTTATATTGGGAAATTGTTCGTCTAACACAAATTGTTAAAAGCACGAAGATTTACGAGAAGGCGTTCTCTATAATTCCAAAAAATATTTATGCAGGTTGATTCAAAATTAATGAGATTGCTAATGCATTTTGTCTCATTCATTTTTAATCACCCTGTATTGATATCTGTTGATTAACAGTACCTGTTCAATATCTATTTCAGATATGCAAGGTATCCAAATCAAAACTTGAAATATATATTCTTTTTTCAATATTTCTTTACAAAAAATTTTAGAAAGCACTGTTTGCGATGGAACATATTTTTATGGACACAAAGAGTTACTAAGTGATACTTCGAACCATATTTATGCAGCAAAATCTTCAACATGAACGCTGCTAAATAGCGGACACCTCTATTTAGCAAATACTTATTGAATCCTCAACACCTATGTATTTGTATGCTTTTACCTCTATTTTGTATACTTTTGCTGTGTTCTCAAAGGCATATTTTTACACTAATACATATATTTTTTCTATATGTTACAATATACTAAAAAAAGTATCTGTTGGCGGTGGTTGAAAGAGATAAACCGGCCAAATGGAACGCTCCTTTTATGCAGCTCTTCACAGATGCTGCTCGAGTTTTCGTGCACTCACCTGGTTTGGGTTGAGCGGGCAAACGGAGAGATGCGAACAGAGATGTTGCCACAGTTATAACTAAAGTCAAGGGCATATTACAAGCGATTTGTGTTTTTCCTAGTGATTTGATGATGCTACTGGTGTTTATTTTGAAAATGTGAACTATCATACATTGAAGTGCGAAATTGGATTTTTTCACTTTAAAATTATGAGATAGAGGATTTGCACGTAAGTCAATTTTAGTTATTTTCTATCTTGTTTTATTTGTGATTGTTGGTGTTTGGACCAAAATTTGGTGCTTAAACTGTGCAACACTTATGTGCACGAATTTCAACGTATAAATATATTTTTAATTTAAATCGATTCCAAAGTAATGAATTTTGCATTATTTGAAAGGCAATTTTATACAGAATTCAAAAAATGTTCACCAGTTTAAAATAATAGAATTATTTGAAAAGCTATAAAAGACGGGATGACTCAAAAAAAAAAAAAAAAAAAAAAACACAATTGACCAATAAAAATTTTAAACATTTTTTGTTAGGTAAAATTCATGGCTTATCGAAAAAGCGTCCGATATATTGTAATTTTACCTTGTGATTTATTATTATGGGTTTAAAATGTATTTTTAGTTCCTAACAGTTATAAGAAAAGTTTGTATTAGTTTAACTTTTTTTTTTTCGTTTCCCAGGTACAACATTTATAATGATATTGTTATTTAAAATGTTAAAAAAATTCCGCCCAAAATTATCTTCTCATTAATGCAGGGTATTCGAAAACTGTTTTTTTACAAAATAAGAGGGCCGATAGTATCCATTACAGATGAGGTGGACTGATTCCGAGCCTTAAACGGGCTCAAACTCAATTTTATGCAGTTTTTGATCTCGTTGTCAAAGTGAAAATTTTATTTATTCACAAATTGAAAAAGGAAAAAAAAAAACCTTTTCCTATTTGAAAAAGTAATGCAGTCTAAGTTTCTTAAAATGTTTTAAAACCCTTTGGAAATCAGTTTGAAAGGAAATTGAATTGTTATTGATGGGATATAAAAAATATTCTGAAGCCTTTGGAGGGTCAGTGTCAGTAATCATAAAGAAACCGTGGATATCCCTTTTCTATCCTCGCTTTCTGTTTGAAGTACTTTTGCAGAATTATTCAAAAACAGTATTTATATATTTCTACAATATTTGTACATTGATATCCTAAAAGAATAAGAATTGGCATTTTTTCAAATTTCTGCCAGTAGTGTGATATAAGTAAAATATTTGCTATTTTAAACAAATTCCCATGGCCATGAAAATCACGATACGTTATCACGAGGGAGTATTTAAGGATTAATACTTGTTTTTATGCAAGAAGGCGTTTTTAAATGAGAAAATTAATCTGTAAATAATTTTTAAAAGTTATTATTAACTTTCTACCACGTGCTTTCGGTATCGGGCTGGGGATAGGATGTGAAATAGTCGGATTTGGGTTCCAGAAAAAGAGCGCCAATTCATCTCTAGTATCCACCAGGGTGAACTATTGTTGTATAGGTCGCGATCCGTTTATGCAGTGAGAAATATAGGATGTATCCTTTCTAGCTGAACCCCAATTTTCAGACATAACTTTAACAAAAATGAAGACCTATTAGTGAAGTTTTGAAAAGACTAAATTCCTCTTGTGCGATATGTGATGACCTTACGATAATGGATAAAAGTGACAGTGTATTGCACACTCATCAGAAACATTTTGAATTATGAAGCATCTAGTTCAGTGTTGTCTGGACGCAAAATGCGGTCATTTACAGTATTGATCGTGATGGCATCACCTAGAAAAAAAGTTTGTCTTTTGAAAAAATTTCTAAAATACCTTCCTTTTAGTTAAAAAAAATGTACGAAAATCCAGGTTCAGCTTAGAGTGAGATACTATATTTTTCTCTAAATACGCAGATTGAGAAACTGGGTTCCTACAGAAAAATTCTTCATTTCGATGGGTAATATCGATTCTCTTATTTTTCAAAAACAGTTTGGGAACACTCTGTATATTATTCGTAAACAGCATCTATAAAATTGTTTTTTTTTTTTTTAATGTGATCAAACGCACACAATGCCAGTTTTCTTGAAGTGTTCCTGGACTTACGTATATTATCTATATTATTCGTAAACAGCATCTATAATAGGTTTTTTTAATGCGGTTAAATGCACGAAATACATGTTTGCTTGAAGTGTTCCTGTACACAATTGTATCTATTTTTAAATGCCTATTCGTCTCTTAAATACCATTTACCTTCAGAATATAAATTTTTCAGAGATAAAAAATATGCTCGGGACTCTCACGATTGTTACTTCTGAGGACCTCTATTCTCTAATAGCAATTTTTGCTTTATAACGACAAGAATTCTGTGTTTAAATCAGGCGAAGTTTACTATTCAGAAATAACGCTACTAAAAGGTAGCAGCAGTGCAAGCTCTACGCATATTTTCCACCTCTGATGATTCAAAATATCACAATAAAAAAATGCATGCATAAAAACACTAGTTTTCGTATAAAAATCATATTCTATATTATTTAAAGGGGTAGCCATAATGATGCATTATATCTACCTATTTAAAAATCCAAGTGTAGGTAACCATTGCGGGGCGAACCGTGCCATCCACATATTTAAAACATAAGGATGTTTTGTGCCTGTACTAACTATTTTTTTAAACATTCCCTTTTTAATATTTTAATATTAATTTTAAAGGTTTTTTTTTTATAAAATGTCTTCAAAATTGATCAGATTACTTCCATTGTTTCTTATAACAGAGAATTAATAGAAAATATTCAGACGCGCGACTTTATGGACGTATTTTTTTTCATTTTCAAGTTATTTTCGGTAAATAAATTTATGCACGTGTAGTTTATTTTATAAGTGAATAAAAATTAATATTTATTACGACATCACGAGGATATTGTCTATTGGATTTATTTTATCTTTATGCATTATGACTTTATTGGTTTTTATCTTTACAATTAAATAGTAAATATATTTTTATTTGAATATACTGTGGTTAAGCATAAAAGTATGTATATAAAGTATGTTTGAAAAGTTTGCGCCGGTGACTTTATGCTTAGCTTGAAATGTATTTTTACATTAATAAAACTAAGTAGAAAAATTCATATGATTTTGTCAACATGACGTAATTTTTGCTGATTTTTCATTTCTTAATTCTAAAGATTAGAATCGATGCCTTTATTGATCGTTAAACTATTTCAGAAATTGAATACAGAGTAAAAAAAATATCCTCATCATTTGTATTTCTAGAAATCATTTATTACTTTTAAAATGTACTTTTCTATAATACAAATCTTTAAAAAATAAAATCTTCATGTTGTTTGTTTGCATGAAGCCTTATGAAAATGAAACGCAAATCAACATTCCTTCATTTTTGACGAGTTTTATTTCTAAAACATGCTGAAGCAAAATTCTAGTTTCCTAAAATGAACTCTGAATGCATTTTATATTAGTTCTTAAGGTTGTTTTAGCAGAACAACCTTAAATAAAAGCTTATGTATAACAACATTAACCTTTGTATAAATATCATACATTTTTATTATTTAAAGGAGTGGACATAATGATATTTAAAATACTTAAATTAGGTCTTTTATCTTTTAAAAACTATTTGAGTTTTAATTCTAAAACATGCTGAAGCAAAATTCTAGTTGTCTCAAAGTAATTCTGAATGCATTTTATGTTTTCTTAAAAGTTTGTTATAACCTTTTCTGAAAATGGGGTTATTTTTCATATCAACTATATAAATACTTTAAGGCAAAACATAATTGAAAAGTTTGGGCATAATCACATCGAATTTTCCGTGAATATTGTACAATTACAATTTTATTAAGATGCCTATAAGAAAGAGCCATAGAAGTTATATTTCAGATATTTCCATATAACAATAAAGTAATTGATATTAACCAGATACAGAGCAAAAAACATATAATAAAACTTTAACTGTTAAAAATGGTTTTAAAAATGTTTCTAAGGGGTTTTTTTCTTTTCGTTGTTGTTGTTAAATAATGACATTTTTACAGCAGACTGCACATCAACAGTGCTAATCAAATGAAATATATAAAACATTGTAAAACCTTTTTGATTTCCCTTTTGATTTAAACATTTTATTTGAATCCTTTTTAATTAGAAAACTATTTAATACTGTAAAGGAATTCTTTAAATCCTCAGTTACTCTTACTTTCATAACTAAACGGGCTATTTTAATTACTAAAAATTACTTAAGTAAGTTAACTTCAGTATTCTTTCTAAACTTGGAAGCCTATATTGTACAGCAATATTTTACATAGTTTACTAAATATGATGGTTTTGACAAAACTTACGTATGCACAAGAAAATACACGAGTAAAGTCGATTTTGAAAAAAAAAAAAAAAAAAGAAAGAAAAGAAAAAAAAATCGATCTAAATTGACCTACGACCGTGACTGGTAAGTGTTAACAAATCCTTTCATTTATGAAACAACGAAGTTTCTAGAATTGAAAATGTTATTTCTTTCCATTACCCAGAGCTACACGAAAATTTGAAATCATTAGCTTGATTTGTTAAAGATTAGCTGAAGTCTAAAAAGCCTAAGGACCAAACAAAATTCGTGCGAACATACGTACTCAAAGAGCTGGGTCCGAGAACTTTTTCACACCAAACTAAACTTTTTATTTTGAACTTTAAACTATCATGCAAATGTTAGAAAGGAAAAAAAATTGTTTTTCTTTACCCGGACATAATGTGATTCTTCAAAAAAATATATTCTGATGTTATTTTTTTAGTTTCAATTACTTTCTTACTGTTTGAGCCATTTTCTTCCGTCATGTAATTTTTGAATTCACAGGCTGGTGGAATAAAATTTTTAAAATCTTGTTGATATTTTCACTGCATAAGATAAATAAATATGGAAGGTATTCAAATAGAAATTCACATACAAAAAGTGGCTTATTCATTTTTGACGGCGACAAAAATGTCCGCAGCGAAAAATATAATACTTTTTCTCACACAAACACAAAAAAAGGAGTACTGAGAACGTATGACTATGATAACAATTTGTGTAAACCAATTTGTTTTAATTTATTTCTTGTTTATTTCATTGCATTTAAAGAAACAATACATTTTGAATTTAACAATGTTTTTGTGGCATACCCTATCTTTTAAAATTAAAACTATATCCCATTCATATACAAGATGTCCTAATGACCTAATGGATACGCAGTGTCGGATTTCTTGAGATTATAGAGATCTTAGGCAGGAGCATTTTGAAAAGGTTTTCATTAAAATATTCTTTTGGTCGTTTATGTTCAATATAGACGATTTTCAAAATGTCCGTGGACGTTACTTCATTGCTGAAGAATATAATATCAAATATCATATTATCATAATCAAATATCATGATATAATATCATGATATATAAATATCAAATATCATAAACAAGCTTGACAATAAAATTACTTATTTAAAGAAAAATAATAATTATTTTTTTTTAATCTAAAGGAATCGTTGCCTGTTTTTATACACAGAATCCTTGATCTGAGGACTAATAGTAATAAAAGAAACTCTAACCTCTTGTTCCTCAGAAAAAAGCCATTCAGCCATTTTTCATTCATAGTTTGGGCATTCATTGATTATTCTTATTATAAGCAGAATATATAGGACGGTAATAATTTTTTGTAGTGAAAAAAATTCCATATGGCTCTATCGGGAGTAAATTTTTTTCATGAAAAGCATCATCGTCATCATAATTATTGGTGTTGTTGTTGTCCCTCCTTGAAATGACCGAACTATGCCTATTTCCTTATTTGTAAGCCAATAGTAAAAGATTAGAGATAAATGAATTTTTTTTCGGACCTTGTTAAATTCTTAAAAATTATTTCAGAGTTTCGCGATTCACCTGAGGCACTCTCCCAACACATATGCTCAAGAATGCTGTTGTACTCATTTGAGATAATACAAATGAAGAGCATGAAATCATAATTGAAAAGCTCAGTGCACAAGCATGTTAAGTGACATTTTTGAAAATTTGCAAATTTCCGAGTGGAATAATTTATTTTCATCTAATTTAAATATAGAACATTCATTTTTTCTATCGTCTTCAAATAAAATAGTTTTCAATGAAAGAACATGCTATGCTGCAGGTCTTCGGTCTGTTTCATTAGTGGAAGAACATGTTAAGTACACATGATATCTTTTTTATATTAAGAATGTATTTCCAATATATCAAAGCCATCGCTATTTAAACTACCCCGTTCACCTCAAATTGCTTCTCTTTCCAATATTTACATTATTTTACCTATTTTTCCAAATTCAACCCCCATATTGGTAGAAACTGTTAAACAATATGATTTCAAAATAATTTTCACTCCTGCCAATAAACTCCCTCTCTCAAAACTGAAAGAATGACAGCCAAACCTAACTCCAAACTAAGATTTCTAATTCCTTGTGTATCTGCAGTATTACTTACTAGTTTGGTCTTTCTTATGTTGAACAAACCAAACATAGCTTAAAATTCTAAACAAAAGAGTATAAGCGATATATTTTTAAACAGGAAAAAAACGCCCATTGCAAATCTACTTGACCAAATGACTTACCGTTTGGTATCCGAAGTTAAAAGCACTGAAAAATCAAAACATTATCTCAAATTTATGTGTTAGCATTGCCAGTTTTAAAGTTTGTTACAATTTCTCTATATGTATAACCCCCTAAGTAAAATTTAAGTACATCCTTATTTAGTAGACGTTATTACTAGTAGTTTGTATGAGTTAAATTTTTATACGATGATTTGCGCAACGTTAGTAGGGCTGTATCTTTTTTTTTCTGACACTGGCTGTACATACACTGTAAAAAAAAATCTGTGAAGTTACTAAAGTTTTTTTAGGAAACTGGAATTCCTAGAACTTTTTATGTAACGGCAACAACAAAAATTCATGTAAGAGACGCACTTTCGCGCCGAAAATCAAACAATCTGTAAGGTTACTAAGATTTTTTTAGGAAACTGGGATGCTAGAACTTCTCATGTAACTGCAGCCAGTGTTACAGATAAAATTTTAGTAAGATTACTGCAATTTTAGCAGATTCATTTGTAAAGTTACAGATTTCTGTAGCTTTACAAAAACTAATTTTGTATATTTGCAGCTTTTTTTGTACAGTTACAGATGAAAGTTTAGTAAGCATGTAACTTTACATCTGTAGAACTACAGATTTTTTTTTTACAGTGTATGTTCTTTGTATGACAAAACAAGATTTTCAAAATGTAAGTGTAAAAAATTCTTAAAATCCTCCTAGAAAAGCGTAAAGATTAGAAAAACTATAGCTATGCCAATTAAACCCCAACATTCTAAATGCTACTTCATCGGAAGAATTCCCGCAAATCTTTGATTGAGTGAAGTAAGAATAAAAAATTAAATAAAAAAAAACCGACTGCGTAAAAAGCGAACTAATTAATTATTTCTCATCAATGTGAAACTATTGTTTACATTATTTACCTATTTTTGTGTTTAATTGTTAGTTCCTATCTATAAACACTGTTTTGATGAGACCTATAGATGTCTATGAAGGTTAGAGTTCCAGTAAAGCTAGAGATCCTCCCTACACAATTTCCAGGTTGTGTAATATTTAAACGAAGCTGCTGACTGTAAAATAGTCAATGCAACATGTCTTCATTTTGAAAGACCTATTCAATGATATGCTACTCAATATGGTGCGTACATTTTTTTCTTCGTCTCTACCGCTATTTTGTATTTTATGGTTGCCATTTTGAATTTATAAAACCAAAACCTAGCCTATAACCATTGGACGGTTAAGACAAATCGACAGAAACCTCATTCATTAAAATCCATCCAGCCGTTGGGATGTTTTGAGGGTATAAAGAAATCCACATACCCAGATACGCATGAAACACATAACCCTTCTTGGCAGTCGGGTAAAAAGAAGCATCCTATAAACTTTAAAGCTTATTTTCTCAAATTTACTGTTAACATATTGCTTTTAGTATATTCATCCAGTAAGCTCTTCAGTTATTTATTATAAACAATAAGAGTTTAAGAAAATATTAATCAGAAGAATTTAGAATGCAATGTGATTTATCTAAGAAATTTAATTTCTAGAAATTATGCAAAAGGAAATTTTTATAAACGTTAAAATAATGCTTATAAAAGATATCTTTTATTTTCATGTTACCCCATCAAAATATACTATTTAAATTCAAAAAGCAAAATGTATTTCGAATGCAATATTTTCTTAGTAATCTGAAATACCTAGCACAAATATTTACGATCAAGATTAAATATTTATTCTCGTGCTATTTTTAATTTGCTGAAGTGTCATTCATTTTAAGTTAAATCATCGGGAATGCCTAATCCGTTCAAAGTCATGAACGATTTTAATGCGATCAAAATGGATTAAAACGTGAAAGAATGAAAGAAAGAAAGAAAGAAGAAAAGTAAAAAAATAAAAAAAAAACCGCAGAAAAACTATTGTCCGCCTTAATTCCATTGCAAATGTTGTAATAATTAATTAAATTTTCAAGTTATGATTCTTATTTTCAAAAAATGGGGGCAGTTTAACTTGAGGAAGGCCTGACTGAACCTTAAACCTGGAAAATTAAAATATTTCGTTTATATGTCGGGGGTTACACCATATGGGTTTTATTGCATATTTATGTTCGTACTTTTGTGTATTGTTATTTTTAACTTGAATTATTTAAAATTAAAACAATTTATCGACTTCAAAGTAGTCACAGACATATGTAAAAAAGTAAAATTTTTAAAACCTTAACATACATTAAAACTGGTGCAAGGCAGGAAAAAATATATACGGATTGCGATAATGTTATTTTATTTTTTAAAAAATTCTGATTAATGTGTTTTATTTAATGTACAGATGATGTATAAATTTTGATGCAATTTGAAACAGTCTTTACAGATATATTCTGAAAACACTAAAAATCTTCGCATTTTAGTATACAGGGTGTCCGGTCTCAACGGTGTCCAATGGCTAATTCCTAAACCGTTAGTCACAGACATATAGTTCCAATTACAAAAATGTTTTAAATCAGGTAAAGAAATATTTTAAAAGCGATTTGGGTCAATAAAAACATTTCTTAAAAAAATTACGAAATTTAAATTTTTATACGGTCCCCCGGTCCTATAAGTTATATTTAGTGAAATTTTCCTTTTACACTGACATGTAATACAAAAAAAGTCCCGTTATTCTAAGATTAAAATTGACCGAGTCATAGCTGTTTAAAGTTAGAGCATATTTTTTGCTGCAAATTGGGGTTCATTCACAAATTTAGTCGAAATATAATTTCGTCAGATATAAAAAGCGTTTGGGAGTAAAATTAACATTGAAATATAAATTTGAAATCTTTAATCATTCTGGCATATTCATGGAAAATATACAATTTGTAATAAACATTTAAGAAGAAAGAAAAAACCGATTTTTTGTTAAATAAAATGATTCTAAATTAACAGCCTCAATTCTTTACAAAATGATACGTATTTAAAAATATTATTAGATTGCACAAGCCTGCAAAATTTGGGTTATGTCATGTTTTTTAGCTTTTGATAATTAATTCTTATATATTCTGTACCGCTGAATCCGAAATTGACCTTCATTTTTAACTATCATATCAGGATTTTTCGAAAACTGCAAATTTCCAAGTTAAGAAGTTCAATGTTAAAATTGAATTTCCTCCCCCATCTCATCGGACCACTCAGCTATTTAGCTATAAGAATCCCAGGATAAGCAAAAATATCGAATAAATTTTTTAATCAAATAAAATAACGTAAAATAAAAAATGTTTTACATATGTTTTATAGTATGAGATTTTCGCTATATTTTAACTTACACATTTACGATTTGCAAAAAAATTGCAACGTGATGGTTAAAAATGAAGGTTATTTTCAGATTCAGTGCTAAAAAGCACGTAAAAATCAATTATCAAAACTAAAAAACCACAACCATCTCCTCTACTTTATAGTATTCGATTTTTGTTATTCTTTAAATTTGAAAATTTATGATTTGCGAAATATCCTGACATGACGGTTAAAAATTAAGGTAATTTTCGGATTCAGTGCTAAAAAATACTTAAAAGTTAAAAAACCCAACATTCGCAATCTTGTATTATCTAATCTAAAACTTTTTCTTAAACTCCTTGGCAGAAATCTATCCGAAATTTTTTGTGTTATCCTGTAAAATAAGTATAAATGGTAACCACCGAAAATCTTAATAATATTAGATTGTTATCGGATTTGCGCCAGTATGTAAAATGCAATCTCGATCGGATATTTAAAAGTGGGTTAAAGTTCGAGTACAAATTTTGAACTGGAAAAACATACATACGATTGTTGAAGTAACATAAAAACTTATAAAAAACATAATTTTTGTTAAAAGAAATCATAAGAGAAACAGTCTCAAATCCTGAAAAAATAAAACATATGTTATTTTAGCCAATTTGAGACTTAATCATAATACTTGTAGGATTTTTTTTTTCAAAGCACAGATACACATGAAGTAAGATCTTCGAATACTTTAAGCACTTGGAATGTGACCCCTCAAGGCCAAGCCGAACTCATTTGTTTTCATGCATTTTTAAAGTTTCATAACTCGCACAATTTTAGTGTTATATGAATGGGACTTTTTTTTGTCTTACTTGTCAGTGTAATAGGAAAATTTTACTAAATATAACTTATAGGACTGGGGGACCGTATAAAAATTTAAATTTGGTATTTTTTTAAGAAATGTTTTAATTGACCCAAATCGCTTTTAAAATGTTTCTTTACCTGATTTTAAACATTTTTGTAATTGGAACTATATGTCTATGACTAACGGTTTAGGAATTAGCCATTGGACACCGTTGAGACCGGACACCTGTATAATACTTCTTCTTACTTTTAATATTTCTGAACCGAGATTAATTTTAGAGTCTTATGTAACTCCAACTTTCAGGAGTGATAATATACGCCTCAAGGAAACCAATTTAGTACAGAAAATCAAACACACAATCCACTTATTTAGCCACAAATACAAGGTGTTTCACTTCAACTTGAACCCGAAAATTCCTTTACAACTTTAATAACGATGAAGATATTTCAGCAGAATTTCCCCCAAAACTTACTTTGTGTTGTGTGAAATGTGGTGACATCACGGGAAGTGCTCCGAGTAGCTACCACCTGCATCCAAACAACATTGATCTGGACGCCTCCATATTTCGAAATGTAGTTAACAGTATCCAATTGCTAGGATGTTACTGACTAACAGTATGCACGGTGTATCTACTGACCAAATTATTGTGTAATTTCAGCACTGATTGTGATGTCACCAAATTTCACATAAAGCTATATAAGTCTGTAGAAAATTTCGCTAAAACACTTTTATTATTGTTAAAGTTAAGGAAGGAAAATCTAGATTCGGTTTGAAGTGGGACATTCTGTATTTTTGTGTCACGCTCTGTATGTTGTGTTTTGTGTGAAATGTGGTGACATCACGGGAAGTGCTCCAAAGTAGCTACCATCTACATCCAAACAACATTGATCTGTACGCCTCTATATTTCGGAATGTAACTAACAGTACGCATCTTGTATCTACCAGGGCTGCCGAGTTGGTGGGGAAAATGGCCGACTTCGACTCCGGAATTTTTAAAGACTTCGACTCCGACTCCGAGCTGCCTAATATACTAATGTTGCCTGATGGTTAAAATTATGAAGGAACGCAAGAAAAATAAAGCAAAAATGTTCACTATTTCGGCATTAATTGTGTTCTTAAGGGTTCAAAACGAAAAGGGAAAAAAGAAAACATATTTTTCGTTTTATTAATTTTACAATCTCTTTTCCCTCAAACCAAAAAATTCAACTATCGAATGTAATGAAGAAAACAAAACGGAAATTTTACTATTTCGGATCCGCGGAAGTTGCTACAGTTTTGTTGTTATGGAATGGTAATTTCGATAGAAAGGAAGAAAAATATGAATTTTTTTTTATTTCGGAAATAATTCGAAAGATATATAAATATATTTCGGCTGCGGAGTAGGTGGGAAAAATGCACAACTCCGACTCCGGAATTTTTAAAATCTCCGACTCCGACACGGAATTTTTAAAGATTCAGACTCCGACTCCGACTCTAACTCCGGTTCTGGTCTGGCTAATATACTAGTGTTGTATGGTGGTTAAAATTATGAAGGAACGCCAGAAAAATAAAGCAAAAATGTTCGCTATTTTGGCATTAATTCTGTTCTTAAGTGTTCGAAACGAAAAGGGGGAAAAGAAAACATATTTTACGTTTTATTAATTTTACAATTTCGTGTCCCTCAAACCAAAAAATTCAATTATTGAAATGAAAAGAAGAAAACAAAACGGAAATTTTAGTACTTCGGGCCCGCGGAAGTTGCTACAGTTTTGTTGTTAAGGGATGGTTATTTCGATGGAAAGGAAGAAAAATAAATATGAAAATTTTATTATTTCGGAAATAATGCGAAAAAAAAGGTGAAAATTTTAAATTTCCTGGATTAATTTTACTATTTCGGCTTTATTTCGGGTTCTGCAGGCCAGGAAAATCCGAAAATTACTATTTTATCATTATTTTGTGTACCGCCGATTCAGAAATATATAATTACAATTTCGCATTACTTTGAGTCTTGCACACAAGGAAATAAAGGGGGGAGGGGTTACAATTTCAGCGTTACTTTTGCTCTTACAGACCCGAAGAATCTGAGAGAAAAAAAAAAGGGATAAAGGTTTCTGTTACAATGCTATCTCGTGTTCCTTCCAAAAATAGCAGAAATTTACAATTTTCTCATTAGCTACGGTTAGAGATTTGCTTGGGCCGAAATTTCCAGGTTCGGTGCATTAAAAGTTCCTCCTTGCTCGTTTATATTTTTGCAGTTCACACCTTGGCCTGTCCAAAAATCAGTGAAAACATGCCCAGTACATGTAAAAATCAATGGAATCCTGCACGGCCAGACTCAATTTCTACAAAAAAAAAAAAAAAAAAAAAAAAAAAAAAAAAAATTCTATTTTTATAACATGGAATTACGATTCTTTTAAAGAATACTGTATACATATTTATGGAAAAATTTTACCGTATGTTTCAGATTACGATAAGTACACAGGCAGTAGAATACAGAATTAGCAACATTAATGATTACTTAGACTGTTAGACTATTACATTCAAATGAAGGCTGATCGAAAAAATTAATGTAGTTTAGAATAAAAGTAAAAAGATGGTTAAGACATTATAAATTTTGAAACCGTATATAAGAAAAGGAAATTTTTAAAAATATTTCTCTGTAGTTTATTATAGTACGTTTTTAAAAATTCCGTTTACTGAAATTCATTATAGCTATTTACCATTTTTACAAAACAAATTGCGTCCGACATGTCCTGGGAATGTCCAGTTATGGCTCATCCAAGCCTAAGTATGTAGGGAAAATGTAAACTTGATCTCGGGACGGCCCGAGTATGGTAAAAAAATTGAACTCGGGCCCAGACACAATCTAACTGCTCGATGCCGAGCTCTAAGTTGACCATATTACGTTTCAGTATTGATGTTGTCAAACTAGCATAAGTTCATGCAGCACATTTGTATTTATTTTTAGCCCAGTTATGCCCCTTTAAAATTGTTCCTATTTTATCGGCGTAGTTTGATTCTTCCAAATTTATTTTTTTGAACCGGTCAGCCTGCTTAATTTTTTTACCACTTTGGTTTGACTCATTAACAAAAATTGTCTTCATTCTGCTGAACAGGCCTGTTTGAAAATTGAAAAATTGCCTTTATTTCGCGGGCCTTGGACTCTTGCAGGCCTCTCTACCTCGGGTTCTACAAGCCCAAATAATACGAGGGGAAGTATTTATATACAAATTAAAAATATCTACAAGAGTTTTCAACTAAAAACGGTTTTCATCTACTCTGTATACCCGGCTGCATATTGGGCATCTTTAACTTAGGTAGCCTGGTATAATCCAAAAGTAACAATAATAATTCATTTTTATAGATTTTAAATTACATGTAATTGATTTTATTTCACTTCAAACTGTCTAAAAAAAAAAAAAAAAAAAAAAGAAAAGAAAAGAAAAGAAAAGAAAAAAGAAAGAAAAAGAAAAAAAAAACCCCTGGAAAACAAGAATTCCGCTTTTTCAGAATTTAGTGTCGCTCCGATGAAAAAAAAAATTATATAAAAATAGTACAAAACATATTTCAATTTTAAGACTTACAGCATACGCTTTTATTTTATGTAAAATGGCGTCATTCGCATCCACTTAAGAATTCCACATTTACGATTCACTCTTAAACATCAAAGTACTGTAAAGTATGCATAGGACGCCACTATCGCGAAATAATACACAAATGCAGCAAAAAGATGCCGTCATTAAAGGAACTTGACTGAAAAAAAAAACGGCTGTCTAATCATTCATAGGTCTTCAGTTGTTTGTAACATTAATATAGAGACTTAAAATTAAATATATTTTATAATAGCTCCATGTTTTAAGAGAAATCATTCATTTATATATATATATATATATATTTCAAAATAACACGTATTTTAATTACATTTTCTTTCGATTGTTATGAAAAAAATGGCAACAACTATATATAATTAATATTTTACAACTATTTTTCCTTTATTTTCTAGAGAAATGGAGTTCTTCCGTTGTCAATATTAAGCAAATGGCTCCAAAAACTACAAAAAAATTAATATTTCAAAAATAAATGGAGATGCAGTTTTCAAACAAATTGCATTTAAAAGTCCTTTTTTTCCAATACGACGGTATAAAAATTGAAAATGTGCGATGCTTAGAAGTTTAAAAAATTGCTATAGAGTATTTAATCGTACTGCTTTGTTTTACGGCTGGCTTCTGTAAGGTAATGCTATTTTTTGGAGACGACACAAAATAAGCTGGGAGAAAGAAATAGCATACCGTACCGGAAAAAAAAAAGCTGGAGTCGGTTTGATTTTTAGCGACTCTGACTCTTTTGCTCAAAAATATTCCTGACTCCGACTTTGCAGCCCTGGTATCTACTGACCAAATTATTGTGTAATTTCACCACTTTTTGGGATGTCCCCAAACTTCTCACAAAGCGATGTAAGTGTGTAGAAAATTTCGTTAAAATAATTTTATTATTGTTAAAGGTAAGGGGGAAAATCTAGACTTGGTTTGAAGTGAAACACTCTGTATCTTTACATTGTTTTATTTAACGCAGCTTGGTTTTTATATGTAAAGCTGAATTTTTGTAATCGATTTTTCACTTATTTCCTGATAGGATAGAATTACGGGAATTATATACAAAGGTTTGTTTCCGACGACAATACAGCATTTTAATATTTTTAAATTTTAATTATAAATTAATAATTTCATTTTAGCAATTTTTTCGTTATCCAGCTACAGGTGATAAATCGCTAGATATTCTTTATGGTTACAATTTTATACGAGTTGTAACAACAATGGATTGAATATGTCGGTACAAAAGTGTCGGTACAAAGGTGTACAAAGGTCGGTACAAAGGTGTCGGTACAAAGGTTTGTTTCCGACGACAATGCAACATTTTAATATTTTTAAATCTTAATTATAAATTAATAATTTCATTTTAGCAATTTTTTCGTTATCCAGCTACAGGTGATAAATCGCTAAATATTCTTTATGGTTAAAATTTTATACGAGTTGTAACAACAATGGATTGAATATGTCGGTACAAAGGTGTCGGTACAAATATGTCGGTACAAAGGTTTGTTTCCGATGACAATACAACACTTTAATATTTTTAAACCTTAATTATAAATTAATAATTTCATTTTAGCAATTTTTTCGTTATCCAGCTACAGGTGTTAAATCGCTAAATATTCTTTATGGTTGCAATTTTATATGAGTTGTAACAACAATGGATTGAATTATGTGCCAAACTACACTCGAAAAAAAAGGCGGCTTGGCTGTAAAGCTGCAAAAACTGAATATTTTAAACAGTAACAAATGGAAACTATAAATAAAAAAATAAAGAGTGTAATGTATTTTTTTAAACGCTTTAATCAATTAATAGTTTCATATTAATTAATGATTAATAATATGATGATAAATTATGATTATACGTTGAGAAATCAAATTAGAAATCCTGAAAGATAATTTAAAATATACTGTTTTTTTTTCATGTCGCCATATTCTAAAAGAGAAACAATGCAAAAATTATGCATTTTTTAATAAATTCACTAGCTTGCGCTGTCTACCAAGCGTAAATTAAAGCTGTGAATTTCCCAAAACAAGTGCTTACGCCAAATTAATATATTGTAACGAAACTTTTTTCGAAAAATCATCAGTTGCAATCGTGAAATCAGGCTTAATTTTCAAGTTTAATATTAACTGTTTATAATAGAATGTATATAAAAAGAATTATCTACTTTTATACCAATAATGTCCAAATAAAATTGTTATGTCAGCTTTCTGTGATGAGTAATTGTTGATTTTGCTATGTACTATCAATCCCTCTGTTTTTGTTTCAAGAGACTGGTAGACATCCTGTCTTTCAAATAAATATGTTTAGTTTTCTGCTAAATCCCTTGTCTGTGTAATAAAGTTCTCGTAAAATGGCTCTTTTTTTTTCTGAAAATGCGATAATCCTTGTCTAAGAGTCACATTGTCTGAAAAATGATAATGCTGAGCTGGAATGGAATACTCCAACCGAAACTTGCCAAAGTTAAAATTACGATATGCAAACGAAGTGAGACTAAGAAAAAGATTTCAAAACGTCGCAGGGAATTTTAACACCACACTCTTATAAGTGTTACATCACCCGGAAAATAGGTATTTTACAACCATTTACAATTTTGCTACCCACTGTGATCTGCTAAAAGGAGTTTACGTGTTTATCAGTCCATGTACAGTCCCAGAAAAAAAAAGTAAACACTCCTACTGATTTTAACATAAATAATAGTAGAAAAATAATACAAATACCAATTGTAAAATTCGACTGGGATGTAGCACTTTTAAGTGAGATTTAAAAAAATTCTCTTAGAGGGCTATCTTAATATTAAAATTAACAAAAAAAATTAAATTTATGAATGACACAATAAATAAATTACATAGCTTTCAGTTGACTTAAATACAATTGAATATCTTATTTCAGAAACCCCTAAGTGCAGAATTTTAAATAGACATATTTTAATGATAAAAGGAAGATAAAATAAATTTTTCCCTGAGAAATTATGGGATTTCTGCACTAATACATGTTTCACCTCTATGTTTTCATCTGTTTTGCTATTTTTATGATATTATTGACCTGATTAAAAGATCAAATATAACAAATCTAGAAAAATAATATAAATATATAAATTTATCTTTTATCGCAATATCAAAATGGACAAAAAATTTAAATTTATGAATGACACAATAAAAAAAAATTACATATCTTCCAGTTGACTTAAATAGAACTGAATCACCTATTTCAGAAACTTCTACACACAGAATTTCAAATATTTATATTTTAATGATAAAAGTAAGAGAAAATAATAAATTTTCCCCTTAGGTGTTATGGAATTTCTGCAATAATATGTTTCACCTCTATGTTTTCATCTGTTTTGCTATTTTTATGATATTATTAAACTGATATAAAGATAAAAAAAAATAAAAAATCTAGAAAAATAATATAAATATTAATTGTGAAAATCGACTGTAAAATAACGACCACTTTTAATTGATATTTTAAAACTTTTCTTAGGGCACTATCTCAATATTAAAATGGACAAAAATAAATAAATTTATTAATGACACAATAACATTCAATTGACTTAAATACAGTGGCGGTCAAAAGTTTCCGGCTAGCATAAAACTTTTCGTTAATTTGTAAGTATACCCATATGA
The DNA here is from genome assembly GCA_963932465.1 of Maratus speciosus. Classification (NCBI taxonomy): domain Eukaryota; kingdom Metazoa; phylum Arthropoda; class Arachnida; order Araneae; family Salticidae; genus Maratus; species Maratus speciosus. The sequence continues at coordinate 150,453,080 of OZ010788.1, forward strand.
AGATGAATCTCAAAGTGATGCTTATACACTTTATTGACATAATAGATAGAAACTTATTTATGGAATAAAAAATAAATATTAATAAATTTAACTGACAAAATAAATTGCAAAAGAAAACGCATTTCTCAAAAGTTTCCGGCCACCTTGGCAAGTTTGGACAAAATGGTATTATAACAGAAAATAACAGTGATCACCAACATTTACAAATACTATTTTGTATTCATACATTTAGCAATAAGTACCGCTGCGCAGCAACGTGGCATCGATTCAATGAACAGTTGTAGATCGTCAATGCTAATTTTTTTCCGCGGTTCTTGCAATTTTTGTGAAAATGCTCCTAAATTGGAATATTTATAATTCCACACACGTTTTCAAATTAGTTTAAAAGGTTTTCTATAGTATTCAGATCGGGTGACTGGGCTTTCCATATCAAAAACGGAATTTTTTTGTGCAAAAGCCACTGCTTGACGAGCTTGCATGTATGGTTTTGGTCGTTATCAGGATGAAACAAATAGTTGCGACCGCAATTTCCCCTACAATAAGGCAACAAAAGATCTTGCAAGACATTCTTATGCATTGCACTATTCATCTTGCCACGGATTTCAAATAACGGACAGGCGCATTTTCCAGAAAATGCTCCCCACAGCATAACGTGTCCTCCGCCATGCTTCATTGTAGGAATAACATATCTCGAATGTTATTTTTTGTTTTTAGGTCATCGGTTGTAGAGTCTGCTATCACTCCCCAAAAGATTGAACGACGATTCATCGGAAAATAGTACTTTTTCCAGTTTTCACTCGACCATTTTTTGTAATCCTTGGCAAACGCCAGTCGGGCCCTCTGATTTTTTTAACTTATGAAATTTTTTTTAACGCCGACTATTCCATAAAGACCTACGTCACGTAAGCGTCTTGACACGGTAGACTGACTTATTTCAGCGATATTTTAACACCGTAAATCGCGGGGAATTGCAGCGGCTTTTTTTTGCGGGTCAACAACTGCTTTTCTCCTGATAATTCTGCCCACACGAATAGTCGTTTTCCGGGGTCTCCCGGACAGTGGCAAGTTCCGAAGGCCATGACCATCTTTATATATATTTAAAAAATATCGTTCACAGTAAATTTTCCGATCGACAACTTTGCCGCAAACTCACGAGAAGATTGTTCCTTTAGGGACAAATAAATCACTCGTTTAGGAAGAATAAATTGTTCAACTTTTCATTTTTGAATTTCAAATACGTTATTCACGTTGATTAATTAACAAACATGGCCAAAAAACACTTTACCGATAGCAAAAACTAACGGATGACGAATGGCCGGAAACTTTTGCACAAGCGAATTTCGAATTCCTCCCCTTTGCTCCTTTGCATCAAGTATCTTCAGTATCCAATCAAAATGATCACGTGGTCAGAGGTACTTTCCTTATTCCTAACTTTTGGAGCAATTGTGCTTCTTCTTCGCAGAAACGTTTTGTCAAACAAAACAAAGAGACTAAGTGGCCGGAAACTTTTGACCGCCATTGTACAATTGAATCGCTTATTTCAGAAACCCCTAATTGCAGAATTTTTCATTTTAAAAATAAAAGGAAGAGAAAATAAATTTTTCCCTTCGAAATTATGGGATTTCTGCACTAATATATGTTTCACCTTTATGTTTACATTTATTTTACTATTTTTATGATATTATTGAGCTGACTGAAAGCTAAAAATAACAAACTTAGAAAAATAACATAAATATCAATTGTAAAAATCGACTGGAAATATTGCCAACTTTGAATTGATATTTTAAAATTCTCTATCTCAATATTAAAATTAACAAAAAAATTAAATTTAGGAATGACAGATTAACAAATTCTACATGTTTCAATTGACCTGCATATAACTGAATCGCTTATTTCAGAAACCCGTAAATGCAGAATTTCAAATAGATATATTTTAATGATAAAAGGAAGAGAAAATAAATTCTCCCCTTAACAGTTATGGGGTTTCTGTAGTAATATATATTTCACCTCTATGTTTTAATCTGTTTTTCTTTTATTATGATTTTATCAAACTGAGTGAAAGTGAATTCTAACCAATAGGAGTTTTATAGTAAACTTCAATTTTACTTGGTCACTTTTCAAATTTGAAAAATATTACATCTGAAATTCAAACATGCCCGGTAAAGTAAAGGAAGCATTTTTCAAAACTAACAAATCTAAGCTTTATATAAAACTTCAATTTTATTTTGGTGTATTACAAAAATAAATAAATAAATAAATTCAAATGTTTAAAAAAATTACTCCTGATTTTCAAACATGCGAGATAGTGAATGAAATATTTTTCAAAACTACAAATCTGCGCTTTATAGTATATTTCAATTTTATTTTGGTCACTTACAAAACAATTTAAATAAACTCAAGTTTTGAAAAATATTACCCCTGAATTTCAAACATGCCAGGCAAATTGAATGAGGCATTTTTCCCAATGTAAAATTTGTTTTAGGAACAGGTGATTCATTTTGTGAAATACAAATTAAAGCCTTTAAGTATACTTTACGGTATACTTTAAGTATACTTCAAGTATACTTTAAGCTTTTTGTGTGTCGCTTGTGCGATATCGTGTCGCTTGTGGGATTTTTGCCAGTAAACGAATATATCAAAAGGACGTGTAATGAGTGTATACAGAATTTATTTCACTGAGGTTTCGCGCCAACTACAGCAGTATTGCTCGGGGTGTATTGCACCCAGGGCTGCGGAGTCGGAGTAGGATCTGTTAAAATTCCCGGAATCGGAGTCGTCCATTTTACAAGCAGCTCTGCGTTGTCGGAGTCGGCCCATTTTTGAGCGAAAGAGTGGGAGTCGGAGTCGGATCTGTTAAAATTCCCGCAGTCGGAGCCGAAGTCGCCCATTTTACCCACCGACCCCGCAGCTCTGATTGCACCAGATCCGAACACGAACTTGCTGCTTACACTCAATCCAAAGCCCTATGCAATACCGATACACTTCAACCCGAACACGAAATAAAAGAAAATTAATTCACATTTAATAAAGTTATGGAAAAATGCTCCACAATTTTTAATATCAGTTTTAACTTTTTTTATATAGAAAATTATTCACTTATTAATATTCAAATGTATTGTTAGGTCAAAACCTGACCCGAAACCGGTCTAAACCCGAAACATTTACAGTCAACTCGACCCGCAACGAAAAAAGTTAGTCAACACAAACCGGTTCCGGCCGGGTTGGGTTTGGGTAATATTATGCAATTATGTAATATTATGTTTTTAACTCCTAAAAATTTCAAAATGCTTGGACGTAAAGCGAATATTTTTTAAAAAACATTTAAAATACCGGACGACCCCCCCCCCCCCCATCTCTTTTTCCGGCATATTTCAAAATTGCTCATCGACGCCGAAAATCAAAATACGCAAAAAAGATAATAAAAAACATCATATACTTTCAGTTCTTTTTACAACAGTGCAAACCATTTCAAAAAATATTAACAATCTGAAAAAAAAAATTCATCCCTCGAAGTAATTTTTCGTTTTTTCCGCGCATTTTGCCGCAAGATTAACATTACGCCTATTTTGATTAAAAAGATGTATTTGATTTTATACAATAGCTCTGAAATGTTAATACTATATACTAACATTTTAGCTAACGCTAGAGTATCGATTTGGTTCAGGTATAGTCAGATTTAAGGGTGAAAAATAATCAGTTTGAAATTTAAAAACTTTTCACTCAGGATTTCGATGTGAAAAAAAATATATATATATATGTATCATTATAATTTACGGGTAAAACAGTGATTTTTGCACCTAAATATGAATATTTTATCACGAAAATTACGCACTCGTTGGAAACATATCGCCATCCCCCACCCCCGTTGCAGATATTTCGAGCCCTCTTACCACAAAATATTAGTTTTTTTTTTTTTTTTTTTTTTTTTTTTTTTTTTTTTTTTTTAACGATTTTTCATACGATCAGCGGGCACGTGTTTCAGACAAAATCGAGTTAAAGGTATAAAATCATACAAATTTAGGGTTCATTTACCAACATTATCACCGGCCCGGGCAACGCTGAGTGGGTCAGCCAGTTATAAATAAAATAAATTATGCGTTAAAGTTCGCACTTTTCTTCATAGTAATATCATAGTGTTATAGTTCATATTTCAAAATTATGGAAATTCTAAAACAAAAATACATATTTATATTTGACTTTTATTTAATCATTATATTCAGACAACAAAATATAGTGAGAAGAATATAGTTTTAGTAACGATAAATGAACATATATAAAAGTAATTTAATATTAAATGGTGAAAACTTTTAATAACTTTAGTTATAAAACGTTTTGCCTAAATTACATAAAGGCACAGGGGATAAATGCATTTTTTTCTCAAAACAGTGCGTATGTATTTAATAACGGCTGGATATTATTTTTTACGTACAATGGTGAGTTAGATAAACAATTATTTTTTCTAAAGCCATTATTTTATATATTAATGTATTAGCAAAAGAAATTATTACATTGTAGTATATTTATGAAAAGGACCCAATCTTGAAACTAATTTTGTATTAATGCAGTATCTAAAGATTCGGCATAAAATTATTTTTTTAAAATTAAAATGTAATTTAAATTCGTGTTCTTAAATACATACAATGTGAACTTTCTCGATTCTAAAGATGCAGATATATCTCTTAGTTGCGTCGTCCGTTGAAACATATATCAGCCATAGGGGTCCCAGGGACATAATGACGGAGATTAGAGTTTAAGAAGGCAATTGTTATTCACTAATATGCATTTGAAACGAAAATGATGTTTCCGACTTTGGTTATGTAGTCTTAACAGATCATTCATCATTAATCATCATCAATCAGTCTAAATCATTAACAGATTAAATGATTTAGACATAATAATGGTTCTTAGCTTTTGTCATATGGATATTTTTTATTTAACAGAGTATACGATGTCATAAAAAAGTGATTTTTAAGGGGAAAAAAATACTGAATTTTTTTTTTTTTACTTACATTCAGGTTTTTTGGCGACAACCCTACATTATTATATACATTAGAATCCTGCATGGGTCGGGTACAGAACAGCTCCCATTAGAAAGATTTTTTATTGTTTTTTAAATACTTTTAATTTTTTATATCCTTGTCCATATTTCTTCTATTATTCATCTGTGGCGCTATCTTAGTTTTTCTCGTGTGGTTTTGCGCGGAATTTTGGCAAATCGTGTATCCAAGAAAATGAATTTTATTTTTATTAAAAATGGTTACTATTTATGTCGACAGTTTAAATACTTCATATTAAGCGGGTGTTAGTTCAACATTAAGCCGATTTTACACAATATATTTCAATAAAATAATTATACCCTATAAAAAAGTGATCACCCAAATCATCGCATAAAATAGCTATAGTATCAATAGTATGAGAATAATATATATTAATTGAGATCATACATAAATTAGGCTTCATCTGCCGCCTACAATTTGAACGCATTAATTGCACGAACTTTAATTTTTCAAATCATAATGCCTACTTTTGACATTACATTCGAGTTCATTGGATTAAATCAGCGTAATCATAGATACATGCATTTTTTTTATGAAATCTTTAAAAAACCTGCCATTAGTTTTCACGATATAGATGCAGTGGTTCCCAACGTATGGCGTGCGCCCCACAAGGGGGCAATTTGAACTTTTAGGGGGGAAATTCCCCATTTGTTATAATATCATTCCCTATTATTTATTTTGTAAAATTAATGTTGTAGGCTAAAAATAAAAGTTACACGTTCAAATTTAAAAAGTAAATGAAAAAAAAGTTTTATATTCAATATTCAAAAAGTATTCATTCAAACGTTCAAAATGTAATCAATACCAGAATAATTATATGAAATTTTTCTGTGATATTTATACATTTCTATCTTAACGATTTCTATAATTTTTCTAATTTAAAAGTATTTTAGAATTTTAGGCAACTTCTTTGGCTATTTATAGAACGCGACTTCTCGCTTTGCAATATTTTAAGTGAAGAAACTTTTACAATTGAAACTATTCAAGTGGATATCTAACGTCTTTGTAACGTGCGTCCTTTAGAGAATTCTGAATTTTTTCCCTAATGTAATCGCAGATAAATTTATTAAACGTAATGTAATCACTATTATGTGATTAAATAAGAAAATTCTTCATTCCAAATTTGCTGATAAAAATAACCAAAGATTCAGGGCACTCTGTACGTCACGTATACATGGAGGGGTTTAAACTGGCTGTCTCAACCATTTATGTTCCGATAGTATTTTAAAGTATCAATTGAACAATAATGTTATAGATATTTGATTCTTCCTTTACATATGGAACGTTTCATGGTTAATGTTAAATACTTTACTCTATCATTGGTAGATTAAAATAGTGGTGCTTGGAATTAATAAAAAAACGTTTTAGAATGATAATTCCACGCTTTCGTATATCACTGGTGGGAAATTCTATTCTGCCTTTAATTTTCTTCATATACGATATTAAGTTTCTGCTCTGAAACATCCCAACATTTGTAAGTAACACCATTGTATATTTTTTACTTTCTTTTTAAGGTCTGGAAAAAAATATTATTTAATAATACCGAGATTAAGAACCTTGAAGCCACTTTTAGTATACTTGTAGATGATATATAGAAGAATAACACAACCGGAGATTATTTTTTTCATATGATTGAGCTTTTCTCGCATAATTTTTATGCTCATTTCGTGCAAAATACTCGAAAATTTCTATTATGGTTTTAACACACATCGAGAATTTCTGTCTGATTGCTAAATTATAAATTTAATGCTAAAAACATCGGGATTTCCAACTGAAATGTTATAAATTTTGCGTAAACAAGACACTAATAACATGATAAAAGTCTCTTACTGTTTGAAACATAGGAAATAATTGCAAACAGTGCACAAGACAAAAAGTAGGAGGTACATATCTTTCTTCGAAATGAAGAAAATTCATTAATGTTATTTAAAAGACTGCTTAATATTGATAAAGATGATAACCCTAAAATGGTTCTTGTGCAATGTGTTCACAGCTGCCAACTGGTAGGATTCTTTGGTACTAGTAACTAAGAAGAGAAATCTTCTCTTTTTACCCGACTGCCAAGAAGAGTTATGTGTTTCACGCGTATCTGGGTATGTGGATTTCTTTATACCCTCGAAACATCCCAATGGCTGGATGGATTCTAATGAATGAGGTCTCTATCGATTCGTCTTAATCGTCAGATGAGTATAGGCTAGGTTTTGTTTTTATATATTCAAAATGGTGGCCATAAAATATAAATTGGCGGCAGAGACGAAAAAAAATCACGCACCCTATTGAGTGGCATATCATTGGATAGTTCTTTTAAAATGAAGAGGATGTTTCATTGACTATTGTACAGTCAGAAGTTCCGTTTAAATATTACACAACCTGGAAGTTGTGTAGGTAGGATCTCTAACTTTACTGCAACTCTAACCTTCATAAACACCTATAGACCTCATCAAAACAATGTTTATAGACAGGAACTAATAATTAAACACAACTTAGAAGTCATAGATACAAGTAGATAAAAAATAGGTAAGTAATATAAAAAAAAAATAGTTTCACATTGATGAGAAATAATTAATTAGTTTGCTTTTTACGCAGTCGGGTTTTTTATTTTTCAAATTTAAATTTTACTTGTTTAAATTGTAGAATTCTGCGTTAGAATAGGGCGATTTTTTTAAAAAATAATGATGCCAAAGAATCGTAGAAATCGGCAGCACAATAAAATTTTTCTAAATATAAATACCAAGATGCATTTCATTTATAAAGTTTTATTAAAAATATATGCACTTTCTTCATGGGAATAACAATTCATTTTGATAACAATTATATGTTAGAGAGGGAGAGGGGGCATAATCGTTTTACTGATACTTTGGTGGGGCGTGTGCAAAAAAAGGTTGGGAAAAACTGATATAGAGGCATTTTACTTTTCCACTGTCTAAACAGACCGTCTGTAAGTTACACATTGTATTTCCTAAAAAGAAAATCTTAGAAAGCAAACGAAAACAAAATTACAGAAAATTTTCTTTTCTATAAAGTTACTCTCATTTTTTTTCCCCTTTTTATTAATTGCATGTTTTCTATACCATTTCCTCGTAAGATCTTATACAATTTCACTTTTAAGTGAATAAACTATGCACATTTCGTTTACTCTAAGGAATTCAAGTTAAGATGCTTAATTATTTGGTAAACTAATATATGATTAATAATATGCATATGATTGTAAATATAATAAAAAAAATAAAAGATGACTCGTAACTGTGAAATTAAATAATAATAAAGAAATACAGTGACGGATCCTTTACAAATGAATGCAGATAATTAAGGTTTTTTACACACAAAATTGAAATAGTTGTAAAATAATAAAAACACATCAATTACAGTCATGATATACGAATACGATGAGCTATCTAATAAAGAAATAATGAATATTTAAGATATTATAACTAGAATTTATTCTTTTGCCTAATAGTGATTTTGTAATGATTCAACAAAGTTTTGTTCTTGGTAGGAAAATTTTCTTTTAATCATTACAAAATAAATGTTAGTCAAAGGAATAAAAGTTAAATATTACTATCTTAAATACTCATTATTCCTTTATTAAATAATGAATGCTATTTTTGTATTATTTTTCCTGCCACTTTCCAAAGCATTAATAATCTACCTCGAAGATTAATAAAATTCTACCATAAAGTTTATTGTTTAAAAATAGCGATTAGACAAATAACAATAAAACAATCGTCAGTGATATTAATAAATAATAATAATAATAATAATAATAATAATAATAATAATACGCCCTGTTTTATATTTAATAGTGTATAAATAATTATGCATGCAGAAGGAAGGTAATTAAATTCGTTTTATTAACCTTAAAACCAGGGATTTACAAATTATATAAAGTTGTGTAGCTAGCAAAAAAATATATAAACCAGTAAGGAATATCCCCCCCCATTTTTCACACACACACACACACACACACACATACATACATACACCGTAGGCAGTTTTATTTTATCTTATTTTCATTTCATAAAGCACAAGAGTTAGTTTTTTTTATGAACTGATTGAGAAAGAATAATCATGAGCATAGAGTTTCTGGTATTCGCTAGTTTATGGCCTTGACTCAAATTACTCAGTTAATAAAAAGACGAAACGCATAATTACAAAGTTTGAATTAATAAACTATGCAATAAGTACGGATAACATAAGAAAAACAATCGTTCTTACACTGTAAAAAAAACGACATTTTTACAGTACAAAGTACTGTTCATCTCGCGCACAAACTCGATCACAGTGATTGTGCTGTATCTTTCTTTGGTTTCCTGACTATTTTAACATACAAAATACAGTAGTTGCGTAAAATTAACAGCACAATGTGCTGGCAGTTTGGACGCCAGCAGTTTGTGCTGTAAAAAAATGCGTCCAAATTGCCAGCACATTGTGCTGTTAATGTTACGCAACTACTGTATTTTCCATGTTAATATAGTCAGGAAACCAAAGAAAGATACAGCACATTCACTGTGATCGAGTTTGTTCTGACAAATCTACAGTGGTTTTTTTACAGTGTAGCTAATTAAAAAATGATTTTGAAAGATATTACTTAGCCAAAGCACTGAAGAGTATCCTTAGAGTGTAAGCTTCAAGGCACTTTACCTTAGATAACAGTGTTACTAACACTTTTAGTGACATAGTTACTATCATAACATTTATTTTTTCTGCCAATATTTCCGTCAAAAAGAAAAAAAAATCGAAAGGCCGGAAACATAGTCGCCAGTTAAAACATTTCGGTGCCCTGACCTTTAACACTCTGCCCGTGAATAAAAATTGCCAATAATGCAGTTTATTATTACTATCATTACTGCTACTACTAATAATACTGTTGTTGTTGTTTTTTCTTTATTCTTGATATTTCATAAACATTTTAATGAAAAATTTCCTTGCATTCTTTCCTCTGAAACCGTGAGAATAATACAGGAAACTAGCCTTTTGTTGTATTTTCTTCCGGACATTTCATTTTTTCTTTATTACTGTAACATTCTTAATATTTACTATCTTTGAGATAATTCATAAAGATAATGCATATGTTCGCCACCACATTGCTCAAAATGGGAAACGCGATTTGAAAATCAGCATCGGAGACTAAATAATATACTTCCGCTAAGTGCAAAACTATGTGTTCAAAAAATACTTCTTAAACTGCGGAACTGAATTATTCATGCAGAGCTTCGCAGCAAACTTCTTATGAATGATCTTAATGTAAAGTTAATGCAAAGGGCGAGCAAAGAATAGAAAGCTTCCTAGTCGGCAGCAACTTTAGAGGGCGTTTATCTATTAATCCTCTCGTGCCGCCGTGATAAGATAATAATCAAAATTATTTCTGACAGGCTTGACTTTAAACATTCTTTCTCTAGATTTGTCTAACACGCAGTCACTTAACAACAACAGCAAAAAGTCTTTTAGAACTCAAACTCCAAGTTATTTAATGGCAAGCTCTCAAATCGTTTTAACATTCATATCGCAACTGCTACAGATTGCGAAGCATTTAGGAGAAAAGCCATGTAAACCCTTTCCGATCTGACATCCATATAGCTCTTAATTAACATATCTTTACATTGAATATTATTTTGTATTTACGATTACTTTTGTTATTATCTGCATGTGGTAAAGGATGGTATATGTGTTTTTACACTTACTACTAGCAGACTTCGCCTGCCAATCTGGTTGGTTTCTCCAAACTGAAAAAAAAAAAAAAAACGGAGATTCTACTGGCAATCAAGACACCAGTACTATTTCTGTATTTTTACGGAAATTTTTTCCCTTAAATTACAGAAAAATTTCCGTTTTTCTGATTAAAAACGGAAATTTTTCTGTAATTTATGGGGGAAAAATTCCGTTAAAAAAATCGGAAATAGCCCTGGCGTCTAGATTGCCAGTAGAATCTCCGTTTTTTAGTCTGTTTTTTTCTTACAGTGAAAAGGAGCCTTGAACAAATTGAAATAGATCAGGGATTTTTGCCTTGTATTTTAAAGCAATATGAACCTTTACCTCGAATGTCTTTCCGGTCTGCTCAAAGCGATACGAACGCCATTGTGCTGTTATGATTTCTAATGATGACAAAATTTAGGTTGTTAAGGGCTAAGTCTTTCATAATCGGATTCGTATGATTATAGGATCTTTCCCCATAATTCTATAACCAAGGAACGTAGAACGATATGTTACGTATTAACCTTTCCTGAAAAATTATCTAACTAATAGTGCAAGTCCCATCAAAACCTATCCAGCAGAATTCGATTTAAAAGCAGCCGGAACGAAATTCCCATTTGCATTTTATATATACAAAGGGATAAACCTGGGCTTCCTGGGTTACACATTATAGATGAAAACCATCATATATACATTATTTTTTATGTTAACATCCTTTTTTCTCTTCACGTACTAAAGGCACAGCGATGAAGAAGGTATTTTTCGAAAGATTCTGCAAGCGGCTTTTGACACAGCATACTAAAATATCGTTAAAACACGTTGGTTGATAGAAAGAATTGCAAATTAAATGTTAATCAAAAATTAATGAAAAAAGTATCAGCAAATTATCACAAAGATTACGGTGAACAAGCCTCGCACTGATACTAACTACTAAATCATATTTATATGAAAAGAAGAAATAATGCATTAAAATAAAATTTTGAAACGTATTAAAAGCGATATTTTCTTACTGGTCTCACGTCAGGATTTAACAACCGAAGAAATCTCCAAAAATCTGAAAATTAATTTTAAAAAGAAATGAAAATTGAGTAAATTGCGATGCAGTTTTCAAATAAATTATGATGTAGTTTTCGAACAAATAGCATTTGAAAGTTTATTTTTTCCCCTATTCGACGGTGTAGCAATTGAAAATGTGCAGTATTTAGAAGTTTAAAAGATTTTAATAAAAAATAATCAAAGTTAAATTTAATCGTCTACCGTTGGCACCGTCAAAATTACGTCAGCATTACGCACAGACACGTTTGTTCTATATAATGTAGATAGACAGCAGATTAGCACTTCATTTATGTTTCAGCATTTAGTAATAATACGAATAAAAAAGAGTTTTATCGAAGCTGTATAAAAAATATCTGTGTAAGTATGTAGGCAGGTAAATTAAAGATTACAAAGAATAGAATAACATTTTCTATTTTTCTATAGGCAAAGCATCTTCCGAAAATGATTCAAAATTGGCATTTTCATGCATTTTTCGGAAAATCAAATGCAGTCGAACTTCCCTTTAACGAAGTTTTCTACTTAACGAAATTTTCTGCTGAACCTTGACTTTGAACACAATTAACATGTAAATTGATCTCCATATTACAAAACATATATGCTATATAAAGAAGTTTTTTCCACTTTCGTGCGTGTACAACATTCAAACGGAGAGGTTGCTGTCGTGATGGTTGTATGAATTTATTTCAGCGGGTTGTATGAAAATGAAATTATTAATTTATTTAAACCTTTCCATTCAAAAGAATAAATGCTAAAAGCCTTCTGTACAATAAGAAGGGGATTCCAGTTTCACGAATTTATTACGGGTGGATTGTTCGAATACTTAAAAAAGTGCGAAATTTTTTATGAACAGTGTAATTTTTATAAGAAACCTGTTCAAAGTAATATTACAGAGTTTTTTTAAGTTAAGGATTTGGAATACTGAGAAAAAAGGAAAAAGGAACGCTACGCTTTAGTTTTTATTTTATCTCTCTTTATTATGTGTTTTTTAAACATTATTCCAATTAATTTTTTCTCATATGTTGACAGTGTATTAAAAAACAGCTACTGCCAGAATTAAAATACACTTTTCCATCGTTTCCATTTTATGTAAATTTTTATGAACAGGGTATTTTTTATAATAGACCTGTACAAAGAAATATTGCAGAGTTTTTTAAGTTAAGGATTTGGAATACTAAGAAAAAAGAGAAAAGGAACGCTACGCTTTAGTTTTTATTTTATCTCTCTTTATTATGTGTTTTTTAGACATTATTCTAATTAACTTTTTCTCATACGTCGACAGTGTATTAAAAAACAGCTACTGCCAGAATTAAAATACATTTTTCCATCGTTTCCATTTTATGTAAATTTTTATGAACAGGGTATTTTTTATAAGAGACCTGTACAAAGAAATAATCAGAGTTTTTTAAGTTAAGGATTTGGAATACTGAGAAAAAAGGAAAAAGGAACGCTACGCTTTAGTTTTTATTTTATCTCTCTTTATTATGTGTTTTTTAAACATTATTCTAATTAATTGTTTCTCATATGTTGACAGAGTATTAAAAAACAGCTACTGCCAGAATTAAAATACACTTTTCCATCGTTTCCATTTTATGTAAATTTTTAAGAACAGGGTATTTTTTATAAGAGACCTGTACAAAGAAATATTACTGAGTTTTTTTAAGTAAAGGATTTGAAATACTGAGAAAAAAGAGAAAAAGAAAGCTACGCTTTAGTTTTTTTTTACCTCTCTTTATTATGTGTTTTTCTTTAGACATTATTCTAATTAAATTTTCCTCGTATGTCAAAATTGCATTAAAAAACAGCTACTGCCAGAATTAAAATACATTTTTCCCTTGTTTCCATTTTATGTGTATTTTTCAGTTTATGCGTGTGTATTTATTATACAAATTTCATGAATTTGAGTTGATTTCTATCTAACGAATTTTTTTCACAAAGAAGTGTTTAAGTGTAATGACGAGACTTTATGTTTTTTAGGGTACTGAATTAAAAAATGACCTCCGTTTCCATCCATCACGTGCAGTATTATCGCAAAATGTGGGGAGTTTACATTACAAAAGCACAACTGCGATGAAAAAAAACAATGTTTTATTGCAAGAAACAATGTTCCAAATTATACTGCAAGTTCCAAATTATTCTTCACCCTTTGCTTACAATTTGCATTGCCGTAGATGTGTGAATCGTAGTAGAAGCTTATGTCTGTGTGTAACTGTTTTTGTTCATTCCTCAAATTCCTCGTATTTTCTATTTGTATTTCTCTTGAGTGTCACTCTTAGAAATATGAAATTAATACATGGAATCATTATTGGATATGGTTTTTTACTCAAGAATAGGATAGCATATTTCAGGTTAAAAAGAGAAATTTTATGCTTAATTGAACTACACTAGTGAAAACAATTAAAGGGACAAACGGTTTTTTTTTAAAACAAAACAAAATAAGTTATCCCTATACGCAAATAAGGTATCAGATGATAGTTAAGCTCGTCGCGGACAAACCTGCCACGCAGTGGTATCTGTGGTCATAAGAAAGTGGCGCTGTGATCACGTTTGTTCAGAGGTGCCTCATTTGATCGCCGAAGCTTGCAGCGGAAGGGCGTTTTGAAGCATCGTAGCATAACCCAATCCTTGTTTTTTAAATTTCTTTGTTTACCCATCGTTAGTATGACTAGTCGACATCGTCTAGATGATGCCACAAGATGGCAGATTGTTGGAAGACTCGAGGCCGGCCAATCACAGGCTACCTGTTCTAAGGACCTCGGTGTTCCGTGAAATGTGGTGTCTACTCTGTGGAAACAGTTCACAGAGACCCAAACAGTGATCCCCGGACCTGGTCAAGGCCTAAAAAGGGCAACAACGCCAGCTGAAGACCATTATTTGAGACTTTTAACCAAAAGGGATGGGTCCGCGACAGCGAAACAACTGTCTCGTCACCTGTATAATGCTACAGGAACATCCATTTCACGGAAAATAGTCACCCAAAGACTTAATGCAGGTGCCCTGTAGTCTGCATCCCTTTGGCTGTGAACCACGAAAAGTCCCATCTAACATGGTACCAAGAACACCTGTCTTGGACAGAGGATAGTTTTGGGGCGGTTCTGTACAGTGATGAGTCACGATTCAGCCTGGACAGCGACTCGAGACGTGTTCTCATCTGGAGAGAACCCCAGAGTCGATATCGGCCCTCTAACATTGTCGAAAATGATCCCTAGGCTGGAGGTGCTCTGATGGTCTGGCAAGCATCAAGGCAGACGGGCGTACCGACCAAAATATGTTTGATAGAGGTACTCTGACAGGTCAGCGGTACAGGGACGAGATTCTTGCATCCTCTTTGAAACTTTTCCGCGAAGCACATGGACCAAATTTCTTTTTAATGGACAATAACGCCCGTCCACATAGGGATCAGTTGGTGGACGAATACCTCGAATCGTAGGATGTTCAACGAATGGAGTGTCCTGCGATGTCCCCTGACCTTAATCTCATCGAACACATATGGGACGCCCTTGGACGATCAATTGCAGCTCGAAGACCAGCTCCAAGGGCCATCAATGAGCTCAAGGGTGCCACGGTACAAGAGTGTGTGCAGTTGCCATAGAGATTGATAAGGACCCTGGTAAGCAGTATGAAACGCCGATGCGAGAGTTGTGTAGTTGTTACAGACGATTATACACTCTATTAGACATGTTTTTCTCTGACTAACAGGGTGTCGGTCAGCTGCTGTGCTGGACACGTGACCAGTTACCTTATTTAGGATGCAGGTTGTGCCCATTTTTGTCTTTCGATACATTGGTCTTATATCGAATGATATTTTGGCCAAGTTTGGCTTTATTTGCTTTGTTAGTTTTTTTTTTTATTGCAAAAAAACCATTTGTCCCTTTAATTGTCTTCACCAGTGTAAAAACATGAGTATTGCAAGAATACCTGGCGGGATGGAATTATTTAATATTTTTTCCGGTTTCAGTGAATACAAATCTATAAGAAACAGTCAATACATCTAATGAAGTTTTTTGGTTGCAGACCTGTGTAATTTTCGTTTATTTCCTATATTTTTACAGGATTTTTTAAAAGTGCATGCAAAAAGGTATTTTGAATCTAAAATACTGTAATCATTGTGTATCAATCGCAGTGAATATTAAGTTGTAATTTTTCAACCGACTGAAAAGAAGGGTTATGTGTTTCACGCGTATCTGTGTACGTGGTTTTCTTAATACCCTCGAAACATCTCAATGGCTGGATGGATTTTAATGAATGAGGTCTCTATCGATTCGTCTTAACAACCCGATAATTATAGGCTAAGTTTTGTTTTTATAAATTCAAAATGGCGGCCGTAAAATACAAAATGGCGGTAGAGACGAAAAAAAATTACGCACCCCATTGAGTGGCATATCATTGGATAGGTCTTTCAAAATGAAGACGATGTTTCATTGGTTATTTTACAGTCAGAAGCTCCGTTAAAATATTATACAACCTGGAAGTTGTGTATGTATTGTGGATCTCTAGCCTTACTGCAACTCTAACCATCATAGACATCTATAGATCTCATTAAAACAGTGTTTATAGATAGGGACTAACAATTAAACACAACTTAAAAGTCATCAATACAAGTAAATAATAAAAAAAAATAGGTAAAAATATTTTAATTCAATTCCTACTTAGGTCAATAATAGACTTTTTTTTTTCTTCTATTCTTCTTTCCTCCTGAGTGGCGCTTAAAATGCCTTGATCAAGAAGAGGGCTCTCTCGGTCTTAAAATATCTTGATCAAGAAGAGAGTTCTCTCGATTATTGAAAATTAATTAATTTAATTTAATTAATGAATTAATATTTGAAAAAAACTGAATTAACATCAAGTGTCATCCTCTACAAGTTTAAAAAAATTTATTTGAGCTTGATTGGATGAATAATAAGTATATTATTAAAGATTGAAAATTTGAACAAGATATATATAGCGAGAGTGTAAGCTAATAGTAGGATTGAAAAAAAAAATTTTTCACATTGATGAGAAATAACTAATTAGTTCGCTTTTTACGCAATCGGGTTTTTTGATTTTTTAAATTTAATTGTTTATTCCCCTTATATTCCTATGAACAATTAACGCTTTCTGCCACTGTACCTATTTACAAATTGTCCAACGTTATGTCTCTGTTCTACTTTTCGATTTTAATTGGGTTACAAATAACTGGATAGGGCACGAAATAATCTGGTTATTTATTTTTAAATGAGCGTTTGTGAGAAATATGCGATAATTCTTATTCAAACAGTGTATTTCTCATAAAGTTTGTTTCGTTGGAAAATGAATATTAAATGCTTATTTTTGTAAAAAAAAAGTCCTGTTCTATTTTTAGACATTAAGCAACACACATTTATTAAATGCATGTGGTTGTATATCCAAAGTAAGAGGAAGTATAAATAAAGTTACAATTCATCTAGATAAATTTATTGCTTAATTAATGCATTCTTAAAATTTGTAAATATGTATATCAATTATACGATCAACTGTTTTATAAAAAAAAAAATCTATCTATCTGTTAGACTGCGATAAAAAAAAAAAAATCGATCATTACAGCGTTTAGTTGCTTACAATTAAAATGTCACATGTTTAATTTCATTTGATTTTTAACACTTTGCAACAAAGTTGAAAAGTGTTTATGAATTGGGTTTGTCTGTTCGTCTGTATGTGCTCTAATTCGCGTAAATCGCGATTACCATGAAATTTATATATGTTATTGTGATTTACTATGGTATGTTTAAAATTGAAAATAAAGTGCGTAGCACTTAAAGTTCGTTTACAGGGACAATGAAAAGAATTACATTACATTACGGCCTATCAGGAACAATCATTTGCGGTGTATTTTAAAGAAATTACACTTTTTAAAACATATTTAAAATTATATATGGTAGATGTGCCAGTAATGGACACCCCTCAATAATTTTGGTTTATAAAAAAAATAACCAAAAAAAAATTAGCTTTTATTATTATTTTCATAACTCCCCTTTGCATATTTTATAATTTTGCATTATTGTTGATACTCTTAATCAAACCAATCAAGAAGCAGAAAATAATGTTTCGAAGTTCCACTGCTTTTCAGTGAAAATCTTAACGAACATGCTAAGAGCTGACTTTATTTAATAAATTTACATATTCTTTATTTTCTTGCAAAATCTGTAGATTTTGTTTTGGTAGTAGTAGAAAACTTTGATTTTTATATACTAATAGCCATTTAATAAAACTCATTTATTTTTAAGGTTTTAAAAGGGATTTTCATTACTGGGATGCTTAAATAGCCATTTTCCAGTCATGGACACTCCATGTAGACATTGCTAAAAATACTATTTCAGTAATGTTTATAGTGCATAAAATATTTTGACTTAATTGAAAACCTAAATAATCAAATTTAATTTTTAAACTACACTTACCAAAATGTAATAACACCAAAACTTTTATAAATAGCTGCTTTTAAGTTATTTAAATTTAATCAATAAAACTTTAATATTTTATTCGTTTTTTTATGATTTTTAAAAAATTAAAGTAACTTTGCCTTGGATATTTTATAATATGGCAATCAAACCAGTCAGGAAGTCAAAAATATTGTTTAAGGGCACAGTTAAAGAGGGAATCAGGGGGCTTTATCCCTCCCCATCTCAATAAAACAAGTTACAGAAGTTGTTAAATATCTATTTTCTGTCTTAAATGTTTTCTTATTCATCTCTGACGAAAAAAAAAAAAAAAAAGAAAAAAAGAAAAGAAAAAAAGAAAAGAGACAAAAAAAAGCATTGTAAAATCAATGAAAGTTATAGTAATCATGAAACTAGTAAATCTGCAGATCAGTAGCCTCAAACATCAGTACTACAGTTTTATTTTGAATTATTTTGTTTATTAAAATATCCAACGCACAATATCATTTCTTTCATATTTGTAATATTAATTTTGCAAGTAAAGTAATATATCAAGTAGTCCCTGGAAGTGTAATTGTTAAAAATAATGAGAGGAAACTATACACTAATAGTCCAAAACTTTTTTTTAAAAATTGTTACCTTTTAAATCCCTTGCTGTCTGAATAATTTGATAGCTGTAATTGCTTGATATTTAGTATTTTAAACTATCCATCTAAATTAATTCAAATATTGATCTTCTGATAATTACAATAACTGATGCAAACAGTGAATGATTATACAAATTTTTATTAATTACTAGTATCCTTTATCGTTAAATTTATTTGAAAATAACTATTTTGTTTCATTAGTATGCTTTCATTAAACTCTGGTTCTAAGTACAGTCATAAAAACTATTACTTATTACTTTTTACGGGGGTGTCCATTACTGGAACAGATGGTGTCCATTACTGGAACGAAGTTTGTCCATTACTGGCATTTTAGATGCTTTGATATATTTCTGTCATATACAATTAAATTTTAATTCATATTGGAAAATGAAACTATGAGAATGGTTAAATATTGTTGATAGTTAAAATAATATTGAAAAAACTGGAATATAATAATTATAACTATTAATTTAAAATTTTTATTTTGAAGAAATTTCTTAAGGGTGTTCATTATTGGCACATCTACCCTATATCACTTAGGTGTACTGCAAGCGCTTTGTGTAGAATCTGGTGCGCATATAATTTATCGCTCATTTACACGGGCACATAAAAGTATTTTTCTACAGTCTGTCTAAGAAGAAGAATTGCTGGCAGTGCTTTTCAGTTATGTACGCGTTTTAAAATGTAACCATTTTTTTTATATATATTACAGTAATATCTCGGTTTTCGTTGACTTCGGTTATCGTCGGTTTCAGTTTTCGTCGATTTCAGTTTTCGTCGATTTTTTCTGTGAAAAATTTGTCTCGGTATTCGTCGGTTGCCTCGGATTTCGTCAGTATACTCTAGTGACCTCGCTGCATTTTCTGTACCCAAAGGGGCGACCACGTGTTCTCCTGCTCAGTGTGACGTTGTTTCTCGTCGTGTGTGCATCCCCCGCGCGTCTAGGACAACGATTTCGTTTATTTTCAGGGTATTTTGGGGCATTTTTTATTGATTGAGAGTGGTCCATCATGGAACCAAAGAAAATTTACAGATTCAGCGGACCCTACACATGGTGCAATTGATTGCACCATGTGTAGGGTCCGTATCAATTGCAACGATGTGTTGCATTTGATTATTGATTTTGGGAAGTCCATGTGTTTGGAGGTGAGTGGTGAGAATACGGTAGAATTGGTGGATGAAGACAGTCAAGAACTCTCCACTGAAGAGCTGCAAGACCTTCACCTAGAAGTGCAACAGATGACGGGAAGAGACAGGGAGAAAGTGCTTTCTTCAGAGATTAAGAATATCTTGTGTATATGGAGTAAGGTACAGGGCTTTGTGGTGAAAAATCACCCAGACAAAGCTGTTGCAAGCCGTGTCTACAACTTGTTTAATGATAATGTCTTGCCCCATTTTCGGGAAATCTTAAAGAGGTGACAGAAACAGGCTACACTTGTGAGCGACATAAGTTCTCCGACTCTAAAGCTAGTCCTAAAGCCAAAAGACGAAAAAAGGAAGTGACCCCAAATATAGTGTCTTAATACCATATGCCAAGAACACTATATTAATTTCTTATTGTTTTTAGTATTAGATGCTATACTTATTCTCTATAAAATGCCTTATTGGTACATGTTTTGGAGTGTTTAGAACTAATTATTTGGATTTACATAGATTCATATGGAAATAATTGCCTCGGTTTTCGTCGGTTTCGGATTTCGCCTATTGTTTTCGCACGAATTATTGGCGAAAACCGAGGTATCACTGTACTTGGTGTGTATCAATTTTATAGATCCTATACATGGATACACAAAGGATCTAGAGTACATTTCCGTTTATTGGCGGAAATTGCTGAGTGAGAATTTTAAACTGTGCTATGCGTTTAATCGAACTAACTTTTAACACACGATAAATACCAATCTATAGATCATATAGGGTGAACAAAAAAAATCTGATGCTTTTCCAACTATTTGTATGCAGCATTCTGAATGTGTTGGAAAGTGTTTCATAATCTATGCTAGATGAATGATTTTTCTTTCTTGTTATTTATTTTCCATGGGTGATTACGAAGCCTTCGAGAAATTCACATTTGGGCTTCGCGAAACACAGATTGAGAACCGCACTATTAAACTTGGGCTTCGCGAAACACAGACTGATAACCGCATTATTAAAGCAACTGAAAACAGAAATACGCTTACTTAAAACACGAAATAAACCAAATACATTGCGTTCGCATGGCAAAAAGACATTAAAATTAAATTTATCTTTCTATCTGATCAGTATAGATAACAGAGTTTTGGGGACAATTCTTTATTCACTCTATTTCTTTGTTCTGCACGCTTACATCTAATTTTTAAAAAGTTTTCAGACGAATACAGAGACGTTGTCTCGTGAACTTTAAAATAACATGATACGCGCTTACGAAGGTCTAAAATTTAGGTACTTGTGGCTGTTTTAAAGCCGATTTTCATGAAAACTTTTTGCATTTTTTGGTCCGATTGTAAAGAAACAGTGCGATTCTTATTTTGACATAGATACATACGAATGCTGTAATTAACATTTAATATTAATCATTGCGCATTAATTGGCAATCAACTTAATAAATTTAACCTCTTCAGGAACGATATTTTTTACCATGAGAAAAAATGACTATTTTTTTACGATATTTTATATTAATTTTATATTAATATAAATTCAAAAAAAAAAAAATGAAAAAGCAATAAAAATTCACACACACACACACACACAAAATAAGTCCACATTTGTGGCCGCTGAGCGTCAATGGTAGTTTATGAATGAAATTATTTTTCATAAAATAAAAACTAACAGAAAATTTTATTCCTATATTTCTACAATTTATTAAAACTTAATATATTTAATATATCTTATGTTACTTTTTATAAAATATTAACGATTTGTTCAAATAATCCAACAACACTGACTGCCGAAAAATTACTTCACGATTTTTACATCTGTACTGTACATCGGTGCAACCAAACCATAAAATTGTACTTCTCTTGTTGGCGGAATCTGTTGTGAATAAGTTATTATCAAAATTTTGTTCTTTTTATTATTGACAGTAATTGTAATTATAAAAAACTAAACGTCCACATATGTGACGAAAGGCGTGAGGAGGTTAATATTTGCTCTGAAACGACACGCGTATATATTTGTTTTTAATTTAAAATAAAGGTTATTTAAGTTATTCACAAATTAGTGTATATTGCTAAACAAAAATTATCTAATAAATGTTAAATCTCTTCATTTTTTCATTAAAGTGGGATAAATGCATTTTCTTATTGTAATATTTCAATAAAACATTATTGACTGAGTGGTAACTTCGATATAATGTATAGTTTAAACAAGTGGGTAAGTGTGATCACAGATCGCACAGAGGGTTTCGTTTAATATTCCTTTCAAAACACTTTATCCTTTTGAAAAATCTGTTAGTTCCACATTTCGCAACCAGAGGCGCACTCTATTCTAAACAAACCTCTATCCGAACGATACTCCGTTTTACACACTATCCGTATATATATATATTAGTTGAAGGGATTCGGCCTATAGCACCCGAAATAAGTAGGCGCCCCTGGCGGTAAAAAGTGGAACTAAAATATGTAAGGCTATGGTGCATAATATGAAAGAATGGTCAAAGGGGTGTCGGCAAAAATTGGAAAAGTACTCCCTGGGTGAAAAGGGCGGAGGTTAGAAAAATTGCTTAAAATATACAAGTAAGAGCACGGAGGAGTAAATAATATAAGGCTTTTTGAAATTTTTATGATTTGACATGTGGTCTGAGGTATTCAGCTATACGTATGCAAAAATTCATGTCTCCAACTTAATTAGGGGCTCTCTTAGAAAGAATTGCTTAAAATACATATATGGAAGCTCAAAGGGTTAAACGTAAGACCATTTCAAGATTTTATGATTTGTCGCCTGGCCTCAGGTGTTCTGCTATAAGTATGCAAAATTTCAAATCTCCAATTTAATAAGGGGTTCAGTTAGAAAGAATTGCTTAAAATACGCATGTGGGAGCCCAAAGGGTTAAAGGTACGACTTTTTCAAATTTTTATGATTTGTCGCATGATGGTGTTCAGCTATAAGTATGCAAAATTTCACGCCTCCAACCTAAATAGGGTGTCACTTAGAAAGAATTGTTTAAATTACACATGTGAGAGCCCAAAGGGTTAAATGTACGACTTTTTCAAAATTTTATGGTTTGTTGTTTGATGTGAGGTGTTCAACTATAAGTATGCAAAATTTCACGCCTCCACCCTAATTACGGTTCACTTAAAAAAAATTGTTTAAAATACACATGTGGGAGCCCAAAGGGTTAAATGTACGACTTTTTCAAAATTTTATGATTTGTCGTTTGATGTGAGGTACTCAGCTATAAGTATGCAAAATTTCACTCCTCCAACCTAATTAGGGGCTCACTTAGAAAGAATTGTTTAAAATACACATGTGGGAGCCCAAAGGGTTAAATGTACGACTTTTTCCAAATTTTATGATTTGTCGTTCGATGTCAAGTACTCAGCTATAAGTATGCAAAATTTCACTCCTCCAACCTAATTAGTGGCTCACTTAGAAAGAATTGTTTAAAATTCACATGTGGGAGCCCAAAGGGTAATGTACGACTTTTTCAAAATTCATAGTTTGTCGTTTGATGTGAGGTATTCAGCTATAAGTATGCAAAATTTCACGCCTCGAACCTAATTACAGGCTCACATAGAAAGAATTGTTTAAAATACGCATGTGGGAACCCAAAGGGTTAAATGTACAACTTTTTCAAAATTTTATGATTTGTCGTTTGATGTGAGGTATTCAGCTATAAGTATGCAAAATTTCACTCCTCCAACCTAATTAGAGGCTCACTTAGAAAGAATTGTTTAAAATTCACATGTGGGAGCCCAAAGGGTAATATACGACTTTTTCAAAATTCATAGTTTGTCGTTTGATGTGAGGTGTTCAAGTATAAGTATGTAAAATTTCACGCCTCCAACCTAATTAGAGGCTCACATAGAAAGAATTGTTTAAAATACGCATGTGGGAACCCAAAGGGTTAAATGTACAACTTTTTCAAAATTTTATGATGTGAGGTATTCAGGTATAAGTATTCAAAATTTCACTCCTCCAACCTAATTAGGGTTCACTTAGAAAGAATTGTTTAAAATACACATGTGGGAGCCCAAAAGGGTTAAATGTATGACTTTTTCAAAATTTTATGAATTGTCGTTTGATCTGAGGTGTCCATCTATAAGTAGGCAAAATTTCACGCCTGCAACCTAATTAGGGACTCACTTAGAAAGAATTGTTTAAAATACACATGTGGGAGCCCAAAGGGTTAAATGTACGACCTTTTCTAAATTTTATGATTTGTCGTATGATGCGTGGTGTTCATCTATAAGTATGCAAAATTTCAAGTCTCCAACATGTATAGTTTCTGAGAACGGGATCTGTGACGGACAGACAGACGGACGGACAGACAGACAGAGGAGCCAGACGAATAGGGTTTCGTCAGATGAACGAAACCCTAAAAAAGGATATCCTCGTACTAATTATGTTGTAAATCATCATACAAAAATGTTACTGGAAGCAACCGATTGGTAATAATGTCTACTATTAAACGCTGTCCATTAATTAGAGTTTAGGGGCCAATATCATAGGGAAAATTGTGCCAACATAATGTTTTAAATGATAACACCCACATTTGGCACAATGTTTAAGTTCTCAAAGAAACTTTCGAAAGGTATATTTTATATACAATTTTCCTTAAATCTTCATAGCGTTATAAACAAAAATGGGGGTTATCTGTACACTTCGAACAATAAATGTAATATCTTATAGAAGGCAGTACTGGGAACATTGATAAAAAGAAAATGGGGTTTATCTGTACACTTCGAACAATAAATGTAATATCTTATAAAAGGCTGTACTGGGAACATTCAAATGATAAAAAGAAAATGGGGCTTATCCGTACACTTCCAACAATAAATGCAATATCTTATAAAAGGCAAAACTGGGAACATTCAAATGATAAAAAGAAAAGGGAGTTTATCTGTACACTTCGAACAATAAATGTAATATCTTATAAAAGTCAGTACTGGAAACATTCAAATGATAAAAAGAAAATGGGGTTTATCTGTACACTTCCAACAATAAATGCAATATCTTATAAAAGGCAAAACTGGGAACATTCAAATGACAAAAAGAAAATGGAGTTTATCTGTACACTTCGAACAATAAATGTAATATCTCACAAAAGACAGTACTGGGAACATTCAAATGATAAAAAGAAAATGGAGTTTATCTGTACCCTTCGAACAATAAATGTAATATCTTATAAAAGGCAGTACTGGGAACATTCAAATGATGAAAAGAAAATGGAGTTTATCTGTACACTTCAAACAATAAATGTAATATCTCACAAAAGACAGTACTGGGATCATACAAATGATAAAAAGAAAAAATTATAAAGAAATTATGGATATAAAATAAACTCATATTACATGAAATACGATTTTCCAGTTACTTTACTTTCCTATGGACGCCAACGGCCATTAGAGATGGTCCCTTAAATTGCTGAAAAGTCAAATGTCTATATATCTCACCATGTGCTGTAAAAGCACATATTCCTGTTTTGGACGGCATCACCTTTTTTATTATCTAAATAAAAACTAATGTAAGTCATAATTCGTAAACCTTTGAATATAAATTTCAAGTTGTTAAAAATTTTCAAAATTGAAAATACGTTTTTGAATTTTCAAAATGCTTGCTTTATGTTTGTGTTCAATCATTATATTTCATTGAAAACGGAACATTTTAACCGGATGATTTTTAGGGAAGATTGCAAATTAAAGTTTGTCATGTGCATTTAACATTAGCATTCTCAAATTTTGAACTCTTCTAAGAATATGGAAAAAGTATATAAACTTTACCTTTTTTTGGCATGTCTTGATCAAAGAAACTGAAATATGGTGTCAAAACTGAGTGTTACCATGTAAAAAAAATCAAAGCTGGTGATGACCTCGCCCCTCCTCTCCCCACGCAGCATAATTTATGGATAGCATTAATTAGCAGACTTTTTCAATCTATTGGTAACTATATTATTTTTTATTTCAATACTTGCAGCAGAATTAGTAAAGGGTGATCTCTTTTCATTTCAAAACTGTACAAGAGATTGGTTTGCATCCAAGGATCTCAAGCATTGTTATCCTGTTCTTTGAGCATTCTCTCCGTCACAATATTGCTCACCTTAAAGAAAAGTGATCATGTTATACTTTTACCAATGGTTGCAGATCTAAGTGCTATAGCAAGTGTCGTAAACCTATGACCCGCGGCTCATCGAGCGACCCATTTCGTAATTTCAAATGACCCCCTTGAGTTCCGAAAAAAACGTGTAATATTTACAAAGAAATTATGAAACATAAATATGAAATGAACACATGAAGAAAACATAAAAAATAAACTGAAAATAAATAATAACAGTAACGTTTTCGTTTGATTACAAAGTTGCAGTAACGAGTATGCATAACGAATGCAACGATTGGACGAACGAACGAAGGTGCGACGGAAGGCAGCGTCCAATCGCTGCCTTTGACACATTCACCGCTCCTGCGGCTTGAGCTAATGCTACAATTTGGCGGTTAGGAGCCTAAGGCATATCACACACTGAACAGACAAGCGACGAAAAAGCGTAAGTCAAGAGGCATTTCACCCTGATAACAAAGAAGAAACCGGTTTGAACGCTACATTTTGTCTGGCGTCGCACGGTTTTGTCTGCTTGTCTGTTCAGTGTGTGAACTGCCTTGGTTCTCTCAGTTCACTCTCAGTTTTAGCACTTGTTCAGTAGAGCAAGAACAGTGACGTAATTATAGCTATGTATTGAAATAACTATCTATTAAAACAAATTATTATCATGGGATTACGGAAATTCAGATAACATCGTTGCAAAGTAGATGTAAATGTTTACCCTAAAGAGCTTTGACTTAACAATTAAAATACTGAAATGAATGTTTCAGGTCAAATAGTTCTGTTGTTATCACCTGTGAAGAAATTTGAAGTTCCCTGACCTTCACAAAACAAAACCTTTTATAAGATTATGGTTTTGATCTAAATTCGACAAAATCATAGAAATTAAAAACAACAATAATGCTGACGTTCGATTAAATATTAAAAGACAATTTTAGATAAATAAAAGTTTTAGTTTATAAAAAAATAAAGCAAATTTTCTT
Source organism: Maratus speciosus (assembly GCA_963932465.1). Taxonomy (NCBI): domain Eukaryota; kingdom Metazoa; phylum Arthropoda; class Arachnida; order Araneae; family Salticidae; genus Maratus; species Maratus speciosus. Next base: position 150,480,133 of record OZ010788.1, read on the forward strand.
TCTGTACGTTACCTTGACTGTATTACAATAAACAATAAGTTTATCAGAAAATTTACAGAAAAGTTTAAAATAATGATAAACATGTTAGTTTATATAATACCAAAGAAGTAGATTTTCTTGATTTTTGTGATGAACCGCTTTGTTGAAAATTCTTTATTTATTTAAATGTTATCTGATGCATTAAACGTGAATACATTTCCAAGTTGTAAACTCTGTTGGAAGGAAAAGACCACTTGTCATCTTGCGCATAAATGACGAAATTTTACCACCTTCCAAAAGAAGAAGTATAGAATCACCTTTATTATATGGTTGAAGTCTACCAAATACTAAATTTAAATTGTTAGATTTAAATTCTTTTCTTTCAAAAATTTCCTACCTTTCTTTATATATGAAGTCTTCCTTTCTATCCATTTGACAGCGTTTACTTTCCTAAATAATACTATTTATTCGTTATTTTTTTTAATGTATTGTAGAAAAACAATTACCTCCTGTTTCACAGAGTATGAGGGGAAAGAAATGGTGTGTAGCGGAAAACTGCGATATTTTCAAAAACTGTGACCTAGTATAATCGCTATAATTTTCCTTCAAGGTTTAAATTAACTTCTACTACCCCAAATTTTTTTCATAATTTTAGTTTCAGTAGATTCGGAAATAGAGGGGGGGGGGACATATTTTTGCATTACATTTTTGTCGTTGAGTTCGGCATTACGAAAGCTTTCACACGATATACAATGAAAAGCTTTTTTTTTTTTTTTTTTTTTTTTTTTTCAAGTAATTTAATTAGCTCTTCTACATTTTTCCTAAATATATTACTGAATGGTTAATAATTTATAAATATATAGGTCAATAGCCTTTATTACTTCAGCCAATTTGAACTTTCCACGTTCTATAGTTTACGAGTAAAATGGATGGGGTAGACAGACAATGGTTCCATTTTTACTTTTTAAGTACTAATCCCTAAAAAAAGATAAATATTTATGGCTTTGTTCTGGACCTTCCATCCATCCCTTGCTGCGCTGCTGTATCATTTCACTCAATGTTAATATCACTGTCAAAGCAATTAGAGTGCTTGCATTTCTTCTAACACGCCTGCCATGACGACAAAGTTACTCCATCACTTTCTGATTGTCATTTCATACAGTGAGATTAGCTTTCTATTGCTAACCGACTTATTACTATTTATGCCTAAGATATTACAGTACGAATACCCCGTAAACTTGGGCGGTATGAACCACGTCGGCACTCAAGCAAAACATAGCTTTAAATTTATGTTACCGTGACGATAGATATCGCGCTAAGATTCCTCTGTAGGAGTAAAAATACTTTTTGATTATTTTGAGAGAGTGAATGTGGCGTTATAAAAACAAAGGCAGGTATGAAAGTGACCAGCCCAAGGTTGTTCCGAAAGAGGTAACTTAACTGATGTTACCGGCCTCACAAACCGCTGCTTTTTTCAATTTTTATAGCTTAACTTGTAACTTTCAGTTTAACTACAAACACTACCGAATTTTTTTTTTTCCGTTTTGAACTTTAATACTATCACTAGAGACTTTTGAATAGGTGAATTTTAATTATAATAGTCCTGTACAAAAAGTTTAGTACAAAAACACCATCCTATGAGTTAATCGCGCCTTTTATTCATCTTTCGATAGAGTGGTCTCACAAACCGCTTCACAGTAGTTATGCAAGAATTTTTGTCACATCAATTAAAGGTTAAGGAATTATAGCTACCTGCAAGGGCGAAAAAACGTTTTCTTTTGGGGTGGGGGGGGTGGGGGGGGGGTGGGGGGTGGGGAGGGGGTTCAGGAAAATCTGATTTATAAAAAGCATAATATCTGTACTCCGAACATTTAAAACTAGAGAGTAATAATTCGGTCTTTGAAAATTGGATTTTGAACAAAATGGTGGCCGTTCAAAGTTAAGGTATCGATTTTCACAAAACATATTTTGAACTCTGATTATATGTATATATATATATATATATATAAACCTGACACTTCCATTACTTCATTTTCTTCTGATGGACTGGTGGTTTCTATTATTATGAAACAGCCATTATAAAGGAAGCGTTAGGTGAAGATGAAAGAGCTCTTTCATCTTCACCTAACGCTTCATTTATAATGGCTGTTTCATAATAATAAAAACCACCAGTCTATAAGAAGGAAATAACTCGGTTAAGCGGGACTCGGATAATCGGAACTCTACTGTAGTGCAAAATATATTTCAATATTAAGACTTAAAGCACATGCTTTTATTTTATGTAAAATGACGTCATTTGCATTAATATAGATACTTAAAATTAAATATAGTTTATAATAGCTCCATGTTTTATCATAAATCATTCATTTATAGTTTTTTCTCAAAATAGCACGTATTTTCATTACATTTTTTTTTTTCAGTTTTTATGGGGAAATGGCAACAAGAAGATATAATTGCTATTTTTCAACTATTTTTTCTTTACTTTCTACAGAAATGGAGTACTTAAGTTGCCAAAATGAAACAGATGTCGCTAAAAATTAACAAAAAAATTAATATTTTTAAAATAAATGGAGATACAGTTTTCAAACAAATTGCATTAAAAAGTACGTTTTTTCCCCAATACGACGGTATAAACATTGAAAATGTGCGATGCTTAGAAGTTTTAAAAAATGCTGTAGAGTATTTAATCGCACAATGAAACATCGGCTTTTGTTTTACGGCTGGCTTATACAAGGCAACGTTATTTTTTGAAGATGATACAAAATAAGCTGTGAGAAAGAAATAGCATACCGTACCGGGGGCTAAAAAAATCATCAGATTGACAAAAGGAACGACAACTTTATACATCGTAAAAAAAGACAAATGTTTCTTAATCTACGAAAATATAATATAATTAGGAACGAAAATGTATAATAACCTATCCCGAATTACCCGTTATTCCGAAAAGCGTTCCATTGTCTTTAGACAAAAACAGAAACCAATATATTTTCGAGATTTAAAGAGGCATTTATTGAAACAAAATTTCTGTTGCTGCCACTGATTTTGGAAAACGTTTCCGAAAAGATTTTAGAGTGTATTGATTAGTTTTCTCGAACTAGAATATCAGTTTTTAAGATGCTATCCATTCGCAGTAAACATTTTCAGCTGCTTATTTGAATTTATTCATGAAAGAGTAACAGAATAATGTTAATTTTAACGTTAGTTTTAATGCTGTTAATTTATCATGTTTGGCTGTAAAACATAATTGTTGAACATGAAAATGCTTACCTGAGAATGGATAGCATCCGGACGGTATTCCGCATTGAGAAAATAATAACTCTAAAAACGACTCGGAAACGTTTCCGAAAATCAGTGGTAGCGACAAAAAATTTATTTTATAAATGCTTCTTTAAATCGCAAAAATATGCTGGTTTCGGGGGTTTCTAAATATAAAGAACGCAATTCGGAATCATGGGAAACTCGGAAGAGGTTATTGTTTATTTTCGTTCGTGGTTATGATATAGACTGAAGAGTTAGAAATACTGATACAAGCGTGCGTATCGAAATAACGAAGTTATGCAACCAATCAGCTTAACGCGATGCGACCGGCAGCGCCAATGTAAGACAACAGATATCTGGCCAAGCTATTAGGTAGGTTCCTGCTACTACAATGGCAGGTTACTGCTATTTAAGTGACTTTGAACGTGGCGTTGTAATAGACACTCGAGATATGAGACATAGCATCTTCAAGGTAGCGAGGCAATTTGGATTTTTGCGCAATACAATTTTACGAGTGTGCCATGAATATCAGGTATCCGATAAAACATCAAATCATCGACAGTGGTGCCGCAAGTAGACCTTGGAAAAACGGGACTGCCGACGACTGAAGAGAATTTTTAAAAAAGATAGACGTCCAAAACTTCCTTAAATCGTTTCGGATTTCAATGCTGGAGCATCAACAAGTATCAACGTGCGAACTGTTCAACGGATCGTTATCGATATGGACTTTCAAAGCAGCAGATCCATTCGTGTACCGTTATTGAACGCACGGCACGAAGCTTTACGCTTCGCCTGGAACCTTCAACATCTCCATTGGGCTGTTGATGGCTGGAAACGCGTTGCCTGGTCTGACGAGTCTCGTTTTCAATTGCATGGAAATTGTTGAGTGGATGGAGGTGTACGGGTATGGCGAAAACCTCATGAATCCATGGATCCTACATATCAACAGGAGACTTTCAAGCTGGTGGAGTCTCTGTGATGGTATGGGGCGTGTGCAGTTGACGTGATAAGAGGCTCCGATACATCTATAGACTACTGTGCCATGTGACGGGCATCCTGTCTCCCCTACATCACATCCGTTGTGAGTTCTGACGGACTTGGGCAATTCTAGCAGGATAATGCGACACCCGACACGCCGAGAGTTGGTACAGATTGCCTACAAGAGCACTAATCAGACTAGACACTCCCACGGTCCACCTAAATCCCCAGACACGAAGATTATTGAGTATATCTGGAATGCCTGCAACGTGCTGTTCAGAAAAGATCTCCATCACCTCGCACTTCTATGAATTTGTGGATAGTCCTGCAGGATTCATGGTGTGAATTTCCTCTAAGATACCGCCAGACATTAGTCGAGTCCATGTCGCGTCGCGTTGCTGCACTTCTGCGTACTTGTGGGGATTCTACACGATATTAGGCAGGTGTACCAATTTTTCTGGAACTTAAATGTATTTTTCTTGATTAAGAGACATTTATCTTTTTGCAGTGTAGATAACATTCTTATTAAAACTTGTTCAAAATTTGACGAAGATTAGTTGAGATTTGTTCGAGTTATCGTGATCAACGACTTTTAAACCATAATTTTGAGAGAATCAGTTACAACGATTCAAGATAACTTATGTATGATAGAATAAAGTAAACTCAAGCAGCATAACTTTTTTAATTTTTATCCGATCAACAAAAAAATTTTACTAAATTTTCATTACTAATTGTGCTTTCAGAAAATGCAATAAAAATGCATTTTTGAATACTTTCAGGTAGTTATAACCCCTTTAAGGGGACTGGAAAAGCCCTATCTCCACCATGTTAAATTCACCAACTTTATGTACCTTTTCTAAGAAATGGTGAAAGATAGAGGTCTAGATTTTTTAGAGTAGTTAGAATACCATAATTTACGTGTTTCAAAAGACCATTTTCTTTTTAAGTGAAAATTAAAATTAATTATTAATTATTTATTGAAAGTCATTTTTAAATTAGTATTTTTGGTAAGATTTCACTTCCTAAAATAAATAATTCTCAACAAATCATTAAATCCCTGTGTTAAAGTATACAATATAGCATAATATAAGTATTAAAAAAATCTGAGTTCTTAAGTTTAATAGATATTGTAAAAAAGGAACATAAACATGAAAAATCCAAGTTTTGAGAAAAAGTCAATTAAAGATTTAAATGGCCATTAAGCTGTAAAGTACTCTTAGAAAGAATGAATAATTTCAACCCTTATTTTTTTTTATATATATAAACATGTGTGATACATCGTTGGAAAGATAAAAGTTTAAACTATTTAAGGATATAAAAAAGTAAAAATCGATTTTTTGGTTGAATTTTGCTTTCCCGGTCTCCTTAAGAGAGGTAAATTGGCACAAACGTAGGTCCCAATATAACCAATATTGGTTTGCTACTAAATCTCTGTTATTAATTTTGCAGCAAATAACATAACTCTTGTTATTATTATTAAATTTGCAATCAAAGTTTGGTTGAATAATTTTGGTTTAAAACTAATGCTTTGATAATACTAATTTTGCCACAAATAACAACTGTTGTTATTCTTATTAAATTTCGATAAATGTTTGGTTGAATAATTTTGCTATGTTGTATTTACATCGTTGAATATAAACGCAAAGTAGATGTAAACAACTTTCCCCAAAACAATTTGACCTATCAATTAAAATACTGTATATGCTTGAGGTCAAATACTTCTGTTCTTACCACATGCGAAAGAAATTGAAAGTCCGTCACCTTCAAGAAAATGAAACCTTCTTAACTAACAATTATTCTTAAATAGATTCCATTTTTTATTCTTGGTGTACTATAAAAAGCAATGGAACTTTTTCCCTTTCACCACAAGCGTTCTGTGTTTAATTAATTGACCCAATTTGTTTCGTTCTTACAGCTGTTTCTTGCCATTCAACTTGACATTGGGAAGATATGCTTCAATTGTTTCTTCTGCTTGGCCACTCTGGTGTGAATCGGCCTCAAATGTTGGCAATAATAGAAATAAAATCATTAGAAAAGGGTTCATCATTTAGGGCTGAATCTTTCCTTAAAGGAAGCGATCGGTAGCTTTTAGTTAATTGTGTTGCTTTGCAACTACCCAATAAATTTTGTAAAGGGTGCAAAATACATTTGTTTCTATATTAATCTCGCTGATACGGTATCAGTTGAGTTTGAGTTAATTTACATTTACTAATATTCATCTATCTCAGATTATAATACAGGTTGATCTCGAATTTACTGTACAAACTTTAAGGGTTGGTACAGGACTCTGTAACTATCATTTATTGTATAGGAAAGTATGGGCTCAAGGGACGTGTTGACGTACAAACGCAAGAAAGAGACATGAGAGAAATGCTTATTGACAGCGTCATTGGCAATTCATTAAAACGATAACTTTTCAAAATTGCTTCAACCAACAGTAATACGTGCCTGACTGCGTCGATGAAGTGATTGACGTACATATTTAAAGATGCCAGGTATTTCACTCAGAAGTGCAGCAGCAACAAATATTCGAGCAACGAAATCTTCCTGGAGCAGCATAAATGAGCACTCCCAGTACAGCGCGTCCGAAAGGTGCATGCAAGTAATTGCTCACAACAGCGCTGCAATGGACTGGCAGCCCATCATGCTGTGAAACCAAAGACGCTTACAGAACATCTTGAAGTAGTTCTGGGAAATCCTCTTCTAAAAATTCTTTCTAAAAAATAACTACCTGCTCTGGCGATTTATCGAGCCTCGATTAATTTTTATGGGGTATCTGAAGTGTCTTCTTTATGCGATTCCGATTGACTCAGATGAGAATTTCGTTGCTCGAATATCCATATCTGATGCCCGCGTGCGTGAAATACCTGGCATCTTTGTAAGTGTACGCAAATCGCTCCACCAACGCTTCCAAACATGTATCACAGTTGAACTCTAAAATTGGGAGGAGTGAAAATTTCACTCTTTGAAAGAGTGACAGGCATTTTTCTCTTTTTGGAATGGATTTTATAAAAATACACTCCTTAAAGAGTGGAATTTTCCACTCTCTAGAAAGGAGTGAAATATCTCACTCCTGAAAGAGTGACTTACGTATGCATTGCTTATTAACCAATCAGAGTAGCAAGGCAACGACACCCTTAAAACATAAGAAAAATGATCACTTTTTTGTCCGCCATATTAGGATTAACAGATTAGGATATCATTAAAATTATTCTTTATGGAATACATAAAATAAAGGTAAGTCTTATTTAATTTTAGGCATTTATCCGTGTAGATATGTGGAATGTTAAGATTATTAGCAAAAGACTTGTGTGTTGTATAGAAAAAGATTGATCGTCAGAGTGTTCAAAAGTGATTGTCTGTTATATTTCTTCACGTAGCGGTTTGAAATATAATTCTTTTAACAATTGAATATGCACTAGAGATCTGCACGGGCCGGCTCAGGTTCGGGCCGATTTTCACTCACGGAACTCGGGCTTGGCCCGGGCCACACTTTTTCTGAAGGCTCGGGCCGGGCCTAACTTATTTTTTTCTGTACAAAGTCGGGACTGGTTCATTGCGAGTCTTCACTGCCCAAAATTTTCAGTCCTAATTTTGACCCAACCCGTATGAAAATCATTGTCTCAGCGTGGCCTGGTCCATTCAAAGGTCAGTAAAATTAGGCCTGGCCCAAACATTTTTACAAAAAATGCATACATTTTCAAATGGTCATTATTCTACAGTTAAACATTAAAATTTGTTATTTTTAAAGAACACTAGATTTCTGCGCTTATTAAAATATAGCTAAATTAAAACACAATAAAACGTGTGAAAAAGAACCTGCATATGACGGAACCGAGTTTTAATGTCACTAACGTGTTGATCCATGCATAGTTAATATACTAGTACATAAGAAAAGAATATATAATACATTTACACTCGCTAAGAAGGGAACTTGTCTATAACGCATTTTTTGATTTTCTATGCAATTCCGTCTTACTGTATAGCATTTTTCAGATTTTTAATACTACAAAAAAAAAAAAAAAAAAAAAAAAAAAAAAATCAATGTTTTTTTGAAATTTACTCGGGCCGTGCCGGTCTCGGGTCGAGATTTTAACTTTTTTTCCGTGCCGTGCCGGGCTCGGGCCAAACTTTTAAGTTTTTTGCCGGGCCGGGTCGGGCCAATTTTTTTTCTACGGCCGGGCCGGGTCGAATTTTTTTTGAAGAAGGTTTTATTAAAAAAATAATTCCGGAGAGTGCATTATTCATAAAACTTCTAAACTAAGTTTAGTTTTTTTTTTTATCCCGGTAACTTTTAAGTATTTTTAAGAGCTTTTGAGTTCCGTTGTGCCTTTTACGGCAATGAATTTAACTCTGATTACAAATTAAGAATGACGGTCAATAAACTCCTCTGCCCTAGTCTTTCGGAAAACTCTCAAAGAAATAGATAAAGTAATGAAATCGTCATTATTTGTTCCCGCCCACAAAAAAATGCATTTATTTACTGAACTTCGAAAGGGCTTGCAGATAAAAATTATAAAATATAAAGCTGTAAAATTAAAGCAAAGCTCAATGTATTCATTTTTAAAACTCTGCAGTAATTACACTGCAAATAGAGGCGTCTTAAATTCAGACACATATGTGACTGAAAAAGAAATTCAGACACTTAAGTGTCTGAATATGAAATTTCAGACATCATAAGTGTCTGAATTTAAGACCCTTAAGTGTCTTACTGTGATCATGGTATAAATGAACTGAGAAAAATGTCTGAATAATGATCATGTGTCTGAAATTAAGACATGTAGAAATTCAGACACTTATATGTCTGAATGTAATACAATTGTATCATATGTATGATAAAACGACGATTGTATATGAGGACCCCCGCGGCCAAGGGATATAAGTGAAAAAATTTAGATTTGGAATAAATTGAATTTAACGATTAACATCAATAGTAAGTGACTGACTTAAAATATGAAGCTGTTGCTAATTTCATAGCGGTCTTTCAATTCTTATTTCAATAACTGTGGAAGGAAAGTGAAGTACAATATATTTTTTAAATTTTAAGTACAGATTAAAGAGGTTAAGTAGTTTATAGAGCTTAAGTAGTTGACCTCCAGAATGCAACACATAATTAGGAAATCTCTTATATTTTGCGTTTTAGTTTAGCAAACAAGGCAGGGGACTTCAGGCACATCTGTCCAACGTTTTCCTTCCCTATATTTTTCTTCTGAGAGCAATCATAAAACAAATAGCAATATTTCCAGATAGCCTGTATACTGATCTCAGTTTTTTCAATTTTGTCACTTATAGCCTTTCGCTTCTGGTGTCCTCATATGCAATTGTATCGCAATATATCTGGCAGCACCATCAGAAAACGTTTTCGAATGGATGAAATGCTTTGCCATCCACTAAATTTGGTATTAGTGTATAAAATAAGCAACTTAATTTGACCATGGGGACGTCTGCCAAAATTGTAAATGCCCGTTTACTAACTTTCGAACTAAATTATTTTTAGTGCAAAAGTACAAGCTAAAGAAACTTTTCCCAAAATATAAATTTCTCAAAAACTACTTCCACTCATAGGTATGCTCATGGCCCACTCATAGGCCGTTCCTTAAATAAAAAGAGATATGATTGCTCTTTGTAAAAAATGTAGAAAGGGGAGAGGATGGACAGATGTGTCTGGAGTCCCCTACCTAGTTCGCCTAACTAAAACGCAAAATATAAATATGAAATAAGCTAAACCAAGAATCTTTTGTGAGAACACAAGATAATTTTTATATAAAAGGAATATAAAAAAATTAACAAGTAAGAAGTATTAAATATTAAATAGATATATAAAAATAAATTTATAACAATATTTTTCAAAATGCAGAACATTTCTTTCCCTCTAGTGGAGGGTTTTGCCCAACACCCCTTATCTAAGATAAATTTTAAATATACGAACGTCAAAAGGAAATATTTAAAAATTGATTTCTATTAGTGGTTTAGGAAGGGAGGGGGGGGGGCGGTGCTCCTCTTACGAAAATTTCTTAGTTCTTTTTTCTCTTAGTGTTCAATTATGTAATCATTTCGAAGAATAAATGTTATTTTTTTAACTAGCGTTACGACGATTTTTTTAAATTATAATATGTTTTTCACCCTCTTACTGAAAGAATAAAAACTGTAATAATTATATTCATATAATTTATAAGTGTAAACATTACGAAAAACGCCAAATAAAGAAAATAAAATGCTTCTGATTTCTTCTTATACAACGTTCCACTTCCCGCTGATAAAAAAAAGTTTTAACAACTTATCATACTGTAACCCGTAGACTGACGTAATGAATAAAGCCATCTGTTTCCAATGGAAATGCTGACTCGCAGCTTTTTTTTTACTTTGTGAAGCGAATCTGTGTTGTGAGTCCGGAGTCCGTTGTCGTATTCAAATTTAAACGTTCTTCAACAGTTCGCATCTTTGACCGGTCCGGTTTTACTGTGAAAAATTTTGTCATTATGTTATTACTGCGGCTGCGTTATTAGTGGAAGCGTTATATTTAGAAGTTTCTTGCATTCTGGATGGCTGGAGGGATCTTATGTGCTTCATATATGGATATAACGACTGAAATTACATCCAGATGACTCTACAAATAGTTCCCAACAGAGACAGTATTACTTTTCATTGCTTTTCGTCAAGAATATAGTTATTCATCTCGTTAAACAAGAAAACTAACCCCAGACCTACAAACTAGTCCCGCGGGCTCTGTTTTCAGAATGGAATATTTCCATTATTTTGACAGGGCTAGCAGGATATAGGAAGGGGTTTTCTTCAAAAAAGAAGCAAGTTTTTATCTCTCATTCACTATGACAGTTATTTTAAATCAAGTCATATCGATATCAGTAAGTGTTTTTGATATTTTGTTTATAGTACCACATAAAATGTTGCATGAAATATAACTTAGGTTTGAATTTGTTTGCGAAATAAAACAGCTAATTCTAGAAATATATATTTTTACATACTTGTAATTCTAGAACTGCAGCTCCAGAATTATATATTATATTTTTTGTGTGAGTGTAGTCTAATTTGATTATGTAAAAATATCAGTAATATTATGTAAAAAATTGGTTAATTTAGAATGTCTATAAAAATAAAGCAAAAACGTAAAATTGTCGAACTTTTGTTGAAGAAGAAATACTTTGTTTGGATTTAAAAGAAGTAAAAAAAAAAAAAAAGCTTGTTTTTTAAAAGGTTAATTTAGCGTTTTGATGAACATGTTGAATTCCTTGTAACGTTCGCACTTATAACCACATTTTATTTTAAACTTACTTTTAAATTAATTGTTTGTTTGCTATGAAGGATATGCAATTCACTCGAAGTTTAATATTGGATAAAAATTGGAAAATTAACAAACATTATCGTGATTTATTTTTTATATTTTATAATTAGAGATGTATAATTTTCGAGGAAAACCTTTTTAGCCAAAAATCTGTTTTTGGCAAAATTGATTTGTGTTTTGAAATCCGATTTGTCAAAACTTTTTTGTGTCACCTTAAATATATATATAGATATATATTCTGCATGATATTATTTGGTTTCAAAGCAATTTTTAATTATATGGCACACCCGTATATTCTCTAAACTATACAGTTGAAAGGAAAAGAAGTACTGCAATTTTGTGATTATTATATATAAAATCAGTTTTCGAAATTTTCATTTTTTAATAGCACATTGTATAGAATATCTAGACACACGGCAGTGTGTCAGCCAAGTTCGCCTGACATAGCCGTGTGTTATTTACATGAACCATTTCAAGCTATTTTCGTCAAATTTCAGTGCTCTACTACTGAAAATCTATGAGACCTAGATACTTGTTATACGAAATGTGTAGTAAGGCCACCCTAATTACCTAAAACCCAAAATTTTATAAATAACGCATAATTAGTTTCCGAGATAATGACATTTGAAAATGTCTGATAATCGATAATTTTACCACTGACTGACTGACTGACTGACTCACTCATCAAAAAGATCTCGTATATCTACTGCAGCGACATACTTCAAATTTGGTGCGAAGTTCGTTTACACTATAAAACTAAGGAAAAAAATAAAAAAATTGTGAAAATCGATGAATTACCCACCTGGGGGTGCCCATTTTTACTTTAACATTACGTCTATTAGGCGAAATTTTAATTTGCCATAGGAGGGGACGCTGTTCTGTCGCCAAATACCGCCAAGTTTCTCGCCAATATGGCGATATATCGCCAAATTTGGCGACCAAAATTAGTCGCCAAAAGTCACGCCACCTTGGCAATATCTCTAATATTTCGCCAAATTCCCATAGACTTCCATTGTAAACCTATCTACTTACTGGGGGTTTATCTAGGTTTACTTGCTTACAGAAAATCAACAAATTGAGATATTCTGTCTGTCACAGAGCCTGTTCTCAGAAACTATACTCGTTGGAGACTTGAAATTTTGCATACTTATAGCTGAACACCACACATCATACGACAAATTATAAAATTTTGAAAAAATCGTACATTTAACCCTTTGGACTCCCACATGTGTATTTTAAACAATTCTTTCTGTGTGAGCCTCTAACTAGGTTGGAGGCGTGAAATTTGGCATACTTATAGCTGAACACCTCACATCAAATGACAGTCTATAAAATTTTGAAAAAGTCGTACATTTAACCCTTTGTGCTCCCACATGTGTATTTTAAACAATTCTTTCTAAGTGAGCCCTAATTAGGTTGGAGGGGTTGCTCTACTACTGAAAATCTATGAGACCTACATACTTGTTATACGAAATGTGTAGTAAGGCCACCCTAATTACCTAAAATCCAAAATTTTATAAATAACGCATAATTAGTTTCCGAGATAATGGCATTTGAAAATGTCTGATAATCGATAATTTTACCACTGACTGACTGACTGACAGCCTGACTCACTCATCAAAAAGATCTCGTATATCTACTGCAGCGACATACTTCAAATTTGGTGCGAAGTCCGTTTATTATATAAAACTAAGGAAAAAAATAAAAAAATTGTGAAAATCGATGAATTACCCACCTGGGGGTGCCCATTTTTACTTTAACATTACGTCTATTAGGCGAAATTTTAATTTGCCATAGGAGGGGACGCTATTCTGTCGCCAAATACCGCCAAGTTTCTCGCCAACATGGCGATATATCGCCAAATTTGGCGACCAAAATTAGTCGCCAAAAGTGACGCCACCTTGGCGATATCTCTAATATTTCGCCAAATTCCCATAGATTTCCATTGTAAACCTATCTACTTACTGGGGGTTTATCTAGGTTTACTTGCTTACAGAAAATCAACAAATTGAGATATTCTGTCTGTCACAGAGCCTGTTCTCAGAAACTATACTCGTTGGAGACTTGAAATTTTGCATACTTATAGCTGAACACCACACATCATACGACAAATTATAAAATTTTGAAAAAGTCGTACATTTAACCCTTTGGACTCCCACATGTGTATTTTAAACAATTCTTTCTGTGTGAGCCTCTAACTAGGTTGGAGGCGTGAAATTTTGCATACTTATAGCTGAACACCATCATGCGACAAATCATAAAATTTTTAAAAAGTCGTACATTTAAACCTTTTTGCTTCCACATGCGTATTTTAAGCAATTCTTTCTAACTGAGCCCCTTATTAAATGCAGATTTGAAATTTTGCATACTTATAGCAGAACACCTGAGGTCAGGCGACAAATCATAAAATCTTGGAAAAGTCTTACGCTTAACCCTTTGAGCTACCACATATGTATTTTAAGCAATTTTTTCTAAGGGAGTCCTTAATTAAGTTGGAGACATGACTTTTTGCATGCGTACAGCTGAATACCTCAGACCACACGACAAATCCTAAATTTTTCAAAAAGTCTTATATTATTTACTCCTCCGGGCTCTAACTTGTGTATTTTAAGCAATATTTCTAACCTCCGCCCTTTTCACCCAGGGAGCACTTTTCCAACTTCTGCCGACACCCCCTTGACCATTCTTTCATATTATGCACCATAGTCTTACATATTTCAGTTCCACTTTTTATCGCCAGGGGCGCCTACTTATCTCGGGGTGCTATGGGTTCAATCCCCTCGACTAATATATCTACGGATAGTATGTAAAACGGAGTTTCGTTCGGATAGAGGTTTGTTTAGAATAGAGTGTGCCCCTGGTTGCGAAATGTGGAACTAATAGATTTTTCAAAAGGATAAAGTGTTTTGAAAGGAATATTAAACGAAACCCTCTGTGCGATCTGTGATCACACTTACCCACTTGTTATTTTCAAAATCATCAGAGAAAAGTTTATTTAGTTAATTAAATTTGAAAATCCAGGGAGGGGCAATGTCCTTCCTCTGCACTGCCTCTTTGCCGGCACCCATGGATGAATGATACATAGTGTGGCATAAGCACATAACTTTATTCTTCACTTTCAGTACAAAAAACAGGCCCAGCTATAGGATATTTAATTGGAAATTTTAATAGGAAAATTTAATATAGGAATTTAATAGGAATTATTGTTTCAGAAACAATAAAAATTTCGAATCAATACATTTCGTTTCAAAACATGCATTCAATGTAGCAGTATTAAAATATAGATTTCTGCCGCAAATTGACAGCCAAATAGTTTGTTGTAGGAAATTAAAATTAAAATTGAATGTTGCTTAGTGAATAAAATAGTCACATGTAAACACATTAAAAAGCATTAAGTAAAGTGTCTAAATATATTGTAACTTTACAAAAAGTAATGATATCTAACAAAAACATAGCTGTGAAATAGGGGAGCCAAGTTCTGTAAAGACAATGGCAAGAAAAGAAGTGATATCTAAGGGGGTGCCAAGTTCAAATAAAATTCACTCAAACTTACCTACTGAAGTATTATAGCATTTTTTAAATTGTTTAGAAATAAAAATTATTGATAGCATGTTAATAATAAATGTAGAACTTGGCAAGTTTTTGATAAATGTTATGCCTATCAATTTCATGTATTAATAAAATGGTGATGTTAATATTAATTTCAGTGACATTACAAAAAAATTAATATAATTATTATTATAAACAAATGACTCGTGTTAAAGATTTGATAAACCAATAAATACACAGATACACTCCCGCTCGTCTTTGGTTATCACTCTAGCACCCACCCTCCAGAAACCTCAATGCAAACAGACTAAGATGTCTGACAAAGAGACAGATATACTTACTCTTGTTCTTGGTTATCACTCTAGAGACTGCACCCCTTTAACCCTTTCAGGAGCATATAACTTTTATTCGTGAATTGCTGAAAGAATTGAATCACACCAGAATTTAAAACAAATTTATTTCAAAATGGGTAAAAGCTTCTTTTCACGTATTTAATAAAATTAAACTTTTTAGTCCCGAATTCTGCTGTCAATGTGGCATTTTGCAGTTAAATTAGGTGGGACATATTTTATCCCACAGCCCTTCAAGGGGAAGGAGCTCACTCAAATTAAGGCTTCCAATCATGAAATAACAAGATTTGATATAATAATGTCATTATTAAAAATAAATTACTCGTAAGTAAAAACTTGCCAAGTTCTAGATTTATTATTAATATGCTATCAATATTTTTTATTTCTAAACAATTTGAAAAATGCTATAATACTTCAGTAGGTAAGTTTGAGTGAATTTTATTTGAACTTGGCACCCCCTTAGATATCACTTCTTTTCTTGCCATTGTCTTTACAGAACTTGGCTCCCCTATTTCACAGCTATGTTTTTGTTAGATAAATTATTTACAGCTATAATTCCTTTTCCTCAAAAAAAAAAAACAAAAATCATTATTTACTTTGATTTTTTTGTTCAAAATTTTAAATTTTGGATTTGCAAAACATGAGAAATTGAAAACTAAGCTTATTTTATTTTAAGGCTGTTCTCAAATCCAAAAGGGCAACTTTATGACGCAAGTTTTAATTTATTTTTGTTGGGAAATGCATGAAACTGGCTGGTGTTGTTGTTCAGAAACTATGTTATCGAACTGTTTTTTCCTTTTTTTTTTTTCAAACTCAACAGGTCTTTCAGAAAATAGTGTCCAAGTGGGCGTTTTGAACGGAATTTCTGCGTGAAAGAAAAATAACCACTCAAGAAAGGGCGAAAAACGTGTTTGTCATGTGATCAAAATCGCTTATAACTCAATAGTTAATTTATGGATAAAAAAATGGAAAACACAGTTCGATTCCATGCTCAGGCTTTCCAATTTTATACCTTTCCGTTAAAAAATGAATTTGTAAATGTGTCAAAACGTTTTGTGCTTGTTGAGTAGAGCAGTTGAGAACAGCTTTAAGTTAAAAGGTTATTACAAGTTTAAAATGGAAATTAGAAAACAGCTAGAGTTTTGTATATTTCCATGCATAACTACATTTCGCACAAAAAATTGCGGTTTTCCTCAAAGTTCATTTATACAAACAAGGCCAAAAAAAATGTATATTTAGGCAAAATAGGTTTTGAAACTAAAAGTGACTTTTCCTGTATGTTATTATATATGTGTGTGTGTGTGAACATGAAAACAAATCATAGAAGCATTAGAATGAAGCTATCGTGAAATTCTGAATATTTTATAATTAAATTCTCAACTTTTCTTATGGTAAATAAACCCCTCTTAAAGAAAAAAAAAATCGAATTTACTCTTTAAATGAAGAGTTTAATACTCAATTTTTTTTAAATATTGGGTTCTCATATACTGCAAATTTTGGGGAATCTAGTATTAGATTTTATTTAACACGGCAAAAAAATGCAAGAAATGCTTAAACTGGGAATTGCACTGGGAATATGTTATTTAAATAGGAAAAAATTGAACTACAAAGCAGGGATGGAATTCTTTCTGAAGGAGTGAATTCTTTTTTATAAATGGGAATAATTTGTTACCACAAAGCGGAGCTGATTACAGCATGGGCAAACTGGTCTGTTTCTATGGGCCTTTAGCTTTACGGGCCCCTAAATTCTGTATGAAATTTCCATAAAGCTAATATTTTAAATTTGTTTTGATCTTATACTTATTTTAATAAATATTTTGTACTTTTAGAACATGATTAGGTTAAAGAAAATGATATATTTATCCAAATATGTAATTGACGGCATCGAATAGGCTTTTTTTTTTTTTTTTTTTTTTTTTGTAACAGTATACGAAGGCAGTGGGGGAAGGGGCGAATGAATACTAGGTCTTCAGAGTAGAATTAATCTGAAGTTCACTAAAAGTAATAAACATTTTTGATGTCGTAGGGCATATATATCACATAAATACATATTTATATATATATACATATAATTATCCTATTCTAAAACTACAAAATACTGATTACAATCCTCATAAGGTCAAAACTGATTTAAAATATCAGCTTTATGAAAATTTCATATCCAATTTGGGGTACCCTAAAATCAGGGAGTAGAGAAGCACCCCATTTTTCCCATGCTGCAATCAGCTCTGCTTTATGGTAACAAAGTATTCCCATTTATAAAAAATGATTCAATGTGGTTAAACATGGCTGCGTATATGGCTTAGAAAGAAAAGTGGTCAAAGATGGCTTCATATTGGCCAAAAGAAAGGGGGGGGGGTTCAAAGATGGCCGCAATTAAGGCATTTGAAATGTCTGAAATTCAGACGTAAGAAGTGTCTGAAAAATTTAAGACATTTTAAAACGTCTTAAAATTGAACACTCTTGTTTCAGACACTTAAGTGTCTGAAATTCAGTCACAAGAAGTGTCTGAAAATTTTAAGACATTTTAAAACGTCTGAAAATTGAACACTGCGTTTCAGACACTTAAATGTCTGAATTTCAGACATTTCTGTTTACAGTGTAACTTATGTAATTAACTTTTATTTTGATACTTAAATTTTTATATTTTTTCCAAATGTGAAAAATAAATTTTAGTAACATTGTTACCATTTTTAAATAATTAAAATCTAGAGACCACCTCTCGGAATGACCCAATTTTATTGGAACAGTACGTGCTCGCCTTAGGGAGGTTTTACTGTATATTAATTTTTTTTAATTGTATGTAAACATTTTTCTGCGGGTTATGATTTTAAAATTTCGAGACTGAGTAATATAAAAAAAATTTAATTATAGATATTCTGCATCAGTTATTAAATTTCCTTCTATTATAAAATCATTTTCTACGTTTTTGATACACGTAATTTTCGACACTAAACAATAAAACATGATATTTAAGCATTGGAAAAAAATGTTTTTTTATGCCTGTTTTGAAGTTTATGAATAAGACTGCTTTAGTATATTTTTTAAAATGGTCATATTTACTTACATAATACAGGACTGAATATATTTTTAAAGAGATTAATAACCACTTTTTTACACTAAAATGTTTTAAAAACAATAAGAATATTTCTAATGCAGTCATTTACTTTATTTTTAAGTTTGCTTTTTTTCTATTTCTAAGGTCAATCTTTTCCTATAAAACATATAAAATATATTTTGCTCATAGTCACAAAATACAATATCTACGCGAATAAAAAATTTAAATTAAATATGGCTTATCGTGGCTTATGGCAATAACGGACGAAAATTAAAAATCATGATTAAGTTAAGGAATATGTTTAAAAGAAAAAAAATATACATATTCCAGAGAACTCAAAATTTTGACTCCATGTTCATATTAAATAAAACAAAAGCAAATTACAGCGGATAAAAAAAAATTACACATTCTTAACATTTAAATCATGCTTAGAACTTATTTAAAAAAGAAGTGAGTTTATAAGTATTGCATTTAAATGGAAAGGTTAAAAATATTTTAGAGCAATAGAACTTTGCAAAAATAGCAATAATTTAAGGAAAAAGTACGGTTTTATATTTAAAACAAAAATTAAAATGAGATCAAACATTGTTAAACATATAACATCCACCTATTAAAAAGTTATTAACCCTAGATCTACCGGGAATTTTATTCAAGTTTTAATAAAACGTTCTACACCAGAATTTTTATTTAAAACTATTTAACTTATTTATTTACCTTATTTTTGTCTGGTTTATATACTTAGTTTATTTTAAAGAAATTTCTGGTTTGAATGAATATTTTGTATGTACCTGTCGGGTCCAATGGACCCGTCTGGTAGACGGAGGGTTAATAAAACTTTAACAATAAAAGCAAACACAAAGGATAAGATTGGAATAAAATATTTTAGTTTATTTCTGTCAGTAATCTAATTTAAATTCGTATGTAACTTTAACTGAATTTTTCCTTAAAGATTCAATTAGTGTTACAAACTATAAATTAAATAAATATTGCTAATAAAGTATTTTATTCCAATCTTTACCACGCTTTATCTATTTCCATTGCATGCCGTAAAAGATGCGATTCTTTTAAAATGACCATAAAAGCAAAATAAAAAAAACAACCCACTACAAAAAAAAATGAACAGTCACTCCTGCGAAAGAGTGACTATTCACTCCTACCAGGGGTGAAAAACTGCACTCCTTTAGCAAGAGTGAATAGTCACTCCTCCGAAAGAGTGATTATCCACCCCTGTTTAGAGTGGATATTCACTTTCAAGGAATGACTTCACTCTTTCAGAGAGTCAAAAATTTTACTTTGGCTCAGAGTGAATAGTCACTCTAAAGAGGTTGGGCATATTTTGATTCTGCGATAGAGTGACTATTCACTCCTCCGGATTGAATAGTCACTTTTTTTATTTAGAGTGTGGTGGACGCAATTTTGAACAGTTTTTGTAAACATTGCAGTTGTGAACAACAGTTTCTTTCCTTTTATGTCTTATTTCCTATGTTTTCACCTCATCGTGTCACTTGCGCTCATACATTTCAATACAAAAATGATTGTTACAGTGTCCTGTTCCAACCCTTAATGTTTGTACCATGAATTCAGGATCACCCTGTATATACACTAGCATTTTACCTAAACAAGGTGATCGAACCTGTGCTACCTGGGTTAAAGCTGTTTGATATACTAGGGTTGCCAATTGTACGTTTTCTCTGTAAGCTATACGTTTCTCAGTCTTATTCTACGGCGTACGTACCTTTCCCGTATGACGATATTTTCAGGTTTATTTTAAAGTTCTGATTTTTATAATTTATAGAATGTTTATCAGTTTCTTTCCAAATTTCTTCAAAAGTTTCCCTTTTTATGCAGTTTTTAACACAAAAATGTGTCTGAAAAATTAGTTAAACGGTGTTATTAGAATAATGTAATATTAATACAGTTTGAAAATAAAATTTATAACAATGGTCTTCATCCACGCAAATTGAGGTCGAGACTAAAATTCTTCAGCTGGAGGTATTTTCTTTTGAATATAAGCAGAGCATTCTAAGGAGTATGTGTTATTAATGTTTGTTTGTAAAACATACCGCAAAAAATGCATTGTTCTAACAGTAGGTATTTAATATGTTGTAGTATAAATTCAAAATGTTGTTCCGTATTCAAGAGCATTCGCTAAATTTCTAAAATTTCGGTTAAACTTTATGCACACGATAGCTGTGTTTTGGTTAAAATTCGCCTGCTGGCGGTATTTGCGGCTGCGCATAACTAGAATTCTAGCGGTTTAAAATACCGCCAGCTCTGGGGTATGACGTTATAAGCATAACTTAGGATGCTTCGTGTATCTCTCTATATATAACCGCGTCTTCAACTGACTTTTCGAACGCATTTGAAGTTCACTTCCCACGAACAAATTCCTTTCAAATCTTCAGGAAAAACTTTCGCCGTTATCAAATTTATGTATCGATACAAATTTTCTCATTAGTATTTTATTTTGGTAGCGCCTCTGGTGGGAAATTACATATCTAAATTGAAAAATGGATTTATTTAATCAAAGAGCATTAATTAATGATTTATTTTTAAGAAAAAATCTTTTAACACATAGTTTAGTAGGATGTAGAAAATGGCAGTAATTTGATAAAACCAAAACAAACTAGTGCAATCAATATCTTCCGTTTTTATAAGAGAGGAATCTGGCAACCCTACAATGTACTGTCCGGTGTATGGATCGTAGGTTAAAATAATTTTTAGTTGAAAACTCTGATACATTTTTATATTTAGCTTATTTTCTGAGACTGTCCACCAATTACACCAAAAAGCACGCATTAAAATTACCTTTTATGAAACACAGTGGAACCTTTATTTAACTTAGGATGCTTCATGTATCTCTCTATATATAACCGCGTCTTCAACTGACTTTTCGAACGCATTTTAAGCTCACTTTCCACGAACAAATTCAGCTCAAATCTTCAGGAAAAACTTTTGCCGTTGTCAAATTTATGAATCGATACAAATTTTCTCATTAGTATTTTATGTTGGCAGCGCCTCTGGTGGGAAAATACATAACTAAATTGAAAAATGGATTTATTTAATGTTTTTTATATAGCTACTATATTCCAAAATAAAATTTGATAGGATAATTTAAACATCCTTGGTTGGAGCGCATGCGAGAGGATTCATATGGGAGAGAGTGAATTCCTCTTGTGAGACGTAGACTGCGATCTTGTGCGGAGCATTCGTTCATTTGCGTTGTTATTGTCGTGTGATAAAATAAAATAACATTTTGTGAAACAATATGTATCCTAAAAAGCGTAAACTTGGCAGTGAAAAATAATAAGTTTTTGGCTGAGTGGACAGAAAAATATTGTTTTACGCTACCTGAGAGCCTGAAGTATGTAAAAATTTTCAGAACGTATACCTGTGTAAGTAGTAATTTTTCAGAACGAATACCTGACTTTTCTATTTTCTATTATATGTATGTGTATGTAAAAATAAAAATTTTAAAGTAATAAGTACTTATGTTACTTATGTGCTGTTCTTTTTCTCTGGAACTCGATAAATTTTTTCACAAGTATTCGGACCCCACTTAAAATTACTTGCCGACCCCTGGTTTATAGCGTCCGCTAGGAGCTGGGGTATAAGGTAACCAAATTTAGGTATAATTGATTTATTTATGTTGCATTTGTAAAACATGACTACACAAATCATATTTTACGGTATGATTACAATATGGTTACGATTTTAAAGTAGGGGAGACTAGGGACGGTTGAACATACGGGAGGCTTGACCCACCAATCAATTTTCATATTTAAAAGAATTTCAGAGTTTTATAAATAGGTGTCAACCAAAGCTACTGGAATGCTCAAACAACTGTCTTCGTTTCATAGAGATAATCGAAATAGAAGTGGAAAAAATCAATTGTGAGGAGTTTTCAACCTAAAAGTTGTGTTTTTTAGAAACATTTTGTAAGCTTTTTTCAGATAAATTACATCATAGAAAATTAAGTAAGTAGGTTTAAAGTAATGCAGAAAAATCAATCTTTCATTCCAGGAATAATGATTGTACAAACAGTTAGGCTTAACCAAACAATCTGCTAGTATTTAGAAAAGGTCTATGTAGGGAGGCTTGACCCAGTCAATGTGAGGGAGGGTTGGCCAGATTCTCAAGGCTCCCTTAATTAAGTACTTTTGGAAATCTTTTTATTATACACTGTATATAATGAAAAGTTAATGGTTATATATATATATATAATACTGCACATTTATTCTGCAAAGCTACAGTAAAGTGATGTGATGGAAAAGAAAATGTTTAAAACTGACTAAAGAAAGATGGCAAAAATTGCTAGAAAATGGAAAAGTTGATAGGAACTTTTTTCTATTTAAATATTACTTACAATAGGTAAATAGAAACAGTGGGAAAGACTAGAAAAGTCTAGAAAGGATGAAAGCAGCCTTAACCATTTCAGGTGCAGTGGTAAAATTTATAAAACTACTTAATTTTAATTCCGGAACGTCACAATGGCACCGGAATTTTGCTAAAATCTTTTCTACTTAATATGTATGCGAAATATAGCCTTTTTCATATTTCCAAATACATTTGTTCGTAAATTCCTATGCCAGTCATTTATTTTAACATTTAATGCTGAAAGTACTTTGCCCCTTAAAATTTTAAACCATGTTAATGATAAGTTAAGTGCTCATGCGACTGCAAAAGAACACAGAATCGATCGAAAAATTTTAGGAAGGTATGCAGACAAATTTCATCAGGGTTAATACAGTGAGATGAAGCCAAACTATGTGGCAACTAGAGTTGTCATGTCGAGTGTCACAAAAAATGGGACAAGGGGACACAAAAAAGTGGGACAATGGCTCCTAAATCCGGACATAATAACCTGAAACACAATAAGAAACGAAACCTGTCTCTAACAGAATATTGCCTTAAATGTTAAAATTTAATTTTCCCTGGTGTACAATTATACCTGCTCAGACAAAATCCTATTTAAAACAAAAATTTTCTCTTCTGATTTGCGATTGCATTGCAACAGGTTTGTTTAAGCATCATATAAAAAAATATATATGTATAATAATTAAAGCATGTAGCATAAAGTTATTTTGTTTTTTTTTTAAGCTGATTTTATTCCTCTTCACAAATCTTGCAATATAAAACAAAGTGGGTCAAGCCTCCCATATAGTGGGTCAAGCCTCACATATAGTAGGTCAAGCCTCCCATATAGTGGGTCACCCCTCTCATATGTAGGGAGCTTTGACCCATTATTTTTTCATGATTAAAATCAACCCTTTTTCAAGTTTCTTATATGTTACACTTATGTAGCAATTTTATTTTGATAACTGATTGCATAGCGAATAAAATGATATGTAAAACTTTTTTCTACGTTCAATATTTATAAAATAAAAAATCATTTTGTAAAAAGTGGGTCAACCCTCCCTAGTCTCCCCTATATACTTTACAATTATAATTTATTAACATATTGTAATCAATCTGATATATATATCAAGCATACCCGATTGTCTATATGAAAGTTCTTCTAAATTTAAATCAGACTTTGTTTTCACTTGCTGTAGAGACGTTTAGAAATTTTGAAATAGTTCTTTAGCGGATTGTATTTTTGTATAAAATATGAGATGTGACTTTAGATATAATAAGTGGGGACGTACTTTTGTTGGTTATGCATTTTTTTCTTTTTTCCAAGTAAAATTTAAACTCTGGCATTTCTTTCTTTTTTTTACTAATTATGTCACTTATTTTACGTGTAGAAATATTAAAAGCATGCTTTTAACACATTTAAGAAAAAATCGAATAACCATACCTCTGTTCGTAAAGCGCAAATACATAGCATTCGATTCATTGTTTATTTTTCAGCCACATTTTAGAGCAAAGAATACTTTTAATGGCGACACAATAATTAGACCCTATTCTGAAATGATGCCATACAAGTTTTATTTATTTATTTATATTTTCATTTAAATTTAAATCATAGAGAAAGACAAAATCGTTTCAAAAATGTGTGAACGCCGTCCGTATATATACACACACACACTAAAATCCTGTTAACACGCATTAACTTCAAAATGGCGACAACTTCCTCATAAACGTGTTGTCTAGGTATAGTCAAGACTCTATGAGCTACTCAAGGAGACCTCTTATAGCTCTACCTACTTTCAAACAGCGAAGTTAGAGTTCCTATCTTGTAAACGGAATGCGATACGGGAAAAAAAGTCAACTACAAAATTGAAGAACTTCCTCGATTTAGTATGAAATGTTTTCTTACACGTAAAAATAACTTTATTAGAGCCTTAAATATAATTTTTATGTCCAGTCACCAGCTTAAATAAGTCAAAAATTCCATGCAAAAGTGTAGCATTAAAAGACAAACGTACATATTCTATAATAATAAAGATATAAACTCGTATGTGTATCTGTGTGTTTGGGGGCTGCGTCGTGAAAAGACCGCTACGCGCAAAGGTACAAAATTTACCAAAAAGATACCTGTTGAAGTTATGCACTTCGAGACCAGTTTTTTTTATTTTTTGATAATTAGCCGACATAGTAATTAAAAACCATAATAAACATTGCAAAATCGCGAGCTTTCTTCGTTCCGTCGATTGTGCCTGCCCATTTCTGGATGTTCAGATATTCTTCAGGCAGACGAAATCGAAGCGTTCGGTTTTTTCTGAATTTTGAAATGCCGATCGCAAAATCTCCCTAGAGTTGCAACAACAAAAGAAAAGAGAAAAGAATATAAGATAGAAAAGGAAAGCAAGAAAATTCTTTGCCTTAACATCCCAGTTTCAACGGTATCTTTCGTTTAAAAATATATTAATATTTACTATTTCAAAAAACATTTTTACATTTCTACTGGACCTGTATGCACGTCTTTTTTCAAGTTTCCTGTCCCAGAGGTCTATTCTGAGATATTCGTCTTTTTGAAAATTTAATTATGAATTTTAATAAGTCACGGTTTGTTTGAAAAAATCGACGAGGCCGGACAACACCGGGTGGATCAGCTAGTACAAAATTAATTAAATAACATAATAAAAACGGTTTATTTTCAATATTTTTTTTAGTTCTAACGATATCTTTGGTTTTAAAACATTATTAATATTTACTATTTCAAAAAAATGTATATATATATATATATATATTCTTGGTTTCAAGGATTCGCCAGGCTTTTTCTTTCTTTCAGAACGTTTGAAGGTTTCGTTTCCCGTTTAAGAGAATTTTGCTTTAGATATCATTTTGGGTTTTAAAAGAATGAAGCTGTGATGGGATTTAAATATCATTTTGCGTTTTCTATTATTTTGGTTTTCTCAGGAACGTTTGGTTAGAATTGAAAGTTTAACACTCTAAATGTCATACAATAAATCGGCAATCACTATAACGGGGTCCTCTTAGTTAGTTTTTAAAGATTTTCTTCTAATAAATATGAAATCATACAAATTTGACGGTGTATGTTGCGAAGGTAGTGTAACACCAACATTAGGTTCGTTTTGTAAAACTTTCGTTTAAAAATATAAAATCATTCAACATGATTTTAGGTATGCTAAAGGATATAATCACGGGCCCGAGCAACGCCGGGGATTCAGCTAATTTACTAATAAAACTAACACATTTCAGAAAAATAGAATGTATTTTAATTTTAAAAAATCAGTTTAAGCGTGCTAAATGTATCTAACATTGTCAGGGGTACATTATACATTCTCTGTATGTTTTTATGGTAGGCATATTTGACATACTTAATTTATTCAGATTTTATGTCTATTTCGGCAGTTTTATTCTTTTAAAGTAAAATAAAAACTGAGAACAAACACCTGCTTCAAACTATCTATTTAAATTTAAACACATCCAAATGTCTGACACAAACGTGATTTTGTCTCAGCCTCAGCACTTCCTGTTTCTTTTACATTGTGTACTTGCGAAGTCTTTTGTGCTAATAACAATTAATTATTTGTTCTTCAGAACCTAGACGGAAGTTTAAAGAATAGTTTTAGAACGAGGCTATTAAAATAACTCTGTTTTTAATAATTAGTATGCAAGAAGGAAAAGCTTTTCTGCATTCACAAAGAAGAACACTTATAGATTTGGATAGATATAGATGTAGATTAACAGATAAAATTACTTACATGATGACAATTAGAACAAACATGTGATTCCTTAATTTATTTCATTTTAGAGTTATCTCTTCCTTCAGATTATTTTAGATAATATCTTGAAAAGGTAGACGAACCAAAACAAAAGGAAAAATTAATGAAATTTTGAAGAATGCTTCATGCACAGTTAAAAAAAAAAATAATTATAAATCACACATTAAAAAAAAAATTCTTAAATACTTTCCTATTTTAGATTGCCTTAGGTCAGTAAACTTTTTCAGGAGTTTAAAATAAGCATTTCGGTAGTTTAGTTCGAACTTTTATTATGAAAATAGCTTGTTAAACATGTCAAAAATTTGCCTCTGTTACTTAGTCCAGGGGAAATGTACATTTTACCTTGCAAAAGGTCGGGTAGAAGATTTTTTTCTGAATTGTTTATAATGATGCCAACATGAAAAAACCAAGTTTTCTAACAAAATTTCTTAAGACTAAATTTTCTGTGGCCAAAAAACAACAAAATTTTGGAACCTTTTGCAATTATTTTTAAATATCTCGAGACCCGTTGCCGTAGCATATTATTTATCAGTTACAATATTAAAGAAGATAAAATTCTCAACAAATTTCTTATTTACAACTTTTTTATGCACACAATAGCTAGCGCAGTACGCCATATCAAAAATAGGACAATTTTTTCAATTTTCTTAAAAACCGTGAAAAACGAAGTTTTGTCCGGATTATTCAAATGTCAAATGCTAATTCAAATTCAAATGTCCCGCGAATTTAATCGTGTATGTCGACTTCTAAAAATTGGTAGCAGTAAATTATCTATTATTTGCACACTCACGTCTTTATTTTCATCTCAAAAGACATTTTATATTCAATAAATTTATATAAGTTTAAAAGTAGGGCAGAGTGTAGATGAATGAGACAATTTTCATATTTCGACAGAAACTGTAAGTATATACAATGTAAACTTCAAAGCATTGTTTAAAAGAATACTTCAATATTTAGTAACTTATTAGCACGATAGTTTCAATTAAAAAATAATTCCTGTTTAATTTTAACAATTTTTATAATGCATACATATGTTTCCAGGTATCAATGGGATAGGTATGAAAATTTGCGAAAAACATATTTTATCCCACACTACAAAGGTATATTTTATTTACCAATTATTGATAACATATGTTTCAATGTTTTAATGTTTTAAAGATAGCAAACATTGGATTGTAGTTCCATATAAAAGGGGGGGGGGGGGAGGGAGCTCCAAAAATAAATATATTTTACGTAAGAAATACTTTTACCTTATAAAATAGCTACAATAAAAATGACAACAGATTATTTCACAAACTAATGTTATGCATTTATCTCTTGTAAAATTTAAAAATTCTGTCAATAAAATATTTGAGATCACTAGTTTCATAAAAATATTTAAAAAATTAGTTTAAAAAAATATTGTCAATTTTTTTCCCACTTATATCAATAAATATAACAAGAGATTATATCATTTTAGCATGCAAAAACATATAAAACTTTAAGATTATCTGTTAATTGCTTTAAAACTCAAACAGAATACTTTAAATTTCAGAACGGGTTCCAAACAGTTTTTCAAAAATCAAATTGTCCGAATATTAAAAAAAAAAAAAAAAAAAAAAAAAAAAAAAAAAGCGCACAACATTAGATATTTATCTCAGGTATCCCATGCAAAAAAAAAAAAAAAAAAAATATTTAAAAGTAACAAAATGCGAGCAAGATATTTGTTAAGAACGCTCCCATAGTTTTAATATTACCTTGCGAATGGTACTCAGACTAATTTAGTCCCATAAGTCATATAACTGTGACTTTAAACGCCTCAATACTACAACTACCGTAAAATTTTTGGAAATGAAATCTGTATATACGGAATCTGGTCTTTAAAGAAAAAAATTATATATTTTCAAGAGAAAGAATATGAACAATTATACCTGTTAAGATGGAAACCTGTTTAAAGCGGAGTATATTTCGGTTCCTTTCGGTTCGATTTTCAAGGTTTTAATGAATCAAGATTGGGAAAAGCTGATTACGTAGTTCAGCATTACGTATTTAATGATTACACACATAAAATTTTCAAAATCCGGCTATTAGAGATTTATTAAAATTCTCGTGGTAAATTTTCTATTTAAATGAGGGGGGGGGAGGGGGGCGCCAAAATTCGTGTTTGTCACGGGTGCAAAAAAGACTAGTTTTGGCCCTGAAACACATAATTTACTGCTACAATATATAGAAGTAGACATACACGATTAAATCCGCGGGAAACATTTGAATAATCGGTGAAGAACTACGTTTTTCACGGTTTTTAAGAAAATTGGAAAAATTGTCCTATTTTTGAAATGGCGTACTGCTCTTGCTATTGAGTGCATAAAAAAATTGTAAATATGAAAGTTGGAGAGAATTTTATTCCCTTTAATATTGTAATTGACATATAATATGCTACAGCAACGGCTCTCACGATATTTTAAAAAAAAAATCAAAATGGTTCCTTTTTTTTTTTTTTTTGTCAACAGAAAATTTATCCTTATGAAATTTTGTTAGATAACTTGCTTTTTCCATGTTGGCATCATTGTAAACAATTCGAAAAAAAAATCTTCTACCCGTTCTTTTGCAAGATAACACCCTTTTTTTGGTACATTTCTTCTGGACTAACTACATGTTTTAATTTTCTTTTATATTTTATGAACATACATGATACGCTAAAATTATAAACGCACACATAAGTACAGATATATTTTTAAATGAACATGTACTACTGAAAAATTAATAAGAATGATATGAGAAAATGATTTATCATTTAAAAAATGCATTTGCAATTTCAAATGTCTATACAGGGTATCCCAAAAGGTTGTGAATAAATTTTAAGAGTTGACTGTAACTGCTATAACAATCTTTTTTTTTTTTTTTTTTTTTTTTTTTTTCCCATTAGAAAATTAAAAGATTATCCCTTACCATCCAGTTATAAATATAGAGTATCTCACTCCAACCATACCCGGAATTTCTGTACGTAAACAATAATGAAGATATTTTACCAAACTACTCAGCATAACTTTGCTTTTTGCAAAATGTTATGACATTCGGGAGAGTGCTGCATTGCAATTTTGTCATTTACGTATATGTACTGTGAACTACATTCCGAATTATAGAACGTCTAGCTAAGTGTTGTTTCCACTTGGATGGTTGCAGTTTTCAGGTATTCTCCTAAAGCTGCCAAATTTCAAAAATCCAATTAAATCTTCTGAAAATTCCTTTAGAATATCTTCATTACTGTTATAGGGAAGACTAGGGAGGGTTGACTCACTTTTTGCAAAATGATTTTTTATGTTTTAAATATTGGTCGTCGAATAAAGTTTTATATATCATTTTACTCGTTATACAATCATTTATAAGAATAAAATTGCTACATAAGTGTAACATAT
The DNA here is from genome assembly GCA_963932465.1 of Maratus speciosus. Classification (NCBI taxonomy): domain Eukaryota; kingdom Metazoa; phylum Arthropoda; class Arachnida; order Araneae; family Salticidae; genus Maratus; species Maratus speciosus. Next base: position 150,510,135 of record OZ010788.1, read on the forward strand.
AAGAAATTTGAAAAATGATATGATGCTTAAACAAACCAGTTGAGACTCAATCGCAAGTCAGAGGAGAAAAATTTTGTTTTAAACAGGATTTTGTCTGAGCAGGTTAAATTGTGCAGCAGGGAAAAGGAAATTTTAACATTTAAGGCAGTATTCTGTTAGAGACAGGTTCCGTTTTCATAGTGTTTCATGCTATCATGTCCGGATTTAAGAGCCACTCTTCCGCCTTTTTGTCTCCTTGTCCTATTTTTTGTGACACTCGACCTGTCAACTCTAGTTGTCACTTAGTTTGGCTTCATTTCACTGTATTAACTCTGGTGAAATTTGTTTACATACCTTCCTAAACTCTTTTGATCGATGCTATGTTCCTTTGCAGCCGCATGAGCACTTAACTTATCATTAACATGATTTAAACCTTTAAGGGGCAAAGTACTTTCAGTACTAAAATGTTGAAATAAATGACTGGCACCGGAATTCAATAACAAATTTATTTGGAAATAACAAAAAAGACTATATTTCACAGACATATTATACGACAAATATTTTAGCAAAATTCTGGTGTCATTGTGACGTTTCGGAATTAAAACTAAGTGGTTTTGTAAACATACCACTGCCCTTGAAAGTGTTAAGACCACTGCTTTCATTCTTTCTAGTCCTTTCTAGTCTTTCCCACTGTTTCTATTTACCTATTGTAATATTTAAATGTAAAAAAAGTTCAACTTTACCATTTTCAAGCAATTTTTCACATCTCTCTTTAGTCAGTTTTAAACATTTTCTTTTCCATCACCCCATTTTACTGAAGCTTTACAGAATAAATTTACGTTCTTTTATCTACATAACCATTAACTTTTCATTATGCACAGTGTATAATAAAAAGATTTCGAAAACCACTTAATTAAGGGAGCATCTGGTCGAAAGAGGCATCTTGTCAACACTCCCTCACATTGACTGGGTCAAGCCTCCCTACATAGACTTTTTCTCAAGAACAGCAGAACAGCACATTGTTATGTTAAGCCTAAGTTACTGTACAATCTTTATGCATGGAATGAAAGCTCGATATTTCTGCATTACTTTAAACCTACTTACATAAATTTGTATGATATAATTTGTTTGAAAAAAAGCTTACAAAATATTTCTAAAAAACAATACAAATTTTAGGTTGAAAACGCCTCAGACTTGATTTTTTCCACACCTATTTCGATTATCTGTATGAAACGAAGTCTGTTGTTTGAGCATCCCAATAGCTTTGGTTGACACCTATTGATAAAACTGAAATTATTTTAAATATGAAAATTGATCGGTGGGTCAAGCCTCCCGTATGGCCAACCGTCCCTAGTCTCCCCTAAACAAAAATCCAGATTCGGCTTGGAGTTTGAAACAATGTATCTTTAATTTATTAAGTAGACTATAACATTTTTTTCTGTACAAAAAAAAAAAAAAAAAAAATGTTTGTTGCAGTATGATCTATCACCTCAAAGTTTGCGCAAGGCCTTTTGGCACGCTTGTTATGTATACAGTAAAATATCGTTGCAACGAATCTCTTTGGAGCACTGGAGCACTGATTAAATTCACTATATGGAAAAATTCGTTAAAGTGAATATTTTTATAATGAAAAAGGATAAAAGGATTTTTTTAACAATCCAAATAATATTCGTTAAAATGAAAAATTCGTTAAAGTGAATATTTTTATAATGAAATAGGATAACAGGATTTCTTTTAACAATCCAAATAATATTCGTTAAAATTAAAAATTCGTTAAAGTGAATATTTTTATAATGTAATAGTATAATAGGATTTTTTTGACAATCCAAGTAATATTCATTAAAATGAAAAATTCGCTAAAGTGACATTCGTTGTAACGAGATCCTACTGTGTACATAGGATATGCGTAGGAAATTGCTGTAATTAACGTTCCCATCATTAACTTTTCAAAGAGCATAAGGATACGAACACTATGAACACGAGCTATAATTGTAAGCTATAACTTTAATAACATTTTTTTTAAAAGAAGTTTTTTTTGTCAGAAGCAGAGCCGGTGCAAGGATGGTTCGAATGGTACGCTAGCTCCAGGTGCCAACCCAGACAGGTGCTACTTAGGTGTGAGTGGTACTCTGGCACCAGGTGCTCCGTACCCGCTATCGGTTATCACCAAAGCGTTATAAGTAAGCGAACAAACTTAATGCTGGAATCCGGCGTAAATTAACATAGTTGCGCCACCTTGTGGACGGAGTGATAATTTACATACGCGGGTTTTTAGTGTGGCGCGTATTTCCTAAATCTTTCGTCACTCATAGAAATGAATTTTGTTTGCCACATTTATTGCAATATAACGGCGTAGCGAGAGGGGCATCCAGATGCACTTGACACCACAAAGTTTTTTTCGCCTTGTCAAAGGTACTTCAGTTATTAATCAAGGTGAAAAAAACTTTATAATTTTAGTGGTGTGAGTATGAAAACAGTTAGGTATCTACCTGTAGTTCACACTCCATCCGCTACGTGGCACATGACCTTGAGTGATGTGACCTCGCTTTTAATCTTGCGGTTACTTCTTCCATTTAAGATAGGACGCTTACTTATATCGCTTTGGTTATCACTATCGATGAACGGATGATTGACTCAAAAAAGAACAAACTCTTTCGCACGGCTCCAAATTGAGTTATTGAGGTGCTGTCTGATATAACAACACAAATGTCATACGTTTTCCCACTGCATTACATTAATAAGATTTAATTGTAGTTCATTGTTATTATTTACCCTGAATTGTAAAAAGTAACTTTAAAAATTTTTAATAGCCACCAATATTCTAATAGGAATAAAGCCCAACTTATCCAGCAATTTCATTTAAAGTGAAACCAAGGCACTACTATTCTGGAATAAATGAAAAAAGTTGAATTGTCGGATGAAAAAACATGAAAATTCAGTTTCTATGATTCACAAATTCCTCTTTATCTGCACTTAAACATGCGGACACATTACACATGTGAAATACCAGTGATTTTAGTCATTCTTTCCTGAGATTACCTTTGGATAACTGTGACAATTTCTGTGTATTGCTGATATTATCTAAATAAGTAAATGGTGGCCGGTCCAAAACTTGTTTCGCTTTCAGGAATCTCATATGTATTTCGAATCCGTTTTGAAAGGATTGTGAAATTGCTGATAGGTTTCGGTTCGCTGATTGCAGACTATTCTGGGCTCTAAGCTTTTATATATAAATGGCCTTCGTTTGATGTATTCCTTTTTAACCATATTTAACAAAAGTATGTACGATTACGCTTTAAAAATCAATAGTTATGAGACCTTACAAAGGTTTTCTTGTTTAAAATGTAGTTTTTTATTTACTCAAGTAGTAGTAAGACTGATCATTTACTTGTATAAGGCTTTATTTAAAGTATTAAACTTTAAGAAAGTAAATCATCTTTGAGTATGTAGTGTAGGAGTCAAAGAAATATCAGTATTCGTGTATAAATAAATTGCATCTAATGTATTTCTCTTTAATCGTATTAAACAAGAATGTAACCAATTATGCTTTAAATAGGAATAATTATAAGATCTTACTCATGTTTTATTGTTCAAATATATTTTTTTATGTTCCTAACATTTATTTTGAGTACTTATTAGAACTTTCTTTAGGATTAAATTACTTAATCTATCATGTAAATTACATGTAGACTTGTTGTAATATACATGCGTGTAATTGGCATAAACATTGTATGAACATTCGTACATAGACAATCTCCATCTCATGTAAAAGTTGAAATTAAATAAATATGAAAACTTATAAATTTTTACTTGTTAAAAATGTAATATTTTATACACTCTTTGATCCTTAATCAAACACGAATGTATGAAAAGGTCTAAGAGTTTTCTAATTAAAATGCAGCTTTTTACACAACCTTAAATCCTGACTTTCGGATTGATCATGTATCTGCTTAAAATTTTCGGGATTCTTGGGAAAAAACATCATCAGCCTATTGTAGACGACAAAATATAAGTAATTTATTAAATAAATCTTCTTTTGCTGCATTCATTTTATTACACTCGGTATGATGACATTTTGAAAGAAAAGCAAATATGAGAACTTATTAATGTTTACTCGTTAAAAATATAATTTTTGTAAAAAATATAATCTTTGTAAAAATATAATTACTATTTCAAGAGTGATGATATTCGAATACGTTCGATAAATTAATAAAAAAAAAAAAAAAAAAAAAAAAAGACAAGGAAACATTTTAAGTATACTTTAAAAATTTTTGTTTATACATTGGTTAACTATGCTAAATTTATATTTTCATTCAATTATTTTAGTTTTAGTAAATTGGAAAAGAGAACTTTGAAGACATTTTTGAAAAACTTCAAAAATGCTACATGCAAATATAATCATTCAAATCAAATAAATTTAGTATAAAAATAATTCTCACGAACTTCTCTGGGAAATAAACTAAAACTTTTAGGCCAAGAATCAATACTAGATATTTGGCATATTTTTTATAATTGTTATTAAAAGAACATACCATAATTTGAAAAAGAGTCTTATTTGTGAAGATTCTTTTAGTTCTTTCCCTAGGGAAACTTATAAAGAAGAAATATATCAAGATTGGAAAAAATTTAATGATAAAATTTTGAGTTATCCTTTTTTTAAAGAGGCTAGATATAGGAAAAAAGTCATTTTGAAAAAAAAAATGCTTTTTTAATACAATTACCTTTTTAAGTATTATATATAGGGGAGACTAGGGAGGCTTGACAATACGGGAGGCTTGACCCACCCATCAGTTTTCATATTTAAAATAATTTCAGAGTTTTATCAATAGGTGTCAACCAAAGATACTGGAATGCTCAAACAACAGTCTTTGTTTCATACATCTAATCGAAATAGGTGTGGAAAAATCAATTGCGAAGCGTTACCTAAAAAGTGCGTTTTTTAGAAATATTTTGTAAGCTTTTTTCAGATAAAATATATCATAGTAGTTTAAGTGAGTAGGTTTAAAGTAATGCAGAATTATCGAGCTTTTATTCCCGGCATAAAGATTGTACAGTAAGTTAGGCTTAACATAACAATGTGCTATTCTTTAGAAAAGTGGTATGTGGGGAGGCTTGACCCAGTTAATGTGAGGGTGGATTGACCAGATGCTCAAGGCTCCCTAAATTAAGTAGTTTTGGAAATCTGTTTATTATACACTGTGCATAATGAAAAGGTTATACATATAAAAAAGAATGTATATTTATTCTGTAAAGCTACTGTAAAATGGGGTGATGGAAAAGAAAATGTTTAAAACTGCTTAAAGAAAGATGTGAAAAATTGCTGTAGTATTCATTGCAAAGAAAAACTTAATGAAATATAAATGGGAAAGTTGATAGGAACTTTTCTCCATCTAAATATTACTTAAAATAGGTAAATAGAAACAGTGGAAAAGACTAGAAAGTATGAAAGCAGCAGTCTAAATCCTTTCAGGGGCAGTCACATGTTTATGAAACCACTTAGTTTTAATTCCCAAACGCCACAATGACACCAGAATTTTGCTAAAATCTTTTCCATTTAACATGTATGTGAAATATAGCGTTTTTCTTATTTCCAAAAACAATTTGTTCATAAATTCCGGTGCCAGTCATTTATTTCAACATTTTAGTACTGAAAGTACTTTGCCCCTGAAAGGGCTAAACGACGTTAATAATAAGTTAAGTTCTCAATGTGGCTGTAAAAGAAAATAGCATTGATCGAAAAACTTTAGGAAGGCATGTGGACAAATTTCACCAGGACGAATACAGTTAGATGAAGCCAAACTATGAGCAACTAGTGTTGTCAGGTTGAGTGTCACAAAAAGTAGGACAAGGAGACAAAAAAAGGCGGGACAGTATCTCCTAAATCCGTACATAATAATACATGAAACCCTATGAAAATGGAACCTGTCTCTAACGGAATACTGTCTTAACCCTTTCAGGAGCAAGGTAATTGCATTTGTAAACTGTTGAAGTAATTAAATAACACCAGTATTTACAAGAAAATTTATTTATAAAGAAGTAAAGGTATATTTTCGCTTATTTAATAAAAGTGAAGTTTTCATTCAAAAACTCTGGTGCCAATGTAGCAATTATGGATTAAAATTAAGTGATACCGTGACGGCATCACCTTCCCTCAAGGGGTTAAATGTTGAAATTTCATTTTCCCTGCTATACAATTATACATGCTCAGACAAAATCATGTTTAAAATAAATGTTTTCTCCTATGACTTGCGATTGCGTCAAAACAGGTTTGTTTAAGCGTCATATTTTCAAAAATATATATATTTTTTAATAATTAAAGCCTGTAGCATTAAGTTATTTTGCTTTTTAAAAACTGATTTCATTTCTATTCTCAAATATTTCAATATACAACAAAGTGGGTCAAGCCTCCCATATAGTGGGTCAACCCATTATTTTCTCATGAATAAAATCAATCATTTTTCAAATTTCTTATATATTACACTTATGTAGCAAATTTATTTTGATAACTGATTGTGTTACGAATAAAATGATACATAAAATTTTATTCTACGTTCAATATTTAAAAAATAGAAAATCATTTTGTAAAAAGTGGGTCAACCCTCCCTAGTCTCCCCTATATGTATATTAAATTATTCAGCTTTTAGCTTTATTCTCTCCAGAAAACTACTGCCTTGCTTATATATGTGAATTCTGTACCCTTGATAAAGTAATTCAATATAAGCATTTCATTTATTTATTTTTATCTGTATCCATCTTTTTCTTTTTTTTCCCATTTTAATCATCATAAGATAGTACATGGGACTGCACTTTTTACAAAACATCTGGCTAATGTGGTGTTTGTGTTTTCATATTTGATTATCTTTCAATGGTATTATTGTACAGAAAGTTTATATATATATATATATATATATATATATATATATATATATATATATATCTTCGTTGTTAGACTCCAAGTGAAAGTTTTACTTACACTGTAAAAAAAAAATGGTAACTTTCCATGTAAAATCCAGGAACGTTTCGCCTTTTATCAGGTTTTCAGAATAATTTAGCTCTTTCCTGTGAAATTCTGGTTTTCTTATCTGAAACGTTCCTGAACAAAAGTTGGAAACAGCAAAACGCTGCGGCCGCCATTTATTATTTTTTTTTTCCTATAATCCGTTGCTCGCGCGCGAGTGTCGAAAAAGAATTCCTTAAATGAATGTAAAAAAATCAATATGGAATGCAAATAAATCAATAGACGACATAATCCTTTACGTCTCTATTGTCAAGATAATTCAGATGAAAATACAATACCTCTGTGACATCACTAAGAGATTATCTCTCGTACTTGTCTGTGAAATCTTTAACGAGCAGACTGTGTAAAAAAAAATACACCTATTATTTGGATCTGCATTAACCAGGGGACAATCAAATATGATTCTCACCTATTTTGATTAATTTAAAGTATGTTTTAGAGTTCTTATCTCTAATTATTCTTGTGAAAGGATTTCTTCAAATGGGCCTTAGATTTTCAGAAATTAGATGCCAAGTTTTAGCATACGTTTCAAATACCCATTAGTTTGCAGCCCTCAACGTGTCTTTCGTGGTGTGGACGCAGAAAGCTTGCACGCCACCCGTACGGTCCGGGTTCGATGCTACCTCTTGACTTTTTTTTTTCTTTTTTAATTAATTTTATATTTTAACACTTTATTACAATTTGATTTAAATTTGACATATATTTGACACTTTGAATTGCTGCAAATTTGAATTTTTTTTTTTTTTTCGGAAAAAATATACAATTACGTTTAGGTTTTTTTTTCATGAAAATTTACATGTATTTTATCTAACTTGTAAACTAACATAATCACTGACGAAAATCCAAAATATTTTATGTCTAGATTTTTTTTCTAATTATTATTTACATTTATATATTTTAAGCAAAGTTCAGAAACAATATATCACATATATATTACTTTATTGAATTTTAACTGAAAATTTATTTTTTCGTGTAAATTATGAATAATAATTTTGATGTCAATTTCAAAATATTTTTTCATTCTAACAAATAATGATAATAAAGCGAAAATTGTCAACTGGAAATGTAAAAATCGTCTGCGGATCCCGCATGCTGTGAAATGTCAGTAATGTCATAATGAAGGGAACGAACATCCAGAGTGAATTATGTCAGCCAGGTATCGGTCCGGATAGCCTAACAGGTAAGGCATTGGCACGGCACGCCAAGTATCCAGGTTCGATCCCTGGTCTGGACATTTTTCGCTCTTGTGCTACTCCAGCCTTGAATATGTCAGTAATGTTTTGCTGTCAACAGAAATATTCCTGGTATTTCGCAGGAAACTTACTGGCATTTCTGTAGAAAGTTTTTAACATATACAGTAAAGTACCAGTCATTTTCAAGAAATGTTTCTTGGAAATAATGGGCAACCCAGCTGCCCCTTTTTTCCCAGGAACGTTGCGGAATTTTTTTTACAGTGTATTCCCAAATTGAAACAAAATGAAAAAAAAAACTTTCTATTTGAGAAACAAGAATGTAGTCTAACTTTCTTGAAGTATTTTACTATCCTCTAAAAATCAGTTTGAAAGGGAATTCCATCGTTATTGATGAGACATAAGGAGAATATTATGAATCGTGTTAGTATTAATAACATAAAGAAGTCATGTGATATCTCTTCTCTATTCTTTCAGCCCGTTTGAAGTGCATTTATAGAATTACCGAAAACAGAACCCATGTCTTTCTGCCATAGTTGTACAGTGATATTTTAAAACAATAATAATTGTGATTTTAAAGATTCCCGCCAAATAACATATTTGCTATTTTAGAAATCCCTGCCGGCCCGGCCTACAGGCGGAGGTAGATTTCGAAGTTAAGTATATTAATTGCACCAACAAAAACTAAATCATAATTATATATAAATCCACTTTAACAGCTTTATCTGACCGCTTATGACGAGTTTTTATTTCATTTTTATATAATAGCTGGTTTTATCATAATCATGTTAAGGCGGTATTAAAAAAAATACTTTTCCATGCTCAACAACTCGAAATTTTCTGGCACATTTTCAGATTAATTTTTAATAGAAAAAATACGAAACTTGCTGACGTGATTTTTGAAAAGATTTATAAGCGATATGTGTTTTTATTTTTCTTTCAATTAATTGAAACTTGATTAATAAACAATTATTTTCTCAGTAGGGCAATATTTTTCGTTTCTAACACAATCGCTTCGGGAAATTCTGTTCAAAATGCCCACTTTGACATCATTTTTTGACATATATTCTGCCTCTATCAAAAAATCGATCATTACGGTACTTTATATAGTTTCTGAAGAAGAGAATCTATCAATTGGACGCGTTTGAGAGCAAAAATTAATTTAAAGATGAGTAAGAAAATAAGCAGTTTGGATTTGAATACATTCTTAATAAGATGATTTTTTTCTTCAACCGCTATGTATTTTTAATTTGTTTTTGCTGTAAGAATTGGTCCTATCAAAAACTTGTCTATATAAATGTTGAAGGCAATATTAAGAAGATATATGATAAATTCATGGGGATTTTATATCTTATGAATTGACGGAGTTATAGAAATTTTTCTTCTTCACCCCCCCCCCCTTTTTCTGTTTTCGTTTTTAATTTTTTTTTTTTGCGGTACGAATTGGTCCTATCAAAAACTTGTGAATACGAAAGTTGTAGAAAATATTAAGGAGATGTATAATAAAATTAATTGGATTTGATATCTTGAGAATTGACGAAGTTATGATTTTTTTTTCTCCCAAAAACCCTATTTTTTTGCGCCTCTTGAGCCCATTTTTAATTTTATCCGAAATCTGTGATACGTAAATTTTTGGTCCTATTTTTAAAAGTAATAAAAACTTTAAACTGATTTGATATGTACAAAATTAAGAAGTTATGGGTTTTTTTCTGTTTTCACAAAACCCCTCCCTATTTCTATCCCCTTGGTCCGATTTTGCCCATTCACGAACTTGACCGAGATTTTATGCCCCTTGATTTTATGTATCAGTTCGGAAGAAATTGTGCAGAATTGTGGAAGTTATCGTGTCCAGAAGAAAGTGATATATGTATATATATATATATATTATATAAATAGATAGATTAGATAGTTAGATAGGTAAAGTTTTTTACCTGATGGTTGTTTTGGGTTCTAGGGGTCATGATCGGTGTAGATCTGCAAAAATTTTTCAGAAATTCCAACATAGGAACGACGCCAATAGGTAGTATTTCATACGAAATCTACCTAATAGATTTTGAGGGACATAAAAGTCACGAAACTTCGTCATGTGTGTGAGGGGGATGTGGAGGGGGTAGTTAGGAATGATAATTATTTCTATGTATCAATAATTTTTTTTAAATAAGAAAGATAAAATTCAAAAAAATTCAAAATGTTATTAATAATTTTGTACAGCGTACTTTCGGTATCTAGTAAAAAAAAACGAGTCCATCTCTAAGTCGTATTTCAATTATATGGTATTTCAATTTCATGTGAAAGCTGTATACGGGTTTGATTTTTTTTTTTTTTGGTTATTTTAATCGTCATTTCCGGTCTGTGGAAGTTTATAAACTCTTTTATACTTTTTTGGTCATGTTGTAGTCCAAAGATCGACAGCTATAATGTCTTCGAGATTCATTTTTCAATCAAAAACAAAAGTTTATATAGGGTAATAATAGGGTTGGGCAATGTCTAGAATTAAATATCGTGATAAATCGACATCTTTATATCATGATATCCCGATATATCGATATTGCGGCCTATGAACAAAGTAGTAAAATATCAAGTAAGGTATGAAACTTAACAAAGTAATAAAATGATTGATATTAAATATATATATAAATTCATAATATGTGCATAACTTCAATATACATTATAAATTTTACTAAAGATTAACATTTTTTTAGAAAAGTTATGTCATTGTCAAATAGATTAATAAAAAACACTATACATAAATAAACAAATGTAAATAATTAAACGCTAAAAGAAACTAGTCCGATGTGCCAATCCCAAAATTTTCTTCTATCTCATACACGTTAATACTTCAAAATTCGCTATCACAGTGCAAAATTAAATGACATAATCTATACCCATCACCAATATTCTAAAGATATATGTTCTCTAAATTGTATGCATTTAAAAGGAGATATAAGCATCGCACCTTTCAAACAAATCATTGAATTTCGGCACCAACCCCATTAAGTGTCTGCAACCAAAATTTCTAATCCAAAAAGCATAAAAGCAACACCTGTTGGACAGTATACTCTCAAGCCTAATAAGAATCTACTTATCTGAAACTGTAACAGAATATGATGTTTGATTAAAATCCGTGCATTAGTTTTTGAGATACAGCTATCGCGAAAATCGGGGAAATCTTGAGTCCTCGAAGTCGAAGAAGCACTGCTCAATATTTCGACTTTATGACAAAGTACGATAATCGCAATTTACATAAGAATTATGATATTCGTGATATACCGTTGTATAGGGTTCTTTTATATCGTTATCATGATTTATATTTAATATCGATTTTATCAATATATCGCCTAGTCCTAGGTAATATGTGAGCAGTATCTTATAAATTCATATATCCACTATTACTAAAGAAAGGAAAACATAAGACAACAAATTTTAACCTGATTAACTAAACTTTTTAAAAACATTACTGTCTGTATATATTTTTTTAAATGTAAGTATCTAAATTCTGCTAAGATCCTAAATTTGTGAGCTGATCATACATCTGCTTAAAAACTTAATTAATGTATCAGACTTTGGGTAAATTATTATACACCATATAGGCCTTAATCACTGGACACTTTCAATTTTAGACACTTTATCGAATATTTAAAAGTATACTTGTCGGATTCATCCGGAACTTCAGGATTATAAACAATATGTTTGACCGTATATTTCTCAACGTCGACTTGATAAGGAGGACAATTAATGGGCCATCAAAAAATTAAAGAAAAATAGTAATATTTGGGATCACCCTGTAAACTAAAAGCACAAAATGATCTACCGCTGCAAAATACAAATCTGTGGATACTGTACAACATGTTTACTGATTTATGTAAGAATACCACTTATATTCATGAAAATGAGTTTTAAAAAATTCTTTCACGTTTTTAGCTCATATATGATGCAGGGTTTTCAACCAAATTTAACGCTCGTTTTAGAAAAATTCGCAGAGTGTAGCAGAAACATTATAGTGTAAATGAAATATAAATATATTAAATATTTTATGAAATATGAGTTTTTGTAAGAAATAATTTTTATCTACGCATGCGCGAATGATAACAAATATATATATATATATTTTACATAATTTAATAGTCAATTCTATATGGACTAATTCCTTAAAAAAAATACAGTCAAATATTGTGAAAATTCAGAAAGAGATCGGCGACAGAGTGAGTTGCTTTTTAGTTGTTCTCTAAAAGCAGATGAATCATAAGGGATTTTCCACAAATTGTCAGTTTTATTTTAAATTTTTTATTGATACTGTTAAAATAAATAAAAAGGCAGACATAAAGACGTGGGTCGAAGTGAGTATATTTGATATTAACAAGAACAATTACACAAACATACTGAAAGAAAACAGAAAATTTACAGGTATTTATAGATTTTGCAAGGCCCAAGCCGGGGGAATTGGCGGCCGTGAAAGAAAGCTACATTAAACAACCAGTCACAAGAAACATAGTTGTACAAAAAGAAATTAATAAGAACTTAATGTAATGCTATGATTATTTTCAACACCCGCCCATAATCTAGCATTACATCAGAAAAACAAAGCAATTTCTTGAAATCAATCATTAATAATAATATGACACAATTTAAACATTACTTGTACAAACAACAAAGAAATAATAGTTCATAAAATTTAACTTTAGGTAATGCCTTTGTAAATAAATCAGCAATTTGCATATTCGTAGGAACATATTCAATTTTGACGTTATTTTCTTTTATAATATTGCGAACAAATTTCAATTTGATATCAATGTGTTTCATTCTACCATAATTACTCTCATTACTGATACATTTTATACATGATTGATTATCCTCAAAAATTACTAAATCCTTAATATTTACAATTTCACTAGCAATATTTTTAAACCATAACAAGTCTTGCAAACTTTTAGTTAAAGCAATGACTTCAGCTTCAGTTGACGATAAGGCAACTGATTTTTGTTTATTACAACACCACAGAACAGGCATGTTACAAAACATTAAAATATAACCTGTTACTGATTTGCGGTCATTTGTGTTAGCCCCCCAATCAGCATCAACATACATGGATAATTTAGGATCAGAATTTTGCTTTTTATACACAAGTTTTAAAGACAATGTTTCTTTTAAATATCTTAAGATTTTCTTAAGTGCTTTCCATGCAATTTCAGTAGGATTTTCTTGCAATTGACTTAAACAGTTAATAGCATACAAAATATCAGGTCGAGAAATATAAGCTAAATATAATAAACAACCTACAAGTTCGCGATATGGGCCATTAAAAGGTTTACCATTTTTGAAATCAGATGGGGTGGACTTAGGAGAAATAGGAATGTCACTGGGTTTACAATCTAGCATATTAAACTTACTTAACAATTTAATTATGTAAGACTCTTGATCCATTATTAAACTATCAGAATTGAATTTCATTTGAATACCTAGAAATTCTGAAACACTTTCCGATTTTGACATATGAAACTCGTTATGTAATGGGGAAATAACTACATTAGTTTCATTTACATCTGAACCTGCAATTAACATATCATCTACATACAAAGCAATAATTATTTTATGATCATTATTATACCGAATAAAAATACAAGGTTCATTATCACAAGATTTAAAATTTAACTTTGAAATAAATTCATGAAACCTTTCAAACCATTGTCGCGGGGCTTGTTTTAAACCATATAAACTTCTTTTAAGTTTACACTTTCGCCCACTTTTATCATCATAGCCTTGCGGCTGATCCATAAAAACAAGTTCATTTAACTTACCATTCAGGAACGCTGTTTTAACATCTAACACAGATGCATATAAGTCTTCATTTAAAATCAAAATAAGAACCAAACGTAAAGCTGGCATACTTATTACAGGGGAAAAGGTTTCACTATAGTCTAGCCCTTCTTTTTGCATAAATCCACGAGCTACGAGTCTCGCCTTATGTCGACCATCTCTTTTGATGGTAAATACCCATTTGCAGGAAATGGGTCGTTTCTCAGGTGGTAATTTTTCAAGATCCCAGACATCGTTGATTTTCATACTTTCAATATCCGCGTCCATAGCTTATTTCCACAAGCGTTGTTCATCACTAGGGAGGGATCTGATATCATCAAACGTTAATGTTTCTTGTTGGCAAAGTAATGCTTCGTAAACTTCAGGATCTGGATACCGTACAGGTTGCTTTTTATATCTTTCAGATTTTCTTGTTTTGTCTTCTTTCTCTTCAGGATCATCTAATTCATCACTCGTATTTTCTAGAACATCTGGATCAATTTCATTATCGACTGGTTCTGAATTTTCTAGAATGTATTGTTTCGACTGAACATTTTCCTTTTTCTCTTCGTCGAATTTCACATTTCTTGATACAGTTATGCGTTTCGTTTCAGGATCTAGTAATCTATATCCCATTGAAGAATAACTAATGAAGATCATTTGTTTAGACCTATCGTCAAGCTTCTTTCGATGAACGGAAGGAATTAACATGTAAGCACTGCATCCAAAAACACGTATGTGCTTGAGATCGGCTTCTTCTCCATATTTCGGGAAGTACGGAGTTTTGTTCTCAATAGTGCTGCTTGGCATTCGGTTTTTCAAGTAAGCTGCTGAAAGGATAGCTTGACCCCAAAAAGTCTTTGGTAAATTTGATTCAGCAATCAAAGCACGTCCTATATTCAGAAGCGACCTATTGCAGCGTTCAGCTACTCCATTCAAAGATTGCGTGTATGGAGGAGCGGGATCTATCACTATACCAAGATCTCTAGTAAAATTCACTAAATCATTAGAAAAATATTCCTTCCCGTTATCACATCTAATTTTCTTCACTGTAGGGTTGGATTTTAAGAACATTTTTAATTCTTCTGAGACTTCACTTTTATGTTTCAGTAAACGTACTTCAGTAAAACGAGAAAAATCATCGATAAGAGTCATAAAATAGCACTCGCCAGAAAAGGTTGTCGGAAAAATAGGTCCACAAATGTCACTATGAATCAAAGTCATTGGCTTGGTTTCTCTTTTTCTTGGTCCTCTTCCCATTGGTGTTGCACTCTGTTTTGCCCGAGCACAAATATCACAAACAGAATCAGGTACCGGAAGCTTCATATCTTTCAATACTTTGTCACTCGGATGACCAAGTCTGCGATGCCAGATATCACAATGATTTTTCTTTGAAGTAAGAATGGTTTCGTAAACAGGGACAAAGTCACTTACGTATTGTCCATTCAAATCCCGTTCACCGAAGTAAAAACGGTTTCTTCCTTTTTCGATAAATACTTTTTGGTTCTTGAAAATAACTGTATAATTTGCACTTCCAATTTTCCTAACGGAAATGAGTTGCCCGTTTAAGTCTGGAACATAAAGGACATCCTTTAAAGTAATTTCCATTCCATTTGACAGTTTTCCATTAATATTTCCAATACCTTTGATTTCTAGATTCGTTGTTTTTGATGCGCATTTAATAGTTCCTGAAGAAGGTACTAAGGATGCGAAATAATTCTCATTAGAACACATATGGGAAGTTGCTCCGGAATCTACTATAAATTCATTCCTTTTCCTGGAAGCATTTCCAGCAACGAAAGAAACAGCTGAAGAGGCAAATTTTTCTTCATTTGAATTTTTAACAGCTTTACAGTTACGTTTTATGTGTCCGAATTTTCCACAAGAATGGCAAGTAATTTTCTTTCTACAATATTTCGCTGTATGCCCTT
The DNA here is from genome assembly GCA_963932465.1 of Maratus speciosus. Classification (NCBI taxonomy): domain Eukaryota; kingdom Metazoa; phylum Arthropoda; class Arachnida; order Araneae; family Salticidae; genus Maratus; species Maratus speciosus. Next base: position 150,526,046 of record OZ010788.1, read on the forward strand.
TAGAGTTGCAAATTTTGCAAAAGAATTCTTTGCGAGTCGACACAAATGCAGTATTATCATGAGCAGCCTTAGTATATACTTTTTCTTTCTTTGAATCCAAAAGAAGTGCTTCAGCATCTAATAATCTTTGTGTCACGAAATTTAATGTCAAAACAGAATTCGGTTGGTTTTCTAAAGCAATCTTAACATTTTCAAATTCCTGAGGCAATGACATCAAAATATAAACAATAGTATCCGTTTCATTAACTTCTGCCCCAGACAGCTTAAGATCCGAAATTAATTTATTTATTTCATCAATGTGATTTCTCATAGAAACTGTACGATCTTTCTTAATCGTTGCCAATCTCTTCCGAATTAAAATTTGATTCACTGCACGCTTTGTATCATAAGTGCGTTCTAATTTATTCCAAATTTTATGAGCTGTATTTTCATCTTGAAGTGATGCAAGAACATTATCACTTAATAATGATAATAATAAAGCGTAAGCCTTTTTTGCTTTCACGACATCGGCGGCATTGTCGGGAGCCGCTTCAATTTCCAGGAATTTTTCCAATTCCTTAGCAGCAAAAATTGCCGTTACTCTTCGTTTCCATACCGAAAAAACTTTTCCATCACCTTCAAAAAGAGGGATACCGTAAACATCTTTTGAAGAATCCATTCTGCTCAATAAAATAAATAAAAAGAAAGATAAAATCTTTTTCACTCAAAATCCCAACAGAAATGAAAAACAGAAAGATAACGGCGTCAGTATGTCTCGCAGCTCATTTCAACACTTGCTAGAACCAACGCTCTGCTGTTAAAATAAATAAAAAGGCAGACATAAAGACGTGGATCGAAGTGAGTATATTTGATATTAACAAGAACAATTACACAAACATACTGAAAGAAAACAGAAAATTTACAGGTATTTATAGATTTTGCAAGGCCCAAGCCGGGGGAATTGGCGGCCGTGAAAGAAAGCTACATTAAACAACCAATCACAAGAAACATAGTTGTACAAAAAGAAATTAATAAGAATTTAATGTAATGCTATGATTATTTTCAACAGATACTTAAGTTATTCTTGGATAACCACCAGAACTAGCCTATTACATGATAAAAAGAAGTATCAAAATCGAAGCATTTGCTTCAAATCTACTCGTTGATATTCATTAAATACTAAATTTTTTCTGAAAGTCGCTTAATAAAAAATGACAGTTTGTGGAAAACCCCTTAGATAGAAAACAAAAATGAGAATCCTTCCCCAGTATACTTATTTCGAGCAAAATGATAGTTTTATATACATACTTCCCATCTCTTACGAACTTTTTCTAACTTATTACGCACAGTTACATGCCAGCCAAACGTTCTCGTTTTGATATACAAAGTTTTTCATAGTATTTTGTGTGATCAGTAAAATACAGAAAATGTAATGAATGCACAGAAAAAGTAATAACTAAATTTATAATCACGTCATCTTGTAGCAATGTTTTTAATAAATGTAATGTGGAAGCGACAAATAAAAAAAACTACATCGAAATCTTCATATTTTAATTCAAGTATTTTCAATTCTCTGCCAGGCCGCATTATACTGTGAACAGTGATTTAAGCATAGTCCTGATCTAGTGCAAAATTAAAATAGAATCTTCATATATCCAGTATCACAAAAGAAAGATAACATACATTTATTTATATTTATGACAGTAACTTTTAACCCGCTTTACAAAATACTTGTAAAAAATACTGATTGAGCAGTTTTTAAAACAAACTCCTTGCTTGATCAGATCATATATTTACACTTTAAATAAAAAGGAGTGAATAGTCACTATATCGCAGAGTCAAAATATGCCCAATCTCTTTAAAGTGACTATTCACACTGTGCAAAAGGAAATTTTAGGCTCTCTGAAAGTGTAAATAGTCACTTCTGGGAAGTGAATATTCACTCTAAACAGGGGTGAATAATCATTCTTTCGGAAGAGTGACTATTCACTCTTGCTAAAGGAGTGCGTTTTTTCACCCCTAGTAGGATTGAATAGTCACTCTTTCATAGGAGTGACTGTTCACTTTTTATGGAGTCAATTCTCTTTTTCCTTTTTTTACTTTTATGTACAAAAGAATCACATCTTTTACAACATGCAATGAAAATGGATGAGAGCGTGGTAAAGATTGGAATAACATACTTTATTAGCAATATTTATTTAATTCATTGTTTGTAACACTAATTGAACTTTTAAGAAAAAATTCAATTAAAGTTACATATGAATTAAGTTAGATTACTGACAGAAATAAACTAAAATATTTTATTCCAATCTTATCCTTTATGTTTGCTTTTATTGCATGCCCTATAAGGATATGATAGTTTTAAAATTCCCATAAGGATAAGTAATTTAAAAAATATATTAATCAGTTAATATTATTTGTTTCTTTTCAGGTACTCATAAAGTTGTATTAAGTGTTTTAATAATTCCTGTGATGTACGTTAATTATTTTCCTTTTTTTTTTCCATGTATAATTCAAATTTTAGATCTTTAGATCTCAGTATTTATTGCTAATTAATCTAAAGCTAATTAAACGTTATTATTTACTGTATTTTGGTTACTTTTAAAGTTTTATTAATAACTTTTTAATAGGTGAATGTTATATGTTTAACAATGTTTGATTTCATTTTAATTTTTGTTTTAAATATAAATTCCTATCTTTTTATCGTACCTTTCCGTAAATTATTGCTATTTTTGCAAAGTCCAGTTGTTCTAAAATATTTTTAATTTTTCCTCTTAAAAAACAATGCTTATAAACTCACATCTTTTTAAAATAAGTTCTAAGCATGATCTAAATATTAAGAATGTGAATTTTTTTTTTATTCGTTGTGATTTGCTTTTGTTTTATTTAATATGAACATGGAGTCAAAATTATAAGTTCTCTGGACTATGTATATATTTTTCAAACATATTCCTTAAGTTAATCATGATTTCTAATTTTCGTCCGCTATTGCTTAAAAATGGAATTAATACAATACTTATTTATGAAACGACACGATGAGCCATATTTAATTTTTTTTATTCCCGTGGATATTGTATTTTGTGAATATGAGCAAAATAGGTTTTATATGTTTTATAGGAAAAGACTGACCTAGGAAATAGAAAAAAAGAAAGAAATATAAAAATAAAATAAATCAATGTATATGAACTTTTCTTAATTTTTGAAAAAAATTTTAATGAAAAAAGTAGTTATTAATCTCTTTAAAAATATATTCAGTCCTATATTATGCAAATAAATATGAACTTAAAAAAAATATTCTAAAGCAGTCTTATCCATAAACTCAAAACAGGCATAAAAAACATTTTATTTCAACGCTTAAATATCATATTTTATTTTTTAGTGCCAATAATTACGTGTATCAAAAACATAGAAAATGCGTTTACAATAGAAGGAAATTTAATAACTGATGCAGAATGTCTATAATTAAATGTTTTTATATTACTCAGTCTCGAAATTTTAAAATCATAAACAGCAGAAAAATGCTTATACACAATTTAAAAAATATATATATCAACCTTTTCGTAATATCTTAATCATCAAATATCATATTTAACTCCGAAATAATAATAACTATGATAAATACTCTTAAGTGCTCATAATCAGAAATCAGTAATAAACCAAAAAAAAAAAAAAAAAAAAACCAAAATCTCATATAACGGCAAATTAATGTTTACATAATGTGTGCTATGAATTGAAAAAAAAATCCAGATATCTTCTGAGTCATTCTTTCAAACAAAACAGATAAACTTTTTTTCGATCGTTGGCAAAAGTATTTTACATCACAGTATTGAATGGGAAGAATAAAAAATTTACACTCATTTTTTTCACATTGGCCGTACTAATGAAGTTCTGATTATTCTTTGCTAAGCTTTGCGTGTTGTTCAATTGTTAAAACAATTATATTTCAACCCGCTACATGAAGGAATATAATAGACAATCACTTTTGAATTCAGGCGACACTTCGCGATCAATCTTTTTCTATACAACATAAAACTATTTAACTCATAACCTTAACATACAAAATCCACACGAATAAATTATTAAAATTGAATAAAACTTACTTTTACGATCCATAAAGAATCGTTTTAATGGTATCTGAATCTGTTAATCCTAAAATGGCGGACGAAAACGTGATCCTTTCTCTTATCTTAAAAAGGCGTCGTCGCCTTGCTGTTCTGTTTGATTCAAGAGCAATGCATACGTAACTCACTCTTTCAGGAGTGACTATTCACTCTTGTAAAAAGAGTGCTAGTACCAAATCAGCGTAATTTCCAAGGTTACATTATGAAATGGAGTTTTGAAAATTAAGAAGCATCATATTTTGGTGCTTTTAATTATTTTACTCCTTATATTGGTTCAAAGTTGAACGAAATTTTAAAAAAATGTATAATGCCAGGATTTCACTCTCGATAACGGAGTGAGACATTTCACTCCTTTCTAGAGAGTAGAAAATTCCGCTCTTTAAGGAATGTATTTTTACAAAATTCAATCCAAAAAAGAGAGAAAATGCCTGTCACTCTTTCAAAGAGTGAACTTTTCACTCCTCCCATTTTTAGAGTGTATAATTTAGTACATTCAAAATTAATTAATATCCTATATTATATTCCTTTAATACGTTATGCTGTCTTAAATCTACAATCTATTTCATTTTCTGAATCTAAAATCAATCTATCTTTATACCATCTAAAACGCTTTTTATTTGAGTAGATATACCTTTTGACGGAATTATTTTTGAAAGTTTAGAATGTGTGTAGGCTAACAGTTAAAATTCTTCTTGGCTTCTTGGCACTATGCTGGAAACGTTATTGGCGATCCAAGTGTTATCAACAGGGACACTTCGCAATGTATTCTTGAAAAGAAAGGTTGCTTAATTTTTGTATTGGGGAAGACGAGGAGGCACATCCTTTTTATATCTCTCTGTTTGTAAATAAAAATACGTTTGCATAGAATTCTTAATCTCTTCAACTGTTTACTTTTACTTAGTATTACTCAGGACAAGAACCTGGATTTCTTGACTCTAAAGACGTAATGTACTAAACGTTTCCTTAAAATTTTTCACAATCAGAACAATCTTTGTATCCCAGAAATCCGGCTATTTGATTACCTTGTACTTACAACTTCATGATACTAACACTGGCAACAAAATATTGTGTGCAAACGAACCTAAAACAGGCCATTATCAATTTGGCCTTTATAAAAATCTTATAAAATTTACTGCAATAAAGCATTTCAGAAATAGGTTTTATGTTTTTATTGCTATACCTATTATCCTCGTGATTTATTTTTCAATTAAATTTATAAAGAAAAGTTTATTTAGGGCAATATGTGAGTAGTAAACTCATAAATCATTATATCCACTGTCACTAAAGATAAAAAATATGACTACAACTTTTAACCCGTTTTTACAGAAATTTTCCGCTCAAATGGATTTATTTTGAGTCTATAGCTCCAAGCTAAGGGTTAAGCAGTTGAAGTTCAAGCGTCACTCGAAAATTGCTTTGCTTTTTCGCCTATTTTTGCGCTTTGTTTCGTTTCTTTACTGCCGTCTCTTATGAGTAAAGTTGCCGGATGCTGTGTTGTACGCCGCGGTTGAATTCCCCGAATAATAATAAATCAGGATAAACAGTTGTGAGAAAGAAGATTCGAAAGCTGATACGCAAAAATACAGAAAGGGGTAACTTAATTTGCTATGTCACGGTACCTAATTCATTATTGCATGTAACGCCGGCGTTTTGGGGCATGTTTACATTTTTCGTAATGCTCCTGATATTTTTTCCCTCTTGGGATCGTGATTTACAAATACGACACGAGTTAAAGATGAAGTTCTTGAATATATGAAGAATTTCAGTAATTATAGGAAATTTTAAAAAGGAGACATATCAAATAAACTAAATCTTTGAATGAGAATTTTGAAGGCCCTCAAAATCTTAAGTTTACACAAAGGTAACAACGAATTTGTTGTGTCATAAATATGCAGATTTGCCGTTCTGAGTAACTTACTCTTTTTCAAATATATCCAGGAACTCTACTGGCGGCGATTTTTAATTTTTTTAATAATATTTTTAAAGAAATCGACTATTTCTAAACAATAATATTCGTGGTAGATTTCTCTTGCAGGTGTTGTAGAAATTTACTATGAAGGTTGTTGTTTAGACATAATGGTATATGAATAAAATATAAACGATTCAACTGGGAGAAAACTGGTATTTTTTTTTAACTATACGTTATGATGACCGGCAACTCCGAATATATACTATTACAAAGAATATAACTTTTTTTCATGTTTTTGTTTAAAAAAATAAATAATTTTAAAAGGTTATTTCAGAAAACTAGATAAAATATTCTTGATGTCATTATATGTTATTTTCTAGATTTAAGCTAGACAAAGTCCGTGAATATATAGATAGAAGCGAATAGGTGGGCACCGATTTGGTATTTTTCATTTAAAAAACGAAGGTTAATAATCGAAAGTTCTAGTAGATATTCTGAATTAAAAAAAAAAAAAAAACACGCTAAATTGGCAAAACTGGCTCATGACTGCTTATCTTTTAAACACAGTCTATCTACTAGAAGTATGTCATTGGCTACCGTTAGCTAGATAAAATATTAAGGGGTCTCAGGACTCTTAAAATTGGAAAAATTTTTTAAACATGACCATATCGAACATTTAATATCTTAAAATGTATTTTTTTTTAAGACACAATTTTAATTTGAATGAAATATATAAGTATGTTCTTTCATTTCATGCATTTAAAAAATTGTAAGATGCAGAATTAGCATTTACAGGGGCTCCAAACTGTTAGACATTTAACGAGCAAAAAATCGGCATAACAGCTTACGTGCACGATTACAAAATACGCATTGCAACTGGAATGAAAACTTTGGTGCCTACTTATGCTTCAGATTGTAATAATTACTCTGAACCTAAATAAATTCGTATTTAAAGCCTTTTTATATTTTTAATGCAAAGTTGTATTTAACTAATGCAAAATTAAGAAAATTTCATCAGTATAATCACCTAAAAAAATATTGTTTTGAACAATAAAAAGGAAATTTTAGGTTCAGTTTATACAGACTAACATAAAGCATATGTTTTGAAAATTTCATGAAAAAATATTCATAAGTTTTTGAGATATCGTGCGTGTTATGCCCAAAAACGTCATTTGGAGAAAAATGGCTTCAAAGTTTCCGAAACGACGCTTCAACTATTGATCGTGTGTAAATGTAAAAGCCATAACTTCAGTTCTAATTGGAATTTCAATGAAACAATTACATCAAAATGTTCAGAAAAGATAGGAGTTTAACATCTAAAAAAATTAAAATTCCGAAAGTTTTAAAGCTTTAAGAGTCCTGAGACCCCTTAAGAAATTTGTTTTAAAATTTTTAAATTGTGTGGATTAAACTGAAGGTATAATAGGTGAGTTGATTTTTCTTTTTTGTGTTTAGTTCTGGTTGTTTTCTTCTATAAATCATCTAACTTTCTAATTTATTGGTAACTGGACGATTACGATTTTTCAACAATGTGTTGCACGGAAACAAAGATTGTTTATCTATCGTATGTAATGACTCGTAAACTTATGAAACAATTTAATATATTGAATTTTTGTTAGTGAATATAATCCTGATTCTCATTTTCAATCCTGGAAATATGGAATTACTTTGATGAAATCCAGAGATTTTGTTATTGGAAGTTTTCGTAATATAACTAATTTAACTGAGTGAAAATCTGAAATACTCTATAAACTCGTTTTATAAGATTTCTCACGATAGCTGCATAGGGTGTGATTTTATAGCTTTTCATTTTGTAAACACAGAGTGGTTTATAATTTTTTTTTTTATATCACTCATACTGATTTATAGAGAAATCCTACTAGTATGAATTTTGAAACTCAGTGAAAAAGAATTTAGGCCAGGGGTCGAACTTGGTATCTCTGGCTTAATTTGTCAAAGCTCTACTAACAGAGCTATCCTAGTCAACTCTCTCTGACGCTAGTCAGTGGCCAGAGGTGTAGTGTGGGACTGGCTATCCTTAGCTAGAGCTTTTGGATTATACTCCTGGACTAGACATTTTTTCAATAAGTTGGAAATGTATACTTGCACTGATTGATATATTTTCTAAATAACATCTTTAATTTCGAAAATCACAGAATTTTTGGGACGGAACATCATATTTGCTTTCGAAATCTCGAATTCTGGAATCATATTCCCTAATCCAGGTTTTGCAGTTTTTAGACATCATTGGATGTGATTTTAGACATAAATTTTGGTAGAAGATTTTGTATTATTAGTAGTGCATGTTGATGATTATTAATTTCCATCCAATGCCACCACACATCATCAATCACTCAGTAAACATAGTTTTAGTGTCAGTTATACTAATTATAAGGATAAAGAGGACAAAATCTTGTTTATATTTTGGTATTAATTCTTCATGCTTCACGAACTTTTATCTAAGTTATATAATATGGCTAAATTTCTCTAACAAGAAAATCACTTGTGAACTTCTTATAGTTACACAATTAAGTGCCAAAAGTTTTAAAAACTACTTAAAAAGTCAAAACGTATTAATCAATAGCAGCGATAAAGTTTTGCATACTAAAACATTTTGCAACAAGTATACTGCAAGAAAAATGACCAAAGAGTAAGATTTAAATTACAAATCTGTCAAGCTCAAACAATTTTTAAAATTGCTATGCAACTTCAAGTTCCATTGTATCATTTTATTCAATAAAATTTTAGCAAAAAAAATTTTGTAACATTCTTCTTTAAATTTTATTTTAAAAGAAAGATTAGTTACATTTTAAAGTTAAAAATACATCCGCTAAACTTTAGGATATTTCTGTTGTATTGTATATAATCATAATTATCAGCTATAAAATATATTTAAAAATTGAAAGCATCAGATTATTTTAAACTTCAATAATTACAAATATAATTACAATTGTAAATATAAAATGTACAAAATTTTTCGTGAAGAATATAGAGAAAAATCACTAAAGAGTAACATTTAATTGTTCTGCGATGTTTTCAAACATGCCTGATACAACTTTAAAAGTTAATTCTTTCAATTTTTTCTTCTTTTAACATGATTTTTCTGAATGCAACATTTCTTTCGACCAAATATTTTCTTATTTTTCTTCTTCCTAAGTTTTTATTGATTGTCTCATCTTCTTTTATGTTGTTTTCACTCATGGTCTTTAATAGAGATGGATAGAATACTCGGTTTGGCCTAACATCAATTAACCATTAATGACGACCTTCATAGGAAGTGATGATGTACACATGAAAGTTCCTGAATATTGTCTGGTAAAAAAATTGTTTCTTGCCTTTTCACAAACAGAGTGTTTATAGACAAAATAGGACGAACTTTCAGGGATGAAAATAGGCATCAAGACAAACAATTTTTTTCCAGGAAACCATGATCCAGTGTTGAATGCAGACATTTTTCTCCGGAAAGGATTTCTGTAGCTCCATGGGGACATTTCCATGCTCCGGGGGTGGGGGGGGAGGGATGCCCCTCCCGGGCCACCCTCTGAATTCAACACCGCCATGATCGCAGTCAACTTATTCAGTCGAAAATAGTGTATCTCACTCCATGCCAAACTTGTATTTTGGTTTGTTACTTTAACAATAATGAAGCTATTTTAATAATGTTTTCAGCACTCTTACTTTGATATACTATAATGACATGCAGGTAAGTGCTGGAAACTGACATCATTCATATCTAAACAACATTCATCTAGACATTCTATTATTCAGAGTGTATCTGACAATACACATACTGTGACACTGACCAAAATTCAGTCATCTCCAACTACTATGTCATCACATTTCATCAAGCAAAGTCAATATGATGTAAAATCTCGCTAAAATATTTCCATTATTGTTAAAGTTGTGAACGAAAGTTATGTTTGCTTGTAGTTATGCACGCTGCATTTTTAATGGAATAAGTGGATTGAGATTCATGTACAAAAAATGTTTATTTTGACCACATTACTTTCCCTAAAAGTTTGTACATGTATGTTTATAACCTTTGAAAATGATCATGCATTCTAGACGCTGCTCTCTGGCGCATATAAAATTCTTTAAAAAAAAAAAAAATATTCTTGCTGATTACCACCATTTGAATATATTGTACTATTTACTTACTTTTTATTTTTGTTCTTTCCTGACAAATAAACGCCATATGGCTGTATTATTTTCCTTCTAATACATTCAAAATTTATCTTCTATTTTAAGATATTTGTTTTATAATAAAAGAAAATTTTAATGCACAGAAGGAGCGATTTTAAGACTACCCCTTCTTAAATAAGAACTCAAGGCACATATGTTTTTGTGTAAAGTTTACTTGTAAAAAGACTTATTTATCAAAATGGAAGTATTTGTGTTAAATATCATGTAAAAATGTTTTAAAATTTAACTTTTTAATACCTCTAAACTCTGAAATATGGAAGTATTCGGCGTCGAATATTTGTATTTGGTTGACCTGTATGCCGAATAGTCGATATTCTATCAAAATCACTACTGTGTGCATCCCTAATCTTTACCGATTTTACTCTCCAGTTTTTTTTTACCTCCATCTTTTCCCTCTACTAGTTGCTCCCATTCCATAATAAATTTCAGCAATTTTTCTTTACCCGTTCTTTAAACAGTCGTACCTTGACAATCTTTTTTCGTCTATACGATTAATGATGTATCTATTTTCATAATTTTTCGCAATTCAGCGTTTTTCTTTTCTCTTTTCATGCAGTTTTATTGAATAATTTTAACAGAACAGTTTATCTTCCTTTAGTTGAACAGAAAGATTAACGACCTTCTGATTTTAAAAATACATCTCCATCAAATTCCATAATAACTCTTTATATTGTATAAATTTACGATTGCACGCATGCACTCGTGTAGATTTTCCCAGTTGCGGTGTGATTTTCGCGCAAATTACATAAAAGAGGACACCTCCAATTGTCCGTAAAGCTTCACGTCAGGAAATAGGTTTTAAAAACGACTTCTTAATTTGGAGATGACAGTTCAAAGATATGTTTATAAGACATTTTGACGTGAGAATGGCCTATTAATCCACTCACTGTACGAAAAAATGTGAAGAAGAAGGAGGTGATGAAGATATTTCGTGTTCCATTAAATCAGTAACTTGTAATTACGAGATTTCTATCAATTGTTATAGCTTCGTTAAATTACTTTCACTGTTATTTATGTCAGCAACTATTCAACACGATCCGTTTGATTATTATTTTAGGTTGCATAAAAATATATCAGCAATTTACTTTTACAAGAATATGTTTAAATAAATAAAAAAAAAAAAAAAATTGCAAAGAATTACAAAATAACTTAAATCGATTGGATAACGGGAAAAGCGTAACACTGTTGAAAGTGTACTATCAGTAACTTCCATCGACAGAAGTTAATTAATATTCTAATTCTTTTGGGAGCTTTGTATGTATATGATCTACGCTGTATGTACAAGCTCTCCATTGCATGTTACATGATCCACGCTGTATGTACAAGATCTATATTGTGCCTACATGATCTACGCTTTATGTACAGTCGTGGGAAAAAAAAAAATACGTAAACACCCCCTACTAACTCTGCAACAAATTATTTTAGAAGAAAGCTACTGGAACCAAACGATAGGAAACAAAGTCCACTTTTAAATGATACATATAAAATTTGCTTAGCGTCTACATATCAAAACGATCCTATACTTTGTTTTTGTTTTTTTTTCAGTATCAATACCCAAGTTTGACACCATAAATAGATTCTACACCCTTCAATTAGCCTAAGTCCAAATTTTCAACCAGGGCCAAACTAGTTTATCCTAACGCGCATCGGATAAACTAGTTTTTCCTAGGCCAAACTGGTTTATCCTAACACCCATAGGATAAACTAGTTTTTCCTAGACCAAACTAGCTTATCCTAACGCTCATAGGATAAACTAGTTTTTCCTAGGCCAAACTAGTTTGGCCTAACGCTCATAGGAAAAACTAGTTTAGCCTGCTATTCATTGGTCTGAACTAGTTTATCCTAGGCCGATCTAGTTTATCCTAGGCCAATTAAATTTGGCGTGCTTTTATTGATCCCAAAAACCGCCTTCGTGCCAACCTTCTAGTTTATCCTAGGCCGATCTAGTTTATCCTAGGCCAATTCAATTTGGTGTGCTTTTATTGATCCCAAAAACCGCCTTCGCGCCAACCTTCTAGTTTATCCTAGGCCAATCTACTTTATCCTACGCCAATTCAATTTGACATTCTTATATTGATGCCACAAAATGAAAAAAAAAGAAACGAACCGAACTAATTCAAACTCAAATTCAATTTCTCAAAAATGTGTCAAGTTCAAGCTCAAATTCAAATTATTCAAACGAATCCGCTCAACTCAAACAAATCTATGGAAGTCTACTAAAAAGCTCGTATTTTTAATTATTATTTTTAAATATAATAGAAGTTTAGCGACCAAATTTACAAAATTTTGTAAGCTAGTCTTTGGTTATTCGATGTAAAGCTTTCTACTGGCCCGCCAAATTTTCCTTCCCGACACTCGGTCCTTGCTTGGTTTAGGATTACTTTTTTCGAGAGGTTCGGACCGAGATGGACCGGGACTCAATTTTTTTTCCGGCTTAAGTCGGGACTGGACTGCATTCTTCTTGATGTCTACACAGGCAGAAATGTTAAGTCCAATTTCCAACCCAGCTCATATGAAAATCATTTGGACCCATCTTTAGTCTATTCAGTAAAAATATCAGTAACATTTGGCACGTCCAAACTTTTTTTTTATGCACGTTTCTTTAAATCGCCGTTATTCACAATTAAAATTTATATATTTATTATTATTTTATTTTTTTTTACTTTCTTCTACCTTTACAAGATTAAAATATTGGATTCGAGAAAATTTTTGACAGATTTACACGTTTTAGGGGTCAGAGATTCCCAAAAACATGTTTTTACAAAATGTCTGTCTGTCTGTACGTATGTGACACAAATTTTGTGGGCGCTCTATCGCAAGAACTAATCCATGTAATTTAATAAAAATTTATATTCAGGTAGCCCTGATATAAATTGGTGCTGATTACTTTTTGGTGTAAATCGCCCAACTGGTGGCGCTGCTATGCTGCATTTTTGACGATTTACGCAGTAGTTTTATCTTAAGAGCTAAAGCACGGATTTTCATGAAACTTCAGATTCAGTTAGTCCTTGATATGAATTGGTGATGCATACGTTTTGGTGCATATCGCCCAACAGGTGGTACTGCTATACTGCATTTTGCAGTATTTACACGATTTCTGCTATAGCTCTATCTCAAGAACTAACGCACAGATTTTCAATAAATTTCATATTCAATTAGTCCTTGATGTGAATTGATACTGATTAGGTGTTGGTGCAAATAGCCTAATAGGTGGCTCTTCTGTTCTGTATTTTTCACGATTTCCTCAATATCTCTATTTCAAGAACTAATGCACGGATTTTCATAAAACTTCAGATTAAAGTATACCTTCATTAATATTGTGGCTGATTATGTTTTGGTGTAAATCGCTCAACAGGTGACGCTGCTGGGATGGATTTTTCGCGATTTTCGCAGTATCTGTATCTCAAAAACTAATACATGGATTTTCATCAAACTTCAGATTAAATTAGACGTTAACATAAGTTGCTTCTGATTCGGTTTTGGTGTAAATTACTCCACAGACTGCTATGCTGCACTTTGCTGGATTTACACGATTTCAGCGATAGTCATATCTCAAGAACTAATGAACGGAATTTCATGCCTTTAGAATCCTCATGGTAAGCATAGATTGCCATTTAATTTTCCACTGTGATAGCGAATTTCGAAGTATTAACATGTTTGAGATAGAAAAAAGTTTTGGAATTGGTACATCCTACTAGTTTTAACATGAGTAGATGCATTTTTAGGTAATACAATTAAAGTACGGTAAAACCTAAGAAAAAATAACCAGCCTATGACGGAATCCCGTGTCTCTCTATTCTAAAAAAAAGTAACTACCGCTGTCACCGCCGCCGCCGCCGCCGGTTTTGAATTTTTTGTGACCGGAGGCCTTTCTTCGTTAATATTAACAAAAATAATGCATACAAAAATATGAAAATCGGTGGTTTTATACAGAAATGTTTGATAAACACGCTGATGCAGACAGTTTTTAAATCGAAGAATTATTTTAAGAGTTATTTAATGCTAAAGTTGGACAAAATCGTTCCACTAAAAAAGTTTTATAGCAGCAAAAGCTATACATGGCAGTGTAATCATTTTTAGATCATTTTATGCGTTAGAATTTGCCGGAGTGCAGATTGCATTAATTTTCTTATTTTGACTCATTTTTTCAGGTTTTATTTCTATTTTAAATTCAAATTTTGAGCATTTCTAGAGATATTTTTTACAGATTTCAGAAAATTGTACTAATTTAAACTGTTGCCAACTGTATAAAAAGCGCAGGCAATAATGTTTGCTTCAAATAAAAAATTTATTTACACGTGACTATTATAAACAGGAAAAAAACTTTCAAATTAGAATTAAATAATTACGTATAAAAAGCAGGAACTTATTAAAAATTACGTCATAAAAAGTATACACGTGAATTAAAAGAGAAAGGATATTGTAAAATAATAAATTCATTAACATGCGTTAGAAGTCTTAGGAGAAATTACGTCATATTTACGTCACATTTCAGTTATTACATAAAATGAACACAAATAAATATTGCAAAAAAGTTTAAATTTAGAAATTGCGCTAGACATTTGATATTTTGAGAATTAATTTAAAATGTCTCATTTAAAAGAACTTTCTTTTCGCTTTGTTAAAAAATACCAGGAGACAAAGACTCTCTTTACTTAATTCCTTTTATATTAGCTTATTTTGAAATGTTGTTACACGTGTATACGTCATCAAGTTATTTTTATTTCGACGTTTTATTTGTGTTTTTATTAATGTTGTACGAATTTATTTGTTCTTTCGTTATTTAAAATAAAAATTATATCAATTTGTATAATTTGGCGAGTGGTTTGGCGATTTATATAATTTGGCGAAATGGGTCGACAGGATAATCATGTAGTACCGCAGCGGATTTCGCGTTAAAATTCCCCAATCAAAGAGAAATGAGTAGAAATTCGTTTATAGGGAGATCGCCACTGTTTTTTAAATTATAATTCAATCTTTCGAAATCTTTTTAAAGCCGATCAAATTAGCGTGCATTTAGAATCTGCGGTGTCTGGACGGGGGTTGGCGAGCGTAGCTCGTAGGGGGCCGAGCACCCTAGTTTAACAAAAAAAAATATGTTGATCTCTGTAAAATGAGGATATTAGTTACTTGTAAAAAGAATATAATGCATTTACAACAGACGATGAACCTTCTAATAAGGGAACCTGCCTATAACGGATTTTCTTCTTCCCTGCGCAATTCCGTCTTAGATGACTTTATTGTATTGGATTTTAAAAATTTTTAAATCTCTAAGCCACAGAATGAGTACTAGCGATATTAATGATTCTATTGTAAACTATATTGATTTTTTAATAAATATCTATTTATATGTAAATATCTGAATACCACTAATTTTTTTACACGGTTTGGAGGCTTGAAAATCTGAAAAAAATTATATAGAAAAACCTTCAAAGTCGGAATTACATAGGAGAGAAAAAATCTTCGTTATAGTTAAGTTCCTTTTTTTAGCAGGCCCATCGTCTCTAGCAAATGTAGTATGTTTTTTCCAAACGGATTATTGTATCCAATTTGCACCGATTAAAAAAAAAATTGCGTTTAATACAGAATTTCGTCATACACAGATTCTTCTAACAGGTTTCACAGTACTATATCCCCATCGTATAAATGTATATGTACTATTCTTTAAAGAGAATTTTAATTGTGAAATAATGGTAGCTTAAAAATATATGTATTTTAGGCCAAACTGGTGCCGGGACTTCGTTCCAGATTTCTGAAAGAATATCAAATGTACTTCTGATATTCTTAATGATGCATTTATTCATAAATAATTCAAAGCCAAGTGATATTTATGTGAAAAAAAATCTGTAAATTCTTCCTCTCCTAAATTTTATGATAACCTCTCATCCCATTCTTTGGTACTCCAGTACACAATTAGTCATATGGAACATATTTTGTAACTATCGGTGGCGGTGAAATGGGGAAGATAGGGGTACAGTATCCCACTTCTCATCAAATAAATTTTATTATACGGGGGGTGACGGCAATACTACTTTGTACAAGGTTGAAGCCGGAGCGGTAGTTGGAATCAATAAAAGCACGTTAAATTGCATTGGCCTACGATAAACTAGATCAGATCAGGATAAACTAGAAAGTTGGCGCCATTGCTGTCTTTGGGATGAATAAAATCACGCCAAATTGAATTGGCCTAGGATAAACTAGTTCGGACCAATGAATAGCAGGCTAAACTAGTTTATCCTAAGAGCGTTAGGAAAACTAGTTTGGCCTAGGGAAAACTAGTTTGTCCTATGGGCGTTAGGATAAACTAATTTGGCCTAGGAAAAACTAGTTTATCCTATGGGTGTTAGGATAAACTAGTTTGGCCTAGGAAAAACTAGTTTATCCGATGCGCGTTAGGATAAATTAGTTTGGCCTAGGCCAATCTAGTTTGGCCTAAAATTGTGTTTGGCCGGTAACATATATATATTTTTTCAAATTGTGCTTTTCTGGACATCACAAACGGCCCCTTTAAACCGTCATTTTAACATTTTTTATTTGTAATTCAAAAGCTGATTCGAAGAAAAATTTGAAATTGAGAATTTCCATGAAGCAGGACATAATAAATATAAATCTATCAACAAAATTGTAGATTGCAATATATATATTTTTTAAATATTAATTTCATAATTCATATTATAAATTTTTAAAAATTACAGATTCAATGTATTTATATTTGGGGGATTTTTTGCATTATAATTTAACAAAAAAATTATCACATTAGGATTATAATTTCAGGAGATATTAATAAAAATATGAAAATGTAATTTAACATTAGAAGTTACACTAGATTAATTTTAACGCAATTATTCTAATTGGTAAATAAATCATATTAGATGTAAATTTCCAACTGGGCGAAAAATGTCCGGACCAGGATTCGAACCAGGGATCTCCTGGCTGAAGCTGTCAGTACTCTGCCATCTGAGCTATCCCGGAGGAATCTGGTGGAATTTTCTCACCCAGATAACCTTTATTATTATAGCATCTGGTCTGAAACATTTTTCAGCTCAACAAAATAAATCTCAGGTAATGGAACTCCAGCGTTTTCTGGAGTTAACTGGAGTCTGGTCAAAAACTTATCATCCAAATGACTTAAAATTTCATTTCTGGGCATATTTTAAACCGAAGATTTAAAATATATTGTCAAAATTGGGTGTTGCCATTGAAAAAACAAAGTTTGGTCTGGTTTTGATTTGTAGATGGCTCTTTAAGCAAATTGTATATATATCATTTAAAAGTAGACTTTATTTCCAATCATTTGGTACCAGTAACTTCCTTCTGTTATCATTAGTTTCACAGTTAGTAGGGGGTGTTTACTTTTTTTTCTCCCACGACTGTACATGAGCTTCATGTACATCATATCATTTACTAAAATTTAGTTAAATTTAAAAACGTGTAACACAACAGAAAACGCATTCCCTGCAACTATCGCTCATAGACGATAATGTAGAGGAATTCTGTTAGTGCGGACCTATAAAAAAGCATTGGATGTTATTTTCCCTATCTTCTGTACGTAAAATTTTTCCGCGTACCTCAATAACGTACATCGATTTCATAAAGCTCACTTCAAACAATTACTGTCTATATATAGTATTGTAAACGTATTGTATTAAGTATTGTATAGAATATTTTCAAGTTAGATTTAAGTTTATTACTTGTAAATGTTAGAGAACACGTAATCTAATGTTGTAATTCTCTCCAAGCTGCCTTTTGTTAAACATTACTTTGCAGATATGATCGAACAAATTCGTTTTAAAATTGCAAATATTCAGATTTGTATTCTGCTTACAATGCGGACTTTTATTTCTCTTTTTATTTAAACACAATAATTATTTGAAAATAAAAAATCAAGATTTTCCAATATGAGACTGCCATATAAAAACTAAAATCCGTACAGATTATCTTTGGTCACAAAATTTTTCCTAAATAGTTCTTTTTTTTTTTATATCCCGAGGTTTAAAAATAAATTGATAAGAATCAGTTCTAAATGCAAGAACAGGCTTCATTTATTTGCGTGTCACGATGAAAAGGAAAATAAAGTTTGTTTTTCCTAAAATTGTAGGGGAAAAAACTACACGTGACTCATTTAAACAAGGACAAAATCTTCGAAGCTCATCAACGTATGCATATGAAAAAAAAATTGGAGTACAAAGAATTTATGAATTTTGAATATGGTAAGTTAACGGTAATACTCTGTCTTCTGTAAATTAGCCTGTTACTATAATTGGAATTAGTAAACCGTGGCAGGAACGTAAAGAAATTGCCGCTGAATATAGATACAGAATCAAAATTAATTAAAATCCAACCCGTTACTCTGAGGCAATTTAATACATAGTTATTAAATCGTTTCCTGTTTTCCACTGAGTGAAGTATAAAGATTTACTTTTAAAATGTTGTTGTTTAGGTTAAAAAACTTCTGAAGATAACATAAATTTTAATTTCCGAAACACTACGCTTGACTATTATGAAGGAAAAAAATCTTTAAGGATTATTAATGTACGCATGTAAAGAAAATGAACTAAAAGTATTGATTAATTTTGAATATGATAATAAACAATAATAGCTTGTTTTCAGAAAACTGGCCTCTCATTATAAATGGAATCTGTAAACTGTGGCACACAGATAAGGAACTGCTGCTGAATATTGTTAATAAATAAAAATTCAGTGTGTCAATTTAAAGAAATGAATCACATTTTTATTAAATTATTTCCTATTTTACACTGTGTGGAATATGAATATTTCCTGGAAAAATAATAATGTAATGGTAACAGCTTGTTTCAGAAAAATAGACTGTTACCATAATTGGAATCTGTAAACTGTGGCACACAGATAAAGAAAATTCCCTGGATATCGATTATGAATAAAAATTCAGTTTGTTATTCTAAAGCAATTCAATAAGATTTTTATTGATTAATTTCCTATTTTACACTGAGTGGAACATGGTAATTCGTGGAAAAAATGATAATATAACGGTAACAGCTTGTTTTGAAAAAATTGGACCATTACTATAATTGGAATCTGCAAACTGTGGCACACAGATAAAGTACTGCTACTGGATATTGATAATGAATGTGATTCAGTGTGTTAAAGCAATTCAATGACATTGTTATTAAATAATTTAATATGTTGCACTGACAAGGAAGGTCCATACGAGTATACACCGAAAAATCTGAAAAAATTATAGAATATTCTTCTCATGAGGATAGATATATTTATAAAAACTTTTGGCATAACCTCGTAAAAAAATCCATAAAAAAGTAATCCGTAAGTGTCCGTAAAAAAATAATCCGTAAATGTCCGTAAAAAGACAATGAAAATTTTGTCATTTTGTGATTTATCACCAGTTGGCGATAGAAAAAAATTTCAAAAAAATACTTTTTTATGTCAAATTAAGGAAAACTTAAGGAAAAATTTTTTTATGTTGAACTTGTTTAAACAAATTTAATTTAAATAACTTTAGTTTTATCAGTTTTAGTTTTTTTAACTCTTAATTTCGTCATATATATATTTATAATGAAAGTTAACTTTGAAATTTTATGAATTAAAACAAAATTTAAATTAATTAAAATTGTTTCAATCTCATAACTAAGACCATTGCACTGTCGATTCAATTTTGTTGCTATGGAAACAAAAACTTCTCCGATATTGAAATGGAAAACTGCAGAATTCTTCATCTGGCCTTTATTTTGGAATACTCTTAAATATATGAAAATATATTTTTCAATATGAAAATATTTTTTATATATGAAATTATTTTTACAGTGATAAACTTAAATAACTGCAGCAATAAGCAACATAAACATGTAATATAAATATATATATATGTATTAAACTCTTTCATTGTTAAAGTTTAAATTCATTAAATATTATTTACACGCATTCTCAAAATCAATTAACAAGTAATTTTTAGATGCATTAAAATCGCTTGCTTTTGGTGAGGAAAAGTGCTGCTCGCCAAATCGTGTGACGCTTTCATCTTTTCGCGCCAAATACTCAAAAATATTTTTTTTTTCATTCTTTCTACTGTAATTCAGCATCTAAATTTGACTGA
This sequence comes from Maratus speciosus, assembly GCA_963932465.1. Taxonomy (NCBI): domain Eukaryota; kingdom Metazoa; phylum Arthropoda; class Arachnida; order Araneae; family Salticidae; genus Maratus; species Maratus speciosus. Next base: position 150,546,345 of record OZ010788.1, read on the forward strand.
TCCTTTATTACATACATAAGTAGTTTAATTGGGCTTTTCTTTTTTTTTTTCAAAATATTCTGAGTATGCCCGGTAAGAAGAAATTCCTTGTGAGTGGAATATGGTTACCTGTTTTTAAAATGCTGTTGTTCAGATAAAAATTTCTTAAGATCTACTTTTTTGGTGTGTTCCTAATTATATAAACACGTAGCATCTATAGTCGTCGTTCAGTCCGTCCGTCCGCATTTAACAGAGCAAAAACTACCCAACCGAATGGTCTGAAATTTTAAATATATAACTGTTGATATATTTTGTCGAGTCAATTCAAATTTTATGAAAATCGGATGCATAGTTTAATTACACGGACAGTCAAAAGTTTTCCGTTACATTACGACCAATGGGAAAAAATTGTTTCAAGTACATTTTAATGATGTTACAGCCTTTCGAACAGAATGAAATTGGTATGCACTTATTGAAGAGCACAAAAATATGCATTCAGTACAATATGCGGTGCAAAAAATAATTATAAAACTAGCTATAGTACGAAAGCACCTCATTTGGTGGCTCGTAGCACATCTCAGCGGTACTCCATTTTATTCCATGTATTTAACATTATCTGAGTAGTGATGGAATGAATAGCAGTTGTGACTTGCCGCTCGAGTTCCTCTTCATCTGCTCTGCTCAACAAGCGCAAAATGTTTTGACACATTTGCAAATTAATTTTTAACGGAAAGGTATAAAAATGAAAAGTCTGGCTATGGAAGAGATTTGGAATCGAACTGTGTTTTCCATTTGCTGATCAATAAATTACCTATTGATCTATAAGCAATTTTAATCACACCACAAAGACGCATTTCGCCCTTCCATGGGAGGTTATTCTTTTTTCGCCCGGAAATTCGGTTCAAAACGCCCACTTTGACATTTTCTGAAAGATCTATTGCGTTTGCAAATAAACAAACAAACAAACAAACAAAAAAAAATACAGTTCGATTACATAGTTTCTGAACATAAACTTCTGCTAGTTTCATGCATTTCCGAACAAAAATAAATTAAAACTTATGTCATAAAGTTGCCCTTTTCGATTTGAGAACAATTTTAAAGACGATATCTTTGACGCAACCCAACATGAAAAAATCCAAGTGGGTTAAATCTGGTGATCGAGGAGACCACAGAATTGGACCACTGCGACCAATACATCTGTGGGGGTACTGTTACTTGTGGCAATTGCGCACAGACATTGCCAATGCAGTATCTTCGGATCTGAGGGATAGTGAAAATTTTGAACATATCTAAATAAATGTCACCATTTATGGTCTTTTCGGCAAAGAATAAACGGTCAATAACTTTGATTTTAGACAGGGCGCAACAAACAGTAACTTTTGCGGAATCACGTTCCAGTTCAAGAGTAACACGAGCTGTTTCATTGCCGTTGTGACACATCTAGTGCCACCTATGAGATATTTTTGGTATAAAATTAAGCAGAACAAAAATTTAGACATTCTTTTAGTAAGAAGTAATTCAAATACCCTGTTACTATTTACTGTTTATTACGTTTATTACTTTCTTCTATCTTTACAAGAAGAAAGTATTGGTTTCATGAAAATTTTCGAATTCCAGTTTTCGACGGATTTACACGTTTTATGAGTCAGAGATTCCAAAAAACATGTTTTTACAAAATGTCTGTCTGTGAGTCTGTCTGTCTGTCTGTCTGTCTGTCTGTCTGTCCGTCTGTCTGTCTGTCCGTCCGTCTGTCTGTCTGTATGTGACACAAATTTGGTGGGCGCTCTATCTCAAGAACTAATGGACGAAATTTCACAAAACTTCATATTTAGTTAGACCTTGATATAAACTGGAACTGATTAGTTTTTGGTGAAAATCGCCCAACAGGTGGCGCTGCTATGCGGCATTTTTAACGATTTCTGCAATAGCTGTATCTCAAGAACTACTGCACGGATTTTCATAAAACTTCAGATTCAGTTAGTCCGGGATATAGTTTGGTGCTGATTACTTTTTTGTAAAAATCGCCCAACAGGTGGCGCTGGTATGCTGCATTGTTCATGATTATCGCAATAGCTCTAACTCAAGAAAAAATGCACGGATTTTCATCAAACTTCAGATTCAGTTAGTCCCTGATATAAATTAATGCTGCTTAATTTTTGGTGCAAATCACCCAACAAATGGCGCTGCTGTGCTGCATTTTTCACGATTTCCACAAGAGGTGTATCTCAAGAACTATTGCACGGATTTTCATCAAACTTCAGATTTAGTTAGTCCTTGACATGAATTGATGTATAAATTAGTGCTGTTTAATTTTTAGTATAAATCGCTCAACAGGTGGCGCTTCTGTGCTGCATTTTTTACGATTTCCACAAGAGCTGTATCTCAAGAACTATTGCACGGATTTTCATCAAACTTCAGATTTAGTTAGTCCTTGACATGAATTGATGTATTAATTAGTGCTGTTTAATTTTTGGTGTAAATCGCTCAACAGGTGGCGCTGCTATGCTGTATTTTTTGCGATTTCCACAATAGCTTTATCTCAAGAACTAATGCTTGGATTTTCAACAAACTTCAGATTCAGGTATACCTTGATATCGTTTAGTGCTGTTTACTTTTGGTGTAAATCGCTCAACAGGTGGCGCTGCTATGGTACATTTTTTCAGAATTTCCGCTATAGCTCTATCTCAAGAACTAATGCGCGAATTTTCATCCAACTTCAAATTCAGATATACTTTGATATGAATTGGTGCTAAATCGTTATTTCTTGTACTATTTAAATGATTTAATTGACGTGATTTATATAGAAGAAAGTTTTGTGATGGCCACAACATACTAGTTATTAATTTAATTTTGTTAAGTATCCAACAATTCTCGGACAACCTGTATAAAAAAAAAATAACGAATAATATAAAATGTAAATATGTGTATTTGATCCTAGATGCAGATGAAAAGTTTTTTATAGTTTCAAATCTTTCATAAACCATTTTTTATTAAAAGAAAAGCTACACCAATGTAAAAAGTTAAGAAAAACAACTTCGACTGTTTCGCTGTGCTTTGTGCTCTTTGCTAAATGTGATCCAGCAAAGTATTTTGTATGAAAGTAAAATCTACTTCTATTAATAAATGGATTAAATGAATTTTACATTGAATTTTCCTTAATGCACCTAAAAGTATCATTGGAGCATAATGGATTAAAATATAAAATATAAAAATGTAACTTTAATACAAAATAACTGACACCCATCAATGTATGCATTTAAAAATAAAAGGTTAAATAGAATTTATGAATTTTAAGGGGTCCCAGGACTCTTATAGCTTTAAAATGATCGAAATTTTATTTTTTTTTTTTAGCTGTTATACTCCTATTTTTTCTGAAAATTTTGACAATTGTTTCCTTGAAATTCACCTTAAAACAGAAGTTATGGCTTTTAGAATTGTACCTGCTCAATAGCTGAAGCAACGTTTCCGAAACTTTGAAGTCATTTTTCTCCAAATGACGTTTTTGGGGAGAATATGTTTCATGTTCGTCTGTATCAACTAAACCTAAAATTTCCTTTTTATTGTTTAAAAAAAAAAAAGAAAGAAAGAAAGAAAGAAAGAAAAATAGTTGATTAAACTGTTGAAATTTTCTAAATTTTGCATTAGCTAAATACAACTTTGTATTAAAGATTCAAAAATGCTTTAAATACAAATTTATTTAGATTCAAGGTAATTATTACAATCTGAAGTATAAGTCGGCACCAAAATTTTCATTCGAGTCGCAAAATTTATTTTGTAATCCTGCGCGTAATCTGTTATGCCACTTTTCAGCTCGTCAAATGTCTGACAGTTTGGAGCCCCCTATAAATGCTAAATCTGCATCTTGCAATTTTTTAAATACATGAAATGAAAGAGCACACTTATGTCTTTTATCCCAATAAATATTGTCTAAAAATCAATTACATTTTAAGATATTAAATGTTGAAAATGGTCTGGTTTTTTTTTTGTTTTTTTTTCAATTTTTCCAATTTTAAGAGTCTTGAGACCCCTTAAGTGTGATAATTTAAGGCTGACAGCTTGATTTTTGTGGAATGGAATGTTATTGTTTCTTATTCTTTTAAAGAAAGTACAAAGATTAATTTAATTTAAACATAGGTATTCAATTATTTAACTTTAAAATATATAATTATTAATTGAGTTGACTGACTGAAGAGTACCCGGTGGAAACAACGCAATCTTAACTTAATTTTAGTGCTTTAATAACCAAGTATAGTTATTTGAATTATAACAAAATAATTTTATTTTTTTAATTTTAATATTTTAAATAATAATAGTAACTAAGGAATAAGTGTTTATTTATGGCAATGTATAGTTAACAAAGATAAATAAAAGGTAGCCAGAGAAGCAAAACATAACAATAATTGGAATTAGTAAACTGCGGCAGAAAAGCGAAAAAATTGCCGCTGGTACTGATAAAGAATCAAAATTCAACTTGTAATACTGTAGCAATTTAATAAATTACTATGAAATAATGTCCTGTTTTACACTGAATAGAATAAGATTGTTTCCTTTAAAATGTTGCTGTGCAAGTAAAAAATTCTGAAGATAAGATACTTTTCCCGCTATTTTATTTAGCTCAATTTTGTTTTTGTGTCTGGATATGGAACTTTGTAATCGATGTTTGACTCACTTCCTGATATACACGAATTATTTAAATTATATCCACAGGTGTCATTCCGATGACCATACAACATTTTAATATTTTCAGAACTTAATTACAAATTATTATTAGCCTATGGTATGCTATTTCTTTCTTCCAACAAATAAAGTGTCGTCTCCAAAAAATAACATTCCTCTGTATAATCCAGCTGTAAAACAAAGCAAATGTATCACTGTACGGAATAATCCCTACTGGAATTTTTTAACTTATAAACATCGCACGTTTTCAATTTTTATACCGTCGTATTGGGGGGGGGGGGAAAGTACTTTTAAATGCTATTTGTTTGAAAACTGCATCTTAATTTATTTTTGAGATATTAATTTTTTTGTAGTTTTTCGCGTCATTTGTTTAATTTTGGAAACTCAAGTACTCCATTTCTGTAGAAAGTAAAGGAAAAATAGCAATTATATCTTTTTGTTGCCATTTTCCTATAAAAATTGAAAAAAAATTACTTAAAATACGTGCTATTTTGAAAAAATATAAATGAATGATTTTTGATAAAACATGCAGTTATTATAAACTAAATTTAATTTTAAGTTTCTATATTAATATTACAAACAAATAAAGGCACACAAGGCTTTAAGCTAGCCGATTTTTTTTTTTTTTTTCTTGTTGTGTTTCTTGAATGACGATATCTCTTTATATGGATCCAGTGTATTATTCAGCGATAGTGACATCATATGCGTACTTTACTGTCGATACTGTTTAACACTGGATCGCAAATGAGGAATTCTTCAGCGGACGCGGATGACGTCATTTTATATAAAATAAAAGCGTGTGTTTTAAGTCTTAAAACTGAAATATGTTTTGTACTATATATATATATATATATTTCATCGGGGGGTAACACTAAATTCTGAAAAAGCAGAATTCATGTTTTCTAGTTTTTTGTTTCCGTTTCCCTACCGCAGGTGATAAATCGCCAAATATTCTTTGTAATTACAATTGTATAAAAGTTACAACAACAATGGATTTAATTTTGCGCCAAACCATGCTCGTTAAAATAGGCCAAACGGCTGTGAAACTCCAACAGCAAAACATTTTTAACATCACTAAAAACTAGAAAATAAATAAAATAAAATAAAATAAAATAAAAATATTGCAAAATACACAAATATGAACTTTAACCTCTGCGGTCCCTGGGTCCCCATACCTGGGTCCCCATACCCTGGGTCCTGGGGATCTCTGTTTTTTTCCTCATAAAAACTAAAATGTCCGATTTTTTTACATTTTCACATCACTTCTTAGCTGAATGTTATTTACGTTCAAAGCAAACGAATAAATGGCAGCATCTAAGCTGGTTCCCACATAAAATAAATGTTATTTTCATCTGAGTTTGCAAAATGCCTAAAAATGCCCGACAGACAGACAAGAAAGTAGGAAATTTTCATAAGTATTTAACTTAAATATTTTTCAATAAAAAAATTTGAGGATTTGTAGATTATTTACTTGTTTAAAGTTCTTAAATTTGTGATTGCGTTAATTTAGATTAATGGTTATAAAATTGATGTTTTTAAGGGGGTTTGTAGTTTTAGATCCATATTTTTTAACCTAAATTACTAAGCGCCTAAAGGATAAATTTCAGAAAAGACATTTTTCTCTGTCATTTACGATGTCATTTTGTTTGGAAAAAATTAATGATTAAGCATTTGTATTATTATTTTAGCTTGGGAACTGAAGAGGTTAAAAAACTCACTTTTTTACTTAAAAAGCGACTAAAATAATAAAATAAATGTTACAACTTAAAACTATACATTTTATCTAACACTTTTTAATACTTTCGGACTGTATTTCCCGAGGCCATCACCAGAGAATATTTTAATGACTAATTGCTGTTCATTTATACAAATACGTCACTTCGTTTTGAAATGATTCTCTGGTGATGGCTTCGGGAAATGCAGGCCAAAAGTACTAAGAAGTTTTAAATAAAATGTATATTTTCAAATTGTAAGGTCTATTTTATTATTTTAGTCGCCTTTTAAGTAAAACAGCGAGGTTTTTAAAGCTCATATTTGTGTATTTTATGGTTGAATAAAGGTGAAATATTGCATTCCGTCTTATGTTTTTATTATTAAAAAAAAGAGTGTAATATATTTAAAGAAATCTTTAATCGATTTATGGTTTCATATTAAAAATTATGATTATACGTTTAAAAATTCTAAAAATAAAATATCTAAAATTCGTACGCGCATCTATCTAATCTCAAAAACTCGGAAACCACAGGGCACAGGGATACAAAATTTGGCACACTGGTGCTGGTAGGGGGCACATGAACGATTGGGGCAAAAAAAATAGAAAACTATATATATATATATGTATATTGAATTACGTTTTCAAGAGTACAGAATTCAATGATATAAGCAAATCGGTTGTTTTCTGTGAGAAAAAAGCTAAAAGCTGAATTTTTTTTTTTCTCCTGTACTCAAACAACCAATATGACCAACAGAATAGTTTCAAGATGAAAACAGAATAATATCAAATGGCATGAAATGGAAAAAACAATACAACCTTTTAAATATTTAATTTATAGCATAAAAAATAGAAATGTTATACAACATACCGAATAAAATCCCAGTTGTTTTCAAAATATCTTCTTGCACATGGTACCTAAAAGCACAATAAGATTAAGGTGAATTAAACAGTTAAGTTAACACAGAAATTAAAACCTATGGAATCAGTTAATTCATTTTGAAATCCGTGATAAATTCAATTAATATAATCTAAATAGAAAATAATTACAATATTTAAAATACCTAAAAACACTATTAAATTGTTTCATTTCTATTTTACAATATTGCCAATATTCAGCGTTCAATACCACCTGGTGTAAAAAATTAAAATTATTACTCTAACAAAATTTTGGTGCTGCCATCTATTATGTTATTTTAAAACTATTATTATTATTATTCAAATGTCACAAGATGAACCAAATAAAAGCCAAATTTAAATGTCTTTCTAAGTAAATCTTTCTCTAAACATTTCTCTGATATTTACTTTGACCTTATTATGAGTAGGGTTAATCTTTTAAATATTAACATACAAAAAAAACACAAAATTCAGAACATGAATACTCAAATGATAATTACTTTTTCAAATCACATTTTTAATAAAATTAATATCAATTCTATAATTAATGATAAAAATTGTTTTTTTCCTATCAATAATCTTCATATATCAAAAACCTTTAAATATCCGAATACAATTGGGAGAAAAATTTTTAACTACAATACATTTTCAAAAAATACATCTGCTGCAAGTACTTTTCCGTGTAACTGCAATGACCCCACTCTAAAAAAATACATAAACAATGATCATGGACATATAATCACTGGAAATCTTGATATTGTTCATGATTTTAAATTGAAACAACTAATGGGTTTTGGTACTAAATATAGACTTCCATCTAAATTTAATGTTAAATCTATTATCAAACAGTTTACATATGATATTGATATTTTTATTTATAAAATTTCTATCTCTTATAATAAGCCTATTGAATATTTTAATCAATGGAAGATATTAGTAATTGAAAAATTAACTATGGCTTTAAAAAATAATATTGCTGATTTGGTTTCTATTAATACACAGCATTATTTCCAACAAATTACTAAATTACAAAAAAACTTCGTTATTACATATGTAGACAAATCTCCTAACAATTATGCTATTATATGTAAATCATATTATCACCAACTTCTTACAAATTCTATTTCTTCTAATAAGTCTTTTCAAAAAACTAATGAAAATGTTATTGTAAATAATCGTAAAATTCGAAGTTATTATAAACTTTTAAATATTTTATCTACTAATTTTAATTATCCATATTTAGTTCTTATTCCCAAATTTCATAAAACTCCTATTAAATTTAGGACTGTTACTATTGGATGTAATACATATAATAATAAAGCCAATACACTTCTCTTAAAAATTCTTAATCAAATATATGAACTTACTACAAACAATGATAATACACATTGTATAAAAAATAGCTATCAACTTGTTAATATTTTAAAAAATCTTCATTCTGTTTGTAATATAACGACATATGACTTCAAAGATCTTTTTAATAATATAGACCTATTAGATTTAGATAAAATTATAAATGCATTATTTAAAAAGTATTATAAAAAACTGGAATTACCATCTAATATAGATATTGCATATTTTAAATCTTTAACTAACTTCATTATCTATAATAATTATATATTGCAAGATAATACTTTATATTTACAGCATGTCGGTATACCACAAGGCGGTTGTACTTCCAGTTTACTCTCAGACTTATACTTATCTCATTATGAACGTAATTTTACTAATAATAATCTACATTTATATCGTTATATTGATGACATCATTTTAATTGAAACTGATCAATCTGCAATTACTCGATTTCCAGTTGATTATCCCACTAATTTGGAATTAACGGAAAACCTTTTATCTAACAATACAATTAACTTCTTAGATCTTAAAATTACAATAAAAGACAATAAAACAATCACAGATTTATATGACAAACGTAAAGAATTTAAATTCACAGTTAATACATTTACACATTTTAAATCTTGTCTACATCATTCTGTATTTCGTAATATAATACTTAATCATTTATATAGAATAAAATGTTTATGTTCTTCTCCTCTAATTAACAATAATATTAAAAAACTAATTTATGATGCATTAAATCATGGTTTTCCAAAAAAATTCATACATTCATTAATACACAATTAGTACTTTTCTTACATGATCTATAAACACAAATTACCACATGCGTAAACAAAATTACAAAAAAATTATAAAATAAAAAAATATCTATAAAAAATTAAAAATTGTAAAATAATATAAAAAAATATTATAGGTTGGTTGGGTGGGCAGATGTTAGAGTACGGAGGAGGGTGGTGTTGTCTGGATAATACGCAATGGTTAATTATTTATAAAAAAAAAAAAAAAAGGCGGGGCTCTTGTATTATTACCTACTATTTTTTTGTTATGTATTTTATGTGGATGTTGATTTGATATTTTATATGTAAATTGGAGATTTTCATTAATATTATAATTAGCTTAATTATTCATTAATCTAATTTACAATTATTTGTTATTAAATTTTAATTTACTAAGGACAATATCATATTAATTACTAATAGTATGCCACTCTTAGTTTAATGTTTTTGAATGTCCCACATTCATACTTTATGGATTTTTATGGATGTCTGAAAATAATCCACATTCTATATTTGTGCTTTTTAAGTAATGGGATTTTAAGTATTATTTAACCTTCTATATACTTCCACATGTTTTTTATTTCCTGTTCATTTTATAAATATCTTATATATAATTCATTAAAAAATAATTTTTAAATTATTTTTAATAATTATTTATATTAATTATTACTGAATTTATTTTGTTTTATAGCATATAGCTATATGCTATATATTATCAATGTTCTAGCATTATTTAAACTCTTAGTTTAGTTTAAATAAGTTAGCTAATAGAATATATTGTATGCTTTTAAATTTTATTAACAATAGTTTTAAATACATTGTGTGATTTATATTAGGTTTATAATTCTCTATATATAAGGTTTTGATTGGTTTTGCTGTTTAAACAGTTATTTACATTCAAAAGCTTGCAAATTTTTATCTTGCGATAGATGTTTAATATAATTAATAATAGATGGCAGCACCAAAATTGTCTCTTTCAGATTGCTCTAATTTTTAATTTTTCTAGCTCCATTTCAGTTATAATTTATACACCAGGGTGTATTTTTAGCTAAATTTTGACGATATTGTTAAACTGTTATCTATTAATTTAATAGTGCATTTTAAATAATGTAATTAATATCTATTTATTTTATATTAGATTAAATTTGTTTTACAAGGTATTTCAAATTTTATTTCAAAATGTATTAACTGCATCCTTTGGTATCATTTACTGTGATTTCTTAACTGTTTTATTCACCTTAATCTTTTTGATATACTGGTAGACATGTGCACATGGATTTTTGTAAAATACTGAAATATTAATCGGTATGGTGTTTATTATTTATATTTTATATCCTATAAATATTTAAATACGTTGTATTGATTCTTCCATTTCATATTATTTGTTTCTATTCTGCTTTCATTTTTAATCAATTCACTTGATTTATGTGGTTGTTCGGGCACAGGGGAAAATTAATTTTAGCTTTAGCTTATTTTTCCCGCAGAAAACAACCATTTTGCTTATATCATTGAATTCTGTGCCCTTGATAACGTAATTCAATGTATAAGCTTTTCAATTTTTGTCGGTGTCCACTTTTTCTTTTTTCTTCCATAATAATTCTTATAATATTTTTTTTTTTTAATACTTACAGCTTTAATTCATAATAATTGACGGTGGTAGGTTATGTTTAATTAATGGTAATATATATATATATATACTTAGAAACAAGATAAAACTAACATTCGTAAAAAAAAATCATCGAAAAAAAATGTAACTAAAATTTATTGCTTAGAATTATTTTCGAAAAATAATTTTTAACTGTCTTTTCTCCTTTAAATTAATTGATTTTAGCATTCATCCAATAATAATCAAATTTAAATTTTAAATTGTTACTTTAAAAAATATTTTTTATTTATTGAATATCTTATAAAGCACTATAATGGATTTTCTCATTCAATTTTAACTTCTAAGAGTATGCGTATAAAAGTTTTTTATTTATATATGTACAAATATTAATTTTCATTTGGTATTTATTAACAAACGAAACAAATTTTTTCCACTATGTGCAATTTTTAAAACAGAACATGGTGAAAAAGACCCAAGTGCAAAATAACTAACAGAAATACAATAATAATGATAGATAAAACCTGCAAAAAATATTTATTCATACTACTGTTCTTTTATTAATATAGATAGATTTTTTGTTTCAGTTTTATCGGCTAAAGGGTTTGGGAATATATTTTTTTTTATTTACCTTTGCACTATCTAATTTTTGTGGTATTGGCGAATTTATTGAGAAACAAAAAAAATAATTGCCTAACCGAAAAAAAAAAAAAAAAAAAAAAACATTTAATGCACATCACTAAAGACGTACTTAGATCAGAGAGATCAAACAGATGTTAAAATATTTAAATTTCGTATTAGATTTTTTTTAACTTATGGAAATCACGATTAATTTTTAAAAATCTGTTTGTAAATACTATTTTTATATTTATTAACAAACGAAACTAATTTTTTCCATCACTATGTGCAATTTCTAAAACAGAACATGGTGAAAGAGTCCAAAGTGCAAAATAACAAACAGAAGTACAATAATTAATGAAAGAAAAAAACTGCAAAAAATATTTATATCTATAGATTTATGTCTATAGATTTATATCTATATAAATATATTTTATATAATAGATTTATATCTATAGATATATCTATACATTTTTTGTTTCAATTTTATCAGTTAAAGGATTATCTTTTATTCACCTTTGCACAATCTAACTTTTGTGGTATTGAAGAACTTATTGAGAAACGAAAAAAGTAATTTTTCAACCGCAATTTTTTTTAAAGCAAAACCCTAAAAACTTACTTAATAAATAAACGACCAAGTGCGAGTATAACTCGCGCTCAGACGGTTCCGTACAATAAATATGTGAGTTATTAACTTTATTATTAAAAAAATCATTGCTAAAAGAATAATAAAACTTTGGTAAAAGAAAACTATACAAGGTAGGATTGGGTATAGCTGTATATACTAGAAAAGTATGAATGAGAGAATGAGTATACCATAAAAGTTCAAAGAGATATGAAGCCTAAATAGTAACAAATATTGCTATTCAGTGTAACTCTTTTTTTTTTAATCTTATCCTAATCTGTTTAAGATGAACTTAATTCGCTACTGACAATAAAAGTAATGCATATTTAAACTTCCTTTGGCATTTCATACAACTAAATTCAAGCATAGTAAAATCTTTTCCTTTTACAGTGTAGCTAAAACAAAACTCTTGATCAAAATTTAAACTTGACATTGTGCTAAGTGCGATTCGAAACGAGGTCGAAAAGTTGCAACGCCGCCTTGGTCCGTGCCTTGTTTTTCCAGATAGGTTTTTAATTAACTTTAAAAGACATGGGAGATGTACTGAGAGATCCACTCAATACAAACTAGTCGCGAATCCCATAGTATTTACGTGATTAATTCTAATTAAATTAGTCTTTTTAACAATTTGACGTTTATTGCTTTTATAGCGCTACTGGACATTGCACTACCCAAATATATCATTAAAAGTTGTTATCTGAGCTTAAAAAGCCGATGGTACACAGAGTACGCCGCCCCTGTCATTATGTATGTCCAAACCGTCCGTGTCTTTAAGAGTTAATATATCGGCAAATTACCGACAATTTTTTTCGAAAATCATTACCAACAATGCCTTTATATTTCTGCTACGATAGGTACCTCCAGCTCTCCTCAGTACGTTTGCTGAATGCCTGCAAATCGAAATTTGTGTGTAACGGAAAAATGCGGTTTTCTCAAAAACTGTGTGACCTAGGGTAATCGCTATAGTTTTCCTGAATGATGTAAATTAAAGTCTATTACCTCTAATTTTTTCATAATTTTAGTTTCAGTAGATTCGAAAATAGAGGGGGGCATATTTTTGCATATTTTCGACGATTTCTCCAAAAAATATAATACCTATGTTAAAAGAAATGTATTTTTGAGTTCACCGTTATGAAAGCTTTCACACAATATCCCACACGATATACAAAAACAAGATTTTTTTTAAAAGAAACTTAATTAGCCCCTCTATAGTTTTTCTAAATATATTTGTGAAGGTTTAATAATCCGTAAATATGTGGGTCAATAGCCTTTATTACTTCCCCCAATTTGAACTTTCCACGTTCCATAGTTTACGAGTAAAATGACTGTGACAACCAGACACAGGAGTGATTACTTTTTAAGTGCGGAATCCTAAAAGATCAAACAGGTGTTAAAATATTTAAATTTCATATTATTATTATTATTATTATTATTATTATTATTATTATTTTACTTATGGAAATCGCGATTATTTTTTTTAAATATTTTTGCAAATACTATTTTTATACTATTTTTTAACAAACGAAACTAATTCTTTGCACTATGTGCAATTTCTAAAACAGAACAATGTGAAAAAAGTGAAGAATAATTAACAGAAATACAATAATAAGTAAAGAAAAAAACTGTTAAAAACATTTATTCATACTATAGTCTTTTGTTTCAATTTTACCTGTTAAATGGTTTGTAAATATTTTTTTTTTCACCTTTGCAAACTGTAATGTTTATGGTATTGAAGACTTTATTGAGAAACGAAAAAAGTAATTTCCCAACCGCAAGAAACATTTAATGCACATACCTAAAAAAATACATAATAAAATACAAAAATAAAATGATCAAAGAGGTGTTAAAATATTTAAATTTCGATTAGATTTTTTATAACGTTTGGAAATCACGATTAATTTTTAACAATCTGTTTGAAAGTACTATTTTTATATTTATAACGTTAAACAAAACCACATTAAAACAAACCTAAACAAACTTCCTATTTAATGCAAGTTCGAAAAAGAATACCCGATGCACAAAAGAGCATTTGAGCCTTTGAGCGAAAATTTCAAAATAAAAATACAAAAATCTTTGCAAAGCATTTAAATATCGTAAAATTTCTTTTTTCAATCATAACTTTTAAAACAATTATAAATAAAACGTTTTTTAAATTATATGTGTGCAAATATAAATATCATTTCGGCAACATTAAAGAATTCATTTATTAACAAACGCAAGCAAACTTCCTTATTTAGAGCGCATCCTTAAAAAAGTGCATGATGAAAAAACCCAAAGCGAAAAATAACAAAAAAACGCAGAAACATTTAAACACTGTAATAGATTTTATTTTTCAATTTGAACTTTTAGAGGATTGAGTATAAAAGGTTTTCCATTGACCTGTATGTCAATACCGAAAATATTTGTACTCTACAAACATTCAATCAGCATCAAAATATCAAAATGAACGGCGGTTTTATGGGATGCTTCTCTTTTTTAATTGCTGGGCACCGGAGCGTTTCTTAGAGAGCACTAGGGTCAGGTCACCTACCTTTATGCTACCGGGTTGGGTAACGCAGGGGAAAAATTACATCGAAAGTGATGAAAACGCTCAGTTCGTTTCATTTCATTCATTATTTCTCCATATTATTATTTCTCGTTTACTTTAAATGAGCGGATATGGCAACAGATCTGTTCGTACGGATGGAGTTTCACTTCCCTATTCCGTTAGTGAAATCTGGCAGCAAAAATAACAATTGAAAAAAAGTGGAATAGAATGGATTTAATTGGAATTTTTTGGTGCGTGTTTTATTATTTTTTTTTTTTTAAGAGGATGGTTTAGTTTAAAGATTCGAATAATGAAGCACTCATTTGACGCTTCAGTGTGATAACCACAGTTGTGAAATGATTGTGTAACGAGTAGTGTCCCGTGACATTTTGACCTATTCCATTAAATGTCTGAACCAGTACACTAAAAAAATGCACAAACGTTTTCTTATATAAAAGAAATATTTACGAATATTTAATGTAATCTCCTAACTATCCAAGATTCTCGAAACTTTTAACTTACTATCTTCAGAAATATTATGTGAAGAATAAAAACATGAGAAATTAACATAAGGGATCAATTTTCAGAGGGATTTTTCAATGATTCACGATTCTCGAAACTTTTAACTTACTATCTTCAGAAATATGATGTGAAGAATAAAAACATGAGAAATTAATATAAGGGATCAATTTTATAGGGATTTTTTACCTTTCTCTCTCCCCCTTTGTCGGGCTCATTTGACAGCCCTCCCGTGTTGTACGACACATTTTTTTTTTTTTTTAACAATTAATTTAGAGCTAATTTTGATTAAATCTAGAATAGAAGAATGAATCATTTTGACTTCTTGTAGTGCTAAAAAGGCTGGAACGTGTCACGATCAGGGCTTAATTTGCGCCGGAGCCCACCAGAGCCCGGCTCCGGTACTTCTCTGTTTTTAGTAAATATTTAAATATTGTTCGGAATTCACCGGAGCTTATAAATACAGGGCTCCGGAGCCCAGTGCAATAGCACTTCCGAAAAACCGAAGCTTAAATTACCTTTTCCTTTCCTTCTCATCTCCATGCTTTTGCATTCTTTTTAACAAAACACTTATATGTGACGTAATGTGTCACACACGTAGGAAATGGAGATAAAACGGACTCAATTTTTATATCAGTTTTAGGCTTAGCCTGACTCGAGCTCAATCTGTATTACATTTAAAATTTTATTTATTCATGTATTGAAAAAAAATCCTCTTTTAAAATTACGTATTATATTCCACTTCAAATCATTTTAGTGCTATAGTGATCAGAATGAAGGGGAAACAGAAATCGTGTTTTTCTATTTCAAATTTATATCGGCGACGTGTTGATACGGCGCCACTCAAGAGACTGAACAATAAATTTGCTTTCAGTTCGATTTTCTTTTGTGACAGTAGGATATTTTTTTATTGGCTGGGTTTTCTTTTTATTATTTCGATATCTAACCTGAAAAGAATATTTTCTGTTTTATCCAACAAGCATCAGCGTGACGTTTTGTTTGTTCGAGGTTTTTTGTCTTCTATTGCGTACGAGTATAAAAATCACGTTAGTGATTTTTCTATTTATTTTGTATCATGAACGGTACCCACGCTAAGGCTCTCTGCACCTATATGAAGTCCCTTTCCTTTGTAAGTAGATATAATTACCATGTATTGTTATTCTGATAGAAAGCAATCGAGCAGTGTTTCCCCTTTTTCTATAAAAGCATAGATTCTTTCCGATAACGTTGTCAAATTATTAATTTTATCTGATTTTCAGGGACTCACCGCAAAAGATAGTTATGCGGAAGGAAATGGTTATAGTTTAAGATATGCACCTTTTACAGGAAATTGTAAAACATTGTTCCATTCTTCAGGATATAAATATTCATTTCTGTAAATTTCATTCATTTTTTCTTAAAAATGCATAGCTGCAAACTATCCCTTTTCTGTGTTAACACCATTTCCTAATCATAATCGTTACCATATTTAATCGCAGAATTCTGCAATTAACATAAAAAAAGCACGGATTTTTACTATTCAGAAGAAGTGATACCTAAAAAGTGGAATAGTTGACAGCTAAGTATATGCTTATAGATATATTTAAAATTTTTATTTTGCTAAAGAAAAAAAAATGCTTTAAATTTTGCAATTAATGTACCAAATATAAATATGCAGATTACAGGGACAGGGGGGTGGGACGGTACAGTTATTGTACCGGTAGCGCAGAATATTAGGGCTCCGGAACTTTTTTTGTTAGAATTTAAGCCCTGGTCACGATGCGGAAGAAACTCCTTCCTCTTCCATTTACGGTTTTTTAATAATACCTAAATCCTCTCCATCTGGAGGTATAATACTCGAAATCATGCATACTTCGATCATATTAAGAGGCTACTTCACACACGAAAATACCCTCTCGCTAATGTTACCATGAGAGAAGATTTTAAAAATATCTCTTTTGCATTTCAATATTTTTCAATGAGTTTTTTTCACTGGATAGCTGAGGTCGACCTCGACAAAGGCCGTTTTTCCTTTTTCGATTTTGTTTATGGGATTTTTTTTTATTAGGATACTTTCGCTTTCAGAACTGGTTTCGAAAGTGCAGGTATCCCCTTTAAAAAAACCTGCAAATAAAATCTAAAAAGTAAAAAACGATCTTTGTAAAGTTCTACCTCAGCTGTCTAATTAAAAAAAAAAAAAAAAAAAAAATCTTTGAAAAATATTAAAATGCCAGAGAGTTTTTTTTTTTTTTTATAATTTCCCCCATAGGATTAACATTAGTGAGCGGATGTTTTCGCGTGAGTGAAGTAGCCCTTGAAGGGGAGAAATTACCCTGAAGCGGTGTATCCTATCTTTAAAATTCCCAGAATTTGTTGGAGAAATCTTCAATTGCATATAAAAAAGATAGTCGAAAAATGCCATTTTAAAGGCGGAGTCAATTTGACTTTTAATACTTCCAATAAAGGGGATAAGGGTTATTCTTCCATTCGAAGGGAAAAACAACTTGCTATTTTTATTTTTCTTATTTTTAAATCTTATATGATTATGTAACAAATTAAAATCAACGATAAAAAAAACTTTCTTAAAGCACTAAAAGATCTTGTGTGCTTTTTAGATGCGTTCGTAATTATATAAATAGGTAGCTCCTGTAGTCGCCGTTCGGTCCATCCGTTCGCATATAACAGAGCAAAATACCCAACCGAGTGGTCTGAAATTTTAAATATATAATTGTTGCACAATTTTGTCGATTCATTTCAAATTTTATGAAAATCGGATGAATAGTTTAACGACAGGGACAGTCAAAAGTTTTCCGTTATATTACGAGCAATGGAAAAAAAAAATATTTCAAGTGCATTTTAATGATGTTACAGCCTTTCGAACAGAAGGAAATGGATATGCACTTAGGAAGTTGCACTAAAATATACATTCAGTACAATTTACGGTGCAAAAAATATTTATAAAACTAGTTATAGTACGAACGCACCTCATTTGCCACGTTTGACGAGAAAATTTCAACTTGTTTCTTGAAGCTGTTGCAATTTAAAGAAATTAAAACTATACCTAATACTACTTGAGTAAGGAAACATAATTTTTCTATGAAATTTATCTATATTGCTTGCAAAATATGACGACGTAGATTTTTTTAAATATATATTTTAGATGTGATTTTACAATGTGTTAACCCATTCGCCTCTCTACTCTGTCACACTGAATCACACTTTAAAAACATCCTACTCAGGGTTGCCACTAGTTACTATTTTTTTTAACAATTTGTCTACTATTATTTCCAAGCAATACTTTTCGTTCTGGATTTTTTTCTAATCTCCTAAGTAGATTATTATTGATTCGAGATAATGTTAGGCAAAATTATAAATAAAATCGGAAGTCATTCTACCCTACTTACTGAGCCCTTTACAGAATACTATGCGTTCAAATAAATAGTAATATAAAAATGAATAAAATCTTATATTTTTATTTTACAAAGCTTAAACATTTCTAAGTATGAAAATTACCTCATATTCTAAAGAAAACGTGTCTTTTATTCATAAATTTCAACCTTTTTTTTTTATTATGACGTAATTTTCAATGAATTTTCATTCTGTCCGTGCTGAAATTAAGGGCAGATAATTAAAACAAATACTGAATATTTCCTAATGGGAGTTTTAAGTTCTTTTAAATATAGATATTCCACCGTTCTTCAACACCATGCAATACTTAAATTTCCCTATATTTTTATCAGATTAATAAAATTAGCTTTTAAGAAAAAAATGTTTTATGAAAATTAAATCATGTTCCAGTGATATATGACTATTGTACCAAAATAAAATGAGCACGAACAATAAAAATATTTGATTTAATAATTGAGTAAAAAAGAAAATGCGTATTGGGAACTACACAATATGAACTTTAAAACGTTCTCTGTTTATTTAAAAGGTGACAGATAATAACACTATAGATTTTACAAGTTTAAAATAGGCATTTTGTTTAAATTTCCTAGTACTTTCGGTCTTGAAAACTCACAGCCATCGTCAGAGAATGTATTCATTAATTGCCGCTTTATTCATTTAAAATACGTCACCTCGTTTGAGATGGGAGAGTCTATAATTCCTATTTCAAACGAAACCGAAAGTGCTAGTAAATTTAAATAAAATGCATATTTTAAACTTGTAACATCTGTAGTATTATTATCTGTCACCTTTTAAGTAAACACAAAACGTTTTAAAGTTCATATTGTGTAATTTGCAGTTGAATCAAGGTGAAATATTACTTTTCGTTTCATGATTTTATTTTATACTACTTATCGGGCTTTTTTCTGCATAAAATGGGTGAAAAGTCGTTTAAATATCAAACCCGTTGGCAGCTTTGTACGGAAATAAATACAGCTGGTGCTTATAGTGGCCTGTAACATATTCACCAAATGGGAGCTCAATCTAAGGTATTAGCTCAATCTAAGTTCTACGCAATCGTTTTCACTCACACACACAAAAAAAAACCCTCCAAAAATGGATTCTGGGGACCAGAAAACGTAAATAAATATCAATATACACGCATACATCTGCACGTACAGTCGTGGAAAAAAAAAGTAAACACTCCCTACTAATTCCTCAACAAATTATCGTAGAAGAAAGTTACTTGTACCGAACGATTGGAAATAAAGTCTACTTTTAAATGATGCATATAAAATTTCCTTAGGGGGCATCTATATATTAAAAAGAACCATAACTTTGTTCTTTTCAATAGCAGTACACAAATCTGACAGCATAAATGAACTCTACACCCTTCAATTAGCCTAAAAACAAATTTTTATGCCATTCGTACCATAAGTTTCCGAGAAAATAATTATTTTAAAACGAGCGTCTTTTAAGGGCTGTATCCAAATTGAAGTTCCGTACTTGATTGAAAACCGAGAGAGCCCCCTTCTTGATCAAGGCACCTTAAGCGCCACTCAATGATTCATTGAAGCCTGCTAGATTAAAGGACAATAGAATAAATTTCAAAATATCTACCCACTTCTATCATAGACGGACCCTTAAACCAACATTTTGCCGTTTTTAAGCATAATTTGAAAACTACTTGGAAGGAAAATGTGAAATTTTGGATTTTCATAAAGCAGGACTTAATAAATCTAAATCCATCAAAAAAATTGTAGGTTGCAAATCATAATTTTTCCGAATATTAATTTCATAATTTATATTTTATATCATAAAATAATAAAAATTGCAAATTCAGCGTATTTATGTTTGGGTATATTAGTATTATTGCTACAAAAAAAAAAAAAAAAAAAAAAAAAAAATTAGCACATTAGGAGCATAATTTCAGGAGATATAAATAAAAATATGAAAATGTAATTTTACATTAGAAGCACTCAATTTTGAATGTTTATAATTCAAAAACATACCATTCAAATGACTTGAAATTTGGTGTCTAGGCATAGTTTGAACCAAAGATTTGAAATATCTTGTTAAAATTGGGTATTGCTATTTAAAAAATTTAAGTTTGGATACGTTTTAATATGTAGATGGCCTCCTAAGAAAATTTTATATCCACCATTTAAAAGTAGACTCCAGTCGTTCGGTACCAGTAACTTTCGTCTACGACAATTTGTTGAGGAGTTAGTAGGGGGTGTTTATTTATTTTTTTTTCCACGACTGTACATATGGAATCATTGTAAAAGTAACGTAAATGGATTCAGGTAACCTCACAATGATAAATTATATAAATATTTTCATTATGATTTCAATACTCTCCTAACACTACATGCGTACGCAAAGCATAAATAGTCGTTAATGGCATCCCGCCCTTGAGATTCGACGTAATTAAAAGAGGAACCCAAAGTGTCGCTATAAATTTGAGATTCAGCTTCTTAACAAATTCTTTCTTCAAAACTTAAGACGCGATAGAGCATTTCAAAAATCTAAAAACTTTTAAAAATCAGTTTTGACAAGAACAGATTTAAAGTATAATTAAAAGATCAAAAAAATTGTTTGTGTACAAAACAATTGTAACTTTGCGAAAACTCATCGCATCTGCATGCGGTTTTTCACAAATGGCTCAGTAAGAATTGGAGAATAATAATACATACAAAAAGAAATTTCGATTTTCGGGTCGTTTTTAAAGGTTCGCGGTCCCCTTAATAGGCAGAAACATGGACGCCAAATAAATGGATGTTACAAAGATTATAAACAACAGAGAGAAGTATAAAAACATATATGCCGGGCATAAGTAGAAGAGACAGAAAAGTAATAACCTTGATCAGAAGTAAGACGAAAGTTTTTGGCAGCACCGAGATAATTAAACAGTTAAAATAGAAATAGGTTGGGCACATTGCAAGAAGGTAAGACAATAGAAAGATGAAGTATAAATGCTCTACAGTGATATTCCAGAGATGTAAAAGGGCCGAGAAAATGACCTGAGATAAAGTGGAGCGATGGACTCAGAAAAGTAGCTAGAGTTAATTGGATGACCAAAACACTAGACAGGAATGGGGAAATCTGGAGAGAAGGGGCTATATCCAACATTGCACTGAAAACGGTTGTTGTTGATGATGATGATGATTAAAATGATGATTCTTAAAACAAATCTATCTAAATACACTTCTCTCTGTCTCTTTCCTTTTGCGTGTGTGAATGATAAGAGGGAAGAGAAATAGATATACAGGGTGTCACAAATGTCCTTGACACATTTTAAAATTCAATAAAAGAAATCAAGTAATTGTCGTACAGGAGTGCGGTTTGTGCCTAAAATGCTTCTCACGATGAAAAGTTTTTTTCAAGCGAATAACAAAATTAGTTCCTATCATCTCCCATAGATTACGCTGTACCTTAAATTAATCAGAAAGAAGCATAATAAACCCAAGACAATCAGTTACAGAACATTTTATTTTGTCAAAATCAGTTAAAGAGTAATAATTTGTGCAATCCATTAGCATAGTTCAATGAGTGCACTTTTTGTAGCTCGAGCAACATTCAAATGGAACTCCAGTTCAATTCACGTGTTCGTTAGTATTGCTTATGTAATTGACTGGATCACATGCATGATTCTCGTCGTAAAAATCTATGATCGAAATTTGGAACTAATTATTTTTATTCGCTTGAAGAAAACTTTTCATCCTGAGAAGTATTTTAGTCCAAACCGCACTCCTGTACGACAATTACTTGATTTTATATTGAATTTTAAAATGTATCAAGAAGTTTTGAGTCACCCTGTATATATAATATACATATATTAGATACAGCCGGTCCTCGTTATCCTGACACCCGGTTTTCCCGTCGCTCCGCTTATCACGTCAGTTTTTCAAAGTCCCGATTTTCTGTATATGATTTTAACTCTGGATTTTACGTCGTTGAATAAATGTCAACTACGGATATCCAGACGGTTTAGGAAAATTGTACATTTTTCATAATCCATCTTATAAGCACAGAAATTAAGCGGTAAGAAATGTCTTAGACAAGCTTTTCAGAAAAGTGTCTAAAATACCCGTTGAGATAAATGCGAATTTTTACTTTAATCCTGTATCTGAATAAATAAACCCACACACTATGAATGACACACTTAAGCTCCAGATAGACGTATCAGTCTACTCGCGGTCTTTTTGTTCTGGACAGGCGCCACTGTCTTGTGGTTACACGGCGTTTTTCATCCGACTAAAACCGAAGCATTGCATTGCATTAAAATGATCAAAAATTATCTAACATTCATTTCTGAAACGACGAATACTGATTATAATTCATTGTATAATATTGAAAAAAGAATTGTAGGAAGCACATAGGGATAAGCAAACCTTAATTCATCAATATTTGATGTAACAATAAAAAAAAGTGTCATATGTATTCTGATTTTTATTCTTTTCAATTTTGTTTTTGTTTTTATTTTGTTTAATAATATTTTATTGCTCAAAACTTCAAAAACAGTTATGAATTTAAAATTGTCTTAAATTAATTAACCCTCTAAGTGTTTGGGGCGTAATATTCCGTTCACTAAGCTCCAGGTTTCACAGTAATACAAGGAATATTTAAGTTAATATAATTCTGTAGATTTAATGAATTTTAAATACATTGAAGAATGATTAATACTCTCAAGGATTGCATTCATATTTGTAAATGAGTTTTTTTTATAATGTTGAAAGAATCGTATTTTCTTAGCATTTAAAACAAAATGCAAAGAAAACAACATTACAATTTTACCCTTTTGCAAGACGCTCGGAGGGAAGAATACAGATTTTTATAAACATATTTTTCTCCAACTCTGGTTACCGCGACACTCCGCTTATGACGACACTTTTTTCTGGTCATTAGAATGTCGTGATAACGAGGTTAGACTGTATATAGCTAGATAGGTTGGTAGATAGATAGAGAGAGAGAGAGACTAATTAAATTCATAAAGTATTTACCTACTGAAAACTGGAAATCCTAAATTAATTCAAATTTAAGCAATATTATTAATAGTACTATGTGGCAGAAAATAAATAAAAATTTATATATCTATGTTTCTAAGACATTTAATGCTATAGAACATTTATCTATTAAAAAATAGTTCTTTCCTTTTGTAAAATGAAAAAGAAAACCAATCAAAACAAAGTGATGAACAAAAAATAAAAGTACTGAACTCCACAATAAGATAACTAATACTTTATCTACTTATTGTGATGAAGGAAAATACTTAATTACTAAAAACAAAAACCATCAAAATTATTAAAAATAAATTTTTTAACATTGAAAATAGATTTATGCAAAAATTCTGTAGCACTACTATTACTGCGCAAAACGGTTAGTTAACTGTAATTTATCTCTATTCTGACCAATAAAAACACTTCGAATTACGGTCATGTAACCCTTATCTATAAAAAAGATTCAGTAACTGGTCGGTTTGCTGCAGATTTTTAACACTATATACAGGGCTGCAACTGGTAACGTCTGTTTTTATTATTTTGTTTACCACTTTTACCAAACAATAATAATTGTTACATCAAATTTTTATTAATCTTCCAGGTAGGTTATGTTTGTTTGGAAACAGTGGTAGACAAAATAGTAAAAAAAAATAGTCCCCAGTGACGAACCTGTGTGTACCTCAAATGGTAGAAAAAGGCGACTATTTTTTTATTATTTTTCCTAACACTCTTTCAAAACAATTATCTTCATCGTAAATTTCTACTAGAAATATATCATGAATATCATTATCTCAAAATAGCGGTAAATTAAATAGTAAAAGAAGCACTTCCTGTGGTAAAACGTTATTTTAAAGGGTTAAGATCGTTCAAAAGTTTTTAATTATACAGGGTGTCCATAAAAGAATAGCCCAGTTATAAATTTTAATAGTATCAACTGTAAGTGTTGTAGAAGCGTGTTAAAAGTCACAGATAAAGAGCAACTCAAACAGTGTTAGATAAGCGCATGCGCGAATACTATGCTTTGGTATTGACTCGCCTGCGGTGCATGTACTATTAGTTTGTACTATACGCAGGTTCTGTAATTTCTAAAGTACTTATCAGACAAATATAGTAGGTCATGAACATAAATTTAATTCCAGGTTCAATAAGAAAAAGTGGTTTATTACGAAAACAACGAGGTGAGGGAGCCAGAGATACATGACTTGAAGAAAGCGAGAGCAAGGGAGAGTGACTCATACATCGTATATTTCTGCGTACTTACAGTCTCGCCAACAAATTTGCCAAAAAGATTACAATTTTTGGCGGCTACTTTCTGAGAGAGCGATTTACATAGAATAATTGGCAGGGTATCACCTTTAGCCTTCGATACATTTTTAAAATCAAGTAAGAATTTTAGACGTTGCACTTCTACTATAGAAGGGAGGCTCTTGACGGAATACTTTGGAATTTTTGATCGCGGTTTAGCGAGCCAAATAAGGAAACGTATATACTTTTGCCTAGCAAGCTAAACTGATATAGAATAGAGGTTTTTACCAATTACCATGTATGATCGTGAAAAGATCTAGATAACGAATCGAAACTAAAATTCTAGCTGATGATATTTTAGTGGCTAACTTTGGAGGGGTTTTATATATGTTACGAAAATATAGATAGGAAATGTATTTAAATAAATGTGGTTATGCTGTAGGTTTATTACGATACGCTTACATGATTTTTAATGGAGTTGGAAGTTAAATGAAAAAGGGGAAATTTTAGGATATAGTAAAGGAAAGGGGACACTTTATTAATATATGATTTTTGATATCATAGTGCGACATACGCAAAATGGCGACTCCTGAGCGTAAAGGGTTATTGCTGGGCTAAAGATTTAAAAGCCACGCCATGCGAATTTTTTCCTTTGGGGTTTTATAAAAGATTTTATCTACGTTCTGCCGCTACCTAATGATTTGCCAGAGTTGAGATGCAGAATTAAAGAGGCTATTGCTTCCATTACTCCGGGCTTCTTAACCGAAGTGCAGGAAGAATTGGATTTTAGGTTGGATGTGTGCCGTAGCCGTATAACTAAAGGTGCACATAGTGAACATTTGTAAGAAAAACTAGGTTAGTTTACCTTCAATTTGATGTATGATTTATTGTAAATAGTCTAAATTAAACTGTCATCATACACCATTGAAACTGGAACATTCTTTTACGGACAGCCTGTATATAAAATGTTCTTTAAAAATATCTACAATTAAATTTGTAAATGAGCTTTATTTTGAAAATAAGATTATACGCTAAAACTGCAGTTCCAAGTGGTATTGCGAGCATTGTTTTAAATGTTTGTAAAATTATATAAAATAAACAGATTCTCATTCCTTACTAGTTCTCCATTAAAAGCATTCAGTAAAGATCTCGAACATTATGTTCACACTATTTTTTTTAAGGCTGATGGAAGAAATTAATGGTTCCACCGGAAATTTTGAAAGACAGGAGATATAATCATGTAGTTCCAATTTACAGCTGTACTATAGTAGATTTTTTTTTACTTGGAAGATTTTGCAGCAATAAATTTCTCGCGTATCTTTATAAAATGAGCAACAATAAAATCTTCTGTTTTTATGCATATTTATTTACAGGCTCTTCTGTATTTTTACAGTTTTAAATATACAAGAACCTATGGTAAATTTACAGAATTGTTTCTCCGTTTTATAACAGATCTTCTTTTCCAGTTTTTTGAAAATTTAAATCAGATAATTCATTACCAGTAGATTCTTCGTTATTTTACAGGGAAATTTTAAGAGTGCAAATTTGTACTTATGGTTACTTCCTTGTTCTGCTGAACAAAATCGGAGCACAAAAGAGGCAGCCGAAGAAAGAAAAATAGACTTTTTTTTCAACTTTTTAAAGAATTAGTTAAGTTTAAAGATTCGCATAATGAATTTGTTGTTTCAGTGTGCCAACCACAGCTGTGGAATTCTTACACCGAGAGTAATTTTCTGTGACCTTTTGACCTATTCCATTATGTGACTGAACCATTATGATGCTAATTTCCGTGCAAAAATAACTAACAATTGATTATTTACTCTAGTAAAATTTTTAAAAATATGAAATATGTAATCAGTCAAAAGAATGTATTTAAATATTCGGAGAAAAGCTTTTTTAAGAAATAATAATAAAGCATAACTTTTAGCCGTGGTAATATAAAAATGATGATTTAAGGTTGTACTTATTATACTAACGTTATCAACTTTTTCGCAATTTTGAACCCTCTCCTCCCGTTACGATATCATACGTTATCATTACTCGAAACCCTTCCTCTCCCTAATGATATCGTTATCAATGTCTAAAAATTCTTCTATTTTTTTGTTACAATTTTTTCTCTGTATGCGTTTTCAATGATATACATTTGTTAATCGCATATTTTACTGATTTAAATGCAGAGAAGTCAATAAAACATCCCTTTTATACATGAAATAATTTTATACTAAATAACTCTTCAAGGAAATAATTACTATTTAAAAGTATTTAATAAGAGCATTTTGTTATATAATGCATTCAACAGTAATATTGTCTTCTTGCACTAGCTCCCTGTACCGAGAAGGGAGATCTTCTTATTATAAAAAAAAAAAACAAAAAAAAAAAGAAAAGAAAAAAAACAGGTGGCCAACATTTTTTCCTTTTTTTTTTTTTGTTTATTAATAAACGTAACAAATAGCAATTCAAACCTTGTTCCTCTAAACAATGCATTATATGCTCATATGGCAGAAGAATAGAAATGCCGAAAGTTGGGATATCCATATTTTAGAATAAAATGGTTTTATACTTATTTACTGATTTTAATGATTACTACTTTGTATTTTCGTAAAAAATCGATAACAAACTGATAAAAAGTCAGCAGACTATTTTTATGTAAAGAAAAAGTTATCCCTTAAAAAAAAGTTTTAGTTGTATCAAAAATCAAAATGATATCAAAAGACGCAATCCCCCCCCCCCCATTCCCTAGAGATATCTTACGATATCAAGTGCCAAATCCCCCTTCCCCCCTAAAGTGATAACGTTATATAAGTACAGCCCCTTATGCCTAATGGTAAAATAAATGTTTTTCTATGAGTGCCTGTATATGTATGTTTATGTATGTGTGCGATAAAGATACAGAGAAATAAGAGAAAGTAAAACAATTAAATACATAAAGTGTTTATTTATTGATGGGAGTATGTATTTAGTTATTGTAAGGATGAAAAAATAAATACATTATGTGATCACAAAGTTTCAAGACTGGTCTGAGAATTCAAAATTTATTAAATATTTTTGTACAGCGAACTGAAATTCTTCGAAATATGACCCTTGAGCATCAACACACCGCTGCCAGCGTTTTTTCCATTATTCATAAGCTCCCTGGAAGTCTTCTCGCGCAAGGCTGCTAAGGGACCTCGTCGAAGCTGGAATGGTGGATCGCTGGAAACGTGTCAAATTGCTTCCCATTCAGGTCTTTTTTTTATCCGGAGGAACAAAAAGAAGTTGCTGGGAGCGAGGTCGTGGCTGTAGGGGGCTTTGTAGCAGGATTGCCACGTTAAAGTTAGCCAAAACTTCGGCGGCTGCGCCGCCAAAGTTAGAGGGCGCATTGCCGTGGTGAACAATGCAATCATCTATGATGTCTGGGCGGACGCGCCGGGTCAGGTCAGTTTTACGCTGAAATGCTCCACTATTTGAAGGATAGAGTCCGGCGCATCCTCCCAGACATCAGAAATAATTGGATTGTCACCATGACAATGCGCCCTCTCAAACGCCACTTGCCGCCGCCGAAGTTTTGGCTAAGTTTAACGTGGCAATACTGCTGCAAGCCCCCTTACAGCCAAGACCTTGCTTCCAGCGACTTTGTTTGTTCCCGGGATCAAGAAAGGCCTGAAAGGGAAACGATTCGACATGATTTTAGTGATGCAGGCAGCTTCGACGAGGTCCCTCAACAGGCTTACGGGCGAAAACTTCCAGGGAGTCTATGAATAATGGAAAAAATGTTGGCAGCGGTGTGTTGATGCCCAAGGGTCATATTTCGAAGAATTTTAGTTCGCTGTACAAAAATGTTTAATAAATGTTGTATTCTCAGACCAGTCTTGAAACTTTGTGAACACACCCTGATAATCGATAATGTTCACAAGTTTATAGTTCATTCTTCAGTGTGTGCATGAATGATTTTACTAAAATTCATTCTAAATCAAACTAAATCATTGAAACTGCGACATTGAGTATTCAATACATTAAGACTACAAAAGCTGAATTAAAATAAATAAGCACACTTGAAAAAAAATGTGCATAATACTGGCGTCCCAACTACCAGTATTATACCGTAAAATTAAAAATAATAAACCGTAAATAAACAGTAGTATAACCGTCTTATAAATATGCTAGCAGTAATATACGGTGTATTACTGCTTATTTTACGATTTATTATTGTTGACTTTACGGTATAATACTGGCAGCTGGGGTGCCAGTATTATACCGTAAAGCCAACATTTTTTTCTGTGCATGAACAATAGATAGAAATTTTTGACGGTCCAGGTATGCATCTTTGTTAATATGTTTTTCAAATAATATGTTGTTGAAATAGACTTCGAAAAACATATAAAAATCAGAAAAAAGATACAAGGTACCCTGTTAAAACTTTACAACAAACCAGTTTAGTCGATCATTTTCATTGATAACAGTTATTCAATAGAAATTTTAATCGATCCTGACCAATGAGACCGCTTCATAATATTGTCAAGTAATCGTTTGAATGACTGAACAGTTTGCTGGAGGTTTTTAACAGCGAAATATGTGTGCGCAAGACTGGAAAGCGTACCATAGTTCATACTTATCCTGAGAAAACTGCTGATTTTTATTTTTAAAGTGCCGTGCAATTTTCCCCATACACTTCAAAGTGCGGGTCCCTTTATAAAAAAATATTTAATCGACATCTTATTTTTACACCCTTTTATTTAACTTAACCTGGTTCATGCATGTGCATATGGAATTTTGTAATCGATTTCCCACTCAAACTATAAAAAACTATAAATAAACTCATAAGCTAGAATTATAAGAATTATATGGGACAATATCGCAAAATACGAAAATTGCAGTCGGCACAATAAAATGTCTATTAAATGTTAGATAATGCAATTTATTTTTTTACACTCTAATAAAAAATATTCTTAGAAGTATTTTCAAGAGATATTATATTCATAATAACAGAAAAATAAAGCAATTAACCCCTTAACGGTCGCTAAATATTTGGAAAAAACATCAAAAATGTACCTATTTTTTTTTATTACAGAAATTGAATAACTATAAGGTTTCTATATAAAATATGCAATTAATTTTTTTTAAGGCACAAAAGAAGATGTTATAGAACAAATTCACATTTGTGGAAAAGCCATCATGCGAGAATTCTGTGTTTTACTGTTTGTTTTACAACATACAAATTAATGCGAATAAGACCTTTATTTTTCGCTTCTTACATCTTTATTTATCATCATGAAACAAATTTTTACAAATAATATTTGAAATATTATAATATACATTACATTTTGATTATTAATAATTTTTTGAGTGTGATATATTTCGAAACATGCAATGCAAAATCCAGCATAACAATCAGCGCCAAAAACCAAACCCAAACGCTAATATTCAAAGACTTCACACGGAAATGCCAGTTAGTTTTTTCTGGTTTCAGAAGTTTTTTACAACAATTAAATCTCCAGCCCGGAAATATGACGGGCACGAGAAATAACGAACGACACCTCAGCCCGTGATATTGACGGGAGCGAGAATTAAGGAATTAAAAGATTCAAACTTTCAGATTGTCATTTTCCTGGCATGTCATATTGTGATGTGTGCAAAATAAAAGGCTTTCTGCTATACTGTACAAATATCTTTTTCTAGTTTTTTTTTATTTCTAATTATTAATTATACCTTGTATAACACATATATGAGGAAGGTAACAAGTTCTGTATTTTAAAAATAATTTTCCATAATTAAAGTATGATTGTCACTGAAAATGAATGTCATTTTCCTGGCCTGCTTACTTTAGTTCTTTATGAGGTATAAAGATGGCACTGCAGAGTAATTCCTCTTGTTCTTGACATAGTTCAAGTCAGAAGTTGTAAAATCATTTCTACCAGCAAGATCTTTTAGATATTTCTTGGAAAATAATGTAAAAGTTGAGTAGACTTTAATTATACCATTTTCCTGTCTTCAATAATTTGCAAATAAAACTTAACATTACATTGAATTTGAGGTACTATAGCGGAAACACGTTCCTTTAAACGAAATTAAAATGTTAGATCTAAAAAAAAACAAGAATGTGAAAAATGTTTTAGAATGAAATTGTCATTATCCTGGCATACATATGCCAAGAAAATGACATATTATTATAATTACATAAAAATTAACTTAAGCTCTTCAAACTTTACCAATTTTACCCGTAAATTCCTTTATTCAGCTGCTCAAAAAACATTTTTAAAAGAATCAAAATCTTTGAAACGATTTAAATTTTCAAAATCTCATATTTCGTGATATTCACCCATATACGCAGCTGTATTTCCGATGTCAATGCAACATTTTAATATTTTCAGAACTTAATTATAAATTAATGGATTAATTTTATGGCAAATGTTTGTTAACGGGACACAGGGTAAAAATCTCCAAGTATTTTTTTTTTTAATTGTTACAACTTTATATGCCAGAACAGCATTGGAGTTTGTTATGCTCGCCACGTTTATGCCACGCATGCTAAAATATGCCATCTGGCTCTGAAACTGCGACAATGAAGAAATTTTTAAACTAAAAAGTAGTAAATAGTAAAATAAAAAATAAAGAGTATAGTAATTTTTAAATAATTACGAAATATTATTATGAACACAATCGACAAGTTATAATGACTCAGGCTATGAGCAAACATAAGGAAATACTTACGTATAAACCAGGGGCTTGAATACATAGAAATTCTCGGTTTGAGTTCAATCGGGTGTCTCCTTTATACAGAAAGAAAATATCGTGCCTATCACAAAACTTTAGAATATAAAGGTAAAAATGTTCATAAATTAATTGGTTATTTCAAAAACTAAATTTTTAATGTACTTTTTTTTTCAAACTCGCCCTTGAAGATTAGGCTCACATGGGTAGAAAAAATTTGCATAGGTTTATTTATCCGTTGATGTTAAAAGGCATCGTAAAATTCTCGTTCATTACAAAAAGAACAATAGTCAATTACCGAGATATATTCAAATGACCAATAACAGAAGAGAAAAGAAAATAGGTTCGAACACGATAGTGAATATGCAAGCAGACTTTAATAATTTATATTTATTCTCTCAAGTATCTAATAAAAACATGATTAATACTACTTTTTGTATCATTTGTAGGGCACTGAATCTCATTTCTAGTAAAAACAACACAAGTCCAAAATGTTTTTATAAAGTTTTTGAGATATTTATTATTTTAATTACCATAAAATAAATAAATCATAACCGACATGCAAATTTAAAGATCTACGAAATATAATGCCCATAAAAATGTTCTTTAACCCTTTCAGGGGCAAGTAATTACGTTTCTGTAATATTGAACTCACACCGGAATTTTCGAAAAATTTTGTTTCAAAATAAGGAAAATCAATTTTTTAACTTTTTTCCAACAAAGTTATAAAAATAAAATTTAATTAAAAGTTTCTTGTGCAAATCCTGATTATAATTAGGTGGGGTATAATATGTACCACCGCCCCTCAAGGGGTTAAAGATCTAGCTTTTTGTGTAGCACAGTTTTAATTGATTCCTAAAATTTTTTTAATCGTGACGTGATTTTTTAAGCGAGTTAGAGCATGGAATGGCCAGCAGACAGACAGACAAACAAACAAACTGAAGTTTCTGAAATCCTTCATTCATACGTCCTAATCTCTATTATTTGTGATACTTCTTCACGGAAAACTGCATTCTTCAGACACTGACGTTTCAAAAGAAGAAAAGGTGATTGGAGGATACCTAACTAATTATATCAATATTAAGCCATATTAAACAGCTTCCTTCCTTTGATTATTAATGAACATTAAACCCAATGAACTCTGTGAAGATTGGTCTGTTAATCATCTTCAAAGTTGAGAATGTTAATGGTAACAACAAAAAATGTAGTAACAATAAAAAATGAAATAAAAATATTTTTAAGCATTCTATTTCGTAATTAATAATTGAATAAGTTTATAAAAATTTGAAGAAATTAATGAGCAAACAATATCTTTTTTTGACGAAATCCGGATAAAAACACTATAAGAAAATAATTATCCTTTTCTGCGTTTTCAGTTATATGATATGGCATTAATTTTTTTTAAATCATATTTTACATATCTGTAACGGAATGCTACAACGATTCGATTACGTAATATTATTACAATAGTTTGATTAAAAGAAATCTTAACGTGCGATTACTTACTCTCTTTAAGTAAGTCCATAAACTTACAATAGCATAAATGAATGGCGTGAAATAACAATAGAATTAGGTTAATTTTAATAAGCATTGCATCTGCTTTTTCGCTACTTAGCTTAACGTTGACCGAACAGGGTATGTAAGAGATAAAAGTCTTTGCAATCTATTTGTATAAAAGCAGATTATTTACATAATCAGGATTGAATATATAGGGTACGTCATAATAATAATGTGTAAAAATTAATTCTGATAGTTAATAAGGATAATAAAGGTATTTTTAATTACTAAGTTCATCTTGACAATTTTATACTCATTCATAATATGAAATAGAAATGTAAATTTAATTAATATAAAAAATCTTGTATAAAACATCTAAGTTATATGATATTCCAATAAGCATGAGTAATTATTTATAAAAATTCTTTACATATCGACTGAACATGTAATGCGGATATTTTATATTTCATGCGTTATTTATTACAGTTTACGCGTCTGTAATGCTTGTTATAGATTTACACAAATTATAAAAAAACAATATCTATTGATTACAAATTTTTGAAGTTGTAACTGTGGTTTGATAGAAAGTTCTAAATTTTTGATCTAATAAAGGATACATTCATGACCAACATCGTCAAAAGCTTTTAGCTTTAAATAGAACAAAAATGGTATTCCAGAATGGAATGCTAGTTTAAATTCAATGCTGTATTCTCTTGAACTGGCTTATTTCGTCTGCACATTTGTTATCTTTCCTAGCAATGTACACTATATAGCCATTAATCACAGAACACTTTCAATTTTAGACATTTTTTTTAAATACTAGGGGGGCTCCGTCCCCCTGCTCGCTACGCTCACCAACCCCCCCGCGTAATCGCTTCGCGATTCCATTCGGTATCGCAAAACAATCCCTATTTCCCAGCCAACTCCAGACATAATTGCTTAGCGTTTTCATTCTGGATCGCTTCGCGATCCTTTATTTTCTATGCACTCAATTTTTAGATTCCACTTGGCAAAAACGCGCTCCTCCCCAACTCCTGACAATTTTATTTTCTTATCTCCAAGCACATAATCATAGAGCTTACAGAGTTTCATAATTATAAGAATTATTAAATATACAATTATATATATAGTGATACGAATATTGTAAATAGTCAGTGTTTATGCTTAAAAATAATGTAAATAGTTCAATTAAGCGCTATTCATAAGCTAACATTGGTTTTTGTTGCATTGAAATATCTCAATTTGTTGATTTTCCGCAAGCAAGTAAACCCTATTGGATTTCAATGGAAGTCTATGGAAATTTGGCAAAGTACTGGAAATTGCGCCAAGTTGGCGTCACTTTTGGCGACTCATTTTGGTCGCCAAATTTGGCGATATATCGCCCAGTTGGCGACAGATCCGGGTCCCGCCCTCTTTGGTAACGCCCTTTATAGAGTCAGAAAGCTCTGACCAATCAGATGCGTTTCGCGGTATCTACGCAGATTTTCATTGGTCCATTTTCAAAGCGTTACTTTTTTTATACATATAGAAGAATTTAAACATATATTTGTCAGATTTTTCTGGAATTTCAGGAGTATGAAGAATATGTTTGACTTCATATTTATCAACAACGATTTCATCGGAAGGACAATTAGAGGGCCAACAATAAATCAAAGAAAAATAATAATATTTATCACCTTGTAAAATACAATGGACGAAATAATATATCGCTACAGCATATGAATATGTAGATATTGTACAATATATATCAATAATACGATATATAAATTCAAATATCATTTGTAGATATATCGATTTTTTTTAAGTTTAAAAAATTCTTGCTACTTTTTTGTTTATATCATGCAGTGTATTTAACGCCAGTTTCAGAAAATCTGACAAAATGTTGTAGAAATAATATAGTGCAATTGGAATGTAAACATATCAAACATTTGACGAAATATGAACAGTTTTATGAAATATTTTTTATCTGCGCATGCACGAATGATAACGAAGGTTTTTTTTTTCATGATTTAATAGTCAACTGTATGGAGCAACTCATATAAAAAAGCCAGTCAAATATCATGAAAATTTAGAAAGATATCGGCGATAGAGTGAGCTGATTTTTAGTTGCTCTCTAAAAACAGCTAAATGATAAGGGATCATCCATAAATTGTCATTTTTAATTTTAATTTTTTTAATTAAAATTTTTTAATTGTGCTTTAGTTTTTCTGCAAAAACCACCAGAACGAGTCTATTCCCAGAAATAAAGAAGTATCAAAATCGAAGAATTTGTTCCAAATCTACTCATTCACATTCATATACTCACTTGTTTGCTAAAAGTCAGTTAATAAAAAATGACAATTTATGGAAAATCCCTGATGAATCAGTTGCTTTTAGAGAGCAATTAAAAATTAGCTTACTCTATCGGTGATAGCTTTCTGAATTTTCATGATATTTGACTGTTTTTTTTTTTTTTTTTTTTTTTTTTTTTATATATATATGAGTTGCTCTACAGAGTTGAGTATTAAATCATGAAAAAAAATAACTTTGTTATCGTTCCTGCATGCGCAGATATAAAATATTTCATAAAACTGCTTATATTTTATCAAATGTTTGATACTTATATTCCAATTGCACTATATTATGTCTACTACATTTTGTCACATTTCCTGAAACGTGCGTTAAATTCGGTTGAAAACACTGCTTGCTGTAAACAAAAAACTTGAAAGATTTTTTTTTACTTAAAAGAAAAATCGCTATATCTCCATGAATATTCGTGCTATGCTTACACAAATGAATATACGTATTGTATAATATCCAAATATTCGTATGCTGCAGCGATAGATCATTTCGTGCATTGTATTTTACAGGGTGATCCCAAATATTGCTATTTTTCTTTGATTTTTTTTATCTGGTCCCTCTAATTGTTTTTCTGATCAAATCTTTGTTGATAAATATGAAGTCAAACATATTCTTCATAATCTTAATGTTCCAGAAAAATCTCCCAAGTATATCTTTAAATAACAAAACCTCTAGAATTGAAAGCGTCCGGTGAGTAATGGCTATATAGTTTATACTACTATGTGTAAGCGTCTGCTGACCAATAGTAGCAATCATATTAGTCATGATTATATCCATGCATGTCTAGCATGCATTCATGACCAACATGATTATATATTTAAAGGATATTGCATGATAATATATTTAAAGTTTGAATCTCATATGTTTAAATCATCATACGGTAAATTATAGGTTCAAGTGCTGAAAAAAGCTCTTTTCTGCGAAAAAATGAAAAAGTGGTAATACTAGAGAACAGGAATTCTGCTTTTTCCAGAATTTAGTGTCGCCTCTGGCATTTCTATTACTTCATTTTCTTCTGATGGACTGATGGCTTCCATTATTATGAAACAGCCATTAAAAAATTATGGCCATTTTTTCCCCCATTCTGACCAGAAAATTAGAGTTCTAACTTTTTACGGCTGCTCTTTCATCTTCACCTAACACTTCATTTATAGAGGCTGTTTCATAATAATAGAAACCACCAATCCATCAGAAGAAAATAACTTGGTTAAACGGGACTCTACTGTGGTACAAAATATATTTCAATTTTAAGACTTAAAGCATACGTTTTATTTTATGTAAAATGACGTCATTCGCATCCACTTAAGAATTCCACATTTACGATCTACTCTTAAACATCTGCAGTAAAGCATGCATAGCACATCACTATCGTGAAATAATGCATAAATGCAGCAAAAAGATGCCGTCATTCAAGAAAATCGACAAAAAAACGCCTACGCTTCATAGATACTTAAAATTAAATTTAGTCTATAATAGCTCCATTAATTTAACAGAAATCATTCGTTTATATTTTTTTCAAAATAGCACGTATTTTAATTACATTTTCTTTCGGTTGTTATGAGAAAATGGCAACAAAAATATATAATTACTATTTTAGAACTATTTTTCCTTTACTTTCTACAGAAATGGAGTACATCCGTTGCCAATATTAAGCAAATGGCTCTAAAAACTACAAAAAAATTAATATTTCAGAAATAAATGGAGATACAGTTTTCAAACAAAATGCATTTAAAAGAACTTTTTTTCCCAATACGACTGCATAAAAATCGAAAATGCGCGATGCTTAGAAATTTAAAAAAAAATGCTATAGAGTATTTAATCGTACTGCTTTGTTTTACGGCTGGCTTCTGTAAGGTAACGTTATTTTTTGTTTAATACACAAAATAAGCTGGGAGAGAGAAATAGCATACCGTACCGGAGGCTAATAATGGGAAATCATGGTTATAAGTTTTTGGTGAAATGTTGCTTCGGGATCCAAAAGGAGTCCCTTATATCCGTATGATGCTTTCTAGTCGTCAGTTTCAAATTTCTAATCTCCAGTTGCAAACAGACGCCACAGTGGAACAAAATTCCGAAAAGCTGGCCAAAAGTCGAAAAATAAAGGCTATATTGCTAGAATAATGTTTGGAGGGTCAGAATCTATACTTATAAAAAGGCTTTCGTTTTTCCTTGGCAATCTGTATTATTTCAAAAGTGACTCTTGGAGGATTATTATCTGTTGCGAGCAAATATAGCAAAACAATTGTTCCTCTAAACACGTGCTGCAATTTTGCATATTATTTGATTTTAATGCTTTAAAATGGATTCACACGATGATATTGTATAAATAATTTACGCGTGTTACAAAAATCATATTAAGCACATAAAAAATAATAATTTAATGAATAATTTTTGATAAAATATTAAAAAATATATTTTGCTTTTTTGCTTTTAAACATCAAAAAGTTAGTTTCCACAGTGTTCCGCAATGACATCTAATGGAAATAATAGCCTGAACTATTATCTAATGAATAATGAAAAAAAACCAGCATTCAAAAACTGTCATTCTGCATTTCGTGCAGGTTTTTGCAACCACAGGTAAAAATGTCACATTTTTAGTCGCTTCAAAATCTTTGAAAGTTACTTTTCACAGTAATTTAGCTGGCAAACATTTTTGAAATTTTTAGACTATTCAGTTTTGTTAGATTATTATGTATTATATTACAAATTATAATCAAAGTTATAATCAAAAGCATAAATGAATTTGATAAGCAAGATTAGTAACAAAAAAAGGAAAATAATTCTCTATCATAGATCTGATAGACATACATTTTCTTATCTTTATAGCTAATAATTCTGATTATTCTATTGTAATTAGAAGAATTATCTTGTCAACTGCAATCTTTGCTAGATCATACTGCTGAACGTATTTTATTAATGCAAACGGAAATTATTGAAAATTCGACTTCCGAGAATATTAGCAATCTGAATTTGATTTGCAAGTGGGGAAGTCATAGCACATCTGGTCAAAGTACTTTTAAACAAACATTTTGTGATGATGATGGTAGAAATCAGATTCAAATAGCTGTTTCACTTCTCTAGTGTCACTAGAACTCGTAAGTGTTGCAAATAATTCAGAAATCGTTATCTGGAAAAATTCGAGACCTTCATCTCCTCGAATTTTTAGGTCCATCAGAATCTATTCTTGCACGAAAATACGGAAGCTACTGTCAATAAAATAGATTATACTACAGGTCAGAAGAGTAAACGTATTCCTTTTAAAACAATCATTGATAGAATATAAATAGGCGTAACTAAAAAAATAGCTTTAACGATGATTGATTAGTAAAAATTTTAATGCCATAACTAGTAATTTGTCTACTCAATGTTGGTACCTATCTCAGGCAACTTCAAAACAGTTTAATAACCTTGATGGCATTTTCAAACTAATAGTGAATGAAGATCATTTACATATCCACATACGTTACATGCTTATATAAGATGTTTTGAATGTAGCTTGCATTTGACATACAAACGGGATACAAAGGAATGACAACCGCGCACTCCTGACGAGAAGAAAAAAATGAAATTTCAAAACAAAATTTACAAAAAGGATTTCGTTTACAATTAGTACTTCTCGTCGATAAACCAAAGCCCGTATTTGGACACACAAATGATGACAATAGAGCTGATCGATTCTTTGAAAACGCAACTATTTCTGCTTTCATAACGATCGTAGACGAAGATTTCAACAAATGATTCCACTTCATATTACAAGTAATTTCTTAACATTCATTTGATCAATTTCGTGGATTATTGCTCACAAACAGCTTGTAACAGCTTGTAAATTCCCTAGTTCTATATGCCAACTTCAGTGTACAAACTATTTATTCATGGCAAAGAAATAATAGCTTCCTCCTTATTGCCAGTTAGGCAAATGTCGGAAGACACTCAAGAATAGTGTAACAAATTGATTAAAAAATATAGAGAAGATTTCTCCATAAAATGCAGTGGGACGTAATCAATTGAACATATTTTTTAGCTTTTTTGAATTTTAACTTTATAATCTCAATCAGCATTCTGAAAAACACCTGCGTACGAAGTTTCGTGACATTTAAATGAGATTTTCATATTTTGGCCAGCTTTTCGGGATTTTGACCCACTGTGAGACGTCCGGAAATTTCGACTGGCTTAAAGTATGATTTACTTAAGTTCTGATTTAAAAGATTTTTTTTTTAAACCTAGATGAATACATGTGGTAATTTAAAAACCTGAGTATACTACTGTTTAAACAGTGTTTTAACTGAAAAAG
Organism: Maratus speciosus; assembly: GCA_963932465.1. Lineage (NCBI taxonomy): Eukaryota > Metazoa > Arthropoda > Arachnida > Araneae > Salticidae > Maratus > Maratus speciosus. The sequence goes on from OZ010788.1 coordinate 150,586,059, forward strand.
AAACTCAAGAAAATAAAGCAAATCAAGAAAATTAAACAGTGTTATGGTCCTTGAATGAAAGCATTTCACATATACTGCTAGAAAGCATCCCTGCTTGCCGATCTCTCTTTTGAAAATAATATTAATGAAATTTCTTGAACAACAATATTGATATCCCTTATAACACTGTGAGCAAAATATTGCAGTCTCTTTTTATAAATTTTATTCTTGTCACTCGGCGTGGAAAATTGATCAAATCCAAGCCACTGTGACGTCAATATATCTTATTTATAGACAATTCTAAGCTCACGCAATGTGAAAAAATAAAGTTTTTGTTACATTATTTAACTTCCAGCTTTTACCTTTTCTCATGTGTAGCATGGTTCCAGAGTAGTGTTGCCAAATCCAGTGTCCCAAATAGAGGGTGTTAAAAAAGCGGGACAGCTGTTTCTAAATAGTAACATAAAATAAAAAATGTCTTCTTTCTATGTATGAAAATTATGTAATTTATAAATTTATTACTCTGAATCCCTATGAGGCACAGAACTCAGTGTTGCCAGTCAGATTTCTTGATTGGCACTACTTTTCTGAAATGGTAAACTTCCCCTTAATTGATATGTCAATAAATAAGGCGAATTTTATTATTTCAAAAAGTGGTGCTAATCAAGAAATCTGAATTTTAAAAAAGTAGCCCACTGACTGAAATAGGTAAATTAAAGGTAAATGCAATAATCCATTTTATTATTTATCTCTTCCTATTTTAGGCTCTTTTTTTCTAGATTTACTGTATACGATTGCCCGGATTTTGTGTTTTTTTTGTCTGTTGGTTAATGCAAGGATGAAATCGTACACGTTATTTGCGGAACTTAAGATAATTTGTGCCTGACGATTCTCCCTTGGTTCTACAAATAATTCCAATATTTTTATGATATACAGTGTTTTACTGTATTTTCAATATCTTGTCTCGCTTCGTATCATAATATATTCTCGAATTATTTTATAAAGGATAAAACATTTTTAATTTGCATATTCACAATTGTAAATGATTATTTGTGTTCATTTATAATGATTATATATATATATATATATATATTATGACCTGTCGGATTATTATTAAATCCTTGGTTAGGTTGCAAGAAATTCGTACCACCTAGTGAAACATTGCTGTTTTAGGCATCAAAATTTTACAATATTGACAGTTGTGGACAGGCTGAGTACTGTGCTGTTGACCTCTTTAATCAACTATATTGATTTGTTTGTAGTAGTGAGATTGGCTAAGTCGAATCGAAACACCAGTGATTCATGAAGTAGTCAATTTCTATTTCGATGGTCAGGCCATATGAGTGGCAAGCAAAGGATTAAGAAATCCGGTAACAGAGGCCAAAATCATTTTTAAATGTTTATTCAACCATACATAAAAATTTGAACAACTCCCATATTACAAGAGTTTTCGCAGACCCTTCAGGCTAGAGCACGAATTACTATTCCATGCGGAATAGATCTTAATGCACAAATTTAGAGGTTCTACTTGACAATAAGACACCTGGTAACAGAGTTTTAAAACAAGCGAACAACACAAAATTCTTCTTCTAACCTCATGCACGATGGTTTTGTCTAAACTCGCGTAGGAATACAGATTGAAATATAAACTTCATGACGAACCAAACAGATTCACACGGAAATTCGACACAGAATGCGCTTGGTTATTCAACCAATGGAGAGCGAGAGAGGAGCGTAATAGAGAATGAGTTCCGTATCTACTCACGGAGATACTTCGACTTAATACACCCGACGCCAGACAGGTGTGCGGGAAGCTGATTCGTGGAATAAAATAAGAAATAGTATAAGGGGCAGTCAAATGAAAACGTGACAAGCTAAATAACGACCAATGGTTTAGAAGTTGGTAACGCAGGTAGATGTGTCTTAGTAATACCTTTCATAAGGAATCAGGAAGGAACAGCGTTGCCGGTCACCGCTGTGCCATTTGTCTGCTAGACGCGCTCGAAGTGCGGTGAGCTAATTGTATATGCGTCCGACATAAGGTCGAGGCCGGGAAAGAGGAACAACAAGGTGTAGCGCATTTTTTGACTGCTGAAGGAGTGTCATGAAGTGAAATTCATGCCCAAATGTCTGCTGCTTATGGCGAAAACATTATGGTCGTGTGTCACTGAAAGACAGCAGTCGGCCAGGATAGGCTCAACATGTTATTAAGCCTTCTGTCATTGCTGGAGTGGATGCTGCCGTCAGCAGACATTCGGGCATGAATTTCACTTCATGACACTCCTTCTGCAGCCAAAAAATGCACTACACCTCTTTGTTCCTCTTTCCCGACCCCGGCCTTATGTCGGACGCACACACGACTAGCTCACCGCACTTCGAGCGCGCGTCTAAAAGACAAATGGCAAAGTGGTAACCGCTAATGCTGTTCCTTCCTGATTCCTTATAGAAGGTACTACTATAGACACACTTACCTGCGTTTCCAACTTCTGAAGCATGGTCGTTATTTAGTTTGTCTCGTTTTCATTTGACTGCTTCTTATAAATTGGCTTTAAAAACATTCGAAAAATAAAAAGTAGCTTCTCTCAGAATATTATAGTTTTGATAGCTGATAAAAATTAATGAAGGGATTAAAAGTTTTAGATTAAGGTTTCGAATAAGATAATTATTAAGATACTATACGCGTTTTAAGTTTATAGGACTTTAACTAGAAATAAATAATATAGATTATTAAAAAATAGGGAAATAATGAATATGCCGAAAATTTAGAATAATTTTTAATTTTTCCTATTAATTCAAGTGAATTTTTTATTCAACATACATATAATACCTTTTAAAATCAAAAGACATCTATTAAGTTCTTTTAACAAAACCTGACAAAATCTCTAATTTTAAGATGGCAGATGTTTGATTTAACTGTAAAATACCTAATATGAAGTTAAAAAAACGAACATATTCGAACAACAAAGTGACCTAAATTCCAAGTTTAGAGAATGCAATTAATAATTCACAGAACTGTCACAGGAAAATTACAAATCTGCAGTTTAAATATTTCCTCTGTTGAAATATGAATAAAAATCTTATTAATTGATTAACAAGTGGAATAGAGATACAAGACGAAACAAATTTAAGAAACCAAAGTGACATGTATATGTCTAATCGTCAGTCTACAGGACACCACATGTCGCTAATAAATGCATTATTTCATATATAGACTGGCAAATTTGCTAAGAATAGTCTACACTGCCGATATAATGCACTGGAATAATAAAACAGAAGGAAAAACAAGAAAACCAGAGAAGTATAGAAAATTTGTACTCACATACCAGAGAAGCTATGTATATATAGTCAAACTTTTTGTAACAATAAGACATTTTAACAAATGAAAAAAAAATATGTATATATGTAATGCCCTGATTATGACACAAAGCTGACATGTAATTTGGTGTCATGCTGTCATTATCATATAATCATTACCTTAATGTATCAAAAGTATATCATTTCTTTTGCAGATTTTCTACGGACTTTGTACTTAATCTTTTACGCTTTTTAAATCAACATTCTGTAAAATCCCACTCAGAAGGAACTTTACGAAATTGAAATTCTAGCCAATCAAGTACATAGTATAAGTTATTCAGCACTTCCAAAGAATATAAGGAGTAATATACTATAAAGTCCCTCAAACTACATTTAACAATTTCATGCCTTCAAAGTTAAGCAAACTGAATTCTATAGAAACAGATTTAAAGATTATGCAAATAAAAAAAAATTTCGCTAGAATTATGCGCATTAACATCCAATTTTGAGGATTATAGTTTTATAATTTTGTAAAATGCTTAAAATTTCACTTCATCCTTGTGCAACAAATAAATCTTAATGTAAAACTAGATCCTTTCTTTTGCAGATTTTCTACTGACATTGTACTCAATTTCCGAAGACCAAGACATGCTTCAACGATTCCACACCTATTTCATCTTTCAAATTCACACTTTTTCTTCTTTATCTCACCAAAGATGACCCATTGAGTTTCATGGATGGCTGGCCATGTTGCTACCCATAATCCTCCTCATGTTAGCAGTCCCTGGGGATGCGAATGATGTCACAAGAGACTTTTTTGGGGACATTTTTCGCATGCGTGACTGCCATAATGGATCGAGGTGTGACAACGGTGGACGAAGAACGGCTCTTCAAGTGCCAGGAAGGCCCTGTTATTGTCAATGTGCACCGTCACATTTGGCATACAGGGAAGACAAACAGCAATGCGTCAAGGATATCAAGGGTAATTTGAATATTTTCATAACTTTTATGCAAAATGTACAGGATTTTTTTTTATGAGGGATGCACAGTAGGATGTTTCACTTCGGTTCTGATTTCCGTTCATTACTTTATAAACTACAAAGCTATCGTAATGAAATCTTCATTATAGGTAAATTGCTTTATATGAAATGCGATGACATAGTGATAATATACGTGAGTGGTTCAATAATTATTGTCCCTAATGTATATAAAATATTTGTACTGCGATGGTTGATGTGGAACATCGAAGCCTAATCTCTTAAATGCCTATATGCTCAATTTCAGAACCGTAGCTGCTATATTAATATAGTTTTGGAGGGAGGGGTGAAGTTTTAAGGGGGTCCGGGACACATTTACAAAAAAAAAAAAAAAAAAAAAAATTATTTAATGAGTTAAAATTTTGACATTTTTTGTGATGGTTAACCATATCATTTGTAAACAAAATCGCATGATAAAACTTCTCATAATTTTTTTTTAATTTTTTTAATTTAAATTTTGTTAAAAAGTGGGGTAGTTTAAAATCGTTATAACTCGAAATATTACTCATAGAATTTCAATTTTTTTTTCATTTAAATAAACACAAATATATAAGTTTTAATTTAGATTCAGCATTTTTAAAAATATTAATTTAAAAAATTAAAACTATTTAAAGTAAAAATTAGAAAAAAAAGATGTAACTTTTAAAAAAATCATATTTTCAAAAGTAATATATATTTTTTTAATTTGCTGAATCTAAATTAAAGTAAAGCTATTGAAAAAGACATGTTCCAAGTTTGAACCATTTATCTGTAACGGTTCTTGATTTATAACAATTTAAATATGAGGAATGGTGAAAAAACCCATCATGAAGGAAAACGCAATTCCACAAGAAGTCGGTTCCTTGACAACCATAGCTTGAAAGGTAGATTTTGAAAACAAACCAAAACGAAAAAATTAATATTTCTTGTTCTAATTAAGGTAGAAACATGATTTAAACGCCATTTTACGCAGAAAACGGCAAAGAAATTTTTAATCCAATATTTTTTTTTTTTTTTTTTTTTTTGAAAATTTGAAGATTTTTGTGTCCCGGATCCCCTTAAAGACCTATTTTTGGGGGAGTTTTTAAGAAGAGGGGTGAGGGTGATTGCTGGTTCGGAGCTTATGGGCTACATATGGACAGTGGATGAGATGTGGCTACATCACTATGATCCCGAGTCCAAACGACAGTAGTTCCGTCTCATCCACTGTCACAAATCTAGCCCCATAAGCTAAAAATCAGCCTTTCACCCCCACTTCCCCCCTTTCACTCCTACCTCCCAACTATGTAAATATAGCAACTACGGTTTTGAAATTCAGCATATAGGAATATAAGACATTAGGCTTCAATATTCCACAACAACCATCGCAGTACAAATATTTTATATACACTAGGGACAATAATTATTGAACCATCCTCGTATGTATGTATGTATTAAAGACAAAGTAGTCACAGATAGCCTATGAAATTTAAAGCATCTAGCTTAACACGCTTCGAACGTAGACAGTAGTCATTTCCAATACTTATTGTGACGTCATCATATTTCACACAAAAAGCAAGTCAAGTCTGTTTAAATTTCATTAAAATATCTTTGTAGTGTACTTTATGGTAGAAGGAAGAACTTGTCCGCATTTACAGGGGAAAACTCTCGATTCTACTTTAAAAACAATATAAATTTCGTGTTCTTCCCGTATAACATATTTTATATACTCACTAAAACATCTTTCGTCTGAACGAAGATATCGTAGATAAAACTCATGTTTTAAGTAGAGCATAAACTGACTCTTGACAAACCAATTTTAAAACAGACGAAAAAGTAATGCCAAACAAGCTTTTTAATCTATATCTGAATCTTATCTTATAAATCTTAAGCTTTAATACATGCAAAGAACATCATATAAGTTGACATAAGGTATCAAGAATTTAAAATTATTCTTTGAAAATGTATCGAATTCAAAGCACAAAATTGCTAAAATATTTATTTTTTTCCGTAATTTGTCTAGCAGTTATTTATACATTATATTTATACATAGCTAGTAAATAGACATAAAAAAAATAATAATTTTTTAAATGCACCACATAAGTATATAGTGCGCAACGCATCCTATAAAAATAGAAATAGAGACATAAAGTAAAGATATATAGTAGTAAAACAGGAACGAATGGGTGAATGAATGAGTAAATAAATAAGCACTAAAATTAGAAAATTGTTCAAATATGCAAAATTATTATAGAATATTTAGTATTGTTACGTATACAGAAATATATAGTACCATTACAAGAGCAGGATAACGGACTGCTTCTGATTTTTTAATAATAATATTCACCTAAGACTAATGTAAAGTTATTCATTTTTTAGGGTATCGTTCATCTGACGAAACCCTATTCGTCTCGCTCCTATGTCTGTCTGTCTGTCTGTCCGTCACAGTGCCCGTTCTCAGAAACTATATATGTTGGAGACTTGAAATTTTGCATACTTATAGCTGAATACCTCACATCAAACGACAAACCATAAAATTTTGAAAAAGTCTTATATTTAATCCTCTGGGCTCTAACATGTGTATTTTAAGCTTTCTTTTCAAACTGATCCCCTAATGAAGTTGAAGACTTGAAATTTTGCAAAATTATAGCTAAACACTTGTGATCAAACGATAAATCATAAAACTTCGAAAAAGTCTTATATTAAACCCTCTGGGCTCTAACTTGTGTATTTTAAGCTTTTTTTTTTTTTAACTCAGCCCCTAATTAAGTTGAACACTTGAAATTTTGCATAATTATAGCTAACACTTGCGATCACACAACAAATCGTAAAAATTTCAAAAAGTCTTATATTTACCCCTCCGGTCTCTAACTTGTGTATTTTAAGAAATTTTTCTAACTCACCCCCCTAATTAAGTTAGAAATTTGAAATTTTGCATACTTATAGCTGAATACTTTCGATCACACGAAGAATCATAAAATTTTCAAAAAGTTTTATATTATTTACCCCTCTGGGCTCTAACTTGTGTATTTTAAGCAATTTTTATAACTCAGACTCTAATTAAGTTGGAGACTTGAAATTTTGCATACCTATAACAGAACACTTGCAAATACACGAAAAATCATAAAATTTTCAAAAAGTCTTATATTAATTACACTATGGGCTCTAACTTGTGCATTTTAAGCAATTTTTTATCCTCCCCCTTTTCACCCGGGGGGGGGCACTTTTCTAACTTTTGCCGACAACTTTTTGACCACTCTTTAATATTATGCACCATAGACTTACATATTTTAGTTCTACTTTTTACCACCAAGGGGCGCCTACCTGTCTCGGGTGCTATGGGCCCGACTCACTCGACTAATCCCTCGACTACTCCCTCGACTAATATATCTACGGATAGGTTGTAAAACGGAGTTTCGTTCGGATAGAGGTGTGTTTAACATAGAGTGCGCCCTGTGTAGAACTAAAAGATTTTGGAAAACAATAAAGTGTTTTGAAAGGAATATTAAACGAAACCCTCTGTGCGATCTGTGATCACACTTACCCACTTGATCTGTAAACGCTTTGCGTATTCCATACTTTTATATTGAATTTTAAGAGTTTCGATACTAGTTTGTATTTTGCACATTATATTTATTCTCATTCAAACGGTATTATAATTATTTTTTTTTAACAGAATGCTACATGTCTGTGTTCTACCGCCCTTTCTCTATAGAGGCGATTCCACTAGTCTACCTACCAACAAGTGGTCAGTTGGTTCATCCGGATGCTCATCTGTCTTTGTCCAGTAAGTTTAAAAATCTTTATTTTTATTTATTTTTATTTTTTACTCACATAATTCTGTGTGTGTTTGTGAGCGCTTGCCTACTGCTTTTTGCGGGAAAATGCATGGTATTTGCTGATCTGAGTACTGAAGTATCTTGGAATCGAACAATGTTTCCCTTTTAATATCTTACAACTTGAGTTATAATTGATGATCGACCGAAACAGCTTTTTAAGACCGAAACCGAATTTCGCTAATCATCCTATTTTCGGTCGAAAACGAAAACGTCCAATTTTTTAAAGTAATTAATACATACATAAATATATATAATTACTAATTAGTTATACGCGTGGCCCAAGTTGTCTCTCTGTGCCTCTGACAAAAACTTTTCATTTTCATACAAAACAAAATGTAATTAATTCATCAACGACTCAGAATGTTTTTCTAATTTTACGAATTTCATCTAATTAAAAAAGTTTTATGTATACGTATTTAGACTTTTAATACTCGATTTAACTTTTATAATGGTTTTTGTAAATGATAATCTCTTATACTAGAGCTTTTTCAAAGTGTATTCGAAACACTTCTGAGGTTTCAAACTAAAAATTTTCTGTTACTGTTAAGTCTGTAGCTTTTAATGAACACGCGAAAAGTGTCTTCAAAGTCTAGTCATATATGCCTTTTTTGATTTATAATTTGCACTCTCGTCTTGAGTCAGTCATGACTGATAATTATAAACAGTAAAGTTCAATGCAACAAATAAAGAGTGTCTCATTTGAGCCGATACAGCTCAAATCAATGAGTAAGGTTAAAAATTTCAAAAGGAAGAAGCGAGATTTTTGGAATACAGACAGTTTAGGTCCCGCCTAATTTTCACCGAAATTCAGATTTTGTGCCAAAAACGAAAACGAAACCGAATTTATGGTCGATCTCTAGTTACAATTAACTTCTCCATGATGATAAGTTCACTGAATATCGTGTCTCGAAAATCTGCTCAAAACGCCAACTTTGAGACCATTCGCTGGAATATCCTTTGTCTTATAGGAAAAAAGAAATGCTATTCGATTTCTTACAGTGCGAAAAAAATGTAAACGAACAGATAAAGTCTGTCAGAAAACTTTCAAGATATTTTTCTTATGTACTAGAAATATCTGTACACACAGAAAAAATCGGTACATATATGTAGAAATATGTCTTATACATGCAAGAATTTTCGAGCCATTTTTTCTGCCAGAATGTTTTTTTACCAGATTCTTATTAACAGTGCATATTTTAGAAGTGCATTATGATTTTTCGTATAATTCTAAATGCTTATACAGTTCATTTTATATAATTCATTCTTACTATTTAGTACATGCAACAAAAGCTTGTTTATGTCGATCTTTTTCTGTGCGCACAAATATTTTGGATTCATACAGAAATTGTCTGACGACTTTTGCTGCGGAAATGTTTCTATTTCATGATTATGCTCTCTGAAGAAATTCACTTTTACATAAACTTTTTAATTTATTTTCTAACATTTCTTTATACTTATTTGTATTCATTTATTTCTAGTGCGTAGGAACTTTGAAGGTGGTTTGGCAAAATGCAGGGTGACCGTGTCACAGTATCTGACGAAAGAGGGGTGGCGCACCATCACAAAAATGGACGGTACTGGAGGTTCAGTGTTTGGACTTTTCACGGACGCAAACAAAACCTTTCTTCAGGTAAGCATATGAATTTGATAGCTATAAAATTTCAAGTTTAAAAAGGAAACTGTTTCGATAGAATTGAGTTATTGGCCAAAACTCTTTAGCTCTTTATGTCCCGAAGGTACTTTAAAGTACAATTAAAAGTACTTAAAGAAAAAATCATGCGTCAAGTGTAGATTATGAATCACTTTCCAACACATTCAGAATAATACACTGGCCTCCAAAAGCTAAGGAGCTTGCTTTTAATTGTACACGGTTTGTCGAATATTTACCATAATTATTGGCGAATTGTTCTTGAACTTCTGGGGTGTAAGGAACGTGTTTGACTTCATATTTCTAGGTGAAGATTTAGTTGGGAAGACAATTAGTGGGCTAATAATAAATTTAAAAATAAAATAATATTTGCGATCACCTATGTAACCGAAAATGCTGAAAATGGTTTGTGACTGTGTTAAATGACTATTTGGGTCCTGTTCAACGTTTGTGTGCACTCATATTCGTTAACATGTTATTGTGTCTGTGAAAAATTCAAAAGATCTTTTTCATAGCATACAGAGTTTTCCATCAAATTTAACACAACTTTCAGAAAACCTGACAAAGAACAGTGGCAACCATATACTGCAATTAAAACATAAATATATTGAATATTTGTTGAGATATGGGCATTTGTATAAAATAATTTTTAACTGCGCATGCGTGGAAGATTTAAAAATTTTTATTTCATAATTTTCTAGTCAGATATTTTGGGCACCTTCTATAAAAAATCCAGTCAAATATTGTGAAAACTCAGAAAGATATAGTGAGCTGATTGAAAAGTTGTGGAAAATCCCTTGCAATAAAGCTATTTTTAGTAACTCACTATATCTCCTCTATATTTGTTAATTTTCGCGATATTTGACTAGACTTTTTATATATGCTGCCCTAAATATCTGACTACTAAACTATAAAATAAAAATTTTAGAATCGTCCACGCATGCGCAGTTAAAAATTATTTCATACAAATGCCCATATCTCATCAAATATTCAATATATTTATGTTTCATTTGCAGTATGATGTTGCTACTTTTCTTTGTCAGGTGTTCGGAAAACGGAAAGTTGTGTTAAATTTGGTTGAAAACTCTGTATGCTATGAACAAAAAACTTTTGAATTTTTCACAGACACAATTACATCTTCACGAATATGAGTGCTATGCTTACACAAATGCACACAAACGTTGAACAGGACCCAAATAGTCATTTAACACAGTGACAAACCCTTTTCAGCATTTTCGGTTACATAGGTGATCGCAAATATTATTTTATTATTAAATTTATTATTAGCCCCCCTAATTGTCCTCCCGACTAAATCCGTGCCAAGAAATATGAAATCAAACATGTTCTTTACATCCCAGAAGTTCAAGTACAATTCCCCAATAATTTTGGTAGATATTGGACAAACCGTGAACAATCGAAAGCTTCCAGTGCCTGTTCCTTAATTTTTGGAGGCCAGTGTTTATCAAAACTGCATTGTTTATTAAGTTTAAATATGATATCTAATTCAACCATATGGAAACGCATAACACGTTTGAAAACCCAATTTCAGCAATTCCTATCTACAGTCGAAAAATTATCCGAATTCTTTGAGTAACCTGTATATGATATATAGATTCGTATCTATTAGCTACATGCATGCAAAAATTGAGTTTAGTTAGGAAATACGTACCCCAGTTGAAAATTCCCCTTCAACGATTTCCGCTAATAAGGAGAATGATACCTGAATTCTTTGGTGCAGCCCTGTATTCGAGGTATAGAATTTATATACTGCGATTAACATGCAAAAAATTTGTTAAATTCTAAAGTGCATACCGAAATTGAAAACGCACTTCCAGCAATTATTTCTCAAATATCTCTGTAACCGATTTATTTTGTGTGTCCCTGTAAAGGGACGAGAAATGCTATCAATGCCCTAGTCTACCATAATCATCTTGTAGTGAAACCAGAAAAACCTAATTCATAAACACTTTTAACTTATTAATTATTATTATGAGTATTAAAGACGTGAATTATCACATTGCTAATTAGGCGTAAACCAACAGAGTGAAAAATGTCCAAGCCGGGAATCGAACCCTGACCCCCGGAATAGCGCTCCAGTGCTTTACCACTAAGCCACGAGGACGATGCCCAGCTTGGCATCTTCTTACTCACATAAGTTAGTAAGACTGCTACTGCAGCTAAAAGATGGACAAATCTTCATGAGCACACAATCTTGCGGCGTAACATGAGACGCAAATGAACCCAGCATCGGTGAATATACAATTTTAATTAATTTTTCAACTACTTTTCAGCAGTGAAATTACGCTTGAAAATGTTGAGTATTAAAGACGTGAATTATCACATTGCTAACTAAGCGTAAACCGGCAGAGTGAAAAATGTCCAAGCCGGGAATCGAACCCTGACCCCTGGAATAGCGCTCCAGTGCTTTACCACTAAGCCACGAGGACGATGCCCAGCTTGGCATCTTCTTACTCACATAAGTTAGTAAGACTGCTACTGCAGCTACAAGATGGACAAATCTTCATGAGCACACAATCTTGCGGCGTAACATGAGACGCAAATGAACCCAGCATCGGTGAATATACAATTTTAATTAATTTTTCAACTACTTTTCAGCAGTGAAATTACGCTTGAAAATGTTGAGTATTAAAGACGTGAATTATCACATTGCTAACTAAGCGTAAACCAGCAGAGTGAAAAATGTCCAAGCCGGGAATCGAACCCTGACCCCTGGAATAGCGCTCCAGTGCTTTACCACTAAGCCACGAGGACGATGCCCAGCTTGGCATCTTCTTACTCACATAAGTTAGTAAGACTGCTACTGCAGCTACAAGATGGACAAATCTTCATGAGCACACAATCTTGCGGCGTAACATGAGACGCAAATGAACCCAGCATCGGTGAATATACAATTTTAATTAATTTTTCAACTACTTTTCAGCAGTGAAATTACGCTTGAAAATATTGAGTATTAAAGACGTGAATTATCACATTGCTAACTAAGCGTAAACCAGCAGAGTGAAAAATGTCCAAGCCGGGAATCGAACCCTGACCCCTGGAATAACGCTCCAGTGCTTTACCACTAAGCCACGAGGACGATGCCCAGCTTGGCATCTTCTTACTCACGTAAGTTAGTAAGACTGCTACTGCAGCTACAAGATGGACAAATCTTCATGAGCACACAATCTTGCGGCGTAACATGAGACGCAAATGAACCCAGCATCGGTGAATATACAATTTTAATTAATTTTTCAACTACTTTTCAGCAGTGAAATTACGCTTGAAATTGTTGAGTATTAAAGACGTGAATTATCACATTGCTAACTAAGCGTAAACCAGCAGAGTGAAAAATGTCCAAGCCGGGAATCGAACCCTGACCCCTGGAATAGCGCTCCAGTGCTTTACCACTAAGCCACGAGGACGATGCCCAGCTTGGCATCTTCTTACTCACATAAGTTAGTAAGACTGCTACTGCAGCTACAAGATGGACAAATCTTCATGAGCACACAATCTTGCGGCGTAACATGAGACGCAAATGAACCCAGCATCGGTGAATATACAATTTTAATTAATTTTTCAACTACTTTTCAGCAGTGAAATTACGCTTGAAAATGTTGAGTATTAAAGACGTGAATTATCACATTGCTAACTAAGCGTAAACCAGCAGAGTGAAAAATGTCCAAGCCGGGAATCGAACCCTGACCCCTGGAATAGCGCTCCAGTGCTTTACCACTAAGCCACGAGGACGATGCCCAGCTTGGCATCTTCTTACTCACATAAGTTAGTAAGACTGCTACTGCAGCTACAAGATGGACAAATCTTCATGAGCACACAATCTTGCGGCGTAACATGAGACGCAAATGAACCCAGCATCGGTGAATATACAATTTTAATTAATTTTTCAACTATTTTTCAGCAGTGAAATTACGCTTGAAAATGTTGAGTATTAAAGACGTGAATTATCACATTGCTAACTAAGCGTAAACCAGCAGAGTGAAAAATGTCCAAGCCGGGAATCGAACCCTGACCCCTGGAATAGCGCTCCAGTGCTTTACCACTAAGCCACGAGGACGATGCCCAGCTTGGCATCTTCTAACTCACATAAGTTAGTAAGACTGCTACTGCAGCTACAAGATGGACAAATCTTCATGAGCACACAATCTTGCGGCGTAACATGAGACGCAAATGAACCCAGCATCGGTGAATATACAATTTTAATTAATTTTTCAACTATTTTTCAGCAGTGAAATTACGCTTGAAAATGTTGAGTATTAAAGACGTGAATTATCACATTGCTAACTAAGCGTAAACCAGCAGAGTGAAAAATGTCCAAGCCGGGAATCGAACCCTGACCCCTGGAATAGCGCTCCAGTGCTTTACCACTAAGCCACGAGGACGATGCCCAGCTTGGCATCTTCTTACTCACATAAGTTAGTAAGACTGCTGCTGCAGCTACAAGATGGACAAATCTTCATGAGCACACAATCTTGCGGCGTAACATGAGACGCAAATGAACCCAGCATCGGTGAATATACAATTTCAATTAATTTTTCAACTACTTTTCAGCAGTGAAATTACGCTTGAAAATGTTGAGTATTAAAGACGTGAATTATCACATTGCTAACTAAGCGTAAACCAGCAGAGTGAAAAATGTCCAAGCCGGGAATCGAACCCTGACCCCTGGAATAGCGCTCCAGTGCTTTACCACTAAGCCACGAGGACGATGCCCAGCTTGGCATCTTCTTACTCACATAAGTTAGTAAGACTGCTACTGCAGCTACAAGATGGACAAATCTTCATGAGCACACAATCTTGCGGCGTAACATGAGACGCAAATGAACCCAGCATCGGTGAATATACAATTTTAATTAATTTTTCAACTACTTTTCAGCAGTGAAATTACGCTTGAAAATGTTGAGTATTAAAGACGTGAATTATCACATTGCTAACTAAGCGTAAACCAGCAGAGTGAAAAATGTCCAAGCCGGGAATCGAACCCTGACCCCTGGAATAGCGCTCCAGTGCTTTACCACTAAGCCACGAGGACGATGCCCAGCTTGGCATCTTCTTACTCACATAAGTTAGTAAGACTGCTACTGCAGCTACAAGATGGACAAATCTTCATGAGCACACAATCTTGCGGCGTAACATGAGACGCAAATGAACCCAGCATCGGTGAATATACAATTTTAATTAATTTTTCAACTACTTTTCAGCAGTGAAATTACGCTTGAAAATATTGAGTATTAAAGACGTGAATTATCACATTGCTAACTAAGCGTAAACCAGCAGAGTGAAAAATGTCCAAGCCGGGAATCGAACCCTGACCCCTGGAATAGCGCTCCAGTGCTTTACCACTAAGCCACGAGGACGATGCCCAGCTTGGCATCTTCTTACTCACGTAAGTTAGTAAGACTGCTACTGCAGCTACAAGATGGACAAATCTTCATGAGCACACAATCTTGCGGCGTAACATGAGACGCAAATGAACCCAGCATCGGTGAATATACAATTTTAATTAATTTTTCAACTACTTTTCAGCAGTGAAATTACGCTTGAAAATGTTGAGTATTAAAGACGTGAATTATCACATTGCTAACTAAGCGTAAACCAGCAGAGTGAAAAATGTCCAAGCCGGGAATCGAACCCTGACCCCTGGAATAGCGCTCCAGTGCTTTACCACTAAGCCACGAGGACGATGCCCAGCTTGGCATCTTCTTACTCACATAAGTTAGTAAGACTGCTACTGCAGCTACAAGATGGACAAATTTTCATGAGCACACAATCTTGCGGCGTAACATGAGACGCAAATGAACCCAGCATCGGTGAATATACAATTTTAATTAATTTTTCAACTACTTTTCAGCAGTGAAATTACGCTTGAAAATGTTGAGTATTAAAGACGTGAATTATCACATTGCTAACTAAGCGTAAACCAGCAGGGTGAAAAATGTCCAAGCCGGGAATCGAACCCTGACCCCTGGAATAGCGCTCCAGTGCTTTACCACTAAGCCACGAGGACGATGCCCAGCTTGGCATCTTCTTACTCACATAAGTTAGTAAGACTGCTACTGCAGCTACAAGATGGACAAATCTTCATGAGCACACAATCTTGCGGCGTAACATGAGACGCAAATGAACCCAGCATCGGTGAATA
Organism: Maratus speciosus; assembly: GCA_963932465.1. Classification (NCBI taxonomy): domain Eukaryota; kingdom Metazoa; phylum Arthropoda; class Arachnida; order Araneae; family Salticidae; genus Maratus; species Maratus speciosus. The sequence continues at coordinate 150,601,971 of OZ010788.1, forward strand.
TACAATTTTAATTAATTTTTCAACTACTTTTCAGCAGTGAAATTACGCTTGAAAATGTTGAGTATTAAAGACGTGAATTATCACATTGCTAACTAAGCGTAAACCAGCAGAGTGAAAAATGTCCAAGCCGGGAATCGAACCCGGGCCCCTGGAATAGCGCTCCAGTGCTCTACCACTAAGCCCGAGGACGATTTTCAAGCGTAATTTCACTGCTGAAAAGTAGTTGAAAAATTAATTTAAACTTTTAACTTTTTTTTCCCACGGAGGGGGGTGGGGTCATTAATAGATATTATTATTTCTCATTTTTTTCCAAATTTTTGTGGTCCTATTTTTTCGAAAAAACAAAATTTTATTAAAAATAGAATTATAACACTTAGATGTAAAAAATAAAATTAAAGATAAAGTGTGTATTTAATTTAATTTAAAAAAGCATCTGTTCAAAATTAGGAGGTATAATACATATTAGAAAAATTTATATGGAAATTTTTTTACATAATTTTCATAGAAAATACTTCTCATATTATTATTTAAATGTTTTGTGTAATTTACTTCGGTGACAATAGTATTTTACATTTTTATACGTTGTTTCTGCTTTTTTATTGAATGAGCTACACATTATTATTTAATCTGGAATATCTCGCACGAAAACTTATACACATGGAACTACTTCAGCGATTTTACACGCAATTGATTACCTGAAACAAATTTAATCTAAAAAATAAACGAATATCTAAACTAAATACCTGAGTTGCCAGTTTGTTCTCTACTTTCAATTTAAAAACTTCGAATTCACATCAGAAATTTTGGAAGAAGAATTTTTACCAGAGTAATCACGAAACGTTTGCCATTAAATAAAGAAAGCAGTACTATATAGAATTTCTAGTGTGGATGTAAAATTTCAGAATTAAAAAAAGAGGCCAAATCTGGCAACCCTGTTAAATACTACCAGCCTCCGAAAATGGATTAATTTCAGAAGACAATTGGGAAGAAACAGCTCGCAAATAGAGATGGTAACAGTTTATAACAATTTATAATTACAGGAACGTGCATTTAATTTCACAAACTTTTCTTTCGCAAAGTTCTATCTTTCAATCACAAAGACTACGTGTAAAACCAATTTATTATTTTTATTATTTTTTTTTATTATTATTGTGTAGGAATCAAAGTTTTGCAGCAAAGGTTTCATTGCATTTATTTATTTATACGATTTTCAATTTTCTGTTGCATAATTTGAAAACTTATTTGCTGATCTTTTTTAATATAATTTCTTCTTGTTATTTTTATAACAATTTCTTTGTAATATTTCCCTCAATACTTTGTCTTTTTAAAAAATAATATTATCTTTCATATAGGTTTTGTTCCTTCGAGGTTCGTTCAGAACAAGTTAATGCTATTTTTAGCTTTTACTCCACGTGAATATGTGTTTAATTTTTAAATGATGAGAATTATATGTTTTCAGGGGTGGAGGAGATCGTGATTTTAGCCGTTATTTGTTGGGTTATGACCAAAAAAGGGTTAGAAACCATTTCTCTAAATCTAATAGTTTAGGACAGGGACGGCAAACCTTTTCATAGTCACGTGCCAAATTTTTCCAAAAATATATTTTACGTGATTATGACGTGCCAACAATATAAAATTTTAATTGATCAAACAGTAATGAATCAAAATTATTTAAAATTTTGTTTTTAGCATTAAAAAAAATTATGGATAATATTTGATGTTATAGTTTAGAAATTTATTTTAAAAATTTTATTTCTGTTGTCTCATCTTAGATGCCAAATGATTTATATTAGCTTCGTACTTAGTCCTTTTTACCCGTATGCCAAGATGGGTTATGTGTTTGACGCGTATCTGGGTGGGTATGTGGATTTCTTTATACCCTCGAAACGTCCCAACGGCTGGATCGATTTTAATGAATGAGGTCTCTATCGATTCGTCTTAACCGTCCGATGGTTATAAGGCTAGGTTTTGTTTTCATAAATTAAAAATGGCGGCCGTAAAATACAAAATGGCGGCAGAGACGAAAAAAAAAATTACGCACCATATTAAATGGCATGTCACCGGATTAGCCTTTGAAAATGAAGACGAAGTTTCCTAGACTATTTTACAGTCAGAAGCTCCATTTAAATATTACACAACCTGAAAGTTGTGTAGGTAGGATCTCTAGCTTAACTGTAACTCTAACCTTCATAGATATCTATAGGCCTCATAAAAACAGTGTTTATAGATAGGAACTAACAATTAAACACAACTTAAAAGTCATCAGTCCAAGTAAATAAAAAAATTGGTAAATAATATAAACCAAAAATTCGTCAATAAAAAAGTAAATTAAAAAAAATCAAAAAATCCGACTGCGTAAAAAGCGAACTAAAAAGAGGGAAACAAGATGACGTAGGAAAATAGTAGAGTGTGTAATGGAATTTTTTTTTTTTCTTAAGTAATTGCAGTCGGAGGCAAACATGTAGGTAGAAGGAGCCGCAGTACATGCTTAAACATGAATCTGATGCCTCCGACTGCAATTACTTAAGTAAAAAGGATTTCCGTTGCATACTCTACTATTTTCCTACGTGATCTTGTTAAGGGAATGCAGTTTGAATTGGAATGATTTGACAAGATGTTTTTTCTTGAATTTTTCATATTATTTATTTCCGAAAAGAATGTCTTGCAGAAAAAATTCTCAAAACAGTAAGCGCCAGAATCTACAGCTTTTATTGTCTGGAACTGAATTACAAAGTGTTATAATTTTACCATCGGCATTTTTCCTTATAATACCTTTTAATCTTTCTTCTGCGATAATCTCCAGTTTTCTCTTATTCTTAAAATTTTGTGAGCAAATATTGAGCTAGATTGGGATGCATTAAGCAATATTTTAGTTTCTTCAATCTGTATGACAATGACAACCAACCGAACTAATCGAATTCAGAAAACAGAGACAGCATCCATATTAATTAATGCATTTTGTGAAATTCTAATACATTTTTATGTAGAACTTGACTCTATGCCGTACTAAAAATAATCTACAGCGTGCCACGTATAGCACGCGTGCCATAGGTTCGCCATCCCTGTTTTAGGAGTTAGTTATCGGAGCACGATAAGAGTGTACCTGTACACCCTTTAAAATGAATATATTATTAGATTTATTTAAATTTTAGATTATGATGCTTAAAATTGGAATTCATATCTAATTTTAACTCTCTAAACTCATATCAATATTTATTCAGATCTGTTAAATTATTCATACAATAATAGTACGAAAAATTTCAGATGTAGATAGGTATTAGAATAACTTATATATTTATTTGTACCAAGAGACCCAACATGGGCTTCTCGGATTAGAGAACACAATGCTCGGTGCATGGAACATAGGAGAAAATAAGTTTTATTTGAAATGCTAATAATTTTTTTACAATTAAGACTGCTCTCAAATCTAAAGGGGCAACTTTATGTCACCAGTTTTAATTTATTTTTGATCGGAAACGCATGAAATTCGCAGGTGCTATTATTCAGAAACTATGCCGACGAAAGACATTTTCCATTTTTTAGTAAACATAAAAGAGCTATCATAAAATACCGTCAAAGTGGGCGTTTTGAACCGAATTTTCGGACGAAAGGAGAGAAAGCAGCTAGAGAGAGGACAAAAACGTTCTCAAGTGATCAGAATTGCTTATAATTCCATAGATAATTTATTTATAAAAAAAAAAGGAAAACTTATTTCGATTCCAAATCGCTTCAATAGTCAACACTACCAATTTTGCGTCTAAAAATGAGCTAGTAAAAGTGGCAGAAAGTTTCGTGCTTGTTGATCAGTGCACTTGAGAATAGCCTTAATATATTTTTTATAGTTTGCCTCCTATACAACACGAAAGAATATTTATGTGAAAAATATCAATTATACATTCAAAAATGTTTTGAAATTTATTAAAAACGGCACTTTTGTATTAGCCACATGCCAGCTGTTAACAGCCAAATAATTTGCGCTATTTATAGATATCTTTTTGGTTCTGATTATTTCAGTGTTTAAACGCATAGTTGGATTACATATCTGTTGAATATGTGTTTTAAGTTTTATTTTCGTTATGGAATATTAGCCGGAAACAAATGTTACTATTTATATGGAAAATACCGGAAACAAACATTTGTTTAAGTGCAAATGGTTTGATCTTACATAATTGGGCTGAATGCGATAGAGCTTTTTTTTAAAATTATGCTTAAAAATTATTTTAAAAATCGTAAAGCAACAATAAATTTGTATACAGTTTTCAAATAAAGTACATTTAAAAGCACATTTTTTGTAAAAGTTGTAAAAGTTGAAATTGTGTGATGGTTAGAAGCTTATAAATTTGCAAAAAAGGCGAAATAGATTGGTCAACTCGTTGCCACCGACGATATGATGACAGCATTAGGTTCCGAGGTTCCGACATGTTTTTAGCCCTCGGTACGGTATGCTATTTTTTTCTCCCAGCTTATTTTGTGTCGCCTCCAAAAAATAACATTACCTTACAGATGCCAGCCGTAAAACAAAACAGTACGATTAAATACTCTATAGTAATTTTTTAAACTTCTATGTATCGTACATTTTCAATTTTTATACCGACGTATTGGAAAAAAATGTACTTTTAAATGCAATTTGTTTGAAAACTACATCTCCATTTATTTTTGAAATATTAACTTTTTTGTACTTTTTGCAGCCTTGCTTAATATTGGCAACGGAAGTACTTCATTTCTGTAGAAAGTAAAGGAAAAATAGTTGTAAAATATTAATTATATTTTTTGTTACCATTTTTTCATAACAACCGAAAGAAAATGTAATTAAAATACGTGCTATTTTGGAAAAATATAAACGAATGATTTCTGTTAATAACGGCAGCTTTTTGCTGCATTTGTGTATTATTTCGTTATAGTGACGTCCTGTGCATACTTTAGTGTAGATGTTTAAGAGTGGATCGTAAATGTGGAATTCTTAAGCGGATGTGAATGACGTCATTTTACATAAAATAAAAGGGTGTTCTGTAAGTCTTAAAATTGAAATACGTTTTCTACTATTTATAGATACATTTTTTTTCATCGGGGGCGACACTAAAGTCTGAAAAAGCAGAATTCCTGTTTTCCAGTTTTTTTTTCTTTATAATATAGATTGTGCGCTAGAAACAAATGATACAAATTTTTAAAAAGTTTATATTAACTTTATAACGCGGCAATTTCTTGACAGAGAAACTTGGTTCTAACGCTTAGACCTTAGCGGGTCAAAAAAAAATATGTCTTTGCTTTACAAATACACATACATATGCTGATTTCTATTTTTAATTACTTTGATATATTTTTTTAAAAAACGAATACAGAGAAATAACGGAATACTTTTCTTTTGTATATAAACGTTCGATTATTATCTTTGTGTATTAATTTCCTGAAACATTACTTAGCATCCTTTTTTTCCTATCTTAGTTTCTTGGAAATTCACAAGACCGTAAGTTACTTCAGCAGCACATGATTCTCATTCGGTTGTTATGCATAATTCCTCAATATCCTGCTTTTGAAACTTGTGTTGCTATAAGGATTGGATGGGTACCAGGTAAATTATTATCTATATTTTATTTAATTCATTCATTTAATAATTTGTAATTGTTTTCGCTCAGCGTAGCGTTAGCACAAATAGTTGTCACATTGTAATTCAGGTTTACTTGTTTGTCTAATTTTAAGATTACTCAATTAATGTAAATTTGATTTAAGATTTTTCATATTAAAATATTAATAAAATTGTCAGGTAGGACTTACAGTTCTAACAGATAATGTCCGCGAATTGATAAAACTAATTTTTTTAATGGGCTTGTTTAGAAAATTTACACAAAATTGGTGATATCTGATCAATCTTTAGGTATCTGATTTCAATCAAAATCGTTAAAGACAATTTTGTCCCTTGACCCTGCTTCTGATAAAGTACGACCCTGGAAGTACTTGAATATTACATTTTCATCGGCAGTGAACTTATGTACAAAATCTGAGCAAAATCGGTTGCTTAGATATTTTATTGCACTCAAACCCTAATAACACACAACATGGATAAAACGTTTTATAAACGAAATTAAAGTGAAATGTTAGGATTTTCAACGTTGTATGCTACTAGGAAAGTTGCAAAAAATGTTTTTGACCATCGACACTACCTCTGATGAGGTAGCCTTGAATACATTAATATTGCATATTGCATTGTCCTGAGAAATTAACTTGTATTCAACATTTGAAGAAAATCGCTTCACAGGAAATGTGCTAAAAATCCATTGCAATATTTGACTCAGACAGACAGACAAAAAATGAAGTTAAATAAAAAGCATGTAAAAATACGTCTGTGTACAAATATTTATTTGCATTAGAAGATAAATAGAAGTATTTACTTATTTAGAAATATAGTTAAAAATTTAAATTTCTAAATGAATTATTCCTCGCTGACATCTTTTATGCCCTATATCAGTATCTTAATATGATAGAGGTGTGTGTGTGTGGGGGGGGGGGGTCAGATTTATCCGTCTTATGTTTTTAAGAAGGTGTCAATGAAACTTTGATACAGAAGCAGACGATTGCGCCAAAGAAAAAGAAACAAGAAAGAAAAAAATCATGCGTCAAGCATAGATTATGAAACACTTTTTAACGCATTCAGAATCATGATACAAAACTGAACCGCTTAATAAGTTAAAATATTATGTCTAATTCAACCCTATGGAAACTCATAACACATTTGAAAACCCAATTTCAGCTGTCCCCGTCTACAATCGGGAAATTATCTGAATTCTTTGATCAGCCCTGTATATATTGTATTGCCCTATTGTATAGTAATTATCTTGTAGTGAAATTCGGTGATTTATATCAATTTCAATACATTTGAAATAGCATAGTCATTAAAATACACTGCAAACGATTTTTCATCGTTGACTATAATGTAACGGAATTATTTTGAGTGCAACTATAAATTATAATTAACTATAAAATTATTTTGAGTGCAACTGAGTAAATGAACTATTAATCCCACATACTTCATATACAATACCAAACATGCCTTGGTGACCCTAAATAAGGTTTATCAATTGCATGAAAATCCGAGTATATTTACGGGAGTTAGAGCATGGACATACGGACAGACAAACCGAATGCATAAACACTTTTCAACTTTCTTGGAAAGTGTTAAATAAATTTAGTTCGATATTTAAGTTTAAACACTTTTGTATCAGAAGACGATAATTTGTGGCAGCAATTGCAATTTAACTATCGTAGAATAAATTTTGAAAGAAGAGAAAATGGAATTGACGCGAGAGTATTAGAGAGCTACGATTTTCTATGACTTTAAAGTGGAGCTAAACCAAGAAGTGTGCCTTTAAGGTCTACAGTTAGCATATGAAAATGAAGTTCCATTTCGTACCACTGTATTCAGATATACTATTATTTTAACACAATCATACTGATTGGTAAAGTTATCATACTAATTGAATATTTCCAACCGAGCAAAAATATACCCAAGCCGGAAATCGAACCCGGATCGTTGGCTTACAATTCCAATGGTCTACCGTTTAAGCTACCGGCTGGCAACTGGCGAACATATTTCGCTCAGAAAATCTTATTGGTAATAACATCTGGTCTGGCATGTAGACAGCTCAACAGAATAAACCGCAGGTAAAGGAACTCCGTATGAACGATGGGACGGTACGTATTTATTGGCGATTCAAGTGCTCGATTATGCCATCTGGTGGAGAAAAGATGTAACTTCTCGCTTCAGGATAATGCCGTGCTAGCGCATTGCCTTACATTTATTTTAAATTTGTTCAGAATGATTATTATTTTGCACAATTTCAGATTTCCTGTGACACTTTTATTCTGTTTTATATGACAAAGTAAAAATTATCCGAATTTGAATATCCAAAGCTTTCAAATGCATTTGCAATAAAGAATTATTTCAATGGCATTTTAGCATTAGTTAAAGGGAAATTAAAGGGACAATTTTACTGTACCGGAGGCTGCGATTTGCTCCTCTATTATCCGTTTTAATTCCCAATACTATTATTTTAACACTCATGCTGATTGGTAAAGTTATCATACGAATTGAATACTTCCAACTGAGCGCGAAAACTGTTTGCCAGCCCAGGTAGCTTAAACGTTCGAGCATTTGCAATGTAAGCCAAGGATCTGGGTTCGATTCCCGGCTTGGACTTTTTTTCTCAGTTGAAAATATTAAATTCGTATGTATTCAGATAGTTTATGGAATTATGAAGAGATTGAAATTCTTTCCTGGATGAAGAAACACATTAAGACTTTTGTCGCTGTAGTCCCAGATAATGTGTTCCCGTACGAAAAATTTAATATATGATCATCGTTGTACCTGACAAATGATACAGAAGGAACAATGTTGGATTCGCAGCTATACATAAAATTATTCACGAAGAGCTGCATATGAAAAAGTTCGTCGTTAGGTCGCGCATATTTTGACAGAATACCAAACAGCGGAGCATGTCAGAATCAGAAAAAAACTCTAAAATTACTTAATGATGATGGGCACCGCATTATATCTAAAATCATAACTGGTGATAAGAAGTACATATTTTATTTGGACGTTCATACGCGTCAAGAAAGTCAAATATGTGTCTTTAAAGGTGACCAGAAACCAACAACGGTGAACAAACAACTAAAAAAGTAATGAAAAAAGAAATGAAAAAAGGAATGAATGGCGTGTTTTTCGGAAGTACAGGGCTGGTTAAAGCCATAAAGCTAGAGGCACAGAAGACAGTTACAGGTAGCTGGTACACTATACTAAGTGTATTCCAGAATTTTTTTCAAGAGGTGAATGTTAGGGGACTCATGCTTCACCATGACTATGTATATCTTCTCATCCAGAAAGGATTTCAGTCGAATTTCTTGAAGGAAAAGACATCAGAGTGATGGAAATCCACTCTAATCTGATTTTTCTATATGTGACTTTTAGCTATTTTTTTATTTAAAAGAAATACATGGGCCTCATTTTCATTTCGAAAATGAGGTTGTTGAGGCAATAAACGCATATTTTTCATCTGTTCCAATAAATTGGTGGTCCGAGGCATTTAATCTTTGGAAAATCGACTACAAAAGTGCTTTGATCTTGGAGGGAACTACCTTGAATACTCCTAAGAACTGGTAAGTTTAACTTGTATCATGTAGCCGAATGTCAAAAATTTCATTGTGACCCTCGTATTAATGATGGTAAAAGTTCAAGTATTAAAAAAAGATATGTTGAAATTTTAGTATTTGTGTATGGATTCATGCTTTGACAGAAAATAATCCAATATTTCAACCCTTTCAAGGACAAAGAAATTCTGTTGGTAAAATGTTTAAACGATTACATGACACCAATTTACGAACAAATTGATTTGAAAATAAATAAATTATTTATATCTTTTAAAAGTAAAAATTTATTCAAAAAGTATAAATATCATTTGACAGTTTCAAAATAAAATTAAATGGAATAAATATTATGCCACCATTCCCCAAAGAATTAAATGAGCATTTTTACGGTAAATTTTCTATTGTCACCTCCTAATTTTTAACCGATGCTTCGCTGCATTTATAGTGTTTTATTTAAACCACGTTTTAAACGGTTTTGTTAAACAAACAATTGATGTAAGACATTGATTGACATTTATTCAGATTCTGCATAAATTTAAATTAAATAACGAAAATCAAAAATATCTCATTAGGAAAATTATTTTATTGTGAATTTATTTTTCATTTGCAAACGTCCTCCGTACTTTTTTTTAATTACAGTGCATTTTTCGCTATTTCTTTCTCACAACTGTGTTACCATTGTTACAAGCCAACCATTGTTACAAAAAAAAAAATTAGACCATTCACTGTTATGTCATCATTATACGTTTACGAGCGCTTCTGGAGGTTTTGAATCAAGATATGATTAAATATCAAATAAAAACATTAAATATCTGTCTCACCTACAGATTTTATTTAAGACTTGTTAACAGTCAGGACGGCAAATTCCCTTCTCTAATGCTAATATCCGTATTTTTCAAATTTCTCCTCGGAAAATTAAAATTTTTATCTTCTGTTTTTTGTATGCTGCTCTTGAAGAATCTTACTTTCTTTTGTATATGCCGAAATGTTTCTAAAATATATATTTAATTTCATATTTTAAGTGTGAAAATCCAAGTGAAGCATGCGAGTTGTAATTAACATTTTAGCACTTTAAATAAAACTAACAATGCATTTAAAAAATACAGTCGAACCTCGTTATACCAACACTCTAATGATAAAAAAAGTGCCATCATAAGCGGAGTGTCGCGGTAACCAGAGTTAGATAAAAATATGTTTATAAAAAGATGTATTTTTAATTAATTTAAGACAATTTTAAATTCATAACTGTTCTTGCAGTTTTACGCAATAAAATATTATTATTAAATAAAATAAACACAAAAACAAAATTGAAAAGAATAAAAATCAGATTTATGATGATTTGTTTTTTTATTGTTACATGAAATATTTAGGAATTACGATTTGCTTATCCCTAGATGTGCCTCCTATAATCCTTTTTTCAATATTATACAATGAATTGTCATCAATATTCGTTGTTTCGGAAATGGATGTTAGATAATTTCTGATCGTTTTAATGCAATGCAATGCTTTGGTTTTAGTCAGATGAAAAACGCTGTGTAACCACAAGAAACCGCCTCCTGACCAGAACAAAAAGACCGCGAGTAGACTGATAGGTCTATCTGGAGTTTAAGTGGGTCATTCATAGTGTGTGGGTTTATTTATTCAGATAATGGATTGAAGTAAAATTTTTCATTTATCTCAGTGGCTATTTTAGACACTTTTGTGAAAAGTTTGGTTAAGACATTTCTTATCGCTTAATTTCCGTGCTTATAAGATGGATTATGAAAAATTGGCAATTTTCCTAAACCGTTGGGATTCCGGAGTTGAAAATTATTCAACGACGTAAAATCCGGAGTTTATTTACATTAAAATCCTATAGAGAAAATCGGGACATTGAAAAACTGTCGTGATAAGCTGAGTGACATGAAAACCGGTGTCGAGATAACGAGGTCCGACTGTATTTTGTCCAATAAAAAAGAAGAAAACCATCCTTCAAGAAGAGCATACAGAAAACAAGAGAATTTTTTTTTTTTAATTTTCCGAGGAACATTTTGAAAAATACTGATGTCCAATACTGAAGTCCATAGGTTTAGGCATTAGAGAGGGGAACTTCCAGCCTGACTAATGCCTTAAGTGTCGAAGCGGTTGAAAGTATTTTTTTAAACGAAAGTTTGAAAGTGTGTATAAATTTTATCCACTCTGCTATGTAAATAAAAATATATTATACTATTCATCATAATTCTTTTTAATATACATTTCTCTTTTTTCGAATTCCTAGGAGTTGAAAATTTAGACCCTCCTACTCCTTCGAACAGAGCCAATATGATGGTGGTAGGTTTATCTCTGGGTGTTCTAGCTTTGGTGTACATCTTTGCTGTTCTTGTATACCTGAAAATCCGTCGCCAAATGATAGCTAAACAAAAGGCAAACACAGACCAAGAAGCTAAATTACAAAGCCGAGGAGATGACAACTCGGATAAGGTAAGAGGTATTTTTAATTTATTTTATCGCGATTTTTCCCGACCAGGAAAGCATTTGGAGGAAAATTATATTTTCCTCATGAAATTTCATACTATCTTAATAATAACACATTTTATAATAAAATTGAATGTTTTTTCAAATTTTTTCAATGTATCGCAGCGTTTTGTTAAAATTTACTTTAGCACTGGAACATGACTTATATTTCTTCGATAAAGATGAACTTAAAGCTTTAAATAAATTGGTTACTTTTTTAAATAGCCACAAGTTTAAATATGACAAAACAAAATTACCCGGTGTTGTTGTATATGATTCCATGCAGTGATTGCAAGAACGTATATATACACTGTTAAAAAAAAATATATATATATATACACTGTTAAAAAAAAAAAAAAAAAAAAAAAAAAAAAAAAAAAAAAAAAACGGACTAAAATACGGAAATATTTCTAGAAATCTAGACGCCAGTACTATTTCCGTATTTTAAAGGAACTTTTCCCGGTAAATTACAGAAAAATTTCCGCTAAATTCCAAAAAAACGGAAAATTTTCTTCAATTTACCGGGAAAAGTTCCGTTAAAATACGGAAATAGTACTGGCGTCTAGATTGCCAGTAGTGTTTCCGTATTTCAGTCGAAATTCCATATTTTAGTCCGTTTTGTTTTTACAGTGTTGGTGAGGCTGGAAGATCTATGGAGATAAGACTTAAGGGACATATTGGGGCATTTAAAAATGACAAGTTAAATTACAGATTAGTACAACATGCTTTTGACACGGAGCCATACCGCATCTTTCACAGATTTGTTAATTTTGAAAAATAGCTACAACGATTACTATAACAGACTTATCATGGAGGTATGATTTACTGAGATATACCCATATACCTTGAACGAATCAGATTCGGTTCTTAATGAATATTTCTTGTTTTTAAAAGAAAAACTTTAACTTTGACTGTGTCCAGAGCGTGTTCGATGTTTTGTTGTTGTGGTTGATGTTAGTACTGATGAGGTTATGCGATGACATTGCGAAACGTTTACTATGAATATTTCTTGTTTTAAAAAGAAAAACTTTAACTTTGACTGAGTCCAGAGCGTGTTCGATGTTTTGTTGTTGTGGTTGATGTTAGTACTGATGAGGTTATGCGATGACATTGCGAAACGTTTACTATGAATATTTCTTGTTTTAAAAAGAAAAACTTTAACTTTGACTGAGTCCAGAGCGTGTGTTCGATGTTTTGTTGTTGTGATTTATGTTAGTACTGATGAGGTTATGCGATGACTTGCGAAACTTTTACTATAAATATTTCTTGTTTTTAAAAGAAAAACTTTAACTTTAACTTTGACTGACTCCAGAGCGTGTTCGATGTTTTGTTGTTGTGGTTTATGTTAGTACTGATGAAGTTATGCGATGACATTGCGAAACGTTTACTATGAATATTTCTTGTTTTTAAAAGAAAAACTTTAATTTTAACTTTGACTGAGTCCAGAGCATGTTCGATGTTTTGTTGTTGTGGTTGATGTTAATACTGATGAGGTTATGAATATTTCTTGTTTTAAAAAGAAAAACTTTAACTTTGACTGAGTCCAGAGCGTGTTCGATGTTTTGTTGTTGTGATTTATGTTAGTACTGATGAGGTTATGCGATGACTTGCGAAACTTTTACTATAAATATTTCTTGTTTTTAAAAGAAAAACTTTAACTTTAACTTTGACTGACTCCAGAGCGTGTTCGATGTTTTGTTGTTGTGGTTTATGTTAGTACTGATGAAGTTATGCGATGACATTGCGAAACGTTTACTATGAATATTTCTTGTTTTTAAAAGAAAAACTTTAATTTTAACTTTGACTGAGTCCAGAGCATGTTCGATGTTTTGTTGTTGTGGTTGATGTTAATACTGATGAGGTTATGAATATTTCTTGTTTTAAAAAGAAAAACTTTAACTTTGACTGAGTCCAGAGCGTGTTCGATGTTTTGTTGTTGTGATTTATGTTAGTACTGATGAGGTTATGCGATGACTTGCGAAACTTTTACTATAAATATTTCTTGTTTTTAAAAGAAAAACTTTAACTTTAACTTTGACTGTGTCCAGAGCGTGTTCGATGTTTTGTTGTTGTGGTTTATGTTAGTATTGATGAAGTTATGCGATGACATTGCGAAACGTTTACTATGAATATTTCTTGTTTTTAAAAGAAAAACTTTAATTTTAATTTTGACTGAGTCCAGAGCATGTTCGATGTTTTGTTGTTGTGGTTGATGTTAATACTGATGAGGTTATGCGATGACAAAGCGAAACGTTTACTTTGTATATTTTTGATTTTAATTAAATGTTTTTATGCATATATTTTTAGTTTGATTTTTAAATGTATTCAAGTCTGTCTAATGTTTCATAATTAGTTTAAAAGTTAAGAATACTTTTTAAATTCAATGAAACCCAGTAGATTAGCGATCAGCACGTCGCGAAACTGCACTAGAGGTCCACGGTTGTACTCCGCACTCGGCAAGTTTACTCAACCTTTCATCCCTTCAGTGTCAGTAAAATGATTACCAACTTGTGAGCTAGGAAAATAGTAAACACTGGAGGTCCCTCGTTAGGTTGTCCATCTCACTGGGACATATGTTCTATAACACCCCAGGTTCCTTAGCCAAGAAAAAAGATTTGGATACTGCAGGCCATGATTCCTAGGAATTGCAGAGCCGCAGATTTTTATTCTTTAATTCAATCGGTTGTTTTAGAAACTGATCACTGACAAAGTATTCGAAAGTGAATTAACAGTTTCCTTACTAATATTTGGGAATTTTTCCAGAGAGAAACAGTCGATAGAATGTCAGTGCGCTACACTGATGGCCCGAGTTCGAGTCCCGGCATGGAATCTTTTTCACTAGGTTGGCCTTTGCGCCTTTTAAGCAATTAATTTGAAATTTGCTTTTCATTTGAAATACAGTTTCCTTATGTTTATTGATAGATGTTTCTAAAATAACGTTCTGTACACACTTTTTTCGCGTTTCCGATTACTGCAGAAACCTCACAAGCAAAATCACTTAGGATTTCAAATTTGTATTTAAACATATATTTTAAAGTATTTAAAACTTGTATTTTAGAACATGTTTCATCTGTAAATAACATTTTTTTCTGAATTAATTTCCTACGAATGCATCGTCTCTGTTTTCTAATAATGGCGTAAGACAGATATTTTTCAAGATTGTGTTAAGTGCATATGTAGAGACGGGAAGCAATATTTTATAATATCTAATGAGGGCGTACGTGTATCTCTATTAATCATAGAGTTGAGTAGGGCTTAAGGCACAGGTACTATCCGTATATGTAAGAAATTAAGGGCTTAAGGAGTCACTTGAGCCCTTATTACCAACTATAAATTTTTGCAGGAAATAGCTGGATGAGAAATCTACCTAAAAATAAAAACTTTACTCCCAAGGATGGTTACGCAGTAAGCAATTACAGGATTAGTAATTCTTTCTTTTGGCTCTCCTTAACAATTAACCATTTGTGCCTTACGCCCTTAATGCAAAATACAGGCGACATTGTGAAAAGTGCTTCATTTCTTTGGTTTATCGGGTATGTCTGAAGTATAGAGGTATGTTTATAACTGACAAAACAAAGTTCAAGTTAACTGAATAGTCTATATATGCTAGTTTTTAAATTTATCTCAACTCAATAATATCATTAAAACACATATGTAAATACACAGTTTAAATGTGTTTTATTGTATAAAAAAGATAAAAATTCTAAAACGGATTTTGTTTTAAACTAAAGTTGGTTTTTGTATGCAAAAATGGAATTTTGTGATCTATTTTTTCATTCCATTCCTGACATGCTAGTATTATAAAAATTCTGTTCGCAGAGGGGTTTCAGAATTTTTAGAATTTAGTTATAAATTAATACATTATTTTTAAGGCATTTTTCCTTTAGCCCGCTACAGGTGATAAATCGCCAAATATTCTTTATGATTACAACTGCATACAAGTTACGACAACATTAGATTCAATTATGCGCCAAACAACGCTCACCAAAACAAGCCAAAAGGTAGTTAAACTGCGACAACGAAATATTTTAAACCCTAAAAGGTAGAAAATAAAATAAAGATATATACATGTTTTAAAATACGCTTTAATCAATCAAAAGTTTCATATTAATTAAATTATGATTATGCACTGGGAAATCAACTTAAAAATCCTAAAAATATATTTCATATAATTTTTTTTTTCTTTCTTGTCGCCATATCTTAAAAACGAAACAGTGCAAAAATTATACATTTTTGAATAAATTCACTAGCTCAAGCTTTCCACCAAGCGTTAAAAAAAAAAAAAAAAAAAAAAAAAAAAACTGATGAATTTTCCATAATGGAGTTCGTTGCCCATGTTCAATAAACGTATTTCAACGGTTTAAGTTTTTTTTTTTTTTTTTTTTTTTACGAATTGCAATCATAAAATTAGGCACCATTTTCAAGATAAACATTGAATGCTTATAAAAGTGTGTTAAAGAAAAAAACTATTTAAACTTTTACGTTTATTTCTCTTCCCCGAATCATAATGAATAAATTTCTTTGCCATTTCATCATTTACATTATATTTTCGTAAAAATGTTTTCTTTTTACCTTAGACTGTTTTTCTTAAATATATCTAAACTTGAAATTCTGAACTTATGGCGTTTCTGAAAAGATGATTCAAATATCACTTACCCGCAAGAAAAGTGACGCAACTCGCAAAAATTCATTTTGCGTTTTAATCCACTAATAGGTCTGTCATAGGTGCATCTTGAAGAAAAGTTTCATAACTGTAGTAATCCGAGAAATCGCTTTATTTCGCTAAATGGCCATTCGTGACCACAGAAAGGGAAGCCAAACTGTGTGGAGAAGTAAAATTAGTCAACCCTCCAACCATTATCTACATCTTCATTTGTAACAGGTAAGCACACGCTCTGGGATAAATCTCACCCAATCACATTTTTTCTTCGAAAAAATGATAATTTTTTCGAGAACGCTTCTGAACTGCCTTTCAAGGTCAAGGTCAAGAAGGTGTGTGTAAAGGAATGTCTTTTCCTTGTTCACTAGGAGGGGAGAAATATGACTTTCGGGATAAAATAATCCCGAGCGTGTACAAACATTTCATTTCGATACGTTCCTTTCTCACAGGATAACACTCACTAAATGATTTTAATGGAAGAGTAATATAAAAGCCACTTGTATATATTGATGAAAGGTTATTAAATGTAAATAATATTCATTTTGTGGACTAAGTCATATTTTCAGGGGTAAAACAAATCGTTTGCATATTTTCTAGGGAAAAAAACGTGATTTTTACAGAAACTGCTACAAAATCTGAAAATAAATATAAAAAGCTTGATTTTTTCCTTAAAAAGATGTAGTATTGTAATAATTTACTTCTGTCGAGATGTGTCACTTTTCATGGGGGTGAGCGATATCATTTAAGTATTTAGCAAGTTCATTTGCACAATTTTCCAGTAATTTTAAGTAAAAAACAGCATCAGATTTCTAAAAGTATTGTTCAAAATGTTAAATATATTTATAAATGGATTTTTTTTATGAAACTCATTGTCGTAGAGAGTAATGATACTCATTAATACTAATGAGAAACCTTTCGTAGTTGTGAAAAAACTGTTTGCTATTTGATTATAACAGATTAGGCATAGTTTTTTATTTATTAATCTTTTGTGTTTTTCAGGCATCTACACTTCACCGAATGGAACCTTCAAACAGATTGGAGTTGTACCACACTGCTTCTTTAGGAAGAATAAAACCGAGTAAAAAAGGATATCGAAACAATAGCGATCCTTGGAACCAGATGTCACCTATAATAGAGACTTATAATCGCACATGGACAGACAGAATGGGCCAACATAGCAGTGAATTCAGGGCCCAAGATTTCAAACTACAACCAGAATTTTTCGAACCAGAATTTATGGCTTCACCCCCGAACGAAGTCCTCGAATATCTTGAACGTCTTCAGAATTCTATAACTTTTGCTCGTCATAGAATGCGTAGTTGCTATAGGTATCAACCCACGCTAAATGGTATTCCCGAAGATGATTATTTTTATCAGGAATTAGAGAAAAAAGATCCCAAAGATAAAGATATTAGAACCACACCTGATGGAGGTTCAGCTTCTTCAGTTGGTTCGCTGCAAGAATCTTCTGAAGAGAAAACTGACGCTGAAAAGAGAGAACTTCCTAAAATTCCACCAAGAAAGCCAAAACGAAAGAATGCCAAGAATAAACTGGAATGCCTTCCAGAAAATCCGCAAGGCTCAGATCAAGAACAGAAGGAGATACAAAAAGCTATGAATACATTAAACGATACGCTTAATGCCCTAGAATATGATATGTACAAACAAGAATTTTTAAACCAAACCTCTGACACAGAAACTGGAAATTTAAGTTGCCAAAACTCAACTAGCATTGACTTTGATGATTTTGAAACGTCATCATGCAGTTCAACGTCAGCTGTCACTATTTTAGGTAGAGATGCCAAAAGACATTCAGATATATCCAAGTGCAGTCAATACGTAGAGAAAAACCAATCTGAAGATATTAGCACTTTCAGTAATTCTACTTATAGCTTATGTGACGCTATGGGTGGTTTATTTCATGACGGTAATAAAGCGAGTAACATAATTGAATCAGAGAAATGTAACTTTGGTAGTAGATGCTCCTCTCGGGCTGGATATGTTTCTCAGACTGACGAAAATTCGAATGCTGTATTAGAACGAGATCACAGGTTAGCAAATAGTGATAGAGACATCAGTGCAACGAAGCAAACAAATGCTGAAGGCTATAAGCATAGTGATATGCATTCAAAAAATCATTCAGATGAAAGTAACATTCCTATCGAAAGAAATATTATTACTCGAAGTCACGAAGAAAATCATAGAGAGATTTCTGGAAATTCAAGCAAAGAATGTATACGAAAGCATACATATAGCTCGAATTGTTCTGAAAAGGAAGTAAGAAATAATAATACTCACAGCAGAAAACACACCTATTTTAGCGCATTGAATCAAGTTCATCCTGTAAGAGATATTAATACACCGGATCATCACGAAACTGGTGAAGGAGATCGGCTACCTCCGAATGTATTAAACGGTCCGTATAGTAGAATCAGTACACCTGATAAAGTAAATGAGCTGAATAAAGTCAATATTTCTTCTCATGAGAACAGGCATGAACATTTAGGCACCCAGAAACAAGAAAAACAATGTAGTAGCACTAAAACTTTGCACCGTGTTGAAAATAATCATAAGAACCTGAGGTGTATGAATCAAACGACTAATGAATTCGGGAATAGTAAAAGTCCAAAACCTGAAATTATTAAAGTTGTAAATAATAATTATCATAAAGCTGTTGATGTTAAAGACAGAAGTATTAAAATGTCAGGTTCTGGAGAAATTAGAAATGGAAATCCAAATCTCCATGAAAAGGGGCCTAAAAACACGATACCAAATCCTGAAGAAATCCAAACCAGAATTAACAAGTCTCCAAGATCTCAATGTTATGACAGTAAAAAAGTTAATTCATCAAACTCTAGGGAAATTACGGATAGAAATTTAAAATCTCCAAATTTCTGTAATAATGAAAACGGAAATATAAGAACTTCAAACCATGAAAATATCAAAAACACCAAAACAAAATCTTCAGTTCCACTAAAAAATGAACGCGTACATTGTAGCACACCAAATGATGAATGTGGGCATATTGACAATTTAGTATCATTTAATAAATGTCAACATAATATTTATTCTCCAGATGAAGAAAAACATAAAAATACGAACATATTAACTCAAGATGATAACCACAGAAACAGTTACACATCAAATCTAGAAAATGGTTGCGTAAGAGGTAAAACGCCAAATGAAGATCAGTTAGAGATGAATACTTTGGAGCCATCAAATAGTACTACAAATCAATCACCAAATCTACAAAGCCGATGTGTAAGAAGTAAAACTCTAAACAAAAATCACTTAAATATTTTAAATCCATCAAATAAGCCATCAAATCATAGGACTTTAAATGTTGAAGAAAATGAGTATAAATCATCATCTGATTCTGAGAGTCTTAGTCATACCCTGAGAAGATCAAATTCCACAGAAAGTATGAATACCATAGCAACGGATATGACCGTTGACTCGTTGGACTCAAGATGCGCCACTCCAAGTTACCCAAGTCCAACGCCAAGTCTAATGGAGATGTGGATTAATAAACTAGTTTCGACGTCAGTTCCATATTCCAAGAATCGTCGAAAGTCGAAAAAGAAACTGATTCTTCCTGAAGATGAAGTCGACAGTTGGGAACACGTATGCCAAAAACACAAAGATCCATGTCCCAAGCATGAGTTGAACGATTCAGAGCCAAATCTCATAGATAAACTTGCACATTATAGTTCGAAAACCATGGCAGGTTGTGACGTGGCTGGATATTTCCAATCTCTTAAACAAGATGTGCTGAAAGAACATTTAAAACAATGGCTTACAACTAACAATCAAAGTAAAAAACATAAAAAGGGAATTTCATTAGAATATAGCAGTGACTGTTCACATAAAAAACCTTTAGTGAATGGGCAAGAGAACAACTTAGTGGATGACACTGGTATGCATTTTTTAAACAATAATGGTTCAGTAACAGAATTAAAAGAATTATGGGATAAACGAAACGATGCTAGCATTATAGATGATTCTTTAGAATCAGATTCAGCAAAAAGACTGAAAGAAAATGGTAGCATTTATTTTAGTGGACATACCGATAAAAATGAACAAACTGTTCAAAATTAACAGTCATTTGTTTAAAAAAGTTTATCAGTAATTGATATTTTTTAAGGTGCTTTTTTTCTTTTCATGGTCAGTTACAAGCATGGCAATTATCTGTATTAAAATCAATAAGTTATGGCTTGTTTTGGGAAAAATACAGAGAATTCCAAATTAATAATTGCACTCTTTGAACTTTAATAACACACAAAGATCAATTAAATATATTCCAGAATTTATTTTTTTAAATTTATTGAAATATATAAAATTGGTGATACAATATTTTCTTTCTACACAATCTCTTCGTTTTAAAACACATTTTCCCATTGGGTATGTAAAATTTTTATTCGATTGTCACAGAATGAAAGTTGTTGGTTGTCAAGCCAAGCGCGCATACCTGCCTCGACGGCTATATCGTCTTCAGATTAATGATCCCGGATGATCTTTTCTGGTGGTGCAGATATATGATAGTAGCATAATTGAGAAATCTGGGTGATAGGCAATGTGTTCCAAAGTTTTCAAAGCATTTCTACCATTTTTTCTTGAGTGAAAACAGTCGTATAAGATAGAGCATTTTCATGGAAGATGATAACGTTCTTGGTCTGATTTCGGCCTTTTTCACCGATACGCATAATTTGCCTTGATCAGTGAAAGAAGTAATATATCAACATTGCCTCGGCAGTAGTACACTGATATTTTTATGAAGCTGCAAAACAGGACTAATGTTTCCATCAGTTACATTCCTGTAAGAAGGTCGAGCATGGGCCACGTTTCTCGTCGTTCCATGAACTTTTTATGCCGAACATAGAAATGGGTTATGCAAAGATAGATATCTACTAAGTATTAAAATCCACGCAAAATTTTGGTGGGTTTTATTGTTTCTCCTGGAAGAAATTTGGCAATTAACCGTTGCGCATCAGAAGCCGGTTCCTCAATCTTAATTATTCTGATTCTGATGTTGACTGCAAAGCTGATTTGGACGGGCCAATGACGGTTTAGTCGCCTGACGTCCTCACTAAATACATATATAAACACCTCAATCAACTATCACACTCACAGCACTTGTTATAACAGAATTTCCGTTTATATTTGATTAATCCTTGTCTAAGCTATTAAAGATAAATTGACCATATGTTTGTTTTTAAAGTTTCTGCAAAGAGCTCGTAAAAATATTGTACACAACGAATCCACACACATTCGATGCAATAATAGACAGTCTTGTGGCTTCCTGAGAATCTACTATCATGAAAATCTTAGCTATTGTTTGTCACTCTGCAATGCAGCATTGCAGATGATATGTTACTAATGATGAAACAGTAACAACTTCTGTCATACATATAGTGCACGCTTCTCTTCAGGGCCGAAACTAAGGGGGGGCAGAGGGGGCATGTGCCCCGGGTGCCAAATGAAGGATTATACCTTTGGAAAGGATCATTTTCTTCTGATGGACTAATGGCTTGTATTATTATGAAACAGCCATTATAAATGAAGTGTTAGGTGAAGATGAAAGAGCAGCCGTAAAAAGTTAGAACTCTGATTTTCTGGTCCGAATGGGGAAAAAAAAATGGCCATAATTTTTTTTTTTTTTTTTTTTTTTTGCAAAAAAAAATTATGGCCATTTTTTTTCCCATTCGGACCAGAAAATCAGAGTTCTAACTTTTTACGGCTGCTCTTTCATCTTCACCTAACACTTCATTTATAATGGCTGTTTCATAATAATACAAGCCATCAGTCCATCAGAAAAAAATAACTCGGTGAAAGCGGAAACTCGGTTAAGCAGGACTTGGATAATCGGGACTCCAACTGTATATTTCATTTTAAAAATGACCTTTAGAACATTTTTGTTGGTGTTCAGAGGGGACTCATGACCCCCGTGACCTCCCCCTTGGATCCGCCACTGTAGATTACGTAATTCAGTATTACATATTTTAAGATTACATATTTTAAATTTTAAAATAAGTCTATTATAAAATTAGTAAAATTCACTTTGTAAATATACTTTGTGAAAGAGGGGGGGGAGGGGGGCGCCAAAATCCATGTTTGCCCCGGGTGCAAAAAAGGCTAGTTTCGGCCCTGCTTCTCTTTATATATGTCCTAGTTCTAAACGTTCAAAGAGTGTAAATATTAAGGTGTAAATATTTGTGAGTGATTCAATGAGTTTGAATTAAAGTTCCCAGGTATACATTGAGATATACATTTGTACCTAATACTTTGATAAATTCTATGTGGATAATGAAATTTATAAAGCAAACTACATATGTTTCAAATGAAATTTTTTTGTTGACTTCTTATACTTACTGTAGATACATATCTTCGGAATCAAATCATTGAACTTTTCAGTTGCCACCTGTCCATGATGTGATTTTGTAAAAAAGTAAAAATGTATTTTAAATCAAAATGTACTTTATATCTTATATACGTGTTTTAAATTATATTTTTTGTAAACGTTTGTTGTGCTATTTTATGGCAATATAAAATGCATCTAAAACCTATGGATTACTGTTTAATTTTTCAATTTTATTTTATTAAGAGAATTCTGTACTTTTCATTTTGATAAAAAAATGACAAAAATCTCGAATTTCAGATTTTATACTAAAATTAAACTTAACGTCTCTAGAACATTGGGCCCAAATTTCTTTCCGATCTAAAAAATAGTCTAGGATACATGGTTAATAAATTTAGATGGAATTTAATATCTATTTTTTAAGAATGAAATGTTTAAATTCATTGTTCTAAGTTCGTATTTTTTCATATTATCTTTATGTAATCAAAACGCTAAAACTTTCATATCTAAGTCTTTCGCAATAATTGAGAAAATTTTCGGAATTATTATTTTATTTATCTATAAATTCTATGGGAAATAACTCAGTGTCGACTTTTGATACCTTTGAAATTTTTGTTTTAAAAAAATCTGAACTTAAATATATGCAATTTACATTGTTTTATTCCATATACATCTAATTATTATTCTTTTTTATTCTGATCTAATCTTTGTAAAAAAAGTCGAATGCTTAAGTTTGTAGAAAAATGTACCCTAAGTATAAGATTAAAAGAGAATTTAGTTTGAAATACCAAAACTGGAAATGAAGATAGAATTTTAAAATTGTTAAATGTATATACTGTATCTTAAATTATTAATTTATTAAAAATTTAGAGCCTTTAATTGTAATGATTTTTTATTTATAATTATAACATTTAGTGATCCATCTACTGAAACTAAAATTATGGAAAATATTAGGGGTAGTATAAGTTAATTTAAACCTTGCAGGGAAACTATGGCGATTGCCCTAGGTGACATAGTTTTTCAGAAAATCGCATTTTTCAGTTACACACAAATTTCGGTTTGCGGGCATTCAGCAAGTAGTTGAGGATCGCTGTGGGTACCTATCGTCGCAGAAGTATAAAAGGATTGTTGATAATGATTTTCGAAAACAATTGCCGGTAATTAGCTGAGATATTAACCCTTAAAGACACGATTGGTTTGGACATACATAAAGACACGGTCGGCATACTCTATGCGCCATCGGCTTCTAAAGCCTAGATAACAACTTTTAATGATTTATTTGTGTAATGCTATGACCAGTATACTCGCACTTGACCGATTATTTTTAAATATATAAATTACACAAAAGTCAGCAATTAAGCTTTTAAAACATAAGATTACACATGGTAAATATTTTTAGGGATAAGATTGCAATAGCATGTTGCACTTAGCTATTTCAATTCTTTATATTAAAAAAAAATTACATTATGTTTTCTATCCTAAAGAAACATTATTGATTTTATTTACCTTGTTGAAATTATGAAACAAACTGTCCAGTCATTAAACTATTACTTTTGTTGATAACGATTACTTGATCACAATAGGAAACGTTCTCATTAGTCAGAATATAAATAAATTAGTTATATAAACGTTATCTATAAAAATGGTCGAACAACTAGGACAGTTTCCTGCAGATTTTTAACAGTGTACATGAGGATGAGCCACTTAAACTTTTATATAATAATTTTTAATATTAAGGGGTCCAGGTAAGCAAAATTTGGGGAAAAAATCGATTTTTACTCTTTTACATCATTAAATAGTTTAAACTTTTATCTTTCCAACCATGTGTCACACATGTTTATGCATATAAAAAAGAAATGTTGGGATTATTCATTCTCTCTAAGAGTACTTCAACTTAATGGCCATTAAAATCTTTAATTGACATTTTCTCAAAACTTGGATTTTTCAAGTTTGTGTTCCTATTTTTCAATATCTATTAAACTTATTTTTTTATACTTATGTTATATTGTATACTTTAACACAGGGATTTAATGATTTGTTGAGAATTATTTATTTTAGTCAGTGAAATCTTACCAAAAATGCTAATTTAAAAATGCCTTTCAATAAATAGTTAATAATTAATTTTCAGTTTCACATAGAAAGAAAATGGTCTGTGAAAATATGTAAAACATGTTATTCACACTACTCCAAAAAATCTAGACCTCTATCTTTCACCATTTCTCAGAAAAAGGTACATAAAGTTGGTGAATTTAACATGGTGGAGATAGTGATTTCCCGGTCCTCTTAATTTGCTTTCCTTAAACAATGTTTATATAAGCACATTTTCTTATTTATTAAAATGCGTAATTGAATTTGATAGTATATGAACGTTTCACTGTAAGAAAATTGCAGCAAACTGTTCAGTCATTCAACCGTTTTTATTAAAGGTGACTGAACCACAATTTATTTATATTCCGACTAATATGACAATGCTTCCCAGTATAGTCAAGTAGCTGTTAGCTATGAAAACGGTTGAATGTTAGGAAAGTTTGGTTCAAATTTTAGCAGAGTAGTTTGAAAGAGTATTTGGATAGAAAGTGAGGGGTAACCAGGACTCTTAAAACTTTATAATTTTCGAAAATTTTTAATTTTTTTTAGATGTAAAATTTCTATCTTTTCTGAACATTTTGACATAACTGCTTTCTTGAAATTCCCATTAGAACAAAAGTTATGGCTTTTAAAATTATACCCGCTCCATAGCTGAAGCGCCGTTTCCAAATATTCGAAGTCATTTTTCTCCAAATGACGTTTTTGGGCATAACGCGCACCATATCTCAAAAACTTCCGAATATTTTTTCCTGAAATTTTCAAAGCATATGTTTCATGTTAGTCTGTATAAACTGACCTAAAATTTCTTTTTTATTGTTCAAAAAAAATATTTTTTTAGGTGATTATATTGTTGAAATTTCTAAATTTTGTATTAGCTAAATACAACTTTGTATTAAAAATATAAAAATACTTTAAATACAAATTTATTTAAGTTAAGGATAAATATTACAATCTGAAGTATAAGTAGGCAACAAAATTTTCCTTTTAGTTTCAAAATTTATTTTGCAACCCTGCGCGTAATTTGTTATGCCGATTTTTTGCTCGTCAAATATCTGACAGTTTGGAGCCCCTGTAAATGCTAATTCTGGATCTTGCAATTTTTTAAATATTTGAAGTGAAAGAAAATACTTATTCATCCCAATTAAAATTGTGTCTTAAAATCAAATACATTTTAAAATATTAAATGTTGAAAATTGTCTTTTTCTTTTTTTCTCAATTTTAAGAGTCCTGAGACCCCTTGACATTTACAAGAACCCACATCTGAAAATTCTTTTTCACGGTCATTTTTTTTAGGGATAAAACCCTGAAAAAAATAACAACAATTTGTTTTTTAACGCGAAAAACACCTTAAATTTGTCAAAGTAATTGTATGTATGCATAAACACATAGACCGGGAAGTTGCTGCACAGACCATCATCTCATCGAGTTGACGGCTAAAGCATATTAAAATGTAACTGGTCTGCCAGGTCATATCTTCGTGGAAACCACCTACAGAGCTGATTATCATAGGGTTTTTCTGCACCCAAAGGTATGAAAAGATGGAGGACTGGGAGCAGGAAAACACAATGGGAAGCCTACCAGTCGACCACTAAAATCGGATTTCCAGCGGCAGACCAGTTGCATTTTAATATGTGAATACAATTTATGGAATTTCACCCATCAACTCGATAAGATGATCATTTGTGCAACCGCCTCCCAGTCTAACAGGGAGGTGGCTGAGAATGAAGCTTATGCTAAAAATATACAGCGCCATTTTCTACGACCTCGTCCTTGTTGATTTGGGGGGGGGGGCGGACGTCTCCCCCCCGGAGCAATGAGATGTCCTACCCGGAAGATTTGAGGTTTTGTGTTTCCAATGGTCAAAAAGAGCAATCCCCACCGGAACTCTATAATGTCCCGCTCCCTGGAGCCACAGAAATCCCTCCCTGAGAAAAGTATCTAAATTCAACACTGGACTTCGTGCTATGTCACTGAAAAAGAAACACATGGTTGAGAGATACGTAATCAAGAACTGTAGTGAGAAGTTTAAAGAATATTAAAATTTATATTTTAAATTAAATCAGAGAATTAAAAAATGTATATAGGTTTCAACATCTTCCAACATAGTTGAAAAGTATTGAATTTGGTTCGTCAGTCATCATATACAGGGCTGCACAAAAGAATCCGAATACATTTCTGTTTTTTGACGAAAATTGTTGAAGAACACTGTGTTAAAAGTTTCCTAACTGAACGAAACTTTATCAGAGAGCTATGTAATACATAAACAAATCTATAGATCGTATACAGGGCTGCATAAAAGAATTAGGATATTTTTCTGACTATAGATGGTGATTGTTGAAATTGGACTTTTAAATGTGTTATGCGTTTGCCAAATTGTTTATTTAGCCATCTTCTTTCACCTTATTAAGGTTCCTGTCTCTGCCCGCGAAGACACTCACGAGCTAATGCTAATCCTATGGGGAGGGATTTTTCTAATATCTCGTTTGCATTTAGACATTTTTTTTTTTTTTTAATTTGCCCTGGATAGCCGAGGGCTGTCTCTACATCTTTTTTACTTTTTCGATTTTGGTCGTAGATATTTTTTATAAAGTTACTTTCACTTTCAAAACCGGTTCTGAAAATGAAAGTGTCATTCTAAAAAATATCTACAACCAAAATCGAAAAAGTAAAAAAGGTGCGATGTAGAGACGGATCTCGGCTATCCAGTGCAAAAAAAATTATTTAAAAATGTCGAAATTAAAATGAGATATTAGAAAAATCCCTCCCCATAGGATTAGCATTAGCTCGTGAGTGTCTTCGCCGGCAGGGACAGGAGCCTTAAACGGGGAAGTTTTATTACAGTATTCTGAATGTATTTGAAAGTGTTTCATAATCTATGCTTAACGCATGATTTGTCTTTCTTGATATTTTCAAATAAATCAATATTAAACGTTAAAAAATGTACTTTACTGAACTTATTATATGAAAGAAATGGAGTGGCATTTAATTAATATTTTTTCCTTAAGGCTGTTCTTAACTGCTCTGCTCAACGAGCGCAAAACGTTTTGACACATTTACAAATTCATTTTTTAACGGAAGGGTATAAAATTGGAAAGTCTGGCCATGGAAGCGATTTGGAATTGAACTGTTTTTTTCCATTTTTTGATCAATCAATAACCTATTGAGTTATAAGCGATTTCGATCACGTGACAAGCACGTTTTTCGCCCGCTTTTTCTTCCTTCGCACGGAAATTCGGTTCAAAACATCCACATTGACACTATTTTTTGAAATATCTATTAAGTTTGCATAAAAACGAAAAAAAAAAAAAAAAAAAAAAAAAAAAAAAAAAAAAAAAAACACTTCGATTACATTGTTTCTGAAGAACAACACCTGCTAGTTTCATGCATTTCCGAACAAAAATAAATTAAAACTTATGTTGTAACGTTGCCCTTTTGGATTTAAGAACAGCCTTAAATACAAATTGAGTAGTATAAATAGTGATTATAATAAGTTATTGATTATAAACAGTCATAAATTTCCGAGAAAAATAAAAGGAATTTTTTAGCTAAAACTATATTATGAATATCTATAGCTTGAATATCATACAAAATGTTTTATAAAGTTATATAAATATTCTTTTGAAAAAAATAAAAAAAAATAAAAAATAAAGGTTTTATTTGTTCTTGCCGAAACAAATGCACGAATCGAAAATATTATCAATAAAAAATTAACAACAAATTCTTACAGATTGTTTTGTATTCAGACCCAGTGAAACTTCCAGTGAATTTATTTACACGCATCTTGTTTATTTTTTAATATTTCAAAGAATGAACAATTATTGCTATTACAAAAAGCAGAATTGTCATTAACACAGTTCAAATCGACAACCAATGAGTTTTTTAGATCTGCCAAATTTCCCAATTTTTGACAGTCACTGTTTCCGAAAAGTAATGTCCATATTATTTAATCGCAAATTTCTGTTATTCAGTAAAATTATTATTTCAATTCAGTACTTAAAAAATGTAATAAAATTTAAGTTTAAAAAGAAGATTATCAGTACATTCAAGAATCAATAGATGGCAGCACTATATACTTTAATTCAGTTATGGTTTTATCACTTTACGATAGATGGCAGCACTACAAATAAGAAGCAGAATTCCCAAAATTTGTGGGTTTTTTTTTATGAAACTTCAATTTTTATTCATTTCATCAATCATTTTATTATTAAAATACTATTAAAAATAAAGATTAAAATAATTTAAAATAAAGACAAATAAGAAATTTAAATTATACTTACATTTTCATTTTCATGTTACATACAATGAATCAAAAATTTAATAAAATATGTTTTTCTTTTATTTAAAAACGCAATTTTGAGAAACTTTTATCCAGAATGATGAAGGAAGTGCTAAATTTTTAGATGCTTCATAAAAATAGAAAAATAATTTTTTTTTATTTCACTATAAACTGAAAACACTTTTAATTACAATTTATTGAAAATAATAATTTTACGCTATTGATGAATTCTTTTCTTTTCTTTGTTTCTTTCTTTTTTTTTTTTTTTTTTTTTTTTTTTTTTTTTTTTACAAGCATAAAATTCCAAATCTTCCAGGGAGGAATGTCTCCGTAAAAATTTCATTGTCCTAAAAAGAAGCTGTTATTTTTCTATTTCAAAATTTACAGATAAAATTATTAATATTAATACGTATACTACATGCATAATACGGTACTTCTTAGTTATCACGTCGACCAATTTCGCCAAATTATATAAATCGCCAAACCACTCGCCAAATTATACACATTGAAATAATTTTTATTTTAAATAACGAAAGAAAAAATAAATTAGTAAAACATTAATAAAAATACAAATAAAACGTCGAATTAATGGTTTTATTGGCCATTATTGGCATATAATCTTGCAATTAATTAATTAATGGCAACCATTATTGGCAGTTACTTTTGTCATCTTACAATTTTGCGAAAGTAATTTGGTCGACGGGTTAACTAAAAAGTACCCATAATACATATGTATAGTATTTTCTTTTAAAATTCTATAGAACTTTAAGAAATGGTCTATAAACTAACCTTTTTTTCGAATTATCTTGATTCAGAGAACTCAAATACGATATTAAAAGTGTGTGTTATTTAAAAATTTATAGTTAGTATAATTTTTAATATGTAGACGAATCCTATTTCAAAATTTTTATTCATATTCGGAAAATAGACATTCCCGAGTAGAACTAACTCTACTTCTCGCACATCTTTGAGACAAAATGGAGATTTATTATTTTTTTCTTTTGGGAACTGTGCACTATATAAACTCCCACCCACATATGAGCCGTTCAGTGCACAAATCGATTAACTCCATCAAATGAAAATTTTCAGTATAAACAGTTAAAGTTATTGTAACTAAAAAATATTGTATCTATATAATTTTTTTCTCGGGATATTTTGATTGACCTCATTAATTTTCTTTCAATCAAGGATAACTTTTAATCACTGTATAAGTATATAGAAAATTTTCAATGTTCCTTTGTTTTAAAAAAAAGCCACTTAAGGGTGTTCTCAAATCCAAAAGAGCAACTTTCTGACATAAGTTTTAATTTATTTTTGTTAGAAAATGCATGAAAATAGCTGGTGTTGCTGTTCAGAAACTATGATACTCAGCTGTTTTTTTCCATTTTTTTGCAAACGTAATAGATCTTTCAGAAAATAGTGTCAAAGTGCGCGTTTTGAACCAAATTTTTGCGCGAAGGAAGAAAGAGTACTCAAGAGCGGGCGAAAAACGTGTTTATCACGTGATCGAAATCACTTATAACTCAATAGGTAATTGATTGATAAAAAAAAAATGGAAAAAACAGTTCAATTCCAAATCGCTTAAATGACCAGGCTTTCCAGTGTTATACCTTTCAGATAAAAAATGAATTCGTAAATGTGTCAAAACGTTTTGCGCTTGCTGAGCAGAGCAGTTAAGAACTTGCCTTAAAATGAAGCAAGTCGGATTGTCTTCTGGGCGCCTCATACATGCATTCACACTTTAACCCTTCACCGCACCACGTGCCATATCTGGCACATGCCTAAAAACAGTATAATTCTCATTAAGTGACATGAATTTGGCTAATATGATCTCTGTCCCTGATCAAGAAAAGTCCAAAGAATGGAATAGCACTTATTTTGTCCATGTCAGATTGCTACATTTGACAAAAAATTAGAATTTGTTCCTCGGAAACAAAAAAAAAAAAAAAAAAAAAAAAAAAAAAAAAAAAAAAAAAATTCAAATATTCTTTTTTAATACTAAACTAGTATGTTGTGTTAATACATGGAAAATATTCCAGAGGGAAACATTCGCCTTGGATACAATATTTCAAATGAAAATCAAATTTCAAAGTAATTGCTTAATAGGCGCAAAGGCCAACATAGTGAAAAAGATTCCAAGCCGGGACTCGAACCCGGGCCATCAGTATAGCGCACTGACGTTCTACCGACTAAACCACTTGGAACGATACACAGCTCGGAAAATTTCTCACTATTATATGTTGGCAAGGAAAAAAATTCGCAGAAAAAAATCCATTTCGTCAATCGTGCGCAGGTCAAAGGATCGCAAAAGAAACGCGAATTTCGTCAAAGGATCGCGAAAAAAAAACGCCAATTTCGTCAAAGTATCGCGAAAAAACGCGAATTTCGTCAAAGAATTTCAGAAAAAATGCTAATTTCGTCAACAGATCTCTGAAAAAATTCGAATTTCTTCAAAGAATCGTGAAAAAATACACGAATTTCGCGAAAGAATAGCTGAAATGTCGCGAATTTCGTCAAAGGGCCGCGGAAAATACGCACAATTAGCACCGGGAGGAGATTCCCCTAGGCGCACATCCACGGTGGGGGGGGGGGGGGGCGGTCGATCTGGGCAAAGAAGGAAAGAACAAATTTGCCAAGTTGGTTTTTAAGAAATCAACACACCATACGCATTTTAGGTTTTAACTGACTAGGATTAGGACATAATATTTTTTTTTCATTCATCAAATACCCCTTGAAATAATTCGCGATTTTTTTCGCAGCACAAGATGGAATATTTACCGTGAGCCACCAACCTGGGTTTCTATCGATGCTGGATTTAATTATGTTCCGTGTTTGCCCCAGGTTGGTGGCTCACGGTAAATATTCCATCTTGTGCTGCGTTTGTAGCCTTGCCAACATATAATAGTGAGAAATTTTCCGAGCTGTGTATCGTTCCAAGTGGTTTAGTCGGTAGAACGTCAGTGCGCTATACTGATGGCCCGGGTTCGAGTCCCGGCTTGGAATCTTTTTCACTATGTTGGCCTTTGCGCCTATTAAGCAATTACTTTGAAATTTGATTTTCATTTGAAATATAGTATGTTGTGGCCATCACAAAACTTTCTTCTATATAAATCACGTCAATTAAATCATTTAAATAGTACAAGAAATTACATGAATTTAGCACCAATTCATATCAAAGTATATCTGAATTTGAAGTTTAATGAAAATTCGTGCATTAGTTCTTGAGATAGAGCTACAGCGGAAATTCTGAAAAATGTAGCATAGCAGCGCCACCTGTTGAGCGATTTACACCAAAAATAAACAGCACTAAATGATTTCAAGGTATACCTGAATCTGAAGTTTGTTGAAAATCTAAGCGTTAGTTCTTGAGAGAAAGCTATTGCGAAAATCGCAAAATACAGCATAGC
This sequence comes from Maratus speciosus, assembly GCA_963932465.1. Taxonomy (NCBI): domain Eukaryota; kingdom Metazoa; phylum Arthropoda; class Arachnida; order Araneae; family Salticidae; genus Maratus; species Maratus speciosus. The sequence goes on from OZ010788.1 coordinate 150,634,385, forward strand.
AGCGCCACCTGCAGAGCGATTTACACCAAACATTAAGCAGCACTAATTTACACGTCAATTCATGTCAAGGACTAACTAAATCTGAAGTTTGACGAAAATCCGTGCAATAGTTCTTGAGATACAGCTCTTGCGAAAATCGTGAAAATGCAGCACAGCAGCGCCACCTGTTGGGCGATTTTCACAAAAACGTAATCAGCACCAAACTATATCTTGAGCTAACTGAATCTGAAGTTTTATGAAAATCCTTGCAGTAGTTCTTGAGATATAGCCATTGCAGAAATCGTGAAAAATGCCGCATAGCAGCGCCACCTGTTGGGCGATTTTCACCAAAAACTAATCAGGCCCAGTTTATATCAAGGTCTAACTAAATATAAAGTTTTGTGAAATTCCGTGCAATAGTTCTTGAGATAGAGCGCAAAAGTTTTGTCACATACAGACTCACAGGCAGAGTGACAGATAGATTCACAGACAGACATTTTCTAAAAACCATCAAATCGTGTTCTGGGCATTCTAAAACGTATAAATCCGTCGAAAACCGGAAGTCGAAATTTTTCACGAATCCAATACTTTCTTCTTGTAAAGATAGAAGAAATTAAAAATAACATTCAAGTAACAGTGAGTTTAAGTTAAATAAGTTTAACTGTTTAATTCTGTTGTAGTATTCAAAATAAACGTATTCATTAGATTTCAGTAAATAACATCAGGACCCAATTAAACTTCGAAGTAAGAGGAATTACAATGCCATTTCAGGACCTTCCTTATGGATAAGCTTTTCTAAATTCCACATATTACATGGAAACTCTTCAGTGTTACAAATATTATTCCTAGGACAGACATGACATCAGAACGGCCGGCAATTTTACACAAGTTTTTGAAAACTACTTTATATCAGAAATTTTATTAAAAATTGGTTACTTCTTTGTTATAGGGGCCCACACAATTATGATTATGACAAGTTGCAGCCAATTTCGCCTACGTCGTAACCAGGATCGTGAAGCACACACGTATAATAACATATAATACCATTTCATTAAATCGTATACGATAGTTTAATAGTTTTTACCTTATTTCAAGTCTGTAATTTATTTATTTTTAAGAATTCTAAATTGTTTAATATATGAACTTAAAAAAAAAATTTAAACAAAGTTTGAATAGACATGACCGCAAAAAGCCTCAAATCCGCAAAACACTTGGAACCAAACTGTTTACATTAGTGGTCTTCTACTGTACACAGTTTTTCATAAATGTGTTACATTCTTAAAATGTGTCATTTTCATCTATCACTGTGGAACAAGCGAGGAAAAGTCATATTCTTGCACATGAGTTGTATATATCTTTATATCTAAATTTCCGCCATTTTTGACGGGCTACCTTTCTAGTATAGTATATTTTAATAAATTCATTTGCTTGAGCTTTCTAGATGCGTAAAAAAAAGCATTGAATTTTTCATGATCGAGGTCGTTTCCCACGCCAAATTAATGTATTATAAGGGATATTTTTTGGAAAAAATATGAATTGCACTAAAAAAAATTTGGCGTTCTTTTCAACATGACCATTGAATGCTTATAAAAAAGTGTTTTTTTCTGGTACTTCGTTATTCCGTCGACCACTTTCCATAAACTATACTATCGCCAAACTATTCGCCAGACTCTAACCCCCAAGAAGCAAATAGAAGAATGTCGTAGATAAAACCTTTTAAAAAAAATATGCAGTGGGAATATTCTCTATACCCGCTGGCATAGACGCCGGGAATATTCTCTATGCCCGCTGGCACAGATCGGAAATATTCTCTAGGCCCGCTGCCATAGACCGGGAATATTCTCTATGCCCGCTGATATAGACGCCACCGCTGATAAGCTTCTTAGCGTTACCCAGGATGCGCCACGTGGAGGCGAGCTTATCATTGCACCCCTTGAATTCTTTCGCCGCTTCCAGGATCGAACCAGGGTCCTTCTGTATGGAAGGTTCGTGTGCTGACCACTGGACCATAGGCGGCGATGACCAACTCTTTCAAAAAACTTATATATCTATTATACATGTAATGCATCTCCATACCTATAAGGGGGTTACCATAGGAGGAACCCTGTTCTGTCGCCAAATACCGCCAAGTTTGTCGCCAACTTGGCGGTATATCGCCAAATTTGGCGACCAAAATTTGTCGCCAAAAGTGACGCCAACTTAGCGATATCCCTAATATTTCGCCAAATTCCCAAAAATTTCCATTGTAAAACAATAGGGTTTATTTGCTTGTAGAAAATCAAAAAATTGAGATATTTTAATGGAACAAAAACTAATATTAGCTTACGGGATTATATTAATTATATTTAAAAGAGTCCAAGTAAATTAAATTAGGAATAATAGTAACATTATACAATATTTAGCATGATTTCACAAATATAAATTTTAAGGGAGACCAAACTGGTCGCCAAGGGCGGCCAGTTTAGTGTATATATGTATGTCAACTGTAAAAAAAATGTATTTTTATGAATTGCAAGACTCTACCATCAGAAAATTTTATACGATAGAGTGCATTTGATTGGAAAACAGTGTATTTGATTATAATCATTAAAATTCAGGAAATTTCCGTGACTTATCATCATTACATTAACTTTTCCGGTGTATACCCGTATCATGAAGTTAGAGAAAGGGGTGATCAAAAGGTGTCTTGCATTGCATATTTAATCATTTGTTTCCGCATCAACGAAGAAATCCGTAATCCGTTAATAAAACTAAACTGACACTTATTAGTCAATTATAAATCATTGGATTCAAATTTTTTACATAAAACTTTAATTAAGATGAAATTAATGTTGTGTAACACAAAGACAGAGCATAACTTTAGCATATGGGTGGGATGGCCTCGTAAATTAAAAGGTTTTTTAGAGTTGCAGCCTACAACATAAGTCTCTAGCCAAAAGAGTTGAACAGAAGTACGCTTACTAGAAAACATAAATTCTGCTTTTTCAGAATTTAGTGTCGCCCCCGATGATAAAAAATATAGATATGTAATGAATATAGATAATACAATTTTTCAGTTTGAAGGCTTAAAACACACGCTTTTATTTTATATAAAATGACGTCATTCGCATCCTCTGAAGAATTCCTAATTTACGATCCAGTCTTAAACAACATCTTGCAGACTATTCATATGACGTCACAATCGTTGAATAATAAAATGGAATACTTGTGTTGCCAAAATTAAACAAATGACGCAAAAAACAACAAAAAAATTAATATCTCAAAAATAAATTTAGATGCAGTTTTCAGACAAATTGCAATAAAAAGTACTTTTTTCCCCAATACGACGGTATAAAAACTGAAAATATGCGATGCTTAGAAGTTAAAAAAATTGTAGTAGAGTATTTAACAGTACAATGATACATCTGCTTTGTTTTACGGCTGGCTTATACAACGGAACGTTATTTTCTAGAGACGACACTTTATTAGATGGAGAAAGAAGTAGCATACTAGGGGGTTAAAAAACAAGAAATTTGAAAAAGCTTTGTAACTGATAACAAACTTTCAAAATAGACAAAAAGAATGTCATAAATCTTCTTACTTACCATTTCTGTCAGAGGTAAGTTCTCGCTTGCTTCCGATGTTCGTTCTGCCGGATTTTGATTTACACCTAATTCTACTAACAACTGACTCAACTAAAATAAGACATCACTCGGTTAATCTTCAATACTTATATACAAATATATTACAAAATATATACAGGATTATAGGACTTTAACATTTAAAAGGCTTTAACTTCAATCGAATCATCACGGAGGCGCAACTCCGTTCACAAAAACAAAACATTATTCTAAAGTTTTTTCAGTTCGGTTCAGTTCACTTAGACGTAAAAGTTTTTAAATTCAGGTGTCACTGTTACTGCAAAGGGATACAGAGGGAGCTGTCCGCGACATACTCCACCCGTTGAGTTTTGCCAGGTCAAACTCAACCACAGTCGTGGACAAGTTCAGGAGGTCCAACCGTTTTGGGGTTCATATCACCCGTCCAAATTTAGACATTCTAGGAGAATCCTTTTTAACAGAACCAGGAGAATCTTTAAGGTGAGCAGACTCGATGGTTTTCGGAGAAAAGTCATTTTCCTGGAAATTCGCTTCCATCGGATACAACCTTTGTACTGGTCGAAGCAACTCACCAAACTTAGTTCGTAACTTTGCCAATCGTACTATGCCGTCTTTACCTGGAAACAACTGGATGACTTTTCCTAGAGGCCAATTCATTCTTTTTTCTTTTGTATTAATTATAACAATATCTCCAATTGAGAGTTCGGGATACCAGTTTGACTTTTTACGATAATTTTTCAGCTGTCCCAAATATTCTAGTCGGAAATGTTTTCTCAAATCTTCACCAATTTTCATCCGATATTCATATCTTCTTTGAAGATAACGTGCATCTATATTGTCCAGATCAGGAACACCACCTTCTTTAATTTCACGAAGAAACATGGCAGGGGTTAAGGGTTCTAATTCAAGATCTTCAGATATGTATGTTAACAGTCTGGAGTTTACAACATTTTCACAATCGCAAAGAATAGTATTAATTTCTTCATATTTCAATGATGCAGACATTGGAGTCTCTGACAACTTCCTTTTGGATAATTTATAATCATCTTTAGAATTAGCATTCAAACGAGTTGGTGTATTGGCTTGACTACTAGTGGCACTGTTATCTGAACCATTTTTATTAGCTTGTTTCTGCATGAAAATAGCATGAATTTTTGTATCATCGAAGTCAGAATCAGATGTGGCTGATGAAGATTCACCAGATGAATATTTGCCTTCTTTATTCTTGCTCTTGGTTTTTTGCTGTTCTTCTTTTTTCTCTTGTTCTTTATCCTCTTCATTCTCTTGATTTTACTCTTCTTCTTCTTCCTCATCTGAATTGAATAACTTCATCAAAGCTTCTTCATCTTCTACTCCTTTTAATTCTCTGTTAGTCTTCTCTTCAGCTAGTTCTGGTTCAGACTCAGAAGAATCTGTCATGTAATCCACTTCTCTATCATCAAAGTCACCTTCATCACCTGGTGTTTTCTTTTTCTTCTTCTTTTCTTTGCCTTTTTTAGCTGACTTAGGAGAAGAATCTTCTTCATCATGCTTTTCATCTTCTGATACACTAGAATCTTTAGCCCAATCATCCATATCAGAAATTTTAAAATCCTTAGACTGCTTCTTTTCTCTCTTTTTGCTGCTTTGTTTTTCACCATCTTCTTCTTCTTCAATAGTTTCTTTCTGGAGGCGCTTTCGAACCATAATGGAAAAGTAGTTCAAAACTTTATCTCTTCTGCCAAATTCCTCTTCAGCTTTATTTTTACATCTTAAATAAATGCATGTGGCATATGCCTTTTGGGAAGCATCACAGAATACTTGATAAGACAAATCTGTATTTGAATTAGGATTAAGCATCATATACCGGGGAATTTTCAACTCTGCCAAATTACACAAATCTTTTTTCCATTTAAGAATTTTTTTACTTATATCTTCGGGAAGAGCTTCATCCCATGTAACTTTTAGCTCCCAACACTTTTGTAGTAAGAGTTTCGGAGTCAGTGTCACACCACATGTAAAACCTATTGGATCATAAATTTTGTGTGCTTCTGATAAGATCACTCTTTTTGAAATGCATTGGTTATCGGATTCATTTATTCCTTTGATGTCGCGACTTAATGTATCTTCTTCTAAATCCCAAATGAGGCCAAGAATAGAAACCGTTTTTCTTTTATTTGAATTTTCGGACACTGAAATTTCCGAAAAAGTGTCATTACCTGCAATTTCGTTCTTCGTTGGCAAATTATAAGCCCAATCTTGCAATTCAAATTTAGCATTCACTAAAATTTCAACAGAATCACTTTTAAGTTTTCGCAGTTCTTCTTCATTATTTACACTTGTAATTAAATTGTCAACATACCAAGCTTCAGAAATTTTTTCTGCCGTTGGAGGGGACTACTGGAAGGGATTTACTGGAAATTCCGAAAACGACTCTTCTATGTCTATACATCTTAAAATGTTCCGGATTACCTTGTTTCCACCATAAGAATCTGAAAAAATCTCTATCTTTCGGATTAAGTCCTATTTGAAGAAAAACCTTTTTGATATCAGAACTTACACCGATGCATTTTTCACGAAATCTGTTGATAATTGCAGGAATAGTTTCTAGCAAATTAGGCCCCTTTTCTACCCAATCCTTTATTGACGGAAACCCCTTAATTTTCGCTGACACATCAAATACTGGTCTTATTTTTGTTGTTGTGGAATTCATTCCAATAAAGGCACGATGGGGTAAATAATGGCAGAAATTATCATATTCATTTTCAGGTACAATTTCTATAATTTTTTCTTCCTTCCAAGATTTGAAAACCGCTTCGTAATCTTCTAAGAAACCTTTGTCTTTAAAATTTTTTACTGTATTTTTTAATCTTCTCTCAGCGATCTCTACATTATTAAGGAATGGGGGATGGCCCTCTATCCAAGGTAAAAAGGCTTCAAATCTGCCTTCGTTATCCCTTTTAACCGTTGAAAGAAAATGTTGCAGTGTTTGTTCTTTCAACTCTTTTTTAGTTTCATTTTCGGATGGATCTAAAATTCCCAGAGTATCAAGATTCCACAATTCAGCAATTTTATAATGTGATACGTGCATCGAAAATATAAATGAGTTGTCAGTTTTATTTTCTACATCCAAAGGAACTTTCCCCATAACTGTCCAGCCTAAGTAAGTTTCGACACATACTAAACTACATTTTAATTTTCTTATCTTACCGGTAAGTAATTTTCCTGCAATATCCGCTCCAATAAGAATATGAATTTCAGTTGGGGATGATTCAAACAACAATTTTTCCTTCATGTGGCTAGTGTCATTCAAATATATTCTATGATCTTTAAGCTCATGTAATAGGGGTTTTATTTCTATTTGTGGTACATCGGAACAAATTTTAGTTTGATCAAAAGCCTTAAAATTACATTTATAATCACCCTTTACATTACTAAGATTCACAATAAATTGTTTATGGATTTCAGAAACCTCCGTTCCACCAAATAGACTATGGACAAAGTTGCTCTCACTTATACTTTTGTATTGCATTATTTCAGCAACAAACTTCGAAATATACGACTTTTGTGATCCAGTATCGATTAAGCACCTGACAAACTTATCTTCACTATTTCCGCAGATTTTTACAATTAAAGTTTGTAACAAAACTTTCTGTGTGTATGTTTTATTTGTTAAAGTGAAATTTATATCGTCAAGTTGTTTTTCTCATCTACTTTATTACTCTTTTCACAAATTAAAGAATTATGTTTTCCACTGTAATGTCCACATCTTATTTTTGAAAAACAATATTTTGCCAAATGATTTCCTTTTTTCATACAGAGATAACACATTCCGTTTTTTTTCAAACATGCTCGTCTTTCTGCTACGGACTTAGAACAAGCTGCAGAATTGTGCTTAACTGATTCAGCGGAATCTGCGCAAAAAATACAATGATTTATCGAAACCTTCAATGAAGCAGCAGTGGGAACTGTAAACTTATTTATTTTTCTCTCCCTCTGCACTTGCGATGGATTTTGAACGATAACCCTATCTTGTATTTGAATCGCAATTTCTCTGCATTCTATTTCTGCCCGTAGAAATTCAAGCAGTTCGTTGACTTCAAAAAGATTATCCTGAGTTTTCCGTTTGCGTTGAAATTCCAAATTTAACTCATTGAGAATTAATTTAAGCAAAATTGGCGTTAGTAACGTACCATATGTTCCGGAAGTTACTTCAAGTGAATTTAAACTTCTTATTTGAATCTCAATGTTATCATACAGCTTTCGCAATGCAAAAGTATTATTTACATTTTTAACTGTTTCTAAATTCAATAATTTTCCCATATGAGCATTTATAAATTAGGTCTTTACGACCAAAACACTTTTTGAGTAGTTCAATCGCTGCTATATAATTTTCACTAGATAGCGAAAACCCACTAATTGCACTAGAAGCAGCTCCAGTAAGGAAGGAATGCAAATAATTAAATTTATCAATGTCAGTTAAGCTATCATTTTGATGTATCGCATTATCATATTGGTTCCAAAAAGATAACCAATAAGCAGGATCTCCATTATACTTATTAATACTCAATTTCGGTAATTTAATTTTAGAATGAGAGCAAGAAGTCAAATTCTCTGTTGAAATATTTTCGTTAACCGAATTTGTTTTCTTAATAGAACGTTCAGGTTCAACTTTCGTTTTTAAAGCATACGTTAGTTTCGATTTCATAGAAATTATTTTTTCAGAATAACCTTCGGCAGTTTCAAATTCAGTTTCTAATTCGCCGTCATCATCCATTAAGTTTTGGATCTGCTCATCTAATGTTGTTAAATTATTATACTTTGAGTTTAACTGATCAATATGTTCCGTAAGAACAGGAACTTCCTGTACTGATTCTGCAAGATACAACTCACAAGTATTAATTAATTTCGTAGTCGCCGTTCTAGAAACAGTACGTTTCTTCTTTAGTTTTTCAATATCAGACATATTTAATCCGTAATTTTAAATATAATTAATTTTATAACAACTTAATATAACAACAATAATATAACTTTCAAAATATATTCAATAACTTTCAAAATAATCCTGTTTTCAAAATACGCTATCAATCAATATTATTAATATATCATCTTCAAAAGAATTAAGCATTCAAGACTTTTATTTATTTTTATGCTCAGTTCTTCATTATATTCAAGATCAAAACAAACCATCAACAATATTCTTTTCAATAGAACTAAATATTCAAAACTTTCGTCTATAAATAACTTTCATTCAATTAAGATCAAATCAAAACCGGCGTCGCTGTTCTCGGGCGCCATAAAAATATGATAACAAGCTTTCAAAATAGACAAAAAGAATGTCATAAATCTTCTACTTACCATTTCTGTCAGAGGTAAGTTCTCGCTTGCTTCCGATGTTCGTTCTGCCGGATTTTGATTTACACTTAATTCTACTAACAACTGACTCAACTAAAATAAGACATCACTTGGTTAATCTTCAATACTTATATACAAATATATTACAAAATAGATACAGGATTATAGGACTTTAACATTTAAAAGGCTTTAACTTCAATCGAATCATCAAGGAGGCGCAACTCCGTTCACAAAAACAAAACATTATTCTAAAGTTTTTTCAGTTCGGTTCAGTTCACTTAGACGTAAAAGTTTTTAAATTCAGGTGTCACTGTTACTGCAAAGGGATACAGAGGGAGCTGTCGGCGACAGTAACGTCAGTTGAAACTTCTTTATTATATGTAACTATGCATCGCAACATTTATTTCAATGGTTTTTCTCTTTTAGATCTTGTCGTCGCCGTTTAAGAATGCAATTGTTACTTTGTTCAACGAAATAGCAAATAAATCAGTAAGACGACATTAAAAATACAGATAAACGTCTAATTGAAAAATCCACCACCCCCTGAATACTAGGCCTCAGCGCTGACACAAAAATGGCGGCTGCCGAAGGCGGTTTTTTTTTCTGCGTGTGTACGTCCCTTAAATATTCGGTCCAATAATTTTTTTAAGTTTTTTCCGCTTTAATTTTCTGAGATTAAATAAGTCCGAGAAATCTTTTATAAAATACTGGTGTCTACATTTAAGGGACCGTACCTACGTTAAAAAAATCCGCCTTCGGCAGCCGCCATTTTTTTGTCCGCGGTCAGACCTAGTATTCAGGGGGCGGTGAAAAAATCACTTGGTGACGTAACAAACACGTATAACGAACCTGACGTCAAGTGAATCTGACGCTACGATCATGCAATTTTGGCGTAAAATCGTACAGTTTGGCGACAGTTCTTTTTATGGAAAGTGGTCGACATGATAGTGGAAAAGTATCCTATTTTTACTTTTATTCTTTAAAAAACAGAAAAGTGAAAGTTATTATACGCAAAACATCATTAAGTTACGCATATTTATGTCTACAGCTCATAGTCTTAACCTGTCGAAAGGGAAAAGTCTTTGGAAAATGATGTCATAGCAGTGCAAAAGTGATGACAGCTCTAAATGTTTTCAGTTTTAAAGATAAAAATGCTTGTTTTCATTTAAATATAACATCATTTATTCCGAGGAGGAGTGGTGGTAGAAGTTAATTCCGAAGCTTTCATTCGAGTACTTAAAAAAAAGATTTTAACGCAAAAAAGCCTTTGTATATAGCAAGAATTTTGAATTGTTATTGAAAAAAAAAAACTACAGTAGAACCTCGATTATCCGAAGTAATTGGGACCGACCCTCTTTCGGAAAATCGAAATTTTCGGATAATCAAGAATGCTACAATTTTAAGGCTAAGGAGAAATATATGCACTATTTCTTATTATGGTAACAAGTGCTTAATAAAAATAAAGCAATAGCAAAACAGAAACAATAATAAATAACCTGAATTTTAATTTTAAAATTAAGTACCTTTTACATATTTCACGAGGGTTTGAAACAATGTTTTGTTTGTCGCAGTTTCGATTGCCTTAGCTTTAAAGCTTTATCACGGAGTTTTTAAATATTTTCAGTTTACCAGTATCACACTCTTTCTGCTACTCCAGCCGTGCCAAACCTTTTGCAAAACATTCAAAAGCCTCAGAATTGCTAATTTGTTCGTTCCACTCCGCAGCGTACGGGAACTCAAGTTAAATTCAAAGGAATTCTAAGAAAAGTGATCAAAAATATTTATATGCACTCGTGGTTCGGAAAGGACTGCTTGCAGACAAAGGATATAATAATTAAAAAAAAAAAAATAAATAAATAAGCTTTTAAAACGGATTTTGCACACAAGAAATGTGATAGTTAAACAAAAAAAGCTTTAAAATTGGATTTCGGTTAATCGAGAGTTTCGGTTAAAAGAGTTTCGGATAAAAGAGGTTTTACTGTATTATAAGAATCAAGACTCCCTTATCATATATCAGACTTGACAATCCGGTGAAAGTCTATGGGTGAAATTGTCCCCGATAATTGCCAACTTATAAACTGACTTTGGCCCGTAAGTTACGCCACCTGGGGCATACTACTGGTAATACTACGTAAACAAATGTATAGTGAAAAATGGAAAATATTGCGTTACTGACATTAAAAAATATTTTTTGAATTCCACTAAAATAAATACGTAAAGTCAAATTATTTCGCACAATTACTTTCTGGCTTTTAAAAATGTTGAAAATGAAGATTTAAATGCAAGATTTATTGGTACTTTTTCAGTAAAGAGGCCTTTGCGTTTCTTTTCTATTTTTTTTTTTTCCTTTTAATCTTGGCGCAATTCGGGCTTCAAAAATTGAGATTTGTTGCCAAATGGATACAAACAGTTACGAAAACAAAATTGAACTGTTAGCTTGTTTTATAAGAATTTACATGCATAAATTTAATTTATAGATATTATTTTTGTTTTTTATATACAATTTACTTATTTGTATATAAAAATAGATAAATTGCTTTCTTATATTAAATAAATTGTATAAATATTGAAAAATATTGCTTCTTTATATGAAACAGTGAATAGGTTTCCAGAAAGTACGTTGCTAAATTTCGTTCTCTCGCCAAGATTGAAAAGTACCGATTTTTTATTATATAATGTAGTATTAGCAAATTTTATGTAATCTGTTCCAGAGCCAAAGTTTGTTGCAAAAAGCGCGATGCCGAAACAATGAGGTATCATTTATACGGTTTGAAAATAAAATTACTTTTGCGCCAAACTACACTTACTGTAATAAGCGGGCGTAATACTGTAATAATCCAATTGGCTGGGTCTGATTAATGAAGAATCCCAAACCAATATTTACAAACACCAAAATCGTAGCATGACAATAATTTATCTTTTCGGGTAAAAGTTGAGGGACTCGTATAAATTTAAGTGATTATTAAACTTTTTGCACAGATATCATATACGTCCCATAATGGCGCGATTTTTTTCTGTCGCCAATGTCATATACGCAGCGGGTACTTAACTGGCGCCAAAGTGTTGTTATTTTGCTTGATATGGTAACCCGGATGTTGTTGTTTATGCTGTTGATGTTTTCGCCAAATTGGCGACGGAAAAAATCGCGCCAATATGGGACGTATATAACATCTGTGCCAAATTTTTTTATGTTTCCAATTTTTTAAAGTGTTTATGGCTTCAGTCCATTTGTTTGTCCTATCCGTGTTCTAACTTTCCTAAAATACTTTGATTGTTTTTTTTTGTTTGTTTGTTTGAAATTTATATATGTTATTAAGTTTCACTGTTATTATTATTATTATTAAGGCTGCTAATTGCAAGATTCGTGCTTAGATAAATTTTAGTACATTATGAAGTGCACTGAACTTCTATAAATCATATACAGACGTACATTTCTCATATACACAGTAAAAAAAATAACACATGTAAGTTACAACAAGGATATTAATTATGCGCCAAGATATGCCAATTGGCTGTGGACCCGATTATGAAACTTTTCATGGATTAATACATACAAAATTTATATGAAAAAAAAAAAAGTGAAGCTTGCTCTTAAAGTATGTTAAGCTGAAATGATCCCCCATCGCTTCAGAAATAAAACAATCATAAACAAATAAATAAATGAAAGTGCACATTTAAAAAATTGAAGAAACGATATTAAATTAATACTGTTATATGAAATTAAGGAACAGATGTCATATTCGCCCCATATTGGCGCGATTTTTTTCGGTTGCCAATTTGGCGAAAACATCACCAGCATAAACAACATAATCCGGGTTACCACATCAAACAAAATAACGACACTTTAGCGCAAGTTAAGTATCTGTTGCCTATATGATATTGGCAACAGAAAAAAATCGCGCCAATATGGGGCGAATATGACATCTGTACCGAAATTAACTGTGAAAAGAAGAAAAACAACAGTAATAAAGTAAATCACATATTTTAAATAATAAATGAGAAAAATATATTAAAATATTTAACTTTTTCGGGATCTAGGTGGTATCCATTTATTCCAAAAGTTAATGTAATATCACTGACGAATTCATTTCCTGATTATTATTATTTGCATAACGAAATTCAGCAATAAACTTTTCTTTGTTTAACAGTAAAATAAGTCCACGTTATTAAAAAAAAATGTCGAGAACGTATGAAACTTTTTAAATTAGCAACTATCATTTGTAAACTACAAATATTCAGCATATCGTAAAGAAAGTGCGAAAACAGATATGGAAAACAAATTAAAAAATATTTCTATTTCTCAGGTTAGATGGCGCTAGTAGCAGGAGAACCATGTGGTTTCAAACCACGTGTATAGCGGTCAAAGGAAACTTAGCGATTGTCGATTGTCAAGTCTGATATATGATAAGGAAGTCTTGATAAGAATCCTCTAATATGATTGAATATGCGATTGATCTGAATATGCGATCATCTCAGGCACATCTGAGTACCATTCTCCATGTTTTATAAAAATTTAAATGATTATTCTTCAACAATCGTTGTCCAAGTCAATAATTGGTGACAAAAATAAGCTAGTTCGGAGATATGTGATAAGTTTGGCAAAAAATTTGTCTTTAAAAAAAAAAAAGAAAAAATTGCAACTAATTTTGCACCGAGGTATATCGCAAAGGAATCAAACTTTAGCGGTGTTTGTAATGATATGGTAGTGATTTTAAATATAACAAAAGTATAAACGCAGTAATCTATCAGGAAATATTAGCATATTTATAAAATGTTTATGAAAATATTTATGTTCACGAAATCAACGTTTGGTAAAATCATTTAATTTCTTCTAGCTAGTTTAAATAATTTTTACCGTATTTTTGACCTACATAGTCTGTTATCTCGATTTAGTGAACCCAGGCCGTTAGTGGCATCTTCAAGATAATTTTTTATTGTGTTTACTAGCAGGCTATGCCTGCTACGCTGGTCCTATTTTTCCATCTGGAATCAAAGAAATATATCTGCGGTAATGTATTTTCTGATTTAGAGAAACGATGTAAACGATGTGTCATTGCAGTATTATATTTACTAATGTGTTGGGACAAAATTTGAGCTATTAAGCATCAACTACTATTTTAGTTGATCAATTACAGTTTGATTTAGCAGGAAAATGAAGCCGTTATGGCAACAGAAATCAAAATGTCCTTTAACAGCTACACTACTGAAATGAAGTTCATTAGAATGATTGCAGAGATTGTCCGTCGCATCGAAATAATGTTCAGGTGATTCATTCTCATTTGTTATCTTTTAAATTCCGAGCTTCTCGGTTTTGCGGCATGTCTGATTCTGGTAGTTTAAATGCTATATCACTCTATGTTCTGTTATATTTCGTAAAACGCCGTTCTGCCACAGATTTTCATATTTCCATTTTAGCAGAAAAAAATGCAGTTAAAACTGTAATATCAGTAAATAATACTGTAGCTTCCATCATCAGTTTAAATGCAGTACTCTTTTTAATACGAAAACCTCTCTCAAAAAAAAAAAAAAAACTTTTAATTCATGAAATTCTTAAAAAAGGTAATCTTTAATAATCGGGTTCAAAGAATTAAGAAATTTCCAAATAATCCTATAACTAAGCGTTGTAGAACAATGTATTGTATACCTAACCCCAAAAACTAACATTGTAATTTCTATCAACATAATATGAACTGTTCAGTTGAAATACAAATGAATATGGTAAAAGATGATATAATTTTCTGTAATGGAATACATCATGATGGTGCTGCTTCAAACAAAAACGATGCTTTCAATCATATTTAATACGCCAATTTGCGAGATATCCACAGCTACGAAATATTAGCCCGAAATGCTATGAACGGTAGTACTTGATTATCCCGTCAACCAAAACCTCTCGCCAAACTGTAAGATTAAATGTCAATAATGGATGATCGTACATGCCACATTCACTTGACATTAAACGCGATACACGTGTTTGTAACGTCATCAAGACTTTTTAATTCTATGTTTTATATGCATTTTTATTAATGTTTTACCAATTTATTTGTTCTTTCGCATTTAAAATTACTGCAAATTTTGACTTTTTTTTCTTCAATTCTCTATCTAACGTTTACATGCATTTTTTAGCTATATCCGTCAACATTGTTTGACTAAATAGAGAGCATTAGGATCGTTACAATTTTCCGTTATCATTGAAATTTATTGTGGTTTTTAATAAATTTAATTGTTACATTTAAGTTACTTGAGTTTTATTCACAAGTACAATATCTTAAAATTATCTCTTTATTGTTTATAGTTTAATTCAATAATTATGCATTTAAATACGTAAACTATTAGCATTCTTTTATCATAAATCATCTAAATAAATCAAATTTTATATTTGGTATGTTGCTATGCCATATGTGAACATCATTATTAAAGTAAACCTATTCTTTAGTAATTTTTTTAATTTGAATTCATTAATTTTCCCATCTTAAAATTTTAGAATGGCAGCATTCTTCCATTTGTATAATTTGGCTAAATAGCTTGGCGAAATTGGTCGGCGCGATAATCAACTAGTACCTAATAAACAGACGATTTAAACTTTCTTTTAGGAAGCATATTTTTTCCCCCAAAATAGCAATATTTATGCAAATGATATTAATACATAATTGCATAAATATCCGTAAGAATAATCTTGAATTCCGAATTCCAGAGATGTTAATACTAACATAAAACTAAAAAATTTTAAAGAAAAGAAAAAGCAAAATAAAGGGCAGGAGAGATTGTATATTTTGAGAAGAGTTCCGTATTTTGTCTCGGTTGGAGCGATTGGCGAAGGAATCCAAAATGGCACCAATAGGCCGATTTGGCATCTTTGGCCAAAATTTTCACGATGGCGAAAAAAACATGTTTTTTGAATATTTATAAATATTTATTTTTAAATTGAAAATAGTATATATATGTATTAGTTTATGTATATTTGCATAATATTGCATATACAGAAAAATATCGTTTAAAAAATCTCCGGAAAATTATAAATTAAAAAATGTATATATTAAAAAAATTAATTATAAAAAAGTATTCAAAATTATTACTTATCCACCAGTAGCATTCAAGTAATAAAAAAAGCAATCCCAAATGCTAGAGATCGCAACAACCACATCGAAAAATTCATCGCCAAAAAATACTCGCCATAAAAACGAGAACATGATTTGGAACTGTTCCTTATATTTATATCAAACTGGTTTAGAAGTTTAAAATTTTTAACCAAGGATATTGAGCTATGTTGTTGCCAAGATGAAAGAAATTCATTTTTAGAAACATCTGCTCCCGCATAAGAGAAAAAAAAAAGCAAATTTTATTACCTAAAATCATAATTATATATATTCGAATTCGCGAATAACGGCCCAAACTTCTCAATTTTTCACTCTCAACCAGATTGTTCATTACTGTATTGAGTGTGCCAATGTGCAAACTGATTAAGTAAAAAACACAAATTTCTAAATAATCACTAATTGTGAAATCGGTTCATCTTTTGTAATAGGATTCATCCTGAAGCATTCTCTTCAAACATGAAAAATGTTCCAATAACATAATTTATACGCCAATTGGGTGGGGTGCTCAATTACGGAAGATTTTTCAAAAATCCTGTAATCACCTATCAGAAAAATGAGGGTGTATACGCAGTTATACTAAAAAGTAATGAAGTAAAAAAATATATATATATGTATATTTCACCATTAATTTTTTTTAAATAATGCGTAATTGCACAAATCTCCGTAAGAATAATTCTAAGTCCCCTTACTTTCGTTTTTTTTTTTTTATTATTATTATAGTTCAAATAAAATTACAAACAGTTTTCCCATGCTGTTCGTATTTTTTGCTAAATAATATATCCGTTTTAATTCCTCAATAATAATAATAGCCTAAGTCATGTGACTGTCATCAATAGTTCCGGGCTGACCGCTTCGCTTTTTATATGCCAGGTGACCATTTTTTACATTTTTAATTTTTCGTGTGGTAAATTAAAACAACGCTTTGATATTGAAATTAAAAGTCATGGTTTTTGGTATTATTTATTATTTTTCTTTTCTTTTTCTTAAAAAGGTGAAAGAAAAAGTGACTGTCATGAATTTCAAATTAAAATTATGTATTTTAAATAAAATGAGTGAAATTATTATATTTTAGATGAATTTAATGAAATATGAAAAAATGCGATTGGAAAGACAATGTTTGATGATTTATCACTTGCGCCTGGCTAGCATATTAGTTATACCGTCGCCCAATTTCGCCAAATTATATAAATTGCCAAACCACTCGCCAAATTACACAAATTGACATAATTTTTATTTTAAATAGCGAAAGAACAAATAAATTAGTATAACATTAATAAAAATACAAATAAAACGTCGAAATAAAAATAACTTGATGACGTAAACACGTGTAACTTGCTTAAAAACAAGCGAATATGACATTTACGATCAGCCATTATTGATATTTAATCTTATAGTTTGGCGATATATTTTTGGTCAACGGGATAACCAAGTAGTACCCATAAAAATGCGGAGTTCTTGATTTCTGTACTAGAAACTTCTGATTTGGCGAAGTATTGAGAAAGTAAATTAAATTTTAGATAAAAGTAACATGGTACAATGCTTAGCACACATCTAACGGAGACCAAACTGGTCACCAAGGGCGGCTAGTTCCTCAATAATAGCTTAATATATCGCCGCCAAGATGAGAAACAATAACCAACAGCAACCTTTGCGCCCGAAAAAAAAAAAAAGAGAAACACCAAATTTTAATTGAATAACAATAATAATAATAATAATAATAATAAAAAGAAAAGCAATTTAACAAATTACAACGACCATTTGGAAAACGATTTTTTCAAAGACTAAAATTTAAGACATAACAAATCGCACCGAGTTGATCCTACATTACGTACGCCATGAATTAAATATTAATAGTGTTATTACACGTAAAAATTCCAAGCGATGGAAAAGCCTTTTCCAGAACAGCCAATGAAATGCTTGGATAATACATAAGTCTCAGGAAATCTGACGAGCCATGAGGCGACTTTTGCATGGAGACGCCTGGAATTTTAAGGGACTTTGATTCCTCGTGTCAACGTCATTGGCTGTTCGGGAAAAGGCTTTTCCATCGTCAGATTTCCAAGAAATCTGACGGCCAATTTTAAATGAAATTTATTTCTTAAACTTCTAAACATCCCACACTATTACTTTTTACACCGTCATATAGAGAAAAAAATGTACTTTTAAATGAAATTTGTTTGAAAGCTGTATCTCAATTTGTTTCTGAGTTATTAATTTTTTTTTTAGTTTTTATTACTTTTTTGTCATAGTGGCAACAGAAGGTATCCATCGTTGTTAAATGCAAAGGGAAATACAGATTACTGTATAGACCAATCAGAACACGAATAAAATGCGGATTAAACCAATAAAAACCTTCAGATATGCTTTTGATTTCCTACCCTGACAGAGAACAATAACCATTTTTCCAAATGGTTAATAAAAACCTTCAGATATGCTTTTGATTTCCTACCCTAACAGAGAACAATAACCATTTTTCCAAATGGTTAAAAAAAAATCGATCAAGCTATTAAAATAAGATTTACTTTCATTATTTTTACTGAATACTTAAATATATTAGTATAAAAAAAAAGTTGCAGAGTGTTAAACAGATAAAATGAATTATTTTAGGCTCATTTATTTGCAAAATATAGCAATACAGTATTTTAAAACCCTAAATGTGTAATGGCAAGCACCATCAAATATCAAATTTTAGCTGAAAATTTGAAATTATTATTTTTTTATACTATTTTTCCCATTATTAGACCGATATATAAATTTCAAATAATTTTTTTCATAAAAATAGAAAATATCGTGCAGTGAAGGGTTAGACGTAGGGTGAAAAACCCAGTAACTTATATCTTAAGGTTTACTTCTTGTTCAAATCACTATTACAAAATTTTAAATCCATTTTATTACGTATCTTCCTTTTAGAAAAGCTAGAAGCGATCGATACATGTAAAAATTACTGTCGACAAAATTCTCAAATGTTATACATTGCAATATTAAAAATTATTTTTTTTTTTCATAAATAGCGTCAGTAACTCCAGTAACTGATACAAACCTCATTTTGAAAAACCAATAACTGACACCAACTGAGCCAGTATCTGACACTTTGCTCGCAAGGATTAAAAAAATGTTATTTTATATTTCAATGAATTTAAGCTTTAAACATACTTTAATCTTTATTATAAAAATAAAATACTTAAATCTTATTTATATATATCACACTAATGCATGTGCCCCTTTTCTCATGTTTAAAATTGTTAGTAATGCAGATATCCAATAACTGACATTTTTGAACCACTAAGTGACAAATGGCGTATGGCGCTGGTAGAACAACTTAAATTTTAATGCGTTGACTACGAGATAAATTTAATTTATTATTATGTTTTTTGCAACAGTTCAAATAATAGATTTCAACTTCCTCTAATACACTCATGTTCAAAATTAAGATAATTTGCATATTTTGTGGAATTTCATGAAAAGTACTGAACGAAAGGTAAAACTAATGATTGGAAACAAAAATGTGGGGGAGACCGGGGAAATGGCACCACTCGGGGTTATGCCGCCACCCCGTCTAGTTTAAAAACTAACGGCAGTTGGAGATAGTGATTGCGCCTGCACTATAGCGGCCAACATTAGAAACAGTGCCTAGAGTGAGAATGGTATTTTTGTACGTCGTTCGCTTGTTCTAGTGAAAAATTTAGTTTTCATCTAGTTGCTTCTTATTTTGGAGTTTCAAATAAGTAGAGGTAAACACCTTTTCTTGAAACATTAGGTACTTAAGATAATATTACATGCATTCGCCGACATTTTGTTGCAATTTGTTGAACAAGTTCGGTTCTTCTTTCGGCTTTGCTGGAGGTTTTCCACTATATTGTTCTCTCGGGGTAATGCCGCCACTATGGCAATGGGTGACTTTTCCAATTTGAGTTAAATTGTAAGCTTAGCACATTAATAAATCTAGCTTAGGGAACATTATAATTATTCATTATTTTGATAAATTATTGCTTTCTAAACATTTTTAGTAGGTTATGTGTTTCCTAGTATCCATTTTATGTACTTACTAGTTGATTAAAGCGTGGCGTCATTACCCCGATACAGTGGCGGAATTACCCCAGTATCCTGGGTAATCCCGCCACTGTACAGAGGTTGAAAGAAATACTTTTTATGTGTGCTTACTTTACAATTATGATTACGGTTAAATTTATGCAGATACTAAAGATAATGATACAGCTTTATAATTTTCACTATTAAAAAAGAAAAAAAAATTGAGGTAAAAAAAATTTAAATTCCCTTAAGGTGTCGCCATTCCCCCAGTCTCCCCTAACTCTTTAGTGTCGGATACGTTAGCGTATGGACGGAGCGAGTAGAGCAACAGGCTTTATAAGCGAGCGTGGCAATTCCCATGTTTTGTTCGTTCGCATACCTCGCCGAAACTAAAATTATGAAAAAATTAGGGGTAGTAGAAGTTAATTTAAACCTTGCAGGAAAACTATAGCGATTACCCTAGGTGACATAATTTTTGAGAAAATCGCATTTTCAGTTACACATACATTTCGGTTTGCGGGCATTCATCAAAGCAGTTGAGGAGCGCTGTGGGTACCTATCGTCGCAGAAGTATAAAAGGATTATTGATAACGATTTTCGAAAAAATTGCTGGTAATTAGCCGAGATATTAACCCTTAAAGACACGGACGGATTGGACATATATATAAAGACACAGGCGGAGTACTCTATGCGCCATTGGCTTTTAAACCCTAGATAACAACTTTTAATGATATATTTGTGTAATGCAAATGACCAGTTACTAATTCATATATTAGTAAAGAATTAGTCAAAGAGTAAAAATGGGTGACCTCCAATGTTTGGATGATGGAATGAGGCGGCGAATCGCGCGAAGACTGGAAACAGGGCAGTTTCAATACTGGATCCATAGAGAGCAATCCTTGGCAAGGTCGTCCAAGAGTCACGACAGCCAATGAAGATCGCTATTTGCCCATTACAGCGATGGGTAAGATGACTGCAAGAATGTCTCAGCTCTCTCGTGAACTATATCTGGCCATAGGAAGCCGACTTTCAAGGCTTACTGATTGCAGAAGGCTACATGACAGAGGCCTGTTTGCAATAAGACCTGCTGCTTGTATCACGCTCACTTCTGTACACAGGAGAGCCCGTTTAGCATGGTGCAAAGATCATCGACTTTGCTCCAGTGATCAATGCTACAGTGCCTAGAATAAATAGTGTGGAAATCAGCTATCCAAACAGTGCTGAAAATGTGTATCCCTTAAAAGTGCTACGATGCTGAAATCCAAGGAGCCGATCGCAGCGACATCTGCGGAATATATTCAAATTTCAATGTAAACATAGTACTATTACAGCGTCTAAACCAAATCGTCTAGGAGTTTTTAAAAAATATCCTGCAGATGTTTCTGCGATCGACTCTTTGCATTTCAGCAACGTTTAACATTTAAGGGATCCAATATTTTAGCACTTTTTTGAGTATTACTGGAATACCTGTGTCAGGTTCTGAGAAACATCTGCTATTGGAGCTGGGGTTATATATTATTCTTTTTACTTGTATATTGTATTCATGTCGCTTGGTCTGTGTACTGGAAATTTCAAAGTAACATTCTTTTCTTATGTAAAACTTAATCCGGGCTGGTGAGTTAGACAGAGTGGGTGAAGGGAAGTAGTTATAATAGAAAGGGGTTTGCCCTGCTATTCAGGTGCCTGCCTGACATAAGGAGACAAGGATTTCACCAGAGAGGGAAAGAGCTGACATTGGAGTCAGAGTGGAAAACCCCGTTTTATGTTGTGGGAGAAGGAATGATTCAGTTAAGGCACAGAGTTGCTGGTGAGGAGTCGCTCTCTCGCAGAGTGCAGTTGGAGCCTATAGCGCAAAGTAGTAGGTTGTTCCTGCGTATAGCTCTTAGATATAGCGTAGGGTTGAGTGAAGCTCGCCGAGCTTAGAGCCCTTGTGTTGTGAGATTAAGAGTAATCTCCGGTAACGCTAATTTAACGAGTTTAGAGTGAGAGTGATATAACGTAGTTTAACAGTACACAGCCAGCATTTACTGTATTTAATTTAATGTTGAACCGGATCACCTACATCCGAGTTTTTAAGTGTAAATAGTGTTTTGTGATTTGTAAATAGTGTGTAAATAAACTGTTAATTTAGTTAATTGAACGAGTTAGTTTTCATTTAAACAATCCTCTCAGAGCGTGACCGATATCACGTAATCATATCGGTGGTGGCAGCATATAAATAGCAAAGGATTTTCTTCAAAGTTGTGCGGACTAAGAGGAAACTCCGACAAATAAATTGATGACAGCGACGGGATAGAATCGCCTGAGACCGGTGACCAGCGTGCCGTATTACAGTGTGTTAGTGCCGGAGCACCCAGTGGAATTTTTGCGTGGTAATGCCGGATCGTCGAGCGGAATTTTAGAGAGATAACAACCAAGCGTCGAGTGGAAGTACAGAGTGTGTGTGCCCTATTGTCGTTACAGTGAACCGAACGAGAGTGTTTGTGTCCTATCGTCGTTACAGCGAACCGAACTAAAGTGTTGTGTCCTATCGTCGTTACAGCGAACTGAACTAAAGTGTTGTGCCCTATCGTCGTTACAGCGAACCGAACTAATGTTTGTGCCCTATCATCGCTACAATGAATCAAATGACAGTGTGTTACAGCCCGAGTGTTGAATATCATCAAAGTGACTTTAAAGTGTGAAATATTGAGTTCATCGTGGAACTACGTGTGAGCAGCGGAGTGACCCAGCAGATAAAGTATAAGGTAAGGTGTTTTGATCATTTCTTTCTGCTGACATTCTCGAACCAAATGTATTTGTTGTATAATTAATAGTAATTTAAAATAAATTGTCTAAATCTTGATAATTTATGTGCAATCAAATAATTGTGTTCAGATAGGTACGAGATATTAACAGCCATATTTACTATTGTTTTAAGAAAAGGTCATAATAGCTTGTGCTAAAATTGATTTTCTATTTTTTCTATTTTTTTTTTTTTTTTTTTTTTTTTTTTTTTTTTTTTTACTAATAATGGTAGTGAACAAAATTAATGCATTGTGTTAATAATAGTTGGAAGAAATAATTGAATTTACTTAAATTTAAATTATTATTAAAGTAATATTTAAATGAAGCAATACTGTTTTAAGTTTGAAGAGTTGATAACAAACGAGCAATGACCATTTGCTTAGAATTTTAATTGGGGAAGTAAATTTCGAAAAAAAAATAAGGCTCACAGTGAAAAAAAAAAAAGGCTCACAAGAGAAAAAAAAAAGTGAGGCTTTTGATTTTATTTGTATTAAGTGTGAGAACCAGTGTTGAATTTGGAAATATTTTATTGAGGATAATTGTAGGAATTTATATGTGTATGTTATACAATTTTTCTTTATGTGGATGTTTCTATTGGCATCAATACTTTTATTCAATTTGCAACATATCAGTATTATTATATAAATTGTATGTTATTACCTAATTGTATAAATTAGAATCTGTATTGCACAGTAATCAAATCGAAATTATTGTTTTTACTTTTTTTTTATTGGAAGTAAATTGTGTGATATCAATAGTTGAGGAAAATCAGGTTATACAGTATGTTAAATTAGAAATATAATACATCGATTAGCTGAAAGGTATTAGTTAGTATAATAAGTGGATGTAACTGTACTAAAGTAGAAATTTATGAAATATTGATTTAGTAGGTTTAAATATTATTGTAGAGTGGTAATAGTAATCGGTGGAAAGTATGGCTTTCTTATTGAAATTAAAAAGGGTGGATCTTCAGATGATAGCCGAAGAATCGGGGGTTTAATTCACGGAAGATGATACCAGAATTCAGCTTAGGAAAAAGATAATGGACAGCGATGACTATGATGAGGGGGTTATTATGGAATTATCTAACACTATTGTTGCGGAACAACCAGATCTCGAAAAGTTAGAAAAACAGGAAAAATTAGAGCGCGAAAAGTTAGAAAAACAGGAAAAATTGGAGCAGGAAAAGTTAGAGCGCCAAAGAGAAGTGAGGTCTGAAAAATTGAGGATGGAACATGAATTAGAAATGGAGAGGCTAAGGATACAAGGTTCGAGAAATAACTCTAATGGGTCTAGGGAATCTAATAATGAAAGTAACATAGAAAAATTGATCAAAAGTGTTAAAACTCTGTCTATCAAAGTACCAGAAAGGACTGAGGGATGGAATTTATTTTTCAACAGTTTAGAAAGGGCATTCAAAACTAAAAATGTACCGGAAAACCAGCAGGCCAAAATTCTACTAAATATGTTAGGAGATAAGGCGGATAATTTGTTAATTTATACCACTAGGGAACAAATTAAGAGCTATGAAGAATTAAAGGAGTTAGTTCTAAGGGAACATGAGCCGACACCGAAGGCATGTTTGGAAAATTTTAAGAAGGCTAGGAGAAACCAGAATGAAACTCATGTATTATTTGTATCGCGTTCAATAGCAACATGGGAAAATTATTGTAAGATTAGGGGTGCGAACTCATATGAAAAGGACAATCAGTTAATAATTACTGATAAGTTATTAAACACGTTAGATGAAGAAACCACATCATATATTGGGTTAACTCAGCAGAGTAAATGATCAGAAGCTTCTAAAATTGCTAAAGAATGTGACAATTATTTTGACGCTAAACACAAGTCTTATGCGGTTACGTATAAAAGTTTTAAGGGTAAAGATAGGTATGTAAACAGTGAAAAAGTGAGACCAAGGGAGGATAGAAAATTTAGTGGTAATTGGAGGCAAAACGAGAGTAATGAGATTAATTCTTTTTCGGGTAGGAAAACTGCTTTTAAGAAACCTAGTGATGATTCAGCTCCTAGATGCTTTAAATGTGGTTTAAGAGGTCATTGCCAACGTTTTTGTAATAAAGTGGGTAATGAGGGAAATAATAATGCTAGTAAAGTGCCTGAACAGAAAGCGGGTGTAAATAAGATTGTCGTGAAAGGAAACAAAGAATTACCTAAAGGGGCTATTGTGGCGAGGATATTGGCAAATGCCGGACAGAGAACTAATGTCATTGGTGAGAAATTAAATAAACTCGAGAAAATTGAAGTTAGTGTAAATGGGCAGAAAGCGAAAGGATTGGTTGATTCAGGATGTGAAATTAGTGTTATTTATAAAGATTTGGTACCGGAAGAGAAATTAAAAGGAGCGGGTAGTATTTATTTACAGGGTTTATTTGGTGAAGCAGTTAAATCACCGTTGGTTAAATTACCATTAGCTATTCCGCAATTCGGACAAACTAATATCATTCACCAGGAAGTACTTTGCGCGGTGAGCGATAATATTAATGAGCAGGTGATTTTACATCCCGAAGTGATTAATGAGTTGTCAGGGGTCAATCGCGAGGAGCCATTACTAAAGTCCCAAGAATTAGAAAGTTCGGAAATTAGTATGGATAACTCGAGTGAAAAGAAAGATATGAGTAGCGATAATTGTAATGTTTACGCAATAGAAACGAGATCGGGAAATTTACAAGGTCAAAATGTAGAATAAACGGAAATAGGGGAAAATAATAAAGTTATCGTTAGTAATTCAGATATGTTTAAGAAATCCCAATTGGAAGGTAAAGAGTTAGAGAGAGCTTGGGAATTAGCTAAAATTGACAAACGGGTTATTATATTGAAAAGGACTTATTGTATCATAAAGATAAATTTGTAGAAGAAGCTATAGCTCAATTAGTAGTGCCTAAAGTCAAAAGAGAAAGAATCTTAAAGTCAACGCATGTGTCTAATGAGGGAGAACATCACGCGGCAAAGAAAACCTTAGAGTGAATTAGGCAATCTTTTTATTGGGAAGGTATGGCTAAAGAAGCTAAAAAGTTTTGTAAATCGTGTCTGGAATGTCAATTATCTAGAAAAGTGAAAGTGCGTGATAAAGTCTTAGTTGAGATGGCGGATGGTAGCAAAAAGCATGTATATCAAAATAAAGGAGAATTTATTGCTAAGTGTAATATAGTTAATATTGTTTTTGAAGGTGATGAAGAATTTGGAGAAGTTGGGGAAATTCCTATTTTAAACCGGAAACAAGAGGTAAAACGGGACATAGAAAGGTTCGAAATAAAAGGATTATCTAATAGTCAAGTCAAAGATATAAAGTCCATTTTGAGGGAGAATAAAGATGTATTTATGGGTCCTGTGCGACCAGCGGAAGTAGGGGAGCACCGTCTTGATTTGAAACCGGGTGTGGCAAGGAAAAAGCCAAAGTTATATAGTGTACCTGTTGCTTATAAAGAGGAAGTAGATAGGCAGATTCAGGACTTATTAGAATTAAATCTAATAGAAGTGTCAAATGCAGAAATTAGTCACCAAATTGTTTGCGTGGCGAAAAAAGACGCAACTGTTAGGCTGCGTATAGATTATAGAACTTTAAATTCAGTAACGCAGGTCCCAACATTTCCCATGAAAGATTCGCAAGAAATCATGTATACTGCGGGGGCAGCTAAATATTTATCTTCGATTGATTTATTGAGGGGTTATTGGCAGATTAAAATGGCTGAGGATTGTAAACATTTGACAGCTTTTACAACTCATAATGGGACTTATCAGTGGCGTACTATGCCTTTTGGCTTATCAGGGGCGACGGCTACTTTCTAAAAAGATATGAATGAGGTCCTTCAAGCTCATCGGAGGTATGCACAAGCATATATTGATGATGTCATCATTTTCTCCGACACTTGGGAAGAGCATTGTGAGCATGTTAGGGCTGTCACAGAAGAACTTAAAAAATAGAAATTTTACGATTAGGATGGATAAATGTAAATTTGGAGAGAAATTGACTAAGTTTTTAGGTCATGTAATTGAGGTGGAACGCATGCACCTGATGAGGGGAAAATAGGAGCAATAAGGGACTTAAAGAGTCCGAAAACTAAAAAGGAGGTTAGATCTGTTTTGGGATTAATGGGATTTTACCGATCTTATATTCCAAATTATGCAGAAATTGCCATACCTTTAACTGAACTAACTAAAGGGAAGGTTAAAAATACTGTACCACGGGAAGAAAGGGCAGAAGAAGCATTTAATACCCTTAAAGATGAGTTATGAAACGTGACGCGTTTGGCAACACCTACCGTAGGCCTGGAGTATCAGCTTCACGCCGATGCTTCAGACCTGGCAGTAGGATGTTGTCTTACTCAAAAAGATGAAAGGGGCAGTTTAAGCCGATAGCTTTTGCCAGTCAGAAATTATCAGGGGCTCAGCGTGCTTGGCCGAGTATAGAGAAAGAGGCTTGGAGTGTTCTCTTCGGGTTGCGGAAGTTTGAGAAATGGACATATGGATCTCAAATTGAGATTATAACGGATCATAATCCATTAAAATTTCTCACTGAAACAACCCCAAGGTCCCCCAAACTCACTAGATGGGCTCTTGCCTTGCAATGCTGGAACCTGAGTATTTCTCATCGTCCAAGAGCTCAACATTTGAATGCTGATGCAATTTCTAGGCTACATATGAAGAGCTGGGAAGAACAACCAGTTGCTAGGCCATCGGCATCAATGATTAAATAGTGGACAAACCTTATTTAATTTTTTTTATGTATGTATAATTGTATTTGAATCTTGTGTTTATAATAATGTATTAGCATGTGTAGTTTTTCTGTAATAATAATATTAGTACACGGTTCATTAGAGATGTCAGTAGATAATGTTCAGACACCTTGAAGTATATATGTAATAATAATAATGAAGAAACCTGCAAAGACACTATTGAACTCTTCTGTGATGTTACTATATGTTCGGGGAAAATTAGCCCCTAAATGGCATATTTTCCGCTAAGGTGGGGTATCAGGTTCTGAGAAACATCTGCTATTGGAACTGGGGTTATATATTATTCTTTTTGCTTGTATATTGTATTCATGTCGCTTGGTCTGTGTACTGGAAATTTCGAAGTAACATTTTTTTCTTATCTAAAACTTAATCCGGGCTGGTGAGTTAGACAGAGTGGGTGAAGGGAAGTAGTTATAATAGAAAGGGGTTTGTCCTGCTATTCAGGTGCCTGCCTGAGATAAGGAGACAAGGATTTCAAAAGAGATGGAAAGAGCTGACATTGGGGTCAGAGTGGGAAACCCCGTTTTATGTTGTGGGAGGAGGAATGATTCAGTTAAGGCACAGAGTTGCTGGTGAGGAGTAGCTCTCTTGCAGAGTGCAGTTGGAGCCTATTGCGCAAAGTAGTAGGTTTTTCCTGTGTATAGCTCTTAGATAGAGCGTACGGTTGAGTGAAACTCGCCGAGCTTAGAGCCCTTGTGTTGGGAGATTAAGAGTAATCTCCTGTAACGCTGATTTAACGAGTGTAGAGTGAGAGTGACATAACGTAGTTTAACAGTACACAGCCAGCATTTACTGTATTTAATTTAATGTTGAACCGGATCACCTACATCCGAGTTTTTAAGTGTAAATAGTGTTTTATGATTTGTAAATAGTGTGTAAATAAACTGTTAATTTAGTTAATTGAACGAGTTACTTTTCATTTAAACAATCCTCTCAGGGCGTGACCGATATCACGTAATCATATCGGTGGTGGCAGCATATAAATAACAAAAGATTTTCTTCAAAGTTGTGCGGACTAAGAGGAAACTCCGACAACCTGATTTCCACATTATATATTCTAGACGCTGAATCAGTAGGTACGGCTCTATTCATTGACGAGTCTCGGAACAGCCTAAACACTAATTCTCGACATATTTTCATCTGAAGAATACCAGGGGTCCTCTAACTTCCTTTCAAAGTCCAAGAAAGAGACAACTATGGCGGGGGAGTTTGATGGTCTGGGCAGGCAACATGGTGGATTGGCGCATAACCCTCCTTGTCTTTGGCAAAGGCTCTCTGACTAGTGTGAGGTGTAGGGCTGATATCTCGGTATACTTTGTTCGCTTTTTTCAGGAATGGAGCTGGCCCAATATTTCATTTTTATGGACTACAACTCCCGTCCAGATAGATCTCATCTGGTCGACGAATTTCGGGAAAGTGAGGACATTCGCTTGATGAATTGGCCAGCTATATCTCTAGACCTAAACCCTGTAGAAAATGACTGGGACGCTCTGGGGAGGACAATTGTAAGTTACTTTCCGCTTCCCAGAACCCCCCAGGGTCTGAAAACAGCGTTGATAGAGGAGTGAGACTAACTGTCAAACGAGCGCATAAACTGCCCAATTTTCAGTATGAATTCTCATTGTGAGAGCTGTATAACTGTAAGACTGGCCCATATCCCCTATTAACCCAGTTTTTGGTTCGATATTGTAAGCTCTGTTTTATACCTTCTGACGGTGATGAGTCTTACGCACGATCATGCATGTGTATTATAACTGTTGAAGGGTTATTACTTTTACATTATATCAACCTACGTACACACCTAATTTTCTTAAAATCTGCTCAGTAGTTCTGGAGATAATTGACTATATCTGAAAATTCTCTTAATTTTGAACATGGATGCATTACCAATAGTTAACACCTCTGTCGGAGACTGGTGAAATAAATTACTGGAACCAATAACTGGCACCCCCCCCCCTCCCCCATCAAGCTAAATTAAATAACTATAAACTAGAAATCATGGTCCTAATGTATCATAGGTATCCTTTAATTAAATTCTACATATAACTTTTCCTTAAAGTTTAGGATGGTTCCATTACAAATAGATTAAAATAAAGCACTACCATAATTTTAGAAATAATATAAATGTCTCAAAATGGTATTTTTTGTGTTCTCAAAAGTTCTTTCTCATTGAATATGTTCTTGGGCTACAAGTGGTGAATACATTGACTCCAAAATAAAAATAATTGTCTAAGTTACCACTAGATGGCATTACTTTTCAGAATTTTACAGGCAAATGCTTATTTAATTTTTTGCTGAAGTGTCAATTACAGGTTAGGTGTCAATAACGGGGCGTTACACTCTATACAGTGTGATTAGAAAAAAACGTTTACAAAATGACTTGGAAAACCCGATTATGCAACAAGAATAAAAATCACATATGTACATAGGGTCGCAAACCACTTATTTAGCCAAAAATACAGGGTGTTTCATCGTAACTCAATTTAGATTGACGGTAACAACTTTCAGAAAACTGAAGTATATTATAATAAAACATTTAACAGACATTCTCACCTTTGTTGTAAATGTGATAACACCAAACAAAAGTTGTAGAAGTTTGCATTATATGCGCCAGAAGTATGCATTTGACGCCCCACATTTTGGACTGTGATTATCAATTCATAAGGTACCATCGATTGCTTGAGCAACATGTTTTTCCAGATCTTTTCGTGATGTTATCACATTTAGAACAAAACAAGGTACATATCGTTGCATTTTCATTACAATGTTTTTATTTTTCTCGAAATTATTAACGTCAACCCGGGTTCAGTTAGGATGAAACACCCTGTATTTGCGACTCAATAAGTGGTTTGCGACCCTATGTTCCTATGTGATTTTTTTATTCTTGTTGAATGCCTGATTTGTCATGTCATTTTGTAAACGTTTCTTTGAATCACCCTGTGTATAACATTTTACAGACTTTGAATTGCGGTCATTCTCAGATAAAGGTAAATTTTCGCTTTTAGAAAATATTAAATTCTATTATTTTAATTCATGATTTTTAGATCTAATTAAGCCAGATTTTAAAATAGTGAGAATTTTTGCTGAGGAATAGGAGTGGCTGTTTTTTAAACGTCTAAAATTGTCATTAAAATGTCCCTGAAATCATAAATCCAAAATACCTTGATCAGGGCCCGCTTAACACTTAGGAATAGGGGAATCCCGACGTCACACAGGGGCCCCCTATTACTCTACAAATTGCTTTTTTATTTACTAAATCTCTTTTTCGTATGCTTAAATAATTATAAATTTTACCATCAAAGTGTAGAGTAAATAACATTTTTAATATTAAACTAAAACTACCTATATAAAAGTATTTTATTATATGTTTAATTGTAAATAACCAATTTATTTTGTAAATGACAAATATGGAACTATAGTTGAGAATATGTGAACTTCAAAATATTTTTTGTGATTTACAAATTGCCATATAGTAAGAAAAAAAAAGTTTCATAACAAAAAAAATGTATTTCTTACAGTGTTTGAGTTTCTTTTTTCTAAAAATTAGTTTTGAAAAGTAAAATTGGGGGCCCTTTTGTATTTCAGTGGGTAAGCACGGGCTTCATGGGCCTATTCCGTAAACAGGCCCTGACCTTGATAATACCACAGTAATGACATTTTAAACCTAGATTATGGGGTGCTCCTCAAACTTTTTTTTACAATTGATTTAGCAAAGTTAAATTATTAAATATGTATTTCAACAATAATGAACTTGGTAATGTCACATGTTAAATACGCTAACTGTAATAATTGAACCAAAGTACACTGGTGTTCAAAATTAAGGACCAATCACAGAATGCTAATTTTCAAGTACGCGAATACTCAAAAGGAAATAATATAATTCGAATAATTACTATCCCTACAGTACAGCTAGTCTATATAACATCTCATTTATGTCACACATGGTCACAAGTGTCACAGTCACTACGGTGAAGCAAAAAAATAGGAAATTCCATACATCTCATTATGAGTCTCAAATGATCACTATATGCGACTCTACTGAGACGACGTCACTGTGACTGCTGCTTTGTTATGAGTCACCATGTGACTTTATAATGTAGTTACAGTGTGACTCTCATGTGGCTATCATCTGCAGACTCAATTTCAAAGTCATCGTGAACGCTGCATTATGATAGGTTACCAGATAATGTCACATTAAAGTCACATAATGACTTTCAGGTGACAGAGGGACTACTGTGAAGTCGCCATTGCGCTCTTTTGTGAAAAGTCACCATGTGACTATAATGTGATATTATTTGATGACTTATCATAATGCAACGTTTATGATGACTTTCAAATTGTGTCTAAAAATGACAGTCACATGAGAGTCACAATGTAACTTCATTCTAAAGTCACCTGGTGACTCGTCACAAAGCAGCAGTCACACTGACGTCACAGTGGAGTAACATATAATGATCATTTGTGACTCATCATGAGACGCGTGGAATTTCCTATTTTTTGTTTCACCGTAGTGACTGTGACACTTGCGACCATGTGCGACATGAATGAAACGCTATATGGACTAGCTGTGCTGTAGGGATAGTAATTATTTGAATTATATTATTTCCTTTTGAGTATTCGCTTACTTAAAAATTAGCATTTTGTGACTGGTCCTTAATTTTGGACACCAGTGTAGTTCTAATATAGTTAATCAAAAATCGACTTTACTGCTCTCAAGAACATGTGGAACTGTACAACCAAAGAATGTTGTATCAAAATGATATCTAGTCAGGGTAAAAAATTACTGCGCGTAACGGTAATGACAATTTACGCTAGGGCAAACTTAATAAAGTATAACATTAATGGTATAATTAGGAGAAATGCTTTCAGTTTTTCCTAAAGCACCGCCCCCTGAATAAGGTCTGAGCGCTGACACAAAAATGACAGCTGCCGAAGACGGATTTTTATTTTTTTTTAAACGTAGGTACGGTCCCTTAAATGTAGAACCAGTATTTTATAAAAGATTTATCTGACTTGTTTAATCTCAGAAAAATAAAGGGGAAAAAACTTAAAAAAATTATTGGTACGAATATTTAAGGGTTTTCTCAAATCGAAAAGGACAACTTTCTGACGTAAGTTTTAATTTATTTTTGTTCGAAAATGCATGAAAGTAGCTGGTGTTGTTCAGAAACTATGTAATTGAGCTGTTTTTTCCATTTTTTCGCAAACGCAATAGATCTTTCAGAAGAGCACTCAAGAGCGGGCGAAAAACGGGTTTGTCACGTGATCGAATTCGCTTATAACTCAATAGGTAATTGATTGATCAAAAAATGAAAAAAACAGTTCCATTCCAAACCGCTTTCATGGCCAGGCTTTCCAATTTTATATCTTTCCGTTAAAAAATGAATTTATAAATATGTCAAAACGTTTTTCGCTTGTTGAGCAGAGCAGTTAAGAATAGCCTTAAGAGACGACTGTACACACGCTGAAAAAAATCCGCCTTCGGCAGCCGCCATTTTTATGTCAGCGCTCAGGCCTAGTATTAGGGGCGGTGCCTAAAGTTTCAAACGTATAAAAAATAGAGACCTGGAATATGTCTATATAATCATTGCATTTGTTCTTAATATTTCCAAATCTTAAAAACAAGGGTTCCATAAATTTTAAGGTATTAAAATTAATTTTTATTTCATATTTAAACTAGTGAACAATGTAGTGCTTGAACAGAAATGTTTACAAAAAACTTTTATTGTTGACTTGATTAATCATATTTTTTTAGCCAGGGACATAAAATTTCCAATTATCTGAGAATGGCTCATGCATGCAAAGTATAATATTATTACTTTTCTTCACAAAAAACGAAAATATTTTCTTATTTTTCATCAATTTTTCATTCGCTTCGTTTTGGAATAGAAATGATGGCATAATAAGTCAAAATCTACGAAAAACATAAATTATAGTTTTGATATCACATCCTTAAATACAGGAAATACTCTCTTCTGTGTTATAACAAAAGGGAAAGAGATTTGCAATTAAGCAAAATACGGAAGTTACTGTATAATATGGAAGAGATACAGTAGACGTTACCTCTCTAAAGAAATTCGATTGTTAAGGTGAACAGCAGTATAAATTAGTTAAACAATTAGTCTGAATTATGAAAATTTACACATCAACTTTTTTTTTTAAATTTCTTATTCTTTTTTTTTTTTTTTTTTTTTTAATCAAATATTGTATTAAAGCCTGAATTGAATCTGTACACTTCCTTCATATGAATTCAGAGTTTCATTTCTACAAAAAGTCTAGTTTTTCTAGGTAGTGGGAGGGGGTGCGGGGGATATGAGAAGAATGCTTGAGACAGATATCCCATCAATTTAAATAATGTTAATCTTCGGGAAGACCTTACTTGTCAATGGTGATTATACTGAGCGAGCCTTTTTACCGACTCTGGCGTTGTAGGATTTCCATTGAGAGATATAGCGATGAGTTTGGCGCGCAGAAAATCCTTTTTCGGATTTAATTTATATTATTTGTTTACTGCTGAAGTATATTCTTGGATTGCCAGGCTGTTTATCGTTGTTTGGAGGAATAAATTTGCGCGAGTTGAATTTACCAATTAATTTGTTTGTTTTTTTCCCGTTCCACGCAGATTTTTTTTTTTTTTTTTTTTATTCCTGAAAGAATTCCGCTTGATAATAGAGAGCCAAAATACATTTAGAATAAAATTATTAAAAAAAAAAAAAAAAAAAAAACGAAAAATCCCCTTTAGGGACGCCGGCTGTGGAGGGGCCAGGAAGGGCCACCGTCTCTGGATTTTGAAAATTAATTTTAAACGAAACTTTCTTCATTTCTGATTGTTAAAAATGAAAGATAAAAAACTTCCTTGCCTTCCTCAACCCCTACCGTAATTTTTAATTCGTTTTCTTTAATTTTCTTTTTACATTCACGTGTTTTTAATTTATCCAAATGGGATCAGAGATCCTGTGGCGGGAATTTTTTTTTTTTTTTTTTATTGTCAATTTTGTTAAATGTTGGTAGAAATCTATTTTTGAATATTTAATATTTCTTAATTGTTGTATTATTTCATTGCTTCTGAGTATGTTTAAAAATTGTCTTAAATGGAGAATTCTGTTAATTTTTTTTTATTTAGATTATTTCATACTTACATTCTGCAGCGGAAGAATGTAGACCATGAACCTCAGCCATCCAAAAAAAAAAAATAATAATAATAATAAAAATGTGCAAATGCAAACGAGATATTAGAAAAGAACCTTCCCATTGGTTTAAAATTAACTCACGTGTAAAGATCCTGTCCCTACAGGCGAAGATACTCGCGAACTAATGACATAAACCCCCTATGGGGAGGTTATTTTCTAATATCTCGTTTGCACCTCGGAATTTTTAAATATTTTTTTGCATTGGATAGCTGAGGTCTCTCTACATCGCTTTTTTTTTTTTTACTTTTTTTTTTTTTTTTTTTTTTTTTTACTTTTTTGATTTTGGTTGCAGATATTTTTTATTAAGTTACTTTCACTTTCGAAACCGGTTCTGAAAATGAAAGTGTCATTCTATGAAAATATCTGCAACCAGAATCGAAAAAGTAAAAAAAGGAGAGAAGTAGAGATAAGCCTCAGCTATCCAATGCAAAAAATAAAATAAAAATAAAAATAAAATAAAAATGTCGAAACAAGTTTTTAAAAGGAAAAAGTCCTTAATCAGAAATTTGTATTCGGGTATGGGTTAAGGGAGGGTGAAACTTTGAAACGGAAAAAGTATTTACTTTCATTTTGAAAAAAACATTCTCGATATGTATAATTTCTTGTAGCAATCAAAATAAGATATTTGTGTTGATAGTCGTGCCCCTCAATCTCTGCGCCTAGGACGACTGCCCCCCCCCCCCATTTCGCACGGCCTGATTGATTTATTTCAAGTTAAATTATAATTTTACTTATCAAATCAAATTAACTTACATTTATGCATAAAACTGTAGAATGCATTATGAATAACTGGTGAATTTGTTCTTGTTTTTTGTGTCTAAAATACTATTAAAATATTGAATTTATACTATTGTTTAAAAGACAAATTAATTTAACTTCTGATCAATTCTTTCCAAGTAAAATAAGAATAGTTTAAACTTCTGTTTGCGGAAGGATGGAAATTATATCGTGAATGTACTTAAGAAAAGCTGCATTAAAAAAAAGATTAGTTTTAATTTACACAAAAAAGAAAATTCTTGTTATTTTACATATTCTTTCCATGTGCTTCATATTTACTTGAGATGAAATTATCTAATCTACCAAAATTTTCTTACCAAAGTGATTGTCCAGTAAATTAAAGAAATAAAAATACATTCTTAGATAACAATTGCTTGTAATTAATTTACCGGAAACTAAGAAAAACTGTTCGATTTCAAATCCCTTCAAATATCATGCCTGCAAGTATCCTGTTTTTACGCTTAAAAACAAGCCCTAAAATAGAAAGTTTCCGGTTCTTGGGCAGGGAAAAATAGTTTTATGAGAACAGTCTTAAAATAAAGAGCTTCTTTTATTCGTTTTAATTTGCAAAAGAAATTTTTCTTTGTTATTTTAAATGTCTCAGCCATATGTTGGGTATGTACTTGGGGTGAAATTTTCCGAAAAATTTGAATCCAGCGAAAATTTTTCTCTATATTTAATAGTTTAAAAAAATTAACTTTTGATTGGACATCAAAAATCTACTATCTCTGATAATAAGAGGAGGCTATATCTATTGACCATCACCCCGCAGATGTCTGTTGGATGTCTAAGGTTACTAGCCATTTGCTTGCACCGCGCCAAATTCTCGCCAGAATCCTTCCTTGCAAATAAATACATTTCCTTGATTATTATAAGATATTTATCATAAAAATGAATATATGTTAAGCTCAATCGATTTTGATTAATGAGTCAATCATTTTTCATATGAAAATGTGGAAAAAAAAAGAGATTTAATATGCCATTTCTTTCAGATTCAGTACAGAACTATTTATTGTCGCGGACTTACACTCCTCTAGCATAATCTCCATTGACAAATAAGGTTTTCCCCAAGATTAGGTGTCTCTCCTTCCCTGTATACAAAAGGAATTTCAGAGTTTAAAACATTTTAGTAAGCCGCAGAAATGGTCCTCGATAGCCTTGGTGGTAGAGCTCGGGATCAGAGTATTGTGTGTTCGGAGTTTGATGCAACCGAATATCGCCGTTTATGCTAAAAGCATGTGGTGCACATTAAATTGGTCACGGGCTCAAAGTTCTCGGTAAGTGATACCGGTATTTACGTATTAGTATTAGGGACCAGTATTAACTCCTTTCCTTGATGTTTTAGTTAGCAAATGTGATTCATCTTTCAAAACTTGTGTTTAGAGAAAACCTTTTTCTGTCTCTAACCGACCTCATGCTCTCTCAAATCATCCTGTCAACCAAAAAATCCATGTTTTTCACACGTATGTAAATCGTGCTCTCAAAATTTGTTCCGACTCTGCATCCCTTAAGGATAAATTAATTACTTACAATCTGTTCCTGTCAAAAGAGGTTTCAATCCTTCTGTTATCAATAATGCTGTGAAGAAATTCAATAGACTGTCTAATTAATCTACTCATTCCAGATCTGTCAAAAGCAAACCTGATAATTTGGTTGTCCCCCCCTTCTATGTTTCAAATTGGCTAAAAGTTTTAAGCCGTTTCATTTTTAACATTATCTTTAAACCTGTCAATAAATTCAAATTTTCTTCCACTAAATCTCTTGTTCCTGATCTTCGTAAATGGGGAATTTATAATGTTCCTTCTAATGGCAGTGATTTATCTTATATTGCTCAAACTAAAAGAAATCTCGAAATCCGCTTAAAAGCGTATACAAAAGGAATTTCAGAGTTTAAAACATTTTAGTAAGCCGCAGAAATGGTCCTCGATAGCCTTGGTGGCAGAGCTCGGGATCAGAGTATTGTGTGTTCGGAGTAGTTATTAGAATTTTAGTAGTTCTCTAGTTATTTAATTAATCAAGAAATTTCTAAATCTTCTATTGCCAAGCACTTTTGGGATTCCAGCCATAGTTTTAATTTTCAAAAGGCTAAAGTTATCTTTAATGCCAATAGTATCTCTGAATTATACTAAACTAAACTCTGTAGCTATACAATCCAAGTAGGATCTGGGCCGACAGTGCCCATCACTGTTTTCTTGACCCTGGGCCCCGAGGTGCTATGCAGCATGCGTCCCGGCCAGGTGGTCAACCTAACGCGAGACCCTCGGTGTTTAGTTTCCAAGCAAGCTTGGTACTCATTTTATCGACCCCGAAGGGATGAAAGGCTAAGTGAACCTTGCCCAGTCGGGAGTCGAACTCTCGACCTGCGGTGCAGCAGTCAGATATTCTAACCACTACACCACTGGGCTTCTATCTCGGAATTATACTTTCTTGAAAATTTAGTTATTTATCTTAATCGTGAAGTTATTGTTAATGATAAATCTGATTCCACAATGCTCTCTGCAGCTTGAAAAAACCTTTTCAATACTACCACATAATTTATTTTTTGTATTAATTAATATAAGTCTTTTATTATTTCATATGTTTCCATATTTTAATATATGTGTGTGCTTTCACTTTATTACAATCTATTTTTAATTTTATCTTCATGTTTTTTTTTTTTTTTCATTTTTCTTCCTTGTTCCCCTTCTACTCTGTGTTCTTTTGCCTTGATTATACTCTTCTGCGATTGGCTGTTGTCTTCTGCTTTCCTATTAGCTGTTGATTTCTATTTTCCTATTGGCTGTTTCTTCGGCCTGTTTCCTTTCCCTTAACTCTCATTTCAGTCTTGATGCTGCTTTCATAGTAGAAACATGTCTTCTTTGCGCCTGATGAAGAAAGACTCTGATGTTTCGAAAGGTCTAGCGCATTTAAAAGTTTGTGATGGTGTTTTAAGAAGAACTTTTAGTTCTCAAGTGTATATTTCAGAATTTTAGAAGACAATTTCTAGTCGAATGGTACCCTTTCGCATCTCTTTGCAATAATTAGGTGATAAATTACGATGGGCTGGACTTTTTTTTTTTTTTTTTTTTTTTTTTTTTTTTTACCGACTGTAACTTTATTTACTATTTCTACTTTTTTAAATCAAAATTTTCGATTTTTTTTCTTTTCTATTTTTTTTTTCATTTCTTGTTTAGTTTGTTGCCCTAAAGCGGTTTAGTGATATCATAATTCCCTAAATTCGTCGTTAAGCATACTGGCGCAAGGAGCCAGAAAACAGCTTGTTACGCGCATACACTCGAAGTTTATTACGTCTCGAAAGATTGTCGAAACCGTCGAGAAACCAGGTTTTTCAAACTGGACTATCATTTTTTTTCAAGAACAAAATTCGGACGATTTTCTTCATTTAAATAAAAAAAGAATAGTTCATCGAATCGGTAATCGTTTTTTCTGGAGCCGAAAAGTGTATATTTTTCATTGATTATTTATTTCAGCTCGCAAAAGGTAAAAAAAGGCAAAAAAGTTACCTTTTTTGTCAAAAATAATTTTTTTTTTTAAACTAAATGTTGATATGGGCTCTATAGAATTAATGCTCTTTCATAATTAAGTTCAGATGCTTGTGACTGGAGAAAAGCGGTCGCCCGATTGAAAGTTCACGCAGTGCATCTGCAGGCACTTCCCGTCCTACAATGAGTATTACTTTTTGACGCACGAAAGATTGAATATATAAGTAAACTGCCAATAAATTTAATGCAAAAAGTCTGAAATTTATCTATTTTCTTTTATCTATTCATCTTTGTAGTAGAAAAACATCTTTAAAATTACGTGAATATTAGGCCAAAGATGCAGAATCTCTCCATAAGCACTCAATTTTTCATGGGCACCACCTAGTATAAAAAATAATGATAAAAAAAAAACGAAAATGAATTTGGCCCTAATAAGTGCATTTGATTCTTCTTCAGATGAGTAAAAATCCACATGCGTAGCCAAGTTAAAAGAACTTTTAAATTACTATGATGGTATTAAGAAAAGATTCTACTTTTTCGTATTAAAATTTTCATTTTTGATTTTTTTTTTTTTTTACATTCCTAAATGTGCAATGATCTCATCATGATCATGATGATCATCATCATGATCATGATTTAGGGCAATGATCTCATTGCCCTAAAGCGATTTCTCTATATTCTAATTCCTTACAATCTTTTTTACTCGTTGAACGTAGCTTTATAGTAGAACGTATAGTATATGGGTAATTTTAAAACTGTTTTACTCATAACGATGTTTTTCAAACTGGACGACCATTATTATTTTTTTAGAACTATTCGACTGATTTTCTTCATTTTTTATTTAAAGAAAAGTAATTGTTTTTTCTGGTTCTTAAGTATAATTTTCTCCGATTATTTATTTTTTTGAGCTCATAAAATATAAAAAGAAAGACAGAAAAGGGATCTGTCTTATTCAGTTGCCATTTTGTCAAAAATTAACTTTTAAAACTAAATATTGGTGTAAGCCCTACAGAATTTAATGACTTTTCATAAAAAGGCTACCAATTTCTTTTTTTCTTACAGATGCTTTTGACTGAAGAAAAACAGTCGCTCGATTGGAAGTTCATGGCTCACACCTCCAGGTACTCTTTCGTCGGACAAAACATCTTATTCAAAAAAATTACACAAAAATTGGATACTATAAATGAAATGTCAGTAAACATAATGCAAAAAGTCCAAAGTTGATATCATTTTTTCTTTGTAACAGAGGAAAAAAATCGAAAAAAAAATCGAAAAAAAATCACGTGAGTTTTAAGCCAAAGAAAAAGGACCTTAGGGCTATTCCTTAAGACCTTAAGTAAGTTTTCTTAAATCAAAAGGGTCAACTTCCTGACATAAGTTTTAATTCATTTTTGTTCGGAAACGCATGAAACTAGAAGGTGTTGTTATTCAGAAACTATGTCATCGAACTATTTTTTCCGTTTTCTTGTAAACGCAATAGATTTTTTAGAAAATACTGTCAAAGTTGGCATTTTGAACTGAACTTCCGAACGAAAGAAGAAAATACAGCAGTAAGGGGAGAAAAATACCTCAAAATAGCTTATAACTCAATAGGTAATTGATTGATCAAAAAATGAAAAACACAGTTCGATTCGAAATCGCTTCCATGGTCAGGCTTTCCAATTTTATATCTTTCCGTTAAAAAATGAATTTGTAAATGTGTCAAAACGTTTTGCGCTTGTTGAGCAGAGCAGTTGAGAACAGCCTTAAGCATTTTATATAGGGTCTGTCCATGATGTAATGAGACTGAATTTTTAAAGTTAAGCAGGAGGCCAAAGGGGTGGAGTTTTCAGGCGGTACGTGCAGTGTGTTCGGTCTAATACAGAGCCTGGAGGAAGTCAGTTGGCCACGAATCTTTGCTTCTCACGGATCGCTCGTAAAGCAGTCACGTGTTTGAAAGTGGCTTTAGGTTTTTTCAAGATGCAACGAAGTGTCGAGCAGCGATACGTCATAAAATTTTGCTTAAAACTAAACAAATCAGCTACTGAGACGCTTGCCATGTTACAAGAAGCCTTCGGGAAGGATTCTTTGTCCAAAGTTTAAGTGTTTAGGTTACACAAAGTCTTCAAAGACGGAAAAGAGGACTTCGAGGATGAACAATGGGCTGAGCATCCATCAAGTTCTCGAACTTCAGACAATGTGGCTCGCTTTTGAACTCTGATCGTCGGAAGAGTGTCAGCTAGATTGCGGAGCCGTTCAATGTAAAAAAAAAAAAAAAAAAACGGACTAAAAAACGGAAATACTACTGGCAATCTAGACGCCAGTACTATTTCCGTTTTTTTACAGAATTTTTACCCATAAATTACAGAAAATTTTCCGTTTTTAATCAGAAAAACGGAAAATTTTCTGTAATTTATGGGTAAAAATTCCGTAAAAAAACGGAAATAGTACTGGCGTCTAGATTGCCAGTAGTATTTCCGTTTTTTAGTCCGTTTTTTTTTACAGTGTTGGGACTTACAAGATCGATTGTGCCTCAAATCGTCAAGGGAAAACTTCAAATGCGGAAAAGTTGTGCTAAGCTGGTTCCAACACATTCTTCAAAGTGACTCAGTTCCTGGCAAAACACTGCCGGACTTTTTTCTATTCCCTCGGTTAAAATCCAGCTTAAGGGGTCATCGTTTTGACGATCTGGAGAACTTTCAGAAAAACTTACCGCGCGTTTTGAACAGCATTCCTGTTGAAGATTTCCAGGCTGGTATAAATGGGTGGTAGAGTGTTTGGTAACGGTTTATTAATGCAGAATGAGTCTATTTTGAAGAATATTAAGTGTCTGTAGAATTACCGAATTATCTTCAAGTAAACGAATTTAATCGAATCAGTCTCATTACTTTCTGGACATACCATGTACATCTTTTATCTGACATCACTTACTTGGTGCTTTTTAGGTGCGTTCGTAATTATATAAATACGTAGCACCTATAGTCGTCGTTCAGTCCGTCCGTCCGTCTGTCTGTCCGCATGTAACAGAGCAAAAACTACCCAACCGAATGGTCTGAAATTTCAAATATATAATTGTTGCAAAATTTTGTCGAGCCATTTCAAATTTTATGAAAATCGGATGTATAGTTTAATTACAGGGACAGTCAAAAGTTTTTCTTTACATTACGGCCAATGGGAAAAATTATTGCAAGTGCATTTTAATGATACTACAGCCTTCCGAATGATCTGAAATTTTAAAGATATAACTGTTGCAAAATTTTGTCGAGCCCTTTCAAATTTTAGGAAAATCGGATGTATAGTTTAATTACAGGGACAGTCAAAAGTTTTTCCTTACATTACGGCCAATGGGAAAAATTATTGCAAGTACATTTTAATGATATGAGAGCCTTCCGAATGGTCTGAAATTTTAAAGATATAACTGTTGCAAAATTTTGTCGAGCCCTTTCAAATTTTAGGAAAATCGGATGTATAGTTTAATTACAGGGACAGTCAAAAGTTTTTCTTTACATTACGACCAATGGGAAAAATTATTGCAAGTGCATTTTAATGATATGAGAGCCTTCCGAATGATCTGAAATTTTAAAGATATAACTGTTGCAAAATTTTGTCGAGCCCTTTCAAATTTTAGGAAAATCGGATGTATAGTTTAATTACAGGGACAGTCAAAAGTTTTTCTTTACATTACGGCCAATGGGAAAAATTATTGCAAGTGCATTTTAATGATATTACAGCCTTCCGAATGGTCTGAAATTTTAAAGATATAATTGTTGCAAAATTTTGTTGAGCTATTTCAAATTTTAGGAAAATCGGATGTATAGTTTAATTACAGGGACAGTCAAAAGTGTTCCGTTACATTACGGGGAATGGGAAAAAAATATTGGAAGTGCATTTTAATGATGTATCAGACTATGCGCTTTATGAAGTGCAAAAAATTATACATTCAGTACAATATGGGGTGCAAAAAATAATTATAAAACTAGTTATAGTACGAACGCACCTCATTTGCCACGTTTGACGAGCAATTTCCAACTTGTTTATTTTATTGTTTCTTAAACCTTGTTAAACTTACAATAAAACAAAATAAACTAAGATTTAATAACACTATTTAATATAAATTACATAGATTAGACTTACAGTCAACTTACAATCGATTAAAATCATATATATATACAAATATATATTTATATTTTTACATAAACTGACGCAACAGACGTATATACAGACGAAATAACATATATTAGGAATTTTTCATAAATTAAGTATATTGATTCGTCGCATCAATGTTTTCACATGAGTTATTCTTTTACAAAAAGTCCATGGACTGTTGGAGGCAATTGAACAGTGGGTGGTACTACGGCACGGCCTAGCTCTTTGAATGTTTTTGCATCTAGTACCAGTAGGAAATCTGGAGAATCTGGAGCAACATCAATGACGACAGATATCAAAA
This sequence comes from Maratus speciosus, assembly GCA_963932465.1. Taxonomy (NCBI): domain Eukaryota; kingdom Metazoa; phylum Arthropoda; class Arachnida; order Araneae; family Salticidae; genus Maratus; species Maratus speciosus. The sequence continues at coordinate 150,677,839 of OZ010788.1, forward strand.
TTCCTAAAAGATAATGCAATACATTATATTTAACTACATTATAGAAAAGGGACATTAGACTTTGAAAAAAGCATAAATGCCATTATTTTGTTTTTGGTGTTAAAATGTTTTAAACTAAAGTTATAAAGGGAAAAAAGCTTATAAATAGCTTTTAATCCCTTGACGGGCGGTGGGATATATTATATCCCACTTAATTTTAATCTAAATGTGCACTAGAACCTTAATTAAATTTTACTTTTATAACTGTGGTGAAAAAAAATTTGGCGATTTATCACCTATGCTAGGATATAGACAACAAATATAGTATGCCACTCCATGTCTGTGAACACGGAATATGCTAAAATTACACCGTGTAATTTTGGAATTAAAAAAAATGTACATTTTATGTTGATAGTTAAAATGACTATTTTCTTATTTCATATGTCACCCTGAAATAAAATCACAATACGTGTATTATACACAATTTCATGCTATTTGAATGCTCTTTTTGAGAACCTTCCGATAATCCGTTACATAAATGGGCCAGATTAATGAGAGATTGTTTTAACAAATCCGATAGATGCATGGAAAGTTACTGCGAACCGACTTAAATTAATCCAGTACATGCGTGGAAAAAAGTAATGAGCGTCTACTTAAATTAAACCTTTCTGATAAGAATGAATCGTAAAAATATTGCGCATGAAAGAAGCATTTTTAAATTTAAGGAAAACATATTTAATCTTATGATCTTATGCATTTTGATATTCAAAAATGTACTATTGATTTACATAGAATCGTAATTAATTTTCTTACTAATTAGAAACTGTACAAATTTTGTGGTAGTTTAACTTTAGATCCAGTGTAGCAGACGAGTGTAGCTCGTTATTTTACGAAAGCCGGTAATTTTAACGTTTTCTCGTGATTTTAACTCATTTATAAGCTCGTCATTTTAAGTGGTCTCAGGAAAATTGGAAATAATAATAATAAAAAAAACACCTTTTCAACATTTAACATCTCAAAATGTATATGATTGAAAAACACAATCTTTATTGGTGTGAAAGATATAAATATGTTCTTTCATTTCATGCATTTATAAAACTGCAAGTTGCAGAATTAGTATTTATAGGGCGCTCCAAACTGTCAGACTTTTGTCGAGCAGAAAATTGGTCTAACAGCCTACGCGCAGGATTAGAACAGCAGCAGGATTGCAACTAGAATGAAATTTTTCACGCCTAATTATACTTCAAACTGAAGTAATTATCCTGAACTTAAATAAACTTGTATTTAAAGCATTTTTATATTTTTAATATAAAGTTGCTTTAGCTGATAAAAATTTTTGAAAATTTTAACAGTATAATCTCCTAAAATAAATATTTTTTTGAGCAATAAAAATGAAATTTTAGGTTCTGTTTATACAGACTAATATAAAAAAAATATTTTTTGAAAATTTCATGAAAAAATATTCAGAAGTTTTTGTGATATCCTGCGCGTTATGCCCAAAAACGTCATTTGGAGAAAAATGACTTCAAAGTTTTGGAAACACCGATTCAGCTATTGAGGAAGTATTATTTTAAAAGCCATAACTTACGTTCCAATAGGAATTTCAAGGAAACAAGTATATCAAAATGTTCATATATCAAATAAAGATATAAGTTTAACATCTAAACAAATTAAAATTTTGAAGCTTTAAGAGTCCTGAGACTTCTTAACGCTAGGGATTAATCCAGTCCATGCTCGGAACGGTTTAATGAGAGCCTAACTAATCTGGTACAAAAGTAAAACGGATTAACTGGCTTCTACATTAATTAACCTAGTATGGAACAAATTAGTCTGATGCATGGAACAAATTAGTGACCATCTATTCTGATTAATGCGGTAAACACGTGGAACAGATTAGAGTAATCCGGTATAAAAATAAGACGGATTAACTGGCTTCTACATTAATTAACCTAGTATGTAACAAATTAGTCTGATGCATGGAACAAATTAGTGACCATCTATTCTGATTAATGCGGTAAACACATGGAACAGATTAGAGTATTCCGGTACAAAATTAAGACGGATTAACTGGCTTCTACATTAATTAACCTAGTATGGAACAAATTAGTCTGATGCATGGAACAAATTAGCGACCATCTACTGTGATTAATCCGGTAAACACATAGAACAGATTAGAGTTTATGCTAATTAGTGTGTTTCAGGCATATGATCTACCTCTACTTAATCCAGTACACATATAAATGAGCTTATTGACAGCTTTTCATTTTTGGTACAAATAAACTTACCATCATCCTCTTCAGTCGACCCAGGTCTAGGAACATAAGTGATTTCTCCGGGATACATAGTTTCTGTTTCTTTCCAAATAGTCATTTTATCGGTGATCACATCTAACTTAATGAGCTGGGAAAAAAAGCACATATAAGTACGTTTTAGAATTTTTGTTTAATTACTTATGAAAATGAATTTATAAAATCCCTAATGATACTTATTAACCCTTTCCGACCTAATGTTCATACTGGCGGATATATCAACTTTAGTTATGAGTTACTTACAAATTTTACCACTTGTTCTATTTCGAAATAGATATCAATATTTTAAAGCACACGTATCTATGTTAGTGAAGTATACGGCACATTTATCTCTGTTAGTGAAGTATACCTATAAGCACGTTGTAGGAAACAAGAAGCCATCATATCTACCAGTAACAGACGTAATGCAAGCTGCGGCAGTTTTCGTTGCACTTTTAAATTAGTAAAATAAAATTTTTAATGTGAAAATAAAAATAAATATTTTTCTTTAATATTTCGAGAATCAAGCTAAACATTATGTGTATGCCTAGGGTTTCACTCCCAGTTTTTCTCAACAGTTATCGGCACACATATACACTGCGATAAATGCTCAATAAAATTTACATAAAATATTTTTTGAACAAAAATAAGTTAATTGTTTTTTTACCTATATCTTAACTACATCGAATTGTTGAGAATATTTTAGCTATTTAAAAGGAAAATGAATGTACGAATAGGCTAAATAGTTTAAATTCTACATCACGGAATCTACGTATTATATTAAAATTGATAAAATCATATTTTCCTTTAAATTGTAACATTTTTAATTTTTTTAATTGAAAGGCCCGCGGCTTTGCGAGCATTAAAACAGAACATATACTAGTTTAAAATATTGTTATGGTGTACTTTGTGTGTTCATTAACAGGAGTTGAAAATTACATTGATATTAATAATAAAAATACTCATAATTATGAAAGGAAATCTTCATTCAAACACCTGCAACAACCTGTTTTTCAGAAAACGAATAGAAAGTTGTCTATTTATGAATTCCGTCCATTATCTACCTTACAGCTAAAGAATTTTTGAGATTGGCCAGTTAATTTCAGAATAATCTTGATTTTAGAATGTGAAAAACATGGGATGATAACTCCTGAAATTCTAATCGTTTTCGATTTATAAAAGAAGATATTTTCAAAAATTCTTTCAATTTTTTTGGTCGTCATTATAGTACACCAATAACACTTTCTATTGGCGAGCAATCATGGATCTATATTGTAAAAATAATTCGAAAACAAAAGAGAAGTCGAAAAAGGTCAACCAAAGAAATAAACTATTTGACGAATTTCTTGAGTTAATAACTTTGAATATCCACCAGATGATGCAATCCTACTAACAAAGGAACCACTTTTGGTGTTGCTCGCACCTAGCAACGAGACCTGGTATCCCTATACAGAAAAGTAAGAGATACGATAAAATTTCTCTGTTAAAATCATACTTTATATACATTTTTATACTTTTATTTTCTTATTATTATATTTTTATTTGTTTACTTCATGCCAAAAGTGAGTTAAGTCGCCAAATATGGCGCTACAATTTTTCTGCCCACTTTATTCGAAGAGTAAATGCACAGTACATATTACTAGAATTATATCGGATTGCGATTTTTTTTTTATATAATTGATAGCATAAGAAACAAATATTAATTTTTTTCTTTTTTTTTATCTATGCAGACAATAAATATATAAATAGTAAATATAATTCTATAAAAGCCTCCAAGATCACTGAAAACTATTTTTTAGCGAAATACAAACTAAGCAAACTATTTTCTTTTGAAATCGAATGGAATAACGTTTAAAATGTTTAAAATGAAATGTTGCTGGATTAAATGATCCTTTGGTAAAAGTAATTATAAAGTAAATTCATATTTTTTCACAATTTAAAAATTATTGCGGCTAATTAGGTCGGATGTCGGACATTACATTTTCTACCGAAGTCCAAAGCACTCCTCGCACAAACAATTACGACATTTGGCTAGGGTTGCCGGAAAGCTCTACTTTTGAAAAAAAAAAAAAAAAAAAAAAAAAAACGGCAAACTGTTTCCCCGCCAAAAATGTGAATATAATGTTGCAATTTTTCAAAGTCAAATTTGTGAGTTCTTGGGGGAATTTTTAATCTTTTTTCAATATTTTATACTTATTATTAACTATTTTTTATTTTTAAATGCTTTTCTTTAAAAAACTTCAATATTAATACTGCGATAAGCGGTCTCGAACATTGCATTTTCAGAAAATTATGCTGCTGTAAAATCAAGAAATATTATTTTAACAGAAAAATTTTATCGATTCTCAAACTTCGTAATATAGCGCTTTAAAATGCACCGGGTCTCAATGCTAGGTGCAAGCAACACCAAAAGTGGTTCCCTTGTAAGTGTGATAAGAACTAGCAGTGAACAAACATTAAGTATTCAAAATCCCGAAATTCTAATAGTTTTTAATATATAAAAAAAGGCCAATTAAAAAAAAAAAAAAAAATTTCTTTGTCAGTCACTAAAAACACTTCCTATTTAAGAGTATTCATGGATTAACATGTTATATATATATATATATATAAAATGGTAAACAAAGGACAACTAAAAATCCCTACCGGCTCGGCCTCCAGGCCGAGGTAGATTTCGAAGTTGAGTACTAATTTCGCCAACAAAAATAAATCAAGATTAGAGATAAAACCCACTTTAACAATTTTATCTGGCTGCTTTTGACAAATTTTTAATTTCATTTTTCTGTAAGAGCTGGTTTTATCAGAATCATATTAAAGAGATATTTAAAAAATATTTTTCTACGCTCAACAACTCGAAATTTTTTGACACAAATTCAGACTAATTTTTAAAAGTAAAAACATGAAACTTGCTGACGTGATTTTTTGAAGAGATTTATAAGCGACCTGTGTTTTTATTTTTCATTCAATTAATTAGAACATGATTTACAATTGAAGAGCTAAGTGGAAGAACATGCTAAGTAACAAAAATTACATTTGAAGAAATTTGATGTGAAAGTTTCTGTTGTCAATTTTAATGTTTTATTTTCTGTTTGATACCATGTGTTTAAAATATTAACAGGTGTGGCACTAAACTCTATCAAAAAAACTTATTCATATTTGATTTTTAAATATTAAAAAATATTAATATTATTTGCATTATTAAATATTAAAATATTAAATATTAATGAATAATCTCTTAAATCTTCAAGGCTAAATAGAAGTTTGGTATTTTAGCTTTACCATGTGATAGAATACCTGATAGCACCTTCGTCCAAAAGATCAAATCATTTTTAAGAAAATGTAGCATAACATGTTCTTCCACTCAGTTCTTCAATTATTTTCTCAATATAAATACGACCATTCGTTTTTTTGTCGTCATTTCGTTCCGTCGCAGTCTTTTTCGCTTTTAGGTTCCAGCACTATAGCTTCGGGAAATTCGGTTCAAAATGCCCAGTTTGACAGCATTTTTTGAAATATATTCTGCCTTTATATATATATATATATATATATATAAAATCGACCAATACAGCACATTATATAGTTTCTGAATAAGAGAACCTTCCAATTGGATGCGTTTGAGAGGAAAAATGAAGTTTGAAATGAGCCAGGAAATAAGCCGTTTGGATTTTATGTATAAGTTTGCAAGAGATTTGTGCAGAATTATAGAAGTTATCGTTTCCATAAAAAAGTGATATAGATAGATAGATAGACAGATAGATAGATAGGCAGACAGATAGATAGATAGATAAAGTTTTGAACTGTGGATGATTTTGAGTTCTAGGGGGATCGGCGTAGATCTGCAAAAAGTTTTCGGAAATTCCAACATAGGGAGATTGTAATAGGTAGTATTTCTTGCGAAATCTTCCTAAAAAAGGCTAATGGAAGAAATAAACCATTTAAGAGAAGGCTTTAATTTCTTTGAGTCAAAAATTTTTTTTATAGTGTATTTTTTGAATCCCTCAAATGTGTAGATTGTTATTCTAAAGCGGTTTCGTGATATATCAATTCCTGGTGGTATTTTTTCCTTATAGAATGTAACGTCGATCTTTGAATATAATACCACTCATTAAACATAATGATATTGTAAAATTTTAAACTTTTTTTTTGGAAGACTTTTTTTTTTAAACTGGACGACCATTTATCTCGAGAACTGACTGATTTCCTTCATTTTTTATTTAAAAGAAAACTAATCGTTTTTTCCTCGAGCTTACAACTGAGAAATATAAATTTCATTGATGAAACATTTTTTTGAGCTCATGAAAGGTTAAAAGAGAGAAAAGGGTAACTTTTTTTTCAAATGATAGCCAATATTTCGTCAAAAATCGACTTTTAAAACTAAATGTTGGCATAAGTTGGCAAAAATTTAATTTCCTTTTATGATATGGTGGCTAAATTTGTTTGAGATGTTTGTGAGCGGAGAAAAACTGCCCATGGCGCGCAACTGTAGTTGCACAAGACTTTTTTTGTTGTTGTTGTTTACACACACACACAAAAAAAATTAAATATATATTTTAAATGTCAGTAAATATAATGCAAAAAGTCCAAAAGTGTTATTTCTTTTCTTTGCAACCGCAAAATATAGCAAAAATTATGTAAATTTTAGACCAAAGAATTAGAATTCTCCTTAACGAATTTCTTGAGTTAATAACTTCGAATATCCATCAGATAATGAAAGAATACAAAAAAGTGATAAGAACTAACGCTGAAGAAACATTAAGTGTTTAAAAAATCCCTGCCGCCCTGGCTTGCAGGCGTAGGAAGATTTCGAGGTTAAGTATACTAATTTCACCAACAAACTAAATCATGATTAGAGATAAACCCACTTTAAAAATTTTATCTGGTCGCTTTTGACGAGTTTTTATTTTATTTTTATACAATAACTGGTTTTATTAGAATCATGTTAATGCAGTATTAAAAAATATATTTTTCCCTGCTCAACAACTCGAAATTTTCTGGCACATTGTCAGATTCATTTTTTATAGAAAAAAAAAATTAAACTTGCTGACGTGATTTTTGAAGAGATTTATAAACGGCCTGTGTTTTTACTTTTCGTTAAATTAATTAAAACTTGATTTATAAACAATTATTTTCTCAGAAGAACAGTATTTTTCGTTTCTAACACAATCGCTTCGGGAAATTTTGTTCAAAATGCCCAATTTGACATCATTTTTTGAAATATATCTTGCCTCTATCAAAAAATTGATCATCACGGTATATTATATAGTTTCTGAGTAAGAGAATCTACCAATTGGATGAGTTTGAGAGTAAAAATAAATTTAAAAAAAGTAAGAAAATAAGCAGTTTGCATTTGAATGCATCCTTTATAAGATGATTTTTTTTCTTCAACCGTTATGTATTTTTAATTTGTTTTTGCTGTAAAAATTGGTCCTATCAAAAACTTGTCTATATAAATGTTGTAGACAATATTAAGAAGATATATGATAAATTCATGGGGATTTTATATCTTGTGAAATAACGGAGTTATGGATTTTTTTTCTTCTCCAACAACCCCCCTCCCCTTTTTTTTTCGTTTTATTTATTTTTTTATTTTTAGTTATTTATTTATTTTTTTTTGCGGTACGAATTGGTCCTATCAAAAACTTGTGAATATAAAAGTTGTAGATAATATTAAGGAGATTTATAATAAAATTAATTGGATTTGATATCTTGATAATTGACGAAGTTATGAATTTTTTTCTCCCCAAAACCCTATTTTTGCGCCCATTTTTAATTTTATCAAAAATCTGTGATACATAAATTTTTGGTTCTATTTTTCGAAGTAATAAAACTTTAAACTGATTTGATATGTACAAAAATTAAGAAGTTATGGAGTTTTTTCGGTTTTCACACAACCCCTCCCTATCTCCATCCTCTTGGTCCGATTTTGCCCATTAATGAACTTGACTGAGATTTTATGCCCCTTGATTTTATGTATCAGTTTGGAAGAGATTTGTGCAGAATTGTGAAAGCTATCGTGTCCAGAAGAAAATGATATATATATATTTAGAGAGATAGAGAGGGGTTTTTTACTCACGGTGGTTTTGGGTTCTACGGGTTATGATCGGTCTAAATCTGCAAAAAAATTTCAGAAATTCCAACATAGGCGAGAATGCAATAGGTAGTATTTCATTCGAAATCTACCTAAAAACACGAAAAAATAGATCCTGAAAATTCATCTTAAGGAAGATTTATTAAAGCTTTCGAAACAATTCGGTCATGGTTTCAATTCATAGTGGATATTCACAAAAATACAAACAATTTTAAAAATGCAATTCCTCTTATCAAAATTATTTTCAAAATCAAATTATCGATTACTTTAATACAGACGCTGTAAACTTCGAAAAACAAAATTTTAAATGATGAGCTTCCTTCATCATTTCATGAGAAATAATAAAATGCAATAGTTAAAGCAGAACGATCTATAAATTTCGTACTTTAAAAAAGATATATGACGGATTTTTTATTAAACAAGATTTCTATATTATACATTTTTATTGAAAAATCCCGAGATTTGCCAAATAGATATTCAACTGTACATAAGCGGAATATTAAAAAAATACGTAAATAAATTTAAAGCATGTTATTTTTTTTTTTTTTCGCATACCACAAATTATTACTCATTAGACTGATGTTTCTAAAATTTAATTTGTAAGTATAAAGTGACTGAACTGTAGTAGCAAGTTAATTTTACTATATCTTGGCCTAAAATTTGGCTAATAATGTAATATTTTTCCTGAAACTTTACCCAATATTGAAGCGTTGACATTTTGCCAATAATGCGTTAGTATTTGACTGAAACATATTTACCCAATGTTAAGCCGATAAAACGTATATTGGGGCAGTATTGGTTTATTTGTTCATTATACATGGAATTATTTGAAATGAAACGTCAATACTGTACAAATATTGTCTTTAAATTCGAAATATTTCCAATGAAACATCAATATTGGAGTGAAATATAGAGTACATTGGCTTCCAATTAGCAAAGTTATAAATTCATTACTCTAGTTACAAGCATTATTATTTACTAGAATGGTAGCCCGTCAAAAATGACGGAAATTTAGATATAAAGATTTATACAACTCATGTGCAAGAATATGAATTTCCTAGCTTGTTCTGCAGTGATAGATGAAAATAACCCATTTAAAGAATAAAACACATTTATGAAAAACTATGTACAGTAGAAGACCACTAATCTGCACAGTTTGGTTCCAAGTGTTATGCAGATTTGAGGCTTTTTGCGGTCATGTCTATTCAATCTTTGTTTACATTTTTTTAAATTCATATATTGGACAATTTAGATTGTTAAGCCTTAAAAATAAATAAATTTTACACTTGAAGCAAGGTAAACACTATTAAATTATCGTATACGATTTCATGAAATGGTATTATATGGTATTATATGTGTGTGCTTCACGATCTTGGTTACGACGTTGGCGAAATTGGCTGCAACTTGTCATAATCCTAATAGTGTGGGCCGCTATAACAAAAAAGTAACCAGTTTTTAGCAAAACTTCTGATATAAAGTAGTTTTCAAAAACTTGTGTAAAATTGCAGGCCGTTCTCATGTTATGTCAGTCCTAAGAATAATATTTCTAACACTGAAGAGTTTCCATGTATATATGAAATTTAGAAAAGCTTCTCCAAAAGAAAGGTCCTGAAATGACATTGTAATTCCTCTAACTTCAAAGTTTAATCGGGCCCTGATGTTGTTTACTGAAATCTAATAAATACAGTTATTTTGAATATTACAACAGAATTAAACAGTTAAACTTATTTAACTTAAACCCGCCGTTACTTCCCGATGTTATTTTTTACTATTAACCCATCGCGCGTTGGTCTTTTCCCTGCCCGAAATTCGTTATCTTCCTGTAACTCATTTCCCGTTAAAGTTACGATAGCCAAATTCCGTGTAGCTGATCTTGAGTGTTCACACTCTTGTGTAGTAAAATTGCAAGTCATTCCTGCTATTTCTTAGCATTTTATCGCATTCTTAAGTTTCAATCGGTCTAAATGACCGCGTTGCGACCACTTACGTTAGTTGAATTTTTCCCCCTCGTGTTCATCCTTTCCCATTTCCGCGAAATCTGTGAGGAAGGTTTCTTCGAAGTACGGACTCTCTGTCTGTTGTTATTTCGTCTTTCTTTCCTTCTACTATTTTATTCGTTCAAAGAGTATTTTTTTTACTTTTAGAATGTGACTTAAAATTGTTTTATTATATTAGTTGTGTAGTCAGTTCGCACAAAAAAATGATGGATGGTCAACATTTTTTTTTTCATTGTCAAATATTGCGGGAATAAATTCTCAAATCGATAATTATTTAAATAAAAAAAAAAGGGAAATTCATCATCATTATTTGAAAGAACTTGCTTTCCATTTATTACCCGAACATATAAATGAAAGAAAACAGACAATAACACTGCAAAATCATTAAAAAAAAGATAAGAGAATTTTGTGGGAATCAGTAAAAAAAATTGCCGTATATCCAAAATCTGAAAAGTATCGTTTTTGTACAATAAAACAAATTCGAAAGATAAAACAATCTTCTCAGAAATGTAGTGTGTATATTTGCGAAGAACATACATATAATTTCTTTGTACAATAAGAAAAATAATGAGAATTTTATAATGTAGGTTAGAAATTACGCAAATAAAAATCTCTTTTGGATAATTCAGTGAATGTTTATACTATGATTTGAAAAAAAAATATTTTAAGTATTTTTATAAAATTTATCTATTTTTAAATTTTCATACTGTAAGTAAAAACATACTTTTTTTAACAATGCCGCAGAAATTATTATTGAAATCCAATAGAGGCTTGGGGACAGTATCTAACAAATTTAAATTTGTTGTCCTTCATCAATTGTTCAAACTATTTTTCAGAATAATGTTTTCCAGAATATGAGAGAAAATTCATTTAAATTAAATTATTTCTGCATATTTATAATTTCGGAGAAAATTTTCTTATTGTTTTTATTAATTTAATGAACGTTATTATAAAACAATAAATTATAACATTAATACCTTATTATGAAATGTACAATTGAATATTCATTTTAATTAAATAGTTTCTGTAAAATACATCCCTATTAAAATGAACCTTTCAGTGATTGTATTAATTAAAATAATTTATCCATCTTAGGATTTAAATTTACAATTGCAAATGTATTTAAATTAAATATATAATTTCAATAACTTATTTATTATTTACTTTATATGAGCGAAATTCGTATCCAGAGTTTTTATTCAAGGGCGCTGCTCCCACCCTGAAATAAGTATAAAAACTACAAATCGTGCATTTTCATTTGAAAAATGGATTTAATCACAAAATCTCGAGAGCCCCCCATCCACTCCTCTCCACCTCATAAACACACAGACACCCCACAAAATAAATAAATAAATAAAACGTAGTTACAACATTTACATTTATAATTTCGAAGTTAAGTATTTTTTACCTTTTTCTTTATTATATATATATATATATATATATATATATATATATGTGTGTGTGTGTGTGTGTGTATGTGTGTATGTGTGTGTGTGTGTAATTATACATTTTTAATAATATTTGGTTTATGTGGTATTTGTGATTTCATAATTATTGGTCATTTTCCTTATTTTTTCAATGGTATTATTGTACAGAAATTTTATATATATATATATATTGTCTTTAATTGTTTATGGCATCAAATTTGATGGTTTTTCATATGTTTTAAATGAATTAATCGTCCGCAATATGCTGGTGAATTAGTGGTATTGTATTTGATTTTCTGTTACATGTCATAGGTTCCATTTTTATTTTCAGTTTAATTGTTCAATTTAATGTCAGTGTAATATATTGATGCTAAATTTATTAATTTTATTTTATTAAATGGATATAGAGTGCCGGAGTATAAAAAAAATCTACCTGACTCTTATTCTGTCCTTCCAAAAAATAAATAAATAAATAAATAAATAAAAATACCCCTATCATGAATTTAAATTCATATTAGTAAATGTTTTCCTACTAATTATTGATTCATAGTAACATCAGAAATTCAATCAAATCATTTACTATTTACTTTTAAGTATTTATGCAAAACGAAGAAAGAGTTATTAAAAACATTTATCTAGATGCCAACTGAATATATACTTAAGCGAAATAAATAATTGCTGTAAAATGTTGTAAAATGAATAATTGCTGTAATCTTTTAAAGTTCAGTCAATATTTTCACCCTACGTTATCCGTTTTCGATCATCTGATAACACCGGCAAGTTTCCCCTTCGTTTTCGGCCTGCTGGTAACGGCGGCAAATGGACCGAACGCGACTACTAACGTTCTAAAAAATGTCGCGACTACTCTCGGGTTAAGAAAGAAAATTATTTAAATTTTTCAAATCATGCATTTATAATTTTTTTCCGTCTTTAATAACTAAATAATGAAAAAATATGCTTTTGTTATGAGCTCATAAATATGACAATAAAATAATGTAACTAAGAGACATTGCAAAATTAAATCTTTGTGATTTCAAACCATAAACAAACGATACCGCCACCATTTTACCTACTATGATGTCATTAGAATATTGTCTACTGATTGTTGGAGAACTTACTTTGTGAATGATTACCTCAATGATTTAAAAAATTTTTAAGTTTCACGATGAATGAATCACTTGTGTTTGTTCAGGTTTATGGAATGAGATATTAAGCTGTGAACCTAATTTCAACTAAAGTTATCCAAGGATATATGTATTTTTAATTGAAATTAAAAACAATGCTTTGATCTCGAAATAAAAAGTTTTAGTTTATATAATTGGTTATTTCTGTTAATTATTTATTTAGGTACTTTTCCATTATAGCGCATTTTTAAAAAAAAAGCTTGGCGCAATTCGGGCATCAGAAAGTGAGATATGTTGCCAAAATATATAAACAGCTATGAAAACAAATCTAATGAACTTTTATTTTTGTTTATATATGCACTTATATACATAAAAAAAATCGTTTCTAAATATATATGATATTTTTTTATATACAAATTACGGCACAGATTTCAGATATGAACCGGGATACCTAACTGGCGCCAAAATGGTGTTATTTTGCCTGCTATGGTAACCCGGCTATTGTTTCTTATTTATTAATATATTGTTTATTTACTTTTATTTTCTGTTTTTAATTATATAAATTGTTTTGTTCTATAGCTATTATTCAAACTTTTATTTATTTATAGTTATTTCCTTTTCAAAATGATAGCAAATAATTTAAATATATATAAGTAACTGGTATTCGAAAGCGAGATTTCTGCCAAATTGGCGTCAGAGAAAAATCGCGCCAATATGGGGCGAATATGACATCTGTGCTAAAATTACTTCTATTAAAAAATCGGTAAAAAAAGTGGGTAAAAAAAAATAATTAAAAAATGGGTAAATAGCTTTGGTACAGATGTCATATTCGCCCCATATTGGCGCGATTTTTTTCGGTTGCCAATTTGGCGAAAACATCAACAGCATAAACAACATAATCCGGGTTACCACATCAAGAACTTTGGCGCAAGTTAAGTACCTGTTGCCTATATGATATTGGCGACAGAAAAAAATCGCGCCAATATGGGGCGAATATGACATCTGTTCCATAGCTTTTTGGTACTTTTCGGTTAGCCGGGCGCCAGTGTTATATATACATATGTATGTATATCTATATATACATATATATGTATATGTACACACACACATATATATGTATACATATAGCTTCTATGTATGTATATATATACATATATATGTATATATAGATATACATACATATGTATATATAACACTGGCGCCCGGCTAACCGAAAAGTACCAGTTTTTTTACATTAAATAAGGGTACATGTTTATTATCCCGTCGACCAAATTACTGTCGCCAAATTGTAAGATTAAATGCCAATAATGGTTGACATTAAACATGATCATGTGTTTCTTACGTCATCAAGTGATTTTTAATTCAACGTTATATTTGTATTTTTATTAATGTTTTGCTAATTTAATTGATCTTTCATTGTTTAAAATAAAAATTATGTCAATTTGTATAATTTGGCGAGTGGTTTGGCGATTTATATAATTTGGCGAAACTGGTCGACGGGATAGCTAACAACTACCTAAATAAATTGCATACATATGGAAAAAATTGCTTGTGAGTATGAAGCAGTAAATAGGTTGTCAGAAAATACGTTGGCAAACTTCTTTCTCGCCAAGCAACTTTTCTCCGAAGTTTTGTACATAGGCAATGATTGCTAGAAATGCATTTTTAATTATGATATGCGCTTTTATGTTTCACTACATTTATACATACTATACTGTGTGTATAAATGCTACAGTTCATATGCAGGGCTACACAAAGGAATTCGTAAGGGTTACTGAGTATGAGAGTAAATTGCTTAAATGTGGTTTTTAAGGTAGTTATGCGTTTTTACGCTGAACTACATTTAGTTTACTAAGAAATGTTTGTAGAATATAGATAAAATAATATACAGGGTCACGCAAAGAATTGGATACATAACCGTCTGTGGATGATAATATCTGGAAATGTGATTTCAGTAGTTTTAAGAGTAGTTTAAATTAAATTTTGGCTAAATAGTGGCATGTAATAACGATACTATTGGCTATGGACTGTAACTGCTGAAATCAATTTTTAAAATTTTTTATGCGTCTTCTAAAATGTTTACTTAGTTATCTTATTTCCCCAAATAACGAAGTTTTGTTAAAGCATTCAATATGTGTTGGAAAGTGTTTCATATTATATGCTTAACGCATGATTTTTCTTTCTTCTTTAGTCTTATTTTGCATTTATTTTATTCTTAATTTTTCAGTCTTATACTGCTTTATAGAAACGTTGGCACAGTTGTCATATACGCCAATTTGGCGAAAACATCAACAGCATAAACAACAACATCCGGGCTACCATATCAAGCAAAATAACGACACTTTGCCGCCAGTTAAGTACCCGTTGTGTATATGACATTGGCGTCAGAAAAAAATCGCGTCAATATGGGGTGTATATGACATCTGTGCCGAAAATTTAATATTTAATTTTTAAACTCTTCGCTCCACACCCCTTACATATAGCACAAACTATAACACAGATAGCGAAAATAATAGACAGTTTGGTACTTTTCCACTGTAGGAACTTTGGCGTTTTTTTTTTTTAAAGCTTGGTGTAATTTGGGCATCAAAAAGTAAGATTTGGGTTCGTTTCCGTTATACGGATACCTTTGTCGCCAAGCGTAATAGATGGCGCAAAATGAAAATCACGTGAATTGAAGCATTTGAAAAATAAAAGAAAAAAACATTGTCGATACTAAAGTGAGCATTTAAAAAATATAACATTTGAAAATTCCAGACTTTTACGAACTATTTCATTAAATCACAATTATATACTTAAAATAAGTGAACAAATAACTGTTATAAAATAAAGCAATAAAATAAAACTCATATTAAACTGCTGGCATAAAATTGAAAATATCTTTTAGCATTTTGAAATAATTGGCGCATTAGCATACATTTTGGCATGGTGTCCGTATAACGGAAAAATATCGAGATTTGTTGTCAAATCATATAAACAGCTATGAAAACAAACTTGATGAGCGTGTTTGTTTGTTTTATATGTTTATTTTATATGTATATTATTGATGTTTTTATGTTCAAATCACATCTGTTTCTTTATAAAATTAGAGAAACGTCTTTTTTATATTAAATAAACCGTATAAATATTGAAAAAAAAAAATGCGTGTGTATATAAAATGAAACAGTGGATAGGTTCCCGGAAAATATGTTGCCAAATTTCCTTTTTCGCCAAGGCACCTATACTGGAAAAGTACCTAAAGCACATTAAAATCGCGCAGTTAGGAGCTCACACAGTACAGCGTCGTCTATTGGCGGTTATTTTATTAGTAGCATCGGGAGGAAGCTGTAAAGATGTACTTTAAATTCTCACTCATAGATTTTGAAAAATATTTTAAAAGAGCGGAGTTTAAATTAAATTTCGGTGACCTCCTTTATGAAAGATTAATGGTTTTAAATGGGAATTTCGCCAAATTAGCCAGCTATCACCAAGTTGACTAACATTTGGCGCTACTGTGGTAACCCTGCATTAGCTTTTTTCAACAATTACTCATTTCAATGAGGCGGTCCTACCGGAATAGTGAGGGACACACAGAGACTTGGATTTTATATAAATAGACTAGAAAGGTAGCCCGTCAAAAATGACGGAAATTTAGATATAAAGATATATACAACTCATATGCAAGAATATGAGTTTCCTCGCTTGTTCCGTAGTGATAGATGAAAATAACACATTTTAAGAACGAAACACATTTATGAAAAACTGTGTGCAGTAGAAGACCTCTAATCTGCACAGTTTGGTTCCCAGTTTTGTGCACATTTGAGGCTTTTTGCGGTCATGTCTATTCAATCTTTGTTTACATTTTTTTAAAATTCATGTATTGGACAATTTGGATTGTTAAGCCTTAAAAATAAATAAATTACACACTTGAAGTAAGGTAAAAACAATTAAATTATCGTATACGATTTCATGAAATGGTATTATATGGTATTATATGTGTGTGCTTCACGATCTTTGTTACGACGTTGGCGAAATTGGCTGCAACTTGTCATAATCCTAATAGAGTGGGCCACTATAACAAAAAAGGGTACTTTTCGGTTAGCCGGGCGCCAGTGTTTTATATACATATTTATATACAATATACATACATATATGTAAATATACATATATATTTACATATACATATGTGTGTATATATACAATATTTGTATATGTAAATATGTGTATATTTACATATATGTATGTATATAAATATGTATATAAAACACTGGCGCCCGGCTAACCGAAAAGTACCCCAAAAAGTAACCAGTTTTTAATAAAATTTCTGATAAAAAGTAGTTTTCAAAAACTTGCGTAAACTTGCAGGCTGTTCTCATGTCATGTCAGTCCTAGGAATAATATTTGCAACACTGAAGAGTTTCCATGTATATGTGGAATTTAGAAAAGCTTCTTCAAAATAAAGGTCCTGAAATGACATTGTAATTCCTCTAACTTCAAATTTTAATCGGGCCCTGATGTTATTTACCGAAATCTAATAAATAAAGTTATTTTGAATATTACAACAGAATTAAACAGTTAAACTTATTTAATTTAAACCCGCTGTTACTTCCCGATGTTATTTTTTAATATTAAGAATGAAAATTATTTAAATTTTTCAAATCATGCATTTATAATTTTTTTCCGTCTTTAATAACTAAATATTGAAAAAATATGCTTTTGTTCTGAGCTCATAAATATGACAATAAAATAATGTATCTAAGAGACATTGCAAAATTAAATCTTTGTGAATTCAAACCATAAACAAACGATACCGCCACCATTTTACCTACTATGACGTCATAAGAATATTGTCCATTGATTGTTGGAGAACTTACTTTGTGAATGATTACCTCAATGATTTAATATTTTTTACATTTCACGATGAATGAATCACTTGTTTTTGTTTAGTTTTATGGAATGAGATATTTCAACTGAAGTTATCCAAGGATATATGTATTTTTAATCGAAATTAAAAACAATGCTTTGATCTCGAAATATAAAGGACACAGATGTCATATTCGCCCCATATTGGCGCGATTTTTTTCTGACGCCAATGTCATATACGCAACGGATACTTAACTGGCGCCAAAGTGTCGTTATTTTGCTTGATGTGGTAACCGGATTATGTTGTTTATGCTGTTGATGTTTTCGCCAAATTGGCAATCCAAAAAAATCGCGCCAATATGGGGTGAATATGACATCTGTGCCATAAAAAGTTTTAGTTTGTATAATTGGTTATTTCTATTAATTATTTAGGTACTTTTCGGTTAGCCGGGAGCCAGTGTTATATTTACATACATATATACATATATATACACATATATGTACACACATATATACATATGTATGCCTATATTTATGTGTGTGTGTACATATATATATGTACATATATGTGCATATATATGTATATATGTATGTAAATATAACACTGACGCCCGCTAACCGAAAAGTACCATTATTTATTTAGGTACTTTTCTATTATAGCGCATTTAAAAAAAAAAAGCTTGGCGCAATTCGGGCATTAGAAAATGAGATGTGTTGCCAAAATATATAAACAGCTGTGAGAACAAATCTAATGAACTTTTGTTTTTGTTTATGTATGCACTTATATACATAGAAAAATCGTTTTTAAATATATATAATATTTTTTTATATACAAATTACGGCACAGATTTCAGATATGCACCGGGATCCCTAAGTGGCGTTAAAATGGTGTTATTTTGCCTGCTATGGTAACCCGGCTATTGTTTTTTATTTATTAATAAAATTGTTTATTTACTTTTTTTTATTATTATATAAACTGCTTTGTTCTACAGTTATTAATCAAACTTTTATTTATGTATAGTTATTTCCTTTTCAAAATGATAGCAAATAATTAAAAAATATATAATTGGTATTCGAAAGAACTGGAACCCAAATTGGCGTCAGAGAAAAATCACGCCAACGCCGATGCGTACATGACATCTGTGCAAAAATGTCTTCCGTTTCTTTATAAAAATGGGTAAATAGCTTTTTATATATTAAATAAATTGTATACATATATAAAAATTTGCTTGTGAGTATGAAGCAGTAAGTAGGTTGTCAGAAAATACGTTGGCAAACTTCGTTCTCGCCAAGAAACTTTTCTCCGAAGAATTGTACATAAGCGATGATTGCTTGAAATGCATTTTTAATTATGATATGTGCTTTTATGTTTCACTACATTTATGCATACTATACTGTGTGTTAAATGCAGGTTCATATGCAGGGCTACACAAAAGAATTCGTAAGGGTTACTGAATATGAGAGTAAATTGCTTAAAGGTGGTTTTTAAAGTAGTTATGCATTTTTACGCTGAACTGCATTTAGTTTACTAAGAAATGTTTGTAGAAAATAGATAAAATGATATACAGGGTCACGCAAAGAATTGGATACATAACCGTCTATGGATGATAATATCTGGAAATGTGATTTCAGTAGTTTTAAGAGATGTTTAAATTAAATTTTAGCTAAATAGTGGCATGTAATATAACGGCTCTATTGGCTAAGGACGGTAACTGCTGAAATCAATTTTTAAAATTTTTTATGTGTTTTCTAAAATGTTTACTTAGTTATCTTATTTACCTTATTTCCTTAAATAACGAAGTTTTGTTAAAGCATTCAGGATGTGTTGGAAAGTGTTTCATATTTTATGCTTAACGCATGACTTTTCTTTCTTGTTTAGTCTTATTTTGCATTTATTTTATTCTTAATTTTTTAGTCTTATACTGCTTTATATACATTTTGGTACAGATGTCATATACGACCCATATTGGCGCGATTTTTTTCCGACGCCAATTTGGCGAAAACATCAACAGCATAAACAACAACATCCGGGTTACCATATCAAGCAAAATAACGACACTTTGGCGCCAGTTAAGTACCCGTTGTGTATATGACATTGGCGTAAGAAAAAAATCGCGCCAATATGGGGCGTATATGACATCTGTGCCGAAACGTTAATATTTAATGTTTAAACACTTCGCTCCCCCCCCCCTTGCATATAATACAAACTATGACACAGATAGCGCTAAATAATAGACAGTTTGGTACTTTTCCACTATAGGGGCTTTGGCGTTTTTTAAAAAAAGCTTGGTGTAATTCGGGCATCAGAAAGTGAGATTTGGGTACTTTTCCGTTATACTGACACCATTGTCGCCAAGCGTAATAGTTGGCGCAAAATGAAAATCACGGGAATTGAAACATTTGAAAAATAAAAGAAAAAACATTGTCGATAGTAAAGTGTGCATTTGAAAAATATAACATTTGAAAATTACAGACTTTTACGAACTATTTCATTAAATCACAAATATATACTTAAAATAAGTGAACAAATAACTGTTATAAAATTAAGTAATAAAATAAAACTCATATTAAACTGCTGGCATAAAATTACAAATATCTTTTAGCATTTTGAAATAATTGGCACATTAGCATACATTTTGGCATCGTGTCCGTATAACGGAAAAGTATCGAGACTTTTTGTCAAATCATATAAACAGCTATGAAAACAAACTTGATGAGCGTTTTTGTTTGTGTTAGATATTTATTTTATATGTATATTATTGATGTTTTTTATGTACAAATTACACCTGTTTCTGTAAAAAATTAGAGAAACGGCTTTTTAATGTTAAATAAATCGTATTAATATCGAAAAAAAAATGCGTATGTATATAAAATGAAACAATGGATAGGTTCCCGGAAAATATGTTGCCAAATTTCCTTTTTCGCCAAGGCAGCTATACTGGAAAAGTACCTAAAGCACTTTAAAATCGCGCAGTTAGGAGGTCACACAGTACAGCGTCTTCTATTGGCGGTTATTTTATTAGTAGCATCGGGAGGAAGATGTAAAGATGTACTTTAAATTCTCACCCATAGATTTCGAAAAAATATCTTAAAAGAGCGGAGTTTAAATTAAATTTCAGTGACCTCCATTATCAAAGAATAATGGTTTTAAATGGGAATTTCGCCAAATTAGCCAGCTATCGCCAAGTTGGCTAACATTGGGCGCTACTGTGGTAACCCTGCATTAGTATTTTTCAACAATTGCTCCTTTCAATGAGGCGGTCCTACCGGAATCGTGAGGGACACACAGAGACTTGGATTTTATATAAATAGATTACACGCATTAACTCTCATTAAATAAAATTTTTTGCAAATTATTGAACATAAACTGTACAACAAAAAAAGAGTATTTCTATTTGAATTAATAATACCGAATTCCGGTATTTTCCAGTTTCAAAAACGCAGCATCCATACATATATCTGTACTTCCTCGTGTTGAACATGGAATAATTGATAGTAGGCATTTCGTAACCTGAAAATAAAATAAAATGCACGTAACATTCTTACATTTTATAAAGTATAAAGAAATAATTTGACAACAATGTGTAGATTCTAGCATGAAGTGTTATTAGAAATAATAAACTAGAGAGTTATATAAAAGGATAAAAAAGAATATAATCTTTCGTTAGACTCCTTTGCAATAAAAAAGTAATTGGTACGTCAAAAATTTCGAAATTTAACGAAAATTTGGATTTGGAGGTTTGTATAGATTATGCATTGTTATCGTTGCAAAATAGCTACTTCTCAAAGCGCAAGTCCGACGATACGGCTAGTTTTTTAAAAAAATATATAATTTTAATGTCCTGAAATGGCGAATTTCCATGACGTAGGTGCAAATTCTATAAATTTTACGAAGATTTGTGAACTATGTAGAGTTGTTCTATCAGCCGCACGACATTTAAAACCATATATGTTTTTTTCCTTACATACCGTCTAGCCCCGTTTTCAGAAGGAAATATATACTGGTGAAAAATGAGTAACTGGTAAAAAAAAATTCTAATGTGATTCCTATTTTTTATATTGCTGTAATTATTTTTCGGCTTGTCAGCAATGTTCTGACAGGATTCTTTTTATTTTATTAATTGGGTTTCATACCTATGCACGAGGGTAGGCTGATCAGTAATGCACACGTACTTGTAGAACGCTAACGAAATGACCTTCAGAAGCGTGCCTGGTGGCATGGAAAGTAACATTCCCCTTTTATATGCATGTGCAGATTTGAAGTCGCTGAATTCATCCAGTGTGTTTTGAGAAGCGGAAGTATAGAGACGTGTTCTAGTGCTATGTGAACGCGAATTAGACAGCGTGCTGTTATCGAACTTTTAACCGCTGAAAAACGGACTTATGCTGAGATTCATAGTCGTTTAAAGATGACAATGCAGTTGACAAGTCCACTGTAAATAGATCGGAAATAAAATTTTGTGACTGCGAGCCTAGAAAAGCCATAATTTTATTATGAAAAACGCAGCGGACGTCCGATCATTGCCCAGACAATAAACATCGGAAACTCATCGACGATTTGATTCAAAATGATCGACGAATTACTCAAAAGTGTATCGCAAACCATATTGGAATATCCAAGGAACGAGTCGTCTTCATTATTGAACAATTGTATACCCTAAAATCCGCAACTGCAAAGGCTCTGCAAAACTTGAAGTTTGAATCGATTCTACACCTTCCTTACTTCAACGATCTTGCGCCTTGCGATTTTTATTTTTTTCATCTATTCAAGAGAGAACTCAAGGGTAATCATTACATCTCGGATGATGAGGTGAAGGCAGCTGTGTAGTCCTGGATTCGAGAAAAGTTGGAAGCAATTTTCAGTGGCGGAATAAAAAAAAACTTGTTATACGTTGGGAGAAATAATGTTAGCCTTAACGGTGAACATGTTGAGAAATAAATGTATGATTTTGAAGTTTAAGAATTTTATTTTAATGTACTTTTTTCCGATCTATTTGCGTTCTACAAGCATGTGTGCATTTCTTTTCAGCCTAGCCTCGTATGTTTTTTTAAATGCTTAATTTTCAATACAATACTATTTTCTTCTTGTAAAGTCAAGATCCCGCTCTGTCTCGCAAAATTGTTAGCACATTTTTCTTTAGGCATTCGAGGAGTGAGGAATTTTGGGACTACTTGGCAAAAGCGATGTCTGTGGCAATTAGTAGTGTTTGATTGGATGTAAGTCCACGTAAAAAACGTGCTTCTGCACCAACCTCATTAAATACTTCAATATCTGAATAATACTAAAAATACTTTGATATCCGAGTAAAACTGTAAAACAGTATTATAGTTATAATCCTTTGGTATTTTCAATGCCACCAATCGATTATATGTGTAAAAACACAACGAGGCATACTGAAACGTATAGTTGGGCTTTGATCATCAAATGCGGTATTTGCCAAAAAAGCTACTTTGTCACAGTGCGTGGTGCGGCATTTAGATTAACAGATACATATCATCTGAATAGAAAAAAATAATACAAATTTTTATATTGTTAAATTTAATTTTTATACTGTTGACGATTTCTAAAAGAATTAAAAAAAATATGTATGACGAATTTATGTATGTATATAATATAAAACACAAGAAAGTTTCATGCTTTTATAACTAAAGCTGACATACGCATACTTTACCTAATTTGTAATATTTTTGCAATTGAAAATGTATAATTACGACTAAGAAAAAAACGACTTCAGAAAATGAGCTATATGGCAACAATAACAATGTACACCCTGTATACTAAAAGAAACCCTCCAGATATTTATACTTAGAATACATCACAGCATTTCAGAATCATTGCTATTATCTATTTTCGATTACAATACGTGTTTTTATAAACTCGTTTGTTTAGTAGTTAAAATCTTTAGACGCATTCATATCAGTTCCTACATTTTAAATGTCCATTACCTCTCAAATTTAAAATAAGTATTTGTCAAATGTTGGTAAGTTTAGAATATTTTTTTTCGAACATCATATTATATAATAAAATATAATAGAAGTTCTACATCTCAAGTTGAAACGACATATTCACCTTAAGTATTTATATTGATTATTTATTTTATTAATTCACAATACATTTCTTTACTAAATAGGTGCAAACATACACAAGTTCTGAAAACCTTTAAAACAATCAAGATGTTTCAAATGAAAATCAAATTTCAAAGTAATTGCTTAAGAGGCGCAAAGGCCAACATAGTGAAAAAGATTCAAAGCCGGAACTCGAACCCGGGCCATCAGTATAGCGCACTGACGTTCTACCGACTAAACCACTTAGAACGATACCTTGCTTGGAAAATTTCTCACTATTATATGTTGGCAAGGCTACAAACGCAGCACAAGATGGAATATTTATCGTGAGTCACCGACCTGGGACAAACACGAAACATAATTAAATCCAGCATCGATAGAAATTATATTAATACATGGAAATTATTCCAGAGAGAAACATTTGCCTTGCATACAATATTTCAAATGAAAATCAAATTTCAAATTTCAAAGTAATTGCTTAAGAGGCGCAAAGGTAAGGCAGTGTGAAAAAGATTCCAAGCCCGGACTCGAACCCGGGCCATCAGTATAGCGCACTGACGTTCTACCGACTAAACCACTTGGAACGATACCTAGCTTGGAAAATTTCTTACTATTATATGTTGGCAAGGCTACAAACGCAGCACAAGCGTTGAAATTTGATTTTCATTTGAAATATTGTAAGCAAGGCGAATGTTTCTCTCTGGAATAATTTCCATGTATTAATATAATTTCTATCGATGCTGGATTTAATTATGTTTCGTGTTTGTCCCAGGTCGGTGACTCACGATAAATATTCCATCTTGTGCTGCGTTTGTAGCCTTGCCAACATATAATAGTGAGAAATTTTCCAAGCTAGGTATCGTTCCAAGTGGTTTAGTCGGTAGAACGTCAGTGCTCTATACTGATGGCCCGGGTTCGAGTCCCGGCTTGGAATCTTTTTCACTATGTTGGCCTTTGCGCCTCTTAAGAAATTACTTTTAAATTTGATTTTCATTTGAAATATTGTATGCAAGGCGAATGTTTCTCTCTGGAATAATTTCCATGTATTAATACAATCAAGATGTTATAAATATTGGAGTCAGTAGATGTTAAAAACCCGAGCGCTTTCAACTAAAACATTAGTCGTCATCAGGGGACTGGTGAATTTGGTTTTGAATAATTCTTTCCCTCCCCCCTTCTTTTTTTCCGATTCTATAGCAATTCCTCTATTTTCTTTCCTTCCAACTCTCCTATTTGTGGTATTTGATTTCGCCCTCTATATTTAACCAGCGTACGGTGTAAGATTTTGCGAATCTAGCGAGTCAAAATTCAATTTATGAAAATTATCGGTATTAAAGTAATGAAATGGATCTTAATAGAGATAAAATGTTTCTGTAATATGTAAAAATATATCTTTATGCATTACATTGTACAATTTACGTCATACCATCATCATAATCCTAATAAAAAGATGTTTTTCTTCTTTTCATATGCTCACATTTGCGTAGTGTTATTGTATTCAGTTCAAAACTTCAGGGCGAATTTCTGCCGCTCTATTGTTTTATGGAGAAGTTAATGTCATGATTTGTAATGCTTAAAGGCAAATATATTTATCTTGCATCCACATATCATGTAAAATTATATAAAATCGCCCAATAAGAGCTTATCAACACCTGTTACGCTAGCGGCCACAGCAGCATCTTTTAAAAATCTTCCTTTTCTATTTCCTACGTTACTGTTATCTTGTCCTTGTTTTGGAGTTTTTAATAATAATTCTCTTTTAGGTCTAAATCTTTCAATTATATATTTTTTTCTTTCTGCGATACTTCCCTTTTCTTCGGGTTTTCGGAACTGCTATGTCTTTGGGTTTTCGGAACTGCTATTTCTTTCCATCAAATCTATAACCAAAATGTAAGAGGCATTCCATAAATCTAAATTGTGCATGTAGTGCCGATAAGTCCCAAGAAAACTTGTGAGTATTATTCGTATATTATCGTTTTTAAGTTATTCATCACCTTGGATTTTCCGTTACAAACACTGCATTTGTAAGTTGCTTTATTTGAAGATAGAATGCTGCACATTGAATGCTATCTACCACTGTGTCTTCAAATTTGTGCTCTATGTCATTCGTCTGAACATTGAATTTTACTATATAAGCCTTGATGAACATTGAATTCTAGTTATTGGCTGATCAGTTTCCATAATGAACTTAAACTTTATGGATACAGAGTAAGAAGCAGATGACGGATGGGGATTTAGCCATTATAAAATTTTGATTGTCTTCATTGCAGCCCCTTTTTTATATAACATCTTTTTGAGCGATTTTTTAAAATGTCGTTGCTCTTTTAGAGCTTTCAGATATATTTTTCAACATATCTGCAGCAACCTTTCGTCCTAATTGTCTGAGTTGTAAACACGCGGCACGTGTTAATTCATTTGTGTTCCGGGAATAGCGAATGCACCTTTGATCTTTTAATTTCGGTCCACTTAAATAAAAAAATTTCTTTGGTCTTCCAACCTTTCTCTGGTAGTCATTATTACTTCTGCCCTATAAATATATTTATTGTTAATATTCGAGTCTGAAAAACTCTTATTTTACTTCAAAAAATGTTCTTAAGCGATGGCAGTTTCTCCATCTTTGATTACTTCCAATTAAAAATGAATCGATCAGCTGCTTTATCTGATCTGACATAACAGATGAACAATGTTACATTTGTGTGTGAAGGTTACATTTGTGTAATACATAGTCTGTCAGGATATTTTTAGGATTAACAGGGAATGATCCATGTACAGTAACATCATTTTACAAAGTCTCATATAATTCTCTTTTCGAAATTTACACTTCCGTACCCGAGAAAAAAATTACTTATATTGAAGAGTTGCAAATAGTTGCAACTGAAATCGATTTATATTATATCTATATGCAGAAATAATTACCAAAAAAAAATATATTACAATGTACCGGCGTGTACAAAATTTTTGGCAGCTTTTTAACATTTAGCATATGCTATTAAATTTTCAAATATTTTTACAGACTTAAAAAATTATTTTTTTAATATAAAACTTCTATCTAACTATCGTAACTGTAAAATACAAAGTATCTACATTGTTGTAGAGATTCCATACTATCATTAAAAAATATTTACAAAATAAGTATGCTTTTAGCAAAAAATATCAAAGGCAGTTACAACTACAGTAATCGCTTTTTTAAAAAGGTTAAAAGAAAATTTGGTTTTTGAGCCCCTATTTTTGATGGTGGTGTTGTGGAGTTAGGCTGCTGTCACTTTACATTTTTTTTTCTCCAATGTGTTAGATGTTATTTGAAATGCCTAAAAGTGAAATTACTGAAAATCGATTTTTGGACTTTTTTCCAGCTAGATTTGCAAAATCTTACACTGTGCAGTGGTTGTCTTTCAGGTTGCAGCAGTTCCCCTGATGACGATTAATATTTTAGTTGAAAGCGCTCGGGTTTTTAACGTGTTCCGACTCTAATGTTTTTAACATCTTTATTGTTTTTAAAATTTATGTATGTTTGCACCTATTTAGTAAAGAAATGTATTATGAATTAAGTATTCATATTGCTTATTTATCATTTATATGCATATAATTTCTAAATATATTCAATTAAATGTTTGGAAATATTGCAATATAAAAAAAGATTTTTATCTTAGTTTAGCAAGTTTTTTTATTACTAATATCAATATAATATTTATATCCATTTAAGAACTTAATTAAGCAAATGAATAAATAATGAAATTTATTTAGAAAGTTTTAATCATTTAAATTGAGGTAGTTCAAATTTGAGAGCAACTTTAACACTTGTAACATATAAAAAGTTACCATAATCGACATTATAAATTCATTTTAAATTATTGAAATCCTTTTATGAGGATATTATAATTACTAAATTCTGATCTAATTAAATTAAATCGGAATAAATTTTATACCTTCATCACCTTTCTTTTCTGGCTGCAAAAATATGGTATTGCTATCCTGTTTCACAGCTGTTGCTTTGGTATTTTTTAGGGTGACTAAATTTGTTCCTTTCTGACCATCCTGAAAATAAATATTAATGCATAGAAACAACGTTATAAGCACTTACTATTTCATTTTTCTATTTAATATAACCGAAAAACGTGATGTATCTATCAAAATTAAAATTGTTTTAGCATATGGTAAATATATTATATTTCCAGAAATGTTTAACAAATTAATTTAACCCTTAAA
The DNA here is from genome assembly GCA_963932465.1 of Maratus speciosus. Classification (NCBI taxonomy): domain Eukaryota; kingdom Metazoa; phylum Arthropoda; class Arachnida; order Araneae; family Salticidae; genus Maratus; species Maratus speciosus. The sequence goes on from OZ010788.1 coordinate 150,705,853, forward strand.
TGTCTGAATTTTCAAAAATCATTGTAATAATGTTTTTTGGCTTTTATTTTTTAAATAAATCATGGAAAAAATACTTTAAAAAATCATATTTTGTTTTAAGTATGGTTTACGGCTAAAAAACAGTTTGTTACTAATTGGCAATACTGGTCTTTAATTGAAAAATAATTTTCCTTGATAAAATTTTATAATATTAAACACACAAGAATTTTAGGAACTATAATAAGAAATAAATTTTACTTGCTCACTGCAGAACAAAATAGGGTATTTCGCAAGCTTCCAAACAAAACAAACTGAACATGTAGCAACAATTGAAAAAATAAATCTATCTTTATTCTTAAACAGCACAAGTGTTGCCATCTACATGTTGAAAATCGATTTAATAATATTTTCAGAATGTATTTTATTGGCGACATTAGGCATTATAGCTTCAATATTATTCTAATAGTATTTTAGAAGCCTAAATTGGGTATGTTGCCGAAAAGCAACATCCGGCATTTAAGGGTTAACTTGCTTAAATCAATTAAAAAAAATATTGCTGTAAAGATTACAGCATGTCCATAAATTATTGTCGGTGTTTAATTACTTCACAACTTTTAATTCAACCCTTTCCATACTGGTGTCCTTGATCAAGAACATGCATTTTTAAGAATTTTCTTAAAGATGTTTAATTTAATTTAAAAGAATTTTACAAATTTCGTGTACATTTTACATGTATTTACAAATCAAACCAACAGATGAGAGAAATTTTACCGAGAAATTTTTTAATCAAGATTGATGATCGCGTCGAGGTAAGCTTTTTTAAAATCCCCTAATAGTGATATAATTTAATATCTGAAGCATCTAAACATATTTTTAATTTTGTTAAATAAGCTAGAAACACTGATTTAAATTTAATGTGATAGTTCTAAGTACAGTATTGCCTCGACTTACGTCCGCAATTAGTTCCAAGACTAGCTACGTAAGTCAAGGTGCATTTAAATAAGCAAAAAACAAGATAAGTAATAAAATTTCTGCAAAATCCAATGAACATGTCGTCGGTACCATGTCAAACTATCCAATATGAAAACAGTGTTGCCAATGGTCTACTTCTTTTAAATTCAGATTTCTTGATTGGCACCACTGTTTTTTAAATAGTAAAATTCGCCTCAAATGAAAATCAAATTTCAAATTAATTGCTTAAAAGGCGCAAATACCAACCTAGTGAGGGCAATTCCATCGTAACTGACGTAACATTTTACCATCGAATTTTGTTTTCAAATCTATGTAGAAAATTTACTAATAAAGCTAGAACAAATTTTTACAATTTAAAATATTTCTTACTAAGGTCTTAATACCCAAATAGCTGTAGATTATTTCAATCTCTCTTTGAGTCCCAAAAATTGCAATTCAAAATTCTGTAACTTACGTAACATAAAATATACAAACATTTTTTCTGCCTTCACTGAAGTGTAAAAATTATCAAAACTATCCAGTTAAAAAGGGGGATTTAACCCAGACAGCAAAATATATCGAAATGAATTAGGCCGTTTATCAGAATTATCGGCGAAATATCGGTAATCGCCCACTGACATTATTATGATGTCAATAGATCATACTCTGTTCCAGTAGTCCAACGCTGGTATCGGCACGAGATCGCACTAACTGATAGATTTGAAATGGTAATATTTTGTTCACAACAACACTAAGTAATGTCAAATTATAACAGTAACTTGTTTAATTAATTTCTGAATAATAAAAAAAAAAAGGCATTTACACGTGTAACTGATGTAACTTTTATTGTGTAACTGACGTAACATTATGACTTTACAAAGACAATAACGGTATTTAATTTAACTTAGTTTGTAAACAGTAATTTACAATGCCTTTTTATTAGACTTTTTCTATAAAATATAAAAATATTAAGTTTTCCAATCATACCCTTAAATTAAACATATTATAAATTTGATCCCCCCCCCCCCAAAAAAAAAAAAAATGATTTTCTGTGGAATTGCCCGTGAAAAAGATTCCATGCCGGGACTCGAATCCGAGCCATCAGTACAGCGCACTGACATTCTACCGACTAAACCACATGGAAGGATACTCAGCCTGGAATTTCTCACTATTACACGTTGGCAAGGCTACAACACAGTATGAGATGGAACATCGTCAGTGCGCTATACTGATGGCCCGGTTCGAGTCCCGGCAATGAATCTTTTTCACAAGGTTGGCATTTGCGCCTTTTAAGTAATTAATTTGAAATTTGATTTTTATTTGAGATGTTGTGTGCAAGGGGAAAGTTTCTCTCTAGAAATTTTTTCCAAGTATTAATGTAGTAAAATTCGCCTCATTTAATGACATATTAATTAAGCCGAAAACAAGGGGAATTTCACCATTTCAGAAAAGTGGTAAGTTTTTAAAGCTTTTTCTAGTGATTTTTTTTATTTATTTATTTATTACTATCACGTGGCTGTCGAGGAAAAGTTTCCCTTCATAGAACCAAAAGTCTTCAAACAAGTTCAAAGTGCGTCTTAATTGAGAAAAAATCTTTTCCAGGCCAGACGATGTAAATGCGGGTGACGTAAGTAGGGGTACTACTGTAATTATAATTTTCTTGAAACACATGTTCATGACGTTTTACCATTCTATAACAACAACAAAAGAATGGTCATTAGTTTTTTATTACATGATTTTAGCTTATTGGGAGCATTGTTAACAATGTGTGAAAACTTCATAACATTTAATTCAGTTTTTTAAATGTTGGTAGTGAAAGGGTTAAGAACATGACGAAAAATATTATTACATATTCGTAAAGAACAACCCCAAAAGTTTTTTTAATTACACGAACAAAGTTTACATATGTATAAAGTTGCAACTCAAAACATTACAAATCAAATAACGATTATAATAATTATAATACGTAAACTTTTGTAAGATTTTTAACGATTATCTAATATATAAAAATGAAAATTTGTCTGCCTGTCGATCTGTAATGCGATACAAATCCACAGTTTGAAAGCTAGAATTGCGGAATGTTATGTACATGAGTATTAAAACATGACCGAGGCTACTAAAGCAATCCGGAATCGAAATAATTTATAGTTAACTTTTAATTAATAAAAAACCACCAATTAATCAGCCATTTCCTATCAAATTTAAACATTTTTCGTTATAGCAGCAGCCAACAACCTAAAATTCACAATAAAATACTTTTTTTTTCATGTTCAACCTGTAATCGCGCGAATTCTTTAACTAATGTGAGATACACATATTACGTACGCCGCTCTGCCATGCTAAAAAGCTGTAGCGGGTATTAACGATAATTCTTTTACTTCACATGCAAATATAATTAGAGATTATTTAATTATGCTTAATTATTACATTAAAAAAATAAACGCAAAAATTTTATCACAAACATCAGCAAAACTTGTTATTCCATTTATTCCCTTATTCCAAAGATATCATTTTATCGTCTGTTGCCATAGTAACAAGATAAATTTAATTTCATAAAAAAAAATGCGCAATAGTAGAAAAATATTTTACTAAATCGAATAGTTATTTTTAATTTTGGTTTTAGAATTAAATTCATGAACTCCCTCCCGTGTTAGAACAGATTAAACAGCTAGTAATATATAAATTTTATACCTATTAACTTTGGAGACAAAAGCTTCTACTAGCGACCTTTTTTGGTCAAAAGTGCACTTTTAAAACACCTTTAAATATGAAACTTACAAAGAGGGATAAGTAAAACCAGGGCACCTTTAATGTACGAATGCGTATATAGAAGAACGGGAGACTTGCTTATAAAATTAATACACTTTTATTTAATATTTTTTAAAGAGAAAATCAGACTTGGCATCACTGGAAATATATTTACACTCGGCAAAAACTAGTGTAATTTAAAACAATCTACGAACATCTGTTGCAATCAGCTTTTATAGAAACATTTTTTTAAAGAATGTATATTAATCGAATATTTTAAACTTTTCCAATCATATGAGCAAATATATTTTTAACCCGTTCACTCCAAGTCTGTGTGTTTCTAAAACATGCTTTCATTAATTTGCATTTTTCGTTAAAAAAGTGAAATCTTTGGTAAAAATAAATACAGTAAACTCTGTCTAAGGCGGAATTGATCGGCATCGAGAAAATTTTCCGTAGTAGACAATATCCCGCCTTGGACAAATTTTACTCTATGTCTATGGATTCGCAGGGACTTGAAAATCTTTCCGAGTTAGACAGATTTCCGTCTTACACAGAGTCCGCCTTACAGAGAGTTTACTGAATTACAATTCGATTCCTCATTAAATTTCGTATAGCAATCATGCGTTACATTTCATTATCACTATATTTGCCAGCAAAGTTATACGCAATTTTGAAGTTACGGAATACCAAATCGCACTAGTGTGCGTACTAGCGCGGGTGAAGAACCGCAATTTGGGAGTGCACAGGTTAAACATGACAAAGTACACTAAGAATATCGAAATAATTTTTGATATCTCACTGCTTTCAGAGGAAGAACAAATCTTGTAAATTGTGGTTGGCACGTTGTGTCGAAGTGTCCCAATCGAAGCGGTCTTAGGTAGAACTTGTCTAAGACCTCTGGTCCTGGAAAAGCTATTACGTCAGCAATAACATGGCCGTCTTCTTCATATGTGTTGACGTGATGGAAAAAGAAGAATGCATCTGACTGATACTTTATTTTTACTTCTTGTCCCGACACCCTGTCGATTAAATGAAATCGGACCTATATAAAAAGAAGGAACATAAGTTATAGATATGGCATGCTAGTCGTGAGCCAATAATTAACAATATTTGCGAGGCAGCTTTTAAAAAAAAGTCCTTCCGGCCAGTGCCGGGAGGAAGAGGTAGCTTTCATATTCCTTATTTTTAAAAAGCCAACTTATATTATTCAAACACACGAAGCTCAATTAAGTGGAAACCGAATGTAGGAGATTCAATACTAATTTTTATCAATACTAAATCATTATGAATAAGAATTTCGCGAAATTAGTCAGCTTTATCCAAGCTGCTTTTATTTAAAGTCACTTATATTTGGCTGCCAAATTCGGCGATTTCTTAAAGTGCCTGCCATTTTAAGACAACATGGTAGATGAGGCTAACCGGTGAACTTGGTCGAGACCTTAGTAATTGCTGTGCACATGCTCACTCATATCGGAATCGGTTGATATATACGAGTGCTGTCGCAAGCAAAAAATCGGATTTTTCAAAATGTCACCCACTTTAGAAATTGAAACTGCTATATCTCAGCCATTTTTTAAGATAAAGACAAACAAAAAATGCTCCTGAATCCTTATATCAAGGTCAAATACTTAAGAAAGAAACCTTTTTCAATTTCTAATTTTTTTGCACCTCACTTTAAATATAATTTTTTTTTAATTTAATGGCCGCCATTTTGAAACAAGATGGTTGATGAAGCTGGCCATCGAACTTGGTCGAGATATTGATGTATACTATCCACATACCTTCTTCCATCGAAATAGGCGAATAAGTGTGGTATCGCGTGACAAATACAAGATCGTTTCAAAGTGTTAGCCATGATAGAAATTCAAAGTGCTATAATTCAACCACTTTTTTAAGATATAAACTAAAGAACAAATTTTCAGAAACAAAAACTGCTCCAGAATCTTTGTATCAAGGCCAAACACATAAAAAAAATCTTTTTCATTTTCCAATTTTTTAATACCTCATTTTAAATTTTAAATTACATTTTTTTTTTAAATGGCAACCCTTTTGAAACAAGATGGCGAATGAAGCTGGCCAACGAACTCGGTCGAGACATTGGTATGTACTATGTACAGACCAAGTTACATTCAAATCGGTTCATAAATACGCCTGCTATCGCGTGACAAAAATCAGGTCGTTTTAAAATGTCTGCCACAATAGAAATTCAAAATGTTATAACTCAGCCATTTTTTTAGATGTAGACGAAACAAAACCTGTTCCGAAATCTTTGTATTAAGGTCAAACACATACAAAAAATCTTTTTCATTTTCCAATTTTTTGGTATCTCATTTTAAATTTTTTTTTTTTAATTTTTTTAAATGGCCACCATTTTGAAACAAGATGGCGAATGAAGCTGGTCAACGAGCTCGGTTGAGTTATTTGTATGTACTATGTACACACCAAGGTACATCCAAATCGGTTCATAAATACGTTTGTTATCACGTGGCAAAAATCAGGACGTTTCAAAATGTCAGCCACGCTAGAAATTCAAAATGCTATAACTCAGCCATTTTTTAAGATATAGACGAAACAAAAACTGCTCCCGAATCATTTTATCAAGGTACACTTAAGAAAAAATATTTTTTCAATTTTCAATTTTTTGCTACCACATTTCAAATTTTTTTCTTAAAATTTTAAAAGGCCGCCATTTTTAAACAAGATTGCGGATGAAGTTGGCCAACAAACTCTTTCGAGACATTGGTCTGTACTATGTATAAACGAAGTTACATCCAAATCGGTTCATAAATACGCCTTTTATCGCGTGACAAAATTCAGGACGTTTCAAAATGTCAGCTTCGCTAGAAATTCAAAATGCTATAACTCAGCCATTTTTTAAGATATAGACGAAACAAAAACTGCTACGGAGTCTTTGTATAAAGGTCAAATACATAAGAAAAAAAATAGTTTTCCATTTTCAATTTTTTGGTACCACATTTCAAATTTTAAATTTTTTAAAAAAATTTAAATGGCCGCCATTTTGAAACAAAATGGCGGATGAAGCTGGCCAACGGACTCGGTCGAGACATTGGTATGTACTATGTACACACCGAATTACATCCAAATCGGTTCATAAATACGAGAGTTACAGTGTGACATAGGTCAGATATATATATATATATATATATATATTGATATATATATATATATATATATATATCAATTTTGAACGGAGGGTGGTTTCGGGGTCTGGGGGTCATGATCAATGAAAATATACCAAAATTTTTTGAAATCGCTTTCCTCCGAACGGCTGCAATAGGTAGTTTTTTGTAAAGAAAGCTACCTAATAAAGGGCTGGCTCTGAAAATTCCTTTAAATGGACCAGTCATTTGAGGAGGTATTATACTTATTACTATTTATATTATTTACTTAAAAAATATACATTTGGTAATTATTCATGCAGCTTAGCCGCTACACGGGTAAGAGCCACGAGTAACTTCGGATATGCCTCCCAATTCTGGTTTTCTAACCAACAACGATTTTTAAAAATTTAGTCACATTTGTAATGCTTAGAATTTTTTTTGCAATTTCTCGAACAAATCTATGGATATTTTAATTTTGTAATTTTGCACCATTTTTCTTGAATAGTAAGTTTTAATTTAAAAGACTGAATGAAATTACAATATAACATTAACGAACTTGATCCCTAATCGTAATCAGCTCTTTTAATACTGCTTGTAAGTGATTTTTATCACGTCACTCGCATTCAAAGGTCTAGATAACCTGAGACGTTCTTCATGTTAAATCTTATGTAAGACCATCTAAAAAGCAAGATTATTATTTTTGTCACGAGAAACTCAAAGACATTTAAAGAGAAAACTGGACAATTTTACTTTGAGTCGATGTCAGCGTGATTTACTGTTCTCTGGCCGTGCCGCAAATGTTTTTTTTTATTCCTTGCACGCCCGTAAACGATGTCCTTGTAATATATCATGCAGGACCTTGTTATTAGATGGTCTTGGGTAACACTGGACATATAGAAAATACACTAAGCTGATACATTACATAAATAAAATCCCATGTGTGTACAAAATGACGCATTAAAATGAATAGATAGGAAGTTAAATATTTTTTCCTTTACAAAAGTTTAATCTAGAGAACTACTACTTCTACTGCCAGCTACCTAAAGTATTATACACTCTCCCATTTGAAACAAAGCGACATATTTGAAATTAATAGAATGGCAATTAAGGGAAATATTCCCTGACGAAGGCTGCGGAATTGCAGATCGAAAGTACTAGGAAATTTAAATAAAATATATATTTTAAACCTGTAACATCTGTATTAGTATTATCTGTCACCTTTTAAGTTCATATTGTGGCCATGTACGCTAATCGAACCTAGTGCATGTAAAATCCGTCGTGGGTGTAATGTCCTTCATGTTCCTTATGTATTATACCTCTGGAGGTGCCTAGACAGGTAAAGGTCTCGTCACCTGATCAAAGTTCTAAATTAAGAGACTAACTCGAGTAGCAATATGCAGGTGCCAAATTATAAGATATAAATGTTAAGTAAACGGCATAAAAAAAGTTCACAACTAATTTAGTAGGCACTACCGATAGGATGACGTTCTAGGCACTCGTCAGGTTTATTGCAGCTGAGCGGCCATTAGGCGTCACCCGCCCCGATACCAGGTATCAAACCCGTTCAGCTGGGGCAACCCGGCAGGCAGGGGCCTGGTCATTGGTTAGAAAGAAAGAAAAGAAGTTCATATTGTGTAGTCTGATAATTACTTTCATGTCTTTTTGAGGTATAAAAAATATTTTATGAGTTTACCTTGAGATATTTATTTCTGATTTAATATGTTGCAAGGTAAAATTTAAGTGAAAATTTAAATTTGAGTAATAACATATTCCACAGCTTCTTAAAATTGTTTATTTTCATCTTACGATTTTCTAATCTCTCTCTCTCTATATATATATATATATATATATAACCATTAATCAAACATTACTGACCACCAACAAAAATTGTGATAGTATGAATGAATTTACAACAATACAGTGTCCCCAAACACACTGAAAGGATACCAAAAACATAATATACAAGCTGCTATGTATAAAATAAAGTCCCTTGTACTATATAACAAAAATTAATAAGGAAGAAAAAAAGAAGAATATGGATTTCGATAAAAATAATTGAAAAGCTTATATATTGAATTACGTTATCAAGAGTACAGAATTCAATTATATAAGCAAAATTAGTCGTTTTCTGTGAGAAAAAAGCTAAAAGCTGATTTTTTTTTCTCCTGTACTCTAACGACCAATATAACCAAGAGAATAGTTTCAAGATGAAAACAGAATAATATTAAATGCTATAAAATGGGAAAAGCAATACAACCTTTTAAATATTTAATTATATATATATATATATATAAGTTTCTAAAGCTGCCGGTATTAAATTTATTGTGTTTATCGGCTTGTCCAGAAATGACTATTGCATAAAAACATGCAAACAGGCATTTTGATAAATATAAGTGAGTATGATAAACACGAACACAGAGTTTTTAAATCGAAGAATTATTTTAAATGGTATTTAATGTTGAAATAGGTCAAAAAAGTTCAGTTACGTAAGTTTTATAGGAATTAAAACTATGCATAGTAATTTAACCATATCTTTCATTCACATGTTGCAATTTGACTATAGATTGGGATGTGCAGAGTCCAATTATTTTTTTAATTTGTGAATTTTTTATTTTTTTATTTTTTATTTAAAATTTCATTATCTGAATGGAGATTTAATTCATATTGTGAAAGAGGCATTTTTTACTTACGGTTGCTAGGTTTAAAAAAATCCGAATAATATTATTTCCAAACACTGGAATTTCAATTGGAATATATATTTACATGTGAATATTGAAAACGAAAGAAAACTTTAAAATACTGTATAAGCACTTATTTTCGCGAGGCTTTAATTTTCGCGAGCCCGTCGTAATCGCGAAAATTTAAGCATCGCGAATTATTATTTTTTTTTTTTCGCCTCAAATAATAATAAAAAATCGGAAATTTTGAACTTGTCCAAAATTTAATGATTTCAGTTACTTCAATAAGAAATAAGTACAAAAATTTCTTGAATACTTACAACTATTTCTTGTATCCTATACAACTATTTCTTGAATAGAACAATAATACAACTAATAGAATACAGCTCATTCACTTAGAATATTTATACCAGCTTCTTTGAAGCCATTCAAGATTATCTCATGTTTGTCGTTAACACCTTTAGGGTGCTCTCAAATCCAAAATGACAACTTTCTGACATAAGTTTTAATTTATTTTTGTTCGAAAATGCATGAAACTAGCTGGTGTTGTTGTTCAGCAACTATGTCATCGAGCTGTTTTTTCCATTTTTTTTTTTTTTTTTTTTTTGCAAACGCAATAGATCTTTTAGAAAAGAGTGTCAAAGTGGACGTTTTGAACCGAGTTTCCGCACGAACGGAGAATAAGCACTCAAGAGCGGGCGAAAAACGTATGTTTGTCACGTGATCATTGATCAAAAACGCTTATAACTCAATAGGTATTGAGTTATTGATTGATCAAAAAATGGAAAAAACAGTTCAATTCCAAATCGCTTCCATGGCCAGGCTTTCCCATTTTATATCTTTCCGTTAAAAAATGAATATGTAAATGTGTCAAAACGTTTTGCACTTGTTCAGCAGAGCAGTTAAGAACAGCCTTAAATGTGCGCAAAAACCAAGAAGCGTGAATCGGTTTTAGGCGTGATATTCGCAGGTCCACAGATTCTTTTTCCTCCATAAATTTAAGCAAAAGAAGTTCTATTTATGTAGTTTCGGGATTTCTCAACTTTCGGCTCTCACATAAAATTCGTGAAATTTTCAGCTCGCGAAATTACCGATATCTTCATTTTCGCCAAAATAAGTGCTTTTACAGTAATTAAATAATTATATACAGTCGTGGAAAAAAAAAGTAAACACCCCCTACTAACTCTTCAACAAATTATCGTAGAAGAAAGTTACTGGTACCGAACGATTGGAAATAAAGTCTACTTTTAAAGGATGTATATAAAATTTGCTTAGGGGGCATCTACATATTAAAACAAACCATAACTTTGTTTTTTTCAATAGCAGTACACAATTCTGACAGCATAAATAAACTCTACACACTTCAATTAGCCTAAAAACAAATTTTTATGCAATTCGTACCATAAGTTTCCGAGAAATTAATTATTTTAAAAAGGAGCGTATTTTAAGGGCTGTATCCAAATTGAAGTTCGGTGTTCGATTCTTGACCGAGGGAGCCACCTTCTTGATCAAGGCACCATTCAAGCAGTCAATGAAGCCTGCTAATAGTCCAAGAGCTGTTAAACGTTTTAGGGAAGGTATTTGAGGCACCCTGAAAATTTGTGCAACACTTCTTTTGTAATGCCTGAATACAAAATCGAATGTCTGGCTGAAGGATCGTGTCCCAAAACCTGTGCCAGACAAAAAATGGCACTTGACACGTGTCTGGCAAAGTTTTTGTGCCGACTAAAGTGTCTGTCATTTTCAAAATATTTTTTTCTAAACATAAATATTATTGTGCCTCAATCTCAGCGTGCCTCAAATATTTTTTTGGGGTAGTGTCAAAAAATGGCACTTGACACGTGTCTGGCACAGGTTTTGGGCCACGATCCTTCAGCCAGACATTCGATTTTGTATTCAGGCATTACAAAAGAAGTGCTGCACAAATTTTCAGGGTGCCTCAAATACCTACTCAAAAATGTTCAACAGCTCTCCTACTATAAGATTAACGACAGCAGAAGAAATTTCATAATATCTAGTCACTTCTATCACAGACGGCCCCTTAAAACATCCTTTTGCCGTTTTTTAAGCATAATTTGAAAACTACTTGGAAGAAAAATGTGAAATTTTTGATTTCCATAAAGCAGGACTTAATAAAACTAAATCCGTCAAAAAAATTGTAGGTTGAAATTCATAATTTTTTCGAATATTAATTTCATAATTCATATCATAAAATTATAAAAACTGCAAATTCAACGTATTTATGTTTGGGTATATTAGTATTATTGCTACACAAAAAATTACCACATTAGGAGCATAATTTCAGGAGATATAAATAAAAATATGAAAATGTAATTTAACATTAGAATCATTAAATTTTGAATATTTATAATTCAAAAACTTATCATTCAAATGACTTGAAATTTGGTGCCTAGGCATAGTTTGAACCAAAGATTTGAAATATCTCGTTAAAATTGGGTATTGCCATTGAACAAAATGAAGTTTGGATTCGTTTTAATATGTAGATGGCCCCCTAAGCAAATTTTATATACGTCATTTAAAAGTAGACATTATTTCTAATCGTTCGCTACCAGTAACTTTTGTCTACGATAATTTCTTGAGGAGTTAGTAGGAGGTGTTTACTTTTTTTTCCCACGACTGTACATACGAAAAGCATTTGATGATGAAAATTAAATCATATTTAAAACGATATTATAGCATATTTAAAAAATACATTTTTTCCCTAAATGTTATGACGATAGGTGCATTTTCATGCATATATATATTTTAATTGATACACTAACAGGCTTTGACCACTACACTTAGTCAGTTTCTCCAAATGATCCTTGTATCATGCGAAATAAATAGGTGAGTTTATCTGTGTGTTTTAAAGCAATAATGGACCTTTACCTGGAATGTCTTTCCGCATTGCTGAAAACGATTCGCATGCCACTGCGCTATTAAACTTTCTAGTGTGTCAGCCGGAATGTGAACTGTTAAGAATAAACTCTTTTTAGTTGATCATTTCCAGGAGCATTTGGTAAAGAACGATAGGCTATACATATATAATATACTAAAACCACCTCTTAAAAATTATCTAACTAACAATGAATGTCTCATCAAAATCCGTCCTGTAGAACCTTTTGAAAATGCCAATGTTGCATAGCCTGGTTCATCTAATTACAGAACTTTCCCTCGTAATTCTATAACTTGTGGTTATAAACAACGTAGAACGATATGTTATATACTAAAGCATGCCCTGAAAAATTATCTAACTAACATTACAAGTCCCAGCTAAAACCATTCAGCAGGACTCAAGCTATAAGCAGCCGGAACGAAATTCTTATTTGCATTTAACTTGTAATTTAATTTTGTAAGTAATTTGTATAGTAGACTGATGGAGCGCGGATGACAGTGCATAAAAAAAGTGCTAAGTCGAAAATTACGTCACGGTTAACAAGAGACATTTCTTTTAAAATGTAATTTTGATTTTAAAGTTATCTCAAACTTTTATTTATTCTATTTTAAGTATAACTACTTAATATTATTTTTCTTGTTGCCGTATTTTTAAAAGAAACTAAGCCAGAGTAAATATATTTTGATATTAACATACCATTTTTGAATTATAATTATATGATTTTTATAAGGGAATATTACACGATATTCAGCAGATCACGTACATTTATATTTTTAAATTGTAAATTTTAAAGCTTCCGCAGGTAGAAATGTCGACATTCTTAAAATGAAACGTTCAGAAAACAAGTATTTTCAGAAACTTAAATTTTTTTTTACGTTATGCAAAAAGGCGTAAATTTCAAAAACTTGTTAGTTCATAGTTCCTTTTCTCAGAAATTTCTTTGTTTTATTTATTAAGCTGTTTAGAAAGGGTGGATGGCGGGAGGGGGGAGCAGTTGTACTTTGATTAAAAGCGCCTTTAATGCTTTTTAATTTATCTTCAAATGGCTAGCCAGTTTCTACATTTGAAGCCATATTTACTTTCTTCTCTCTAAAGAAGAAAATATTGTAAGCAAAATTTTTTTTCGACTTCCAGTTTTCTATGCATTTTAGGGGCCGGAAATCCCGAAAAACATGTTTAGTTTATAGAAAATGTCTCTCTGTCCGTCCGTGTGTATATGGGGCATTCTCAAAATCTTTTGACTTTCGGGAATAAAAATTTGGGGAAAGTCAACTTACTAAAATAACATTTTAATCTAATAGACGAATGCCTTAATGATTCAAAATAAAGAAAAAATGGTCAGCAGCAAAAAATTTTTTTAAACTGAGGTTTAATTAAACATACGAGTTTAATTTTCCTTACCCTTTTAGCACTATAACTTTCTATTTTCTTCTAAAAACTTTCTATCTCTCTATTCTATAAAAAAGTAACTTACGCTTGTTATATCTCGATTCAAATAAGAATACAACAATTAGTAACGATCTGTAATTATAGATGGCAGCACCATACACGGACAGTCTGGAATTGTAAGGAATCGCATGTTACCGGAATATTCTGCGCAGTTGTAAAACGTGACTTGTTGAGAATAGCTGAATTTTAGCGGCTTGTAAATATGTAAATAAAAACTATAAATAATCTTATAGTGATGCATTCTTCCTTAGTTAAGAGTAATTAGTTATATAATAAGAGAGCGACGTTATAAAAGTGGCGACGAAATGGGATTGAACTCAAATTAAAATACTGTGAAATTTTATTTTTGTTGTTGTGAAAAAAAAAAAATCTTTTTTTGAAAGAGGAAAAGAAAAAGTGGCACGGAAAATGGCCGAGAAAGAAATAATTTCTCTGGGACGCTTGGAAGAATATAATGCAAATGTTCCTTGGACTATTTACGTCGAGAAAATTGATTTTTATTTCTCAGCAAATAGCATCAAAAATGATGAAATGAAAAAGAACATATTATTAAGTTCTGTGGGAACAACAACATTTGCTATTTTACGTGATATAATTGTTCCGAATACGCTGAAAGAAATCAGCTACGAGGATCTTTTAAAGAGAGCTAAAGATCATTTTTCACCACGCCCGAGTGAAATTGTGGAACGATTTAAGTTCCAGAAACGACTAAGGAAGCAAGGAGAAAATATAGCCGAGTTCGTACGAGATTTACGTCGTTTATCCGAACATTGTAATTTCGGAAATACGCTTAATGACCGCCTCCGTGATCAGTTGGTATTTGGGATCCAGGATGAGAAAATACAGCAAAAATTACTGGATTCTAGAGACTTAACGTTCCAAACAGCGATAGAAATAGCTGAGTCTTTCGAGAGTGCTGAGGCTGGAGTAAAATCCCTACACATTGGAGATAATACGACTGTCAATCAAGTGCGTGTTCCGAAAGGAGAGAAATCGGAAGTAGAGAAGTATACTCATGCACCTAAGCCTAAAGAAGATAAATACGCGCCTGAGAAACCGTGTTATAGATGTTCTAAAAATCATAACCCCAAGTTATGCCCTTTTAAATCTGCAGAATGTCATTTTTGCCATCGATTAGGTCATCTCAAAGTTTGTTGCAGAAATCGAAAATTTGAAATGAAAAGTGAGAAACCTTTTAAGAACAGCAAAATTAAAACTGTTCAGGAAGAATATTGTTTAAATTTTATGAACGATAACTCTAATAATCTGTCGTGGGTAAAATCTGTTAAAATAAATGGTGTAAATATACAATTTGAAATTGATAGCGGTGCGGCTCACACGATCGTAAGTAAAAGTGTTGCTCATAAATTGTTCTCAGGTAAGCTGCCTTTAATTAAATGTAATATTAAATTACAAACTTATACTAAAGATTCCTTAACTGTTTTGGGGGAATTAAAAGTAAATGCTGTTGTTAATGAACATTGTATACCTGATTTAAGAATGTTTGTTATTAAAGAGGAGAGTCCGAGTCTAATCGGAAAAACTTGGTTAAAAGCATCAAAATTATTTTGGCCTAATATAAATATGATTAAAAGCATTTCGAAAGATGATTTAATTAGAAATTTTCCTAATGTTTTTGCTGACGGGATCGGAACAATCAATAAAATTGAAAAAAGATGCAAAACCAGTTTTTCTTAAGTCTCGACCTGTTCCTTTTGCTTTAAGGAAAGCTACTGATGTTGAATTGGAAGGATTAACTAATGAGGGTATTTTAAAACCTGTTGATCATTCAGAATGGGCTAGTCCTATAGTAATTGTTCCTAAGCCTAATGGTTCTGTTAGAATATGTGGTGATTACAGAGCAACAGTTAATTCTAATACTGAAAGTGATAATTATCCTCTTCCTAGAATGGAAGAATTATTTTCTAAATTATTAGGTGGTAATTTTTTTACTGTTTTTGATTTAAAAGATGCTTATTTACAACAACTTGTAGATAAAGAAAGTAGCAAAATTTCGACTATAAATACTCATAAAGGTTTGTTTAATGTGTTACGATTAGCATTTGGGGTAAAATGTGCTCCTGGTGTGTTTCAAAGAAAAATTGAACATATTTAAAAAAAAATTTGAATATGTTGGTGTATTTTTAGATGATGATATTATTAGTGCTAGTAATGAATCGGGACATTCTGAAAGAGTTGAAAATGTTCTGAAATGCTTTTCTGAGCATGGTATAAGATTAAATAAGGAAAAATTAAAATTTATGGTTTCGGAAGTTTCTTATTTAGGTCATAAAATATCTCAGGAAGGAATTAGACCTATTCCAGAAAAAGTTAATGCTATTTTGAATGCTCCTATTCCAAATAATGTATCACAATTGCGTTCATTTTTAGGCTTAATTTCTTATTATAGAAACTTCCTGCCTAATATTTCAGATGTTTTAGAACCTTTACATAGATTATTAGATAATAATGTAAACTGGACATGGTCAGAAAAGCATGAAAAAGCGTTTCAAAAAGTGAAACAATTATTAACTACATCTCCTGTTTTAGAATTATATGATGTAAACAAAGATATAGTTTTAAACTGTGATGCTTCTGAATATGGCATAGGGTCAGTTTTAAGCCACATTGTTGAGGGTAAAGAGAAACCTATTGCTTATGCTTCGAGAACTTTAAATAAAACTGAAAGGAATTATGCAATGATTGATAAAGAAGCTTTATCTATAATGTTTGGTGTCACTAAATTTCACCAATATTTAGCTGGAAAAAAATTTAAAATTATAACAGATCATAAGCTTTTAATTAGATTATTTGATCCTGTTAAAAAAGGTACCTGATACATTATCACCTAGAATGCTGAGATGGTCATTAATGTTAGCTGGTTATGATTACGCAATTGAGTATCGCGAGGGTAAAAATAATAAAAATGCTGACGCATTAAGTAGATTACCTCTCCCAGAAACTGTAAATATAGTGAGTAATCCTGCGGAAATAATGTTTGTTTCAAATAATGATAATTGGCCTATTACTTCTAGAACTATTGCAAAGTGGACAACTGAAAATCTTGTAACTAAACAAATTTTAGAATGGGTGTTACATGGGTGGCCGCGAAAGGTTAAACAAGAAGAATATCAACCATATTTTCGTAGAAGGGAGGAAATTTCCTGTCTAGAAAATTGCCTATTGTGGGGACATAGAGTGATCGTACCAGAGGAAGGTCGTGAATATATAATTAAAATTACTGCATTCCGTTCATCAGGGTATATCGAGCATGGAAGCGAAAGCTAGGGGGGTAGTTTCGTGGCCAAATATGGATAAAGAAATCGAACAAATGGTAAATTCTTGTAATAGATGTCAGATGTTTGCGAAGGATTGTCCCAAAATGGAACCCTTGAAATGGAAATCTGAACTGCCCTGGGAAAGGATCCATATAGATCATGCCGGTCCTTTTGAAGGTAAAAGGTTTTTAATAGTAGTCGATTCTTATACTAAATGGTTGGAGGTAGAAGTAGTACCCAGGTCTGATAGTAAAACTACAATTAAAGTATTAAGAAGAATTTTTGCCACATTTGGATTACCTGTTGAATTGGTCAGTGATAATGGTCCCGCGTTTACAAGTGATGAATTTGAGGAATTTCTTAAAAATAATGGAATTAAGCATACGCTTGTTCCACCTTATCATCCATCTTCGAATGGACAAGCGGAAAGGTATGTGCAAACTGTGAAAAATTGCCTTAAAAAGCTAGATAAAAGTGACATAACAATGTCAATTTCACGACTTTTGTTAGAAAATCATTCCACTCCTCATTCGGTGACTGGTAAAACTCCTGCTGAATTAATGTTTGGAAGGCCAGTTCGAACAGCCCTTCACTTGGTATTACCATCAAAACCTAAAATACAGCAATCCCTGCACAAATATAAACTTCATGATTTAGTTTTTGTTAAAAATTTTGGAAAAGGGGAGAAATGGGTAAAAGGAAAAAATATGAAATTATTGGGGAGTAGATGGGTTTTAGTAAATAGATGTGATGGAGTAATGTGTAAACGTCACGTTGATCAGTTGAGACGTAATAAAGAGATAAGTGATGAAATACCAGAGAGAGTTATAGAGATAAGTCGAAATGATAAACTAATGTCAGACAAAGTTGAAAATATGGGACATAGCGGTAAAAATTACAGTAATTATGATAGGTATGAAAGGGTTAACCAAAACCGTTTTTCTGGAATTAATGGGAAAATAAAAGAACAGCTTAATAATGATGATACTATAGAACCAAGCCAATCTTAGCCTTCGCATGATGTTGTAACAGGTACAGTTGAGAGTAATAAAAATGATGTTACGACAGATAAATCTGTGAAAGACAAGCTGACTGAAAACAATGACGAGGACTGTCAGAAAAGTGCTCCAGTTCGAAGAAGTCAAAGAACAAGATTGCCTGTAGTTCGTTTGAACTATGAGGGGAGGGGTGTTATATCTCGATTCAAATAAGAATACAACAATTAGTAACGATCTGTAATTATAGATGGCAGCACCATACACGAACAGTCTGGAATTGTAAGGTATCGCATGTTACCGGAATATTCTGCGCAGTTGTAAAATGTGACTTGTTGAGAATAGCTGCATTTTAGCGGCTTGTAAATATGTAAATAAACTATAAGTAATCTTATAGTGATACATTTTTCCTTAGTTAAGAGTAATTAGTTAAATAATAAGAGTTATACGTTTAAAATATATACGTTATAAAAACGCTGTCACAGTCGCCGCCGGTTTTGAATTTTTTGTGACCGGAGGTTTTTCTCCGTTAATATTAAGAAAAATATGAAAATCGGCGGTATTATAGAGAAATGTTTGATAAACACGCTGATGCAGACAGTTTTCAAATCGAAGAATTATTTTAAGAGATATTTAATGCTAAAGTTGGACAAAATCGTTCCATTAAAAAAGTTTTATAGGAGCAAAAACTATACATCGGAATTTAATCGTTTTAAGATCATTTCATACGTTATAATTTCTCGGTGTGCAGAATGTGTTTATTTTTTAAATTTGACTCATTTTTGAGCTTTTATTTCTATTTTAAATTCAAATTTTCAGTATTTCGAGAGATATTTTTTACTTACTAGGGGGCTCTGCCCTCTAAGAGCTATGCTCGTCAACCCCCGTTCAGACACCGCAAACTCTAAAAGTACACTAATTTGATCGGCTTTAAAAAGATTTCCGAAGATTGAATTATAATTTAAAAAACAGTGGCGATCTCCCTATAAACGGATTTCTATTCATTTCTCTTCGACTGGGGAATTTTAAGGCCAAATCCGCTGCGGTACTACTTGATTAACCCGTCGACCAATTTCGCCAAATTATATAAATCGCCAAAGCACTCGCCAAATTATACAAATTGACATCATTTTTATTTTAAATAACGAAAGAACAAATAAATTAGTGCAACATTAATAAAAATAGAAATAAAACGTTGAAATAAAAATAACTTGATATCGTAGACACGTGTAACTTGCTTAAAGTCAAGTTAATGTGACATTTACGATCAACCATTATTAGCATTTAATCTTATAGTTTGGCGAATGATATATTTTTGGTCGACGGGATAACTAAGTAGTATCAAAGATACAATCGCTGTTTTCGTCTTTGATTAAGTAAAATAAGTTAAACATTTCAAAATAAGCTATTATAAGAGGAATTAAGTAAACAGAATCTTTGTCTCCCGGTATTTTTCAACAAAGCGAAAAGAAAGTTCTTTTAAATAAGACATTTTAAATTAATCGTTTTTAATCTGACGTAATTTTGACCAAACTATTCTTTCTCTTTTTTAATATTCACGTGAAAATACTTGTGTTAGAAATGAAATGTTATTTGCGCTTTCCTAACAAAAATAGTTGAAAAGTATCCTCTCAAAATATCAAATAAATGTCTAGCGCAATTTCTAAATTTAAACCGTTTTGCAATATTATTTTTTGTTCATTTTATTTAATAACTTTAATGTGACGTAAATATGACGTAATTTCTCCTATTTAAGACTTCTAACGCATTTTAATAAATTTATTATTTTACAAAATCCTTTCTCTCTTAAAATTCACGTGTAATTATAGTTTTTATGACGTAATTTTTAATAAGTTCCTGCTTTTTGTACATAATTATTTAATTCTAATTCCAAATGTTTTTTTCTGTTTATAATAGTCACGTGTAAGTAAATTTTTAATTTATTTACACGTATAAATATTTTTTTTTTTTTAAGCAAACATTATTGTTTCCGCTTTTTATACAGTTGGCAACAGTTTACATTAATATTACTTTCTAAAATCTGTCAAAAATATCTCTAGAAATGCTGAAAATTTGAATTTAAAATAGAAATAAAACCTCAAAAAATTAGTCAAATTTAAAAAAGAAATATAGTCAGCACACCGGGAACTTCAAACGTATAAAATGATCTAAAAATCATTAAATTCCCATAAATAGTTTTTCCTCCTATAAAACTTTTTTAGTGGAACGATTTTGTCCAACTTTAGCATTAAATATCTCTTTAAATAATTCTTCGATTTGAAAACTGTCTGCATCAGCGTGTTTATCCAACATTTCTGTATAATACTACCGATTTTCATATTTTTGTATGCATTATTTTTCTTAATATTAACGAGGAAAGACCTCCGGTCACAAAAAATTCAAAACCGGCGGCGGCGGCGGCGACAGCGACAGCGGTAGTTACTTTTTTTTAGAATAGAGAGATTTTAGAAAATTGTACTAATTTAACCTGTTGCCATCATTATAAACAGCGCAAACAATAATGTTTTCTTCAAATTAAAAATTTATATACACGTGACTATTATAAACAGAAAATTTTTTTTCAAATTAGAATTAAATAATTACGTATAGAAAGCAGGAACTTGTTGAAAATTACTTCATAAAAACTATATTTACACGTGAATTTTAACAGAGAAAAGATATTGTAAAATAATAAATTCATTAACATGCGTTAGAAGTCTTAAATAGGAGAAATTACGTCATATTTACGTCACATTACAGTAATTACATAAAATGAACACAAAATAATATTGCAAAACAGTTTAAATTTAAAAATTGCGCGAGACATTTATTTGATATTTCAAGATGAACTTTTCAACTATTTTTGTTGGGTCAGCGCAAATAATATTTCATTTCTAACAAAAGTATTTCCATGTGAATATTAAAAAGAGAAATAAAAGTTTGGTGAAAATTGCGTGAGATTAAAAACGATACATTTAAAATGTCTTTTATTCATTTATTTATTGAACAACAAACATACGACTTGTGTGCTTGACATGAGATCCCGCTTAAAATGTCTTATTTAAAAGAACGTTCTTTTCGCTTTGTTAAAAAATACCGGGAGACAAAGACTTTATTTACTTAATTCATTTTATGTTAGCTTATTTTGAAATTTTTAACTGGTTTTATTTAATCAAAGAGGAAAACAGCCATAGTATCTTTTAACAGCAGCTGATTTTTCCTTAAAATTCCCCAATCAAAGAGAAATGAATAGAAACCCGTTTACAGGGAGATTGCAGCTGTTTTTTAAATTTTAATTCAATCTGTCAAAATCTTTTTAAAGCCGATCAAATTAGCGTGCTTTTAGAAACTGCGGTGTCTGAACGGGGGGGTTGGCGAGCGTAGCTCGTAGGGGGACGAGCCCTTAGTTTTCTTCTAAATTTTTACTTATAATGAATTTGCATAGTACCCACAGGACATTCAAAGAAGAAATAATAACAATGTAATATTTTTAGAAAAAATTTTTGGCATAACATTGTCTTAAAAGGGTGTTAAAGAATGGACGGCAAGGGAAAAAAGGAACGGTATAGGAAAAAAGGGACGGTTGGGAAAAAAAAGGGATGATAATATGGGACGGTAAGGAAAATTACCACTTTTTTTAGACAAATACTGTTAAGACTAAGTGATAGCCATAATGTTCATTGATTTTTAGAAACAGTTATTTACATTGGATTTAAGTAGAAAAAAATGATAATAATTTACCTCGAAAAGTGCAGGAATAAACCTTGGGGACGATAAGACTACCAATAAAGCTACGATGCTTGAAATTGATATTTAAATGCTGATTTAAAGTCTGCAGTAAATTTCCTGTCAAAGAATTTTAGACATTCTTTCTTTAGCATACTTTGCATGAGAGAAAACTTGAAAAAATTGTGTGGCTGCATCTGAAGTGATTTTCCGTATAAGTTTAGCAAGAGGGATGGTAAGGAATCTAAAACCCAGGGACAGAGTTCAAAAAATAATATCATCCGAAAAAATGTCTGCAGGTTAATTTTTTGCGGCATATTTATATAAAACAATAGTTCTAGTTTCAGAAAAAAATTACATCGAATTATTTTTATTGAAACAATTTTATCCAGACAGCTCCAAACTTAAAAAGTCCTTCCGGCCAGTGCCGGGAGAAAGAGGTAGCTTTCATAATCCTTATTTTAAAAAAGCCAACTTATATCATGCAAACACACGAAGCTCAATTTAGTGGAAACCGAATATAGGAGATTCAATACTAATTTTTATCAATATAATGAATGAGAATTTCGCGAAATTAGTCAGCTTTATCCAAGCTGCTTTTCTTTAAAGTAACTTATATTTGGCTGCCAAATTCGGCAATTTCTTAAAGTGCCTGTCATTTTAAGACAACATGGTGGATGAGGCTAAGCAGTGAACTTGGTCGAGACCTTAGTAATTACTGTGCACATGCTCACTCACATCGGAATCTGTTAATATATAGGAGTGCTGTCGCATGCAAAAAATCAGATTTTTCAAAATGTCACCCACAATAGAAATTGAAACTGCTATATCTGAGCCATTTTTTAAGGTAAAGACAAACAAAAAATGCTCCTGAATCCTTATATCAAGATCAAATACTTAAGAGAGAAACCTTTTTCAATTTCTAATTTTTTTGCACCTCACTTTAAATATATATATTTTTTTTTATTTAATGGCCGCCATTTTGAAACAAGATGGCTGATGAATCTGGCCAGCGAACTTGGTCGAGGTGTTGATGTATACTATCCACATGCCTTCTTACATCGAAATAGGCGAATACGTGTGTTATCGCGTGACAAATACAAGATCGTTTCAAAATGTTAGCCATGCTAGAAATTCAAAGTGCTATAAATCAACCATTTTTTAAGATATCAACAAAAGAACAAATTTTCAGAAACAAAAACTGCTCCTGAATCTTTGTATCAAGGCCAAACACATAAAAAAAATCTTTTTCATTTTCCAATTTTTTAATACCTCATTTTGAATTTTAAATTTAATTTTTTTTAAATGGCAACCCTTTTGAAACAAGATGGCGAATGAAGCTGGCCAACGAACTCGGTCGAGACATTGGTATGTACTATGTACAGACCAAGTTACATCCAAATAGGTTCATAAATACGCCTGTTATTACGTGAGAAAAATCGGGTCGTTTTAAAATGTCAGCCACGCTAGAAATTCAAAATGCTATAACTCAGCCATTTCTTAAGATATAGACGAAACAAAAACTGCTCCCGAATCTTTTTATCAAGGTCAAACACATAAGAAGAAAATATTTTTTCAATTTTCAATTTTTGGTACCACATTTCAAATTTAAATTTTTCTTAAAAATTTAAATGGCCGCCATTTTTAAACAAGATGGCGGGTGAAGCTGGCCAACGAACCCGGTCTAGACATTGGTATGTACTATGTATAAACGAAGTTACATCCAAATCGGTTCATAAATACGCCTTTTATCGCGTGACAAAATTCAGGACGTTTCAAAATGTCAGCCACGCTAGAAATTCAAAATGCTATAACTCAGCCATTTTTTAAGATACAGACGAAACAAAAACTGCTCCGGAATCTTTGTATAAAGGTCAAATACATAAGAAAACAATATTTTTCCATTTTTATTTTTTTGGTACCACATTTCAAGTTTTAAATTTTTTTTTAAATTTTAAATGGCCGCCATTTTGAAACAAAACGGCGTATGAAGCTGGCCAACGAGCTCGGTCGAGACATTGGTATGTACTATGTACACACCGAATTACATCGAAATCGGTTCATAATTACGGGAGTTACAGTGTGACATAGGTCAGATATATATATATATATATATAACCATTAATTAAACATAACCTTCCACCGTCAATAATTATGAATTGAAATATATATATATATATATATCAATTTTGAACGGAGGGTGGTTTCGGGGTCTGGGGGTCATGATCGATGAAAATATACCAAAATTTTTTGAAATCGCTTTCCTCCGAACGGCTGCAATAGGTAGCTTTTTTGTAAAGAAATCTACCTAAAATCAGCATCAGGGACACGGGACGGTATAGAAGTTTTCCTGGTATTTGGACATCCAACATCGTCCAAAACTTATTTATCTCGTTAATATTGTTATGCAGTCATGCAATGGGATGTTCCCCAGTATATGAAATTAAAAAAACCCACAAGAATATGTACTAAAATAAAAAATATTATTCAGGGACTTAAAAGTCAAAAGATTGTGAGAATGCCCCATATTCTCTTTGTATCATGGAAAAATGTATCAAGGTTTTATAGAATTGAACCAAATTTCATATATAGGTGAAGGAAAGATAAAGGGGGCCACTCTACGGATTGGTGTATTTTTCAGCCCCCGGTATGGTATGTTATTTCTTTCTCCCAGCTTATTTTGTGTAGTCTCCAAAAAAATAACGTTACCTTACAGAAGCCAGCCGTAAAACAAAGCAGTACGATTAAATAGTCAATAGCAATTTTTTAAACTTCTAAGCATCACACATTTTCAATTTTTATATTCGTATTGGGAAAAAAAGTACTTTTAAATGCAATTTGTTTGAAAACTGCATCGCCATTTGTTTTTGAAATATTAATTTTTTTGTAGTTTTTGGAGCCATTTGCTTAATATTGGCAACGGAAGTACTCCATTTCTCTAGAAAGCAAAGAAAAAATAGTAAAATATTAATTATATATTTTTGTTGCCATTTTTTCATAACAGCCGAAAGAAAATGTAATTAAAATACGTGCTATTTTGAGAAAATATAAATTTATGATTCCTGTTAAAACAGGGAGCTATTATAAACTATATTTTAGTGTCTATATTAATGTTACAAACAAATGAAAGCCTAGGAATCATTAAGACAGCCGTTTTTTTTCCGAGTTCCTTTAATGGCGACATCTTTTTGCTGCATTTGTGTATTATTTCGTGATAGTGACGTCCTATGCCTACTTTACTGTAGATGTTTAAGAGTGGATCGGATGTAGAAATCTTAAGCGGATGCGTATGACGTCATTTTACATAAAATAAAAGCGTGTGTTGTAATGTCTTAAAATTGAA
The DNA here is from genome assembly GCA_963932465.1 of Maratus speciosus. Classification (NCBI taxonomy): domain Eukaryota; kingdom Metazoa; phylum Arthropoda; class Arachnida; order Araneae; family Salticidae; genus Maratus; species Maratus speciosus. The sequence goes on from OZ010788.1 coordinate 150,731,021, forward strand.
ATATGTTTTGTACTATTTATATATACATATTTTTTTTCATCGGGGGCGACACTAAATTCTGAAAAAGCAGAATTCCTGTTTTCTAGTTTATGATATCTTTTTAATCAGTAAAGTTCTAGAAACAAACACCAATAGTAACCATAATAACTTCAATTTCTATTTTACTTCTTTTTATTATATATTTAAAGATGTACGGTGGTTTCTACTATAAGGGTCGTTGATCCAATAGAAAAAAATTCCATCGCCTATATTGGACTCTGAATTTTTTCATCTGCTGCCAAACTTTAAGTAAGTTACAAATGGCAACGGTAGGACGATTGTCGTACAGCTGGAGAAAGTGAACGATGTTGCGTGGGAAAGCCGAAGTGAAATATGTTAGATTTTAAACCTGTTAAACGTGTTAATGTGATGTCGTATTAATTTTAATTGCGTTTTGCTGAAGGGGGAATAAATGTGTTAAAAGATTAACACCAGCGTAGTTACTGAAAGTCTACATGTATCGTTTAAAGTGATTCAAAATAGAAACGAGCTTTTAAAATCCAGTCATTGATAGAATTTACGAATGCGGAAGAACTTCACTGTTACTTATTACAAAAAGGCCAAATTAATACAAATTACAAAATGACCACTTTACCCGATTAGGCTAGGCAAATTGGCCAGCATAGGTAAATGAACAAATCACACTGATTCAGGATGTATATTTAATCAACACAAGCTAAAATTAACACACAATAAGAATAAGTATTATGTTTTGTAATATTTTAAGTACAGCGTCTAGAATATATAGTGTGAAAACCTGCAATCCAGGGAGAAGATCGCAGCGACATCTGCAAAACATTTTCATATTTCAAAGTAAACATCGTATTATTACAGCGTCTAGATCAAATCATCTAGGAGTTTTAGAAAATATCCTGCAGATGTCGCTGTGATCAACTCATTGGATTTCAGCATCGTTTGACATTTAAGGGATCCAATATTTTAGCACTTTTTAAAGTATTACTTGGATAGCCGATTTCTACACTATATTTTACAGACGCTGTAATTTTAAGTATTAAATCATTACAGTGTAAAATAAACAGTAATGAGTATCAATATGACGAATCTGATTAAATTCTGTTTCTGTGTTACGTTATTCTTTTTATGGGAAAAAAAAATCCCGAAGTTGACCTACTTTTCGGACCGATGAATGGTAACCTCGCCTTAAAAAGACATGTCTAGTGTTCAGTAAAATCTTGATAGAATGAAACTAAAAATATTTGCGGCGCACAGATTGAAACTTCCTCTATGTATTCAGCGCGTATGACAAAAGAAAATACGCTTAAACAAAGCAATGACACATTAATAAGCCTCTAAAAATTACTTTTAACAAAACACGTCATAAAACATGTCAGATATCAAAGCAAAATAATAAACTATAACCAGGGTCCGACAAACTTTGGACGCCAGGTCGCCCGGGCGACTAAAAAATTCCTCTCGGCGACTAACTTTTTAACCTACTTATTAATTTTAATTTTTTTCCTTTAAGCAAAAAAATTCCATATGCGAAAATATTTATTTTTAATAGGACGATTATTTGCAGTGGAAGAAAATATGGACAACTTTGCCTAATTTTTCAGAAATCAGAGTTTTTGCTAAGACAAACTAAATTACATGTTGAAAGAGCGCTGCATAGATTAGAAAACATTAAAAATACTCCAGTAGAAAATGAAAAAAAAAAGTTAAGTGGAATGTACCAAAATGCGCAGCTGTCAGATATATCGCACAAAAAATGACAAATGGACAAATGGTATTTCAAATCAAAATCTCAAAGGCATTGTTAATTTGTGTATCTAATTTCTTGTTGGGAATTAAAGGTAAGGATATTAATTTGTCTATTGTTTTAATGTTTAATTTCATAGTTTGTTTCTGTTTAATTTTTACAATGTAAAATTGGTATAATCTAAAAATGTTTGCTCAGTTTGATTTTTTTTATTGAATAGTTAACTTGTTCACTGCAAAATGACACACAGATCATTCAAAAATAGCCGAATACGATTATGAGTTGCCAGTGTTCCATTTTGCAGTGAATGCGTTAATGTCAGAGAAATGATTCTTCAAGCTGGCTCCTAAGAATTTTTCCTGGCGCCTAAGAATTTTCAACTTTTGTCACTCGCTGGCTATAACTAAATTAATTATAAGCAAAATTTACCTTTTCTTTGGGAAACCAATCGAAGCATTCTTTTAGAGCATATCCTTTGATACCAGAAGCTGCCATTCGAACAGTGTTGACCAGCAATGGCTGTTCCAGGAAGAGGATATAATGTTCAGTCAGACCGAAACTGTGATAGTAACTAAAACTTGTTTTGCGCCCGGCGCTCATAGTGGTAAGAATGGAAGCTCTATCAAATCCACGCTTTTCAACTAAAGGAGAAATTTGTAGTAAACGAAGAAAAAAAAAAGATGAAAAATAAAACAAGAGATTATTATTGAATACGATTAATGATTTTAGTGCAACAGACGGTATAATAAAAATGCATACATTTTAACAACAACAATGAAACGAGGAAACGATTTGATTTTGTGGTTTTATTAGTAGCACATGAAAGGTATTAACCCTCCCCCGTTTCAGCTTGCGATATCAGATCAGTGAGTAAGTATTTTGGTAAAATTTCTGGAATAAAATTTGATGAAATTTGCTTCACAATCTTTAGACTTATCCTCAGTGGATTTTATGATATTCTAGGAATTTTTTCATATTGTTAATTTTGAACACCGCGATCAATTCACCCCCCCCCCTCCCCCATGATATGCAATAAGATCTGTACTTCTGGCTTAAAGTACAGTGCGAACCATCACAAACCCCCAAGTCTGGAACTTGATTCAAACCTGGCAACTTCCGGCGGGAAGTAGTAGCATAACCTCCAGAAATATGGTGCATCTAGTCTGAGTATGGACAGTCTGAGTTTTTAAAAACATGCTGACTCCGACTGCAGTTTTGTTTAACAGAAGTGAAATCAAACTAATTAATATTTAACTTTAAATTTATAAACGGAATCATTTTTTATTTCGGAAATTTATCGAATAGAGCATCCAAATAAATTTGGTTGCCCTACACTTCGACCTCATTTTAACGACTGGCGTAGGTAAAAAGCGAAGAATGTAAATAAAGTAATATACCAACGAGCACAAACAAATCATAGCATAAGGTAGCCAAGCCTAACTAACATTAATCTAAGGACAATAAAACTCCATAGCGTGATCAATTTTAATAATTTCACCAATGTCCTATTAACCCTTTAAAAGGAGGTGGGATACATTTCATCCCACTTAATTTTAAGAAAGATTTGTACCGCAATTTTTGAATAGAATTTTACTTCTATAATTTCTTTGAAAAATTACTGTAAAATTGCATTTCCTTATTTTCAATAATTTTTTTCAAAAATTCTGGTGTGAATTCAATACAATTACAGAAACACAATAACTTTCCCTTGAAGGGGTTAATAATACACCTCCTTACTAAAATGTCTCACTAGATTTCCTATTCCCAAGTATAAAAAGAGAATAGATTTATTGTTTAAGTGTCTACCTGAAAGGAAATTTTCAATTTGGCTTTCACGTATTACAAAAAAATATTTTTATTAAAGAAATCAAATTGTTTTTTAATAATCTCAAACACTGAAACCAAATCCAACGTTCGAGCGACGCATGTAAAAGGTTTAAAAAATATTTGTGAACTAAATGTGAGCCGAAAAAGAATTTGTTATTGACAGAGATCCCAAAAATTACAGATTTATGTAATCGTCGTAGATTTTAATCAGAAATTTCGTCGTAGATTTTAATAATTCTCTAAAAGTGACTTTCAATAATAAAACTTCTGATATTCAGTAATCGTTTAACATAACGATTAGGGGAAACCGGGGGAATGCCGCCACCCCACCTAGTTTAAAAACTAACGGCAGTTTGAGATACTGAATGTGCCTTCACTATAGCGGTCAACAATAGAAACAGTGCCTAAAGTGAGAGTGACTTTGCTGTACGTCGTTCGTTTGTTCTAGTGAAAAATGTAGTTTTAATCTAGTTGCTTATTATTTTGGAGCTTCAAATGAGTAGAGATAAGCACCTTTTATTGTAACATTAGATATTTAAAATAATGACCCGTAATCTACATGCATTCGCCGACATTTTGATGCAATGTGTTGAACAAGTTCGGTTCTTCTTTCGTCTTTGCTTGGGGATTTCCGCCATATTGTCCTCTCGGGGTAATGCCGCCGCAATGCAAATCGGGTGAGAAATGGCCTCATTTTAATGTAGTGGAGCCAATTCAGCAGAGTGACTTTTGCAATATGAAGTAAATTGTAAGCTTAACCATTATTCTGCTCAATTACATTGATTTCTAACTATTTTCAGTAGGTTGTGTGTTTCCTAGTATCCATTTGATGCATGTACTAGGTAATTAAAGAGTGACGGCATTACCCCGGTACAGTGGCGGAATCACCCCAGTATCCTGGGTAATCCCGCCACTGTGCAGAGGTTTAAAAAATATTTTTTTATGTATGCTTACTTTACAGTTATGATTACGGTTAAATTTATACAGATACTAAAGATCATAATTCAGCTTTAGAATTTTTACTATTAAAAAATAAACATATTTTCAAGGTGAAAAAAATTCCCTTAAGGTGTCGCCATTCCCCCGGTCTCCCCTACTCAGAATGCGTTACTGTCGACATCTCTGGACAACGATAAATATGAAGGTTTAAATGTTTATGCATTTTTAAAATACCCGGTATGAGGCATTTTACACTAAAACCATTGACATAATTGAAAATATTTGTTCATTAACTAAAGATAACTGCATGATCATTCAAATTCTTACCTTTGTCAAGATTTGGAGCAGGATGCATCTTCATGATGTGGTATTTTAGTCCTGTCATAAAGCTGGCACCTAAGTTGTACACCGTTCCATCAGGACATTTATGGGGATGGGAACTGGCCAGATTTAAAGACAAGATTTCCTTCAAATCGGTCTGAAAGAAAAGGAACTCGCACTCTTTCTAGCCATTGTTTTTCACTTAAAGGAAATTAAATTAAAAACGCCAAAACATAATTTAAAATGTGATTACTCTAATAATTATCTCCTATTATTGGTGTTACACAATAATTTTAGGTTGTGGAAAGCAAGTTTATTATTGCACTTCTGATTCTTAGGTTATAGGATACATATTTTTAAATGTAAATAAAATCTTCGTAATTCTTAAAAGGGGGAAGGGGATGAAAGGAATTAAAAGTGAATTTTTTTAATGAAGTATTTTTAGGGGAAATTTACGAAGAAAAATAAATGTTACTTTTCTATATCATGTAAAAGAATACCCCGAAAACTTCATAGAATACCAACTTTGGCGGCTAAAATTCACGGGCTTCGCTCTAATTTTTTATTTTAAGCAGTCAAAATCAGAGATATAAGCAGGGCTGCGGAGTCATAGTCGTACAGTCTGAGTCAGGCTAATTTTAGGAGTGTGAGTTTCTAAAAACATGCCGACTCCGACTGCAGTTTTGTTTAACAGAAGTTAAATCAAACTAATTATATTTAACTTTAAATTTATAAACGGAATAATTTTTATTTCTGAACTATATACATTAATAAATATTTAGTTATTTTTTAGTTTATTGGCATGTTAATACTTTAAATATAGGGGAAGAGAGCAGGTATGATATTTGCCATACGTGAGTCATTTAATTGGTTCATTTAGTTACTTCTTTCTGTTCATGGATAATACTATTGTAGCTTAATTAAGTAAAGCTGAGCTTTTTTATTATTATTAGGCCCACCTGAAACCGAACCGCGGTTCAGGTCGGGTTACCCGACCCAATGCACGAATCTACCTCAGCCAACAATGGGTGTTTCATTTTAATCTCTGTCCACTCGGGTTCGGTTCGGGTCGGGTAAGAGTTTAAATATGTCGAGCTCAGATAGCTGAAAATTATTTTGGCGGAATCCTGTCGAATTGCGAGTCAAGGAAATTTTTTTGTAGCATTCGGAGCTTTCTGGACCTAAAAACGGGCGGCATTTTTTAGTGCTCCATAACTTTGAAGTTTCATAAAATTCAATGTAATATAACTCGATTAGTTTTCGTTGTAAAAGAATAGAAATTTTGCTGTTTTACTTCTTAAATCATGGCATTTTTTCCTTAATAATTTATGGCATACTCTATAAGCAAATTATGAAAAAGCATAGTTTAAAAAAAATTAATAACAGGTCTCAATATAATCTTAATATAATCCTTTAATGAATATAATATTAATTCCTACCTTATTTTGAACATTTTTTCAGTTTACATAGCCTATCTATCTCCAACAGGTAAAAAATTAAAGTACGTTTCAATCTTTTATGGTCACTTTGTAAATGTGCCGGAGTCGAAGTCAGTCGTTTTTGATGCCGACTCCGCAGCCCTCGATGTAAGTCACATTTTCTGAAATGTTCTAAAACACATCGGATTCACTAAAAGCTTTATAATGAATTATGCATTCGGTGGACTATTTTCTTTGATACCTATAGGCAGTATTGTAAAATTATGACTTATAACTAGGGTTACCAGATTTTTCTGAAAAGACCTGGAAGATTTTTATTGACGTTAAATTGTTTTATCACACTACCATAATTTTTTACACCTTAGTAAACTGTGCTGAATAGATAAGTGATGTCTTTTTAAGGAATTTTCCTTAAACAGATTTTTTATAATTATTTATAACAAAAATTTCCTAAAAATATTTGCATTATCCTATTCTATCAATACTGTTTAACTAATTTTGAAGTCATACTTCCTACTGGAAGGAAAATTTAACTGTAGCAACAGAAACAAATCAAAATATCTTTAAAATTATAAAATGTTCATGAACATTTTAGTAATGGAAACCCTAGAAAAAGAAATGTTTGTACTTCAATTTAAAACAAGACAATAAAACAAATAAAACACTAAAACTTACGGTAGAAATATATCAAATTAAAAATCTTATTATGGAGATACTTTTAACTTAAAATATTACGTTTAGGTAACAGCAAGACGTTATGTTCTCATCTGAGAGAAGTTCTGTACAATTATGCCACAAAAAGTCTTCAGTATGAGGTTTTTTTCTGTTTAAGATAAGCATACAGAATAAATTATTCAATATAAATTATATGATAATTAAAAAAAAACTGAAACAAATCGTCAAACAGGAACGTATAATGTGCAATATACAGATTACGAGGAAAACGTACAACCTGGCAACCCTAATTATAACTGTTTTAATCGCTTGAAATATCTAGATGTGTTCTATGCGCTAAAAGCGATTTTTCAGAATTAATGACTATTTTAACACCATTTTTACTTTAATAAACACATTTGTAAAAAATACATTTGTTGAAACACCTCTCGTTAACATCTTATCTTATTATTTATTATTTTTGAATTAGTTTCTAATGCAAGTAAGATAAGTTTTACACGTACCACCTACCATTTTCTATGTAGCTTCCATTTCTATATTAGTAAGCAATTTTTCCTAATGCAGTGTGTTACGATTTACTTTTAAATTTTCAATTATTATTTTTATTTAAACAGCTTTTAATACTAATTAAATGTGCAAATGTTATAGCCCTAGGCTCTGCACATAAAAAGTGCTAAAACTTGCAACATACAATTTCCTGAAGGTTGATTTTCTTAATATTTAGACACAATTTGTGTGGCTTAAAAATTATTCTCGTTTTCAGGTAATTCTATGTAGAAATATAACTAGTAAATTAATGAAATCAGATAAATTAATACTATTAAAGCGACAATCAAAGTGTCTTGATTATTTTAATAAAATCCAATTTATTAACAAGATAAAATATAACGTTACTTGAAGAATACAAATGAGGACATGAGTTTCAAAACTCGCGTTATCCTGAAAATCAAATTTTGTGAAATCGTGAAAAATATCCGACTGCGTCCATTGGTTTTCATTGTAAACCAAAATTTTACAATGCCAGAAATACCCGATAAAAATAGTTTTTTTCCCCAGATTGTAGTGTTTTTTTTTATGCAGGTACTAGTATGATATAGAAAACTCGATTTTTTTAAAATTTGGATAAGGCGAGTTTTGATTATTTTAAAACAGGCTTAGAAGATCATTTCCACACTTAAATAGAAACAAAATTTCAAAATCATCACCTGAATTTGGCACTTGGTATTTCTATTCATGGACTAAATTTCAACTTTCGATACCGAATTCTAAGTTAATAAATAAGTTTAGGAATTCTTTAAATGTGAGGATTTAGAGCTTTTTGATTTTTAGGTGTGTTCGTAATTATATAAATACTTAGCACCTATAGTCGTCGTTCCGTCCGTCTGTCCGCATATAACAGAGCAAAAACTACCCAACCGAATGGTCTGAAATTTTAAATATATAATTGTTGCAAATTTTTACCGAGTTATTTCAAATTTTATGATAATCGGATGCATAGTTTAATTACAGGGACTGTCAAAAGCCAATGGGAAAAAATTATTGCAAGTGCATTTCATGTTACAGCCTTCCGAATGGTCTGAAATTTTAAATATATAATTATTGCAAAACTTTGTCGACTCATTTCCAATTTTATAAAAATCAGATGTGTAGTTTAATTACAGGGACAGTAAAAAGTTTTCTGTTATATTACGGCCAATGGGAAAAATTATTTCAAATGCATTTTAATGATGTTACAGCCTTTCAAAACAGAATGAAATGGATATGCACTTATGAAGTGCACTAAAATATACATTCAGTACAATATGCGGTGCAAAAAATATTTATAAAACTTGTTATAGTACGAACACACCTCATTTGCCAAGTTTGACGAGCAATTTCCAACTTGTTTAATATTTGCATTCATATTTTCTGCCATGCGAACTGATTTCTTTTGTTATGTTTGCATTAAAAGACAAGGGACCTTCAAACTCTTTTTTTTTAATTGCGCCTTAAGTACTATTCAAGGGTACACTTTATGGATTATGGCACATATTTACCACAAAAAAAAAAAAAAAAAAATGAAAAAAAAATGAAAAAAAAAAATCTGGAGAAAAATAGGGAATTTTCCTGAATATTTTAAGCGTTATCAAGGACTTTCAAAATGTCCCAACCTCAATCAATATCAATTAAAATGCCTATATTCACCGCCACCGCCGGTTTTGAATTTTTTGTGACCAGAGGTCTTTCTTCGTTAATATTAAGAAACATAATGCATACAAAAATATGAAAATCGGTGGTATTATACAGAAATATTTGATAAACACGTTGATGCAGACAGTTTTCAAATCGAATAATGTTTTAAAGAGATATTTAATGCTAAAGTTGGACAAAATCGTTTCACTAAAAAAGTTTTACAGGAGCAAAAACTATTCATGGGAATTTAATCATTTTTAGATCATTTTATACGTTTGAAGTTCCCAGTGTGCAGACTGTATTTATTTTTTTAATTTGACTCATTTTTTGAGGTTTTATTTCTATTTTAAATTCAAATTTTCAGCATTTTTAGAGATATTTTTAGCATATTTTAGAAAACGCTATTAATTTAAAATGTTGCCAACTGTATAAATAGCACAAATAATAATGTTTTCTTCAAATTAAAAATTTATTTACACGTGACTATTATAAACAGAAAAAACATTTGGAATTAGAATTAAATAATTACGTATAAAAAGCAGGAACTTATTGAAAATTACTTCATAAAAACTATATTTACACGTGAATTTTAAAAGAGAAAGGATATTGTAAAATAATAAATTCATTAACATGCGTTAGAAGCCTTAAATAGGAGAAATTACGTCGTATTTACGTCACATTACAGTTATTACATAAAATGAACACAAAATAATATTGCAAAACAGTTTAAATTTAGAAATTGCGCTAGACATTTATTTGATATTTTGAGAGGATCTTTTCAAATATTTTCGTTAGGAAAGCGCAAATAATATTTCATTTCTAACAAAAGTATTTTCACATGAATATTAAAAAGAGAAAGAATAGTTTGGTCAAAATTACGTCAGATTAAAAACGATTAATTTAAAATGTCTTATTTAAAAGAACTTTCTTTTCGCTTTGTTAAAAAATACCGGGAATCAAAGACTTTGTTTACTTAATTCTTTTATATTAGCTTATTTTGAAATGTTTAACTTATTTTACTTAATCAAAGACGAAAACAGCGATTGTATCTTTGGTAGTACTTAGTTATCCCGCCGACCAAAAATCTATCATTTTCCAAACTATAAGATTAAATGCCAATAATGGTTGATCGTTAATGTGACATTAACCTGACTTTAAGCAAGTTACACGTGTCTACGTCATTAAGTTATTTTTATTTCGACGTTTTATTTGTATTTTTATTAATGTTGTACTAATTTATTTGTTCTTTCGTTATTTAAAATAAAAGTTATGTCAATTTGTATAATTTGGCGAGTGGTTTGGCGATTTTTATAATTTGGCGAAATTGGTCGGCGGGATAGTCAAATAGTACCCAACGGATTTGGTCTTAAAATTCCCCAATCAAAGAGAAATGAATAGAAATCCGTTTACAGGAGATCGCCACTGTTTTTTAAATTATAATTCAGTCTTCCGAAATCTTTTTAAAGTCGGTCAAATTAGCGTGCTTTTAGAGTCTGCGGTGTGTGAACGGGAGTTGACGAGCGTAGCTCGTAGGGGGCACAGCCCCCTAGTATATACAAATAAAACTGGCATCGAATTTTATATATTTTAATATAAAGGTAATAAAAAAAATATTTTCTAAATTTTATGAAAATTTTCAGCATTTTTGCTTCATATTTCTGCACTTACCTACCTTTAACTTTTTCATATCATTAAATAGTTTAAACTTTTATCTTTCCAACGATGTGACACACATGTTTATACATAAAAAAATAAGTGTTGAAATTATTCTTTCTTTCTAAGGTTATTCCACAGCTTAATGGCCATTTAAATCTTTAATTGACTTTTTTTCAAAACTTGGATTTTTCATGTTTATGTTCTTATTTTTCAATATCTATTAAACTTAAGAACTCAAAATTTTATTTAATACGTATATAATGTTATATTGTATACTTTAACACAGGGATTTAATAATTTGTTGCGAATTATTTATTTTAGGCTGTGAAATCTTACTAAAAATGCTAATTTAAAAATGACTTTCAATAAATATTACTTTTGAGTTTCACTTAGAAAGAAAATGGTCTGTTAAAATACGTAAATCATGTTATTTTAACTACTCTAAAAAACTCTCACAAAAGTGTCTAAAATACCCAGTGAGATAAATGAGAAATTTTGCATCAATCCTTTATCTGAATTAATGAACCCAAACTCTATGAATGACCCACTTAAGCTCCAGATAGACGTATCAGTCTACTCGCGGTCTTTTTGTTCTGGTCAGGTCGCGCTTTCTTTTGGTTACAAGGCATTTTCATCCGACTAAAACCGAAGCATTGCATTGCATTGAAACGAGTAGAAATTATCTAACATCCATTTCCGAAACAACGAATATTGATTACACTTCATTGTATAATATTGAAAAAAGAATTGTAAGAGATAAGCAAATCTTAATTCATTAATATTTCATGTAACAATAAAAAACAAGTCACCATAAATCTGATTTTTATTTTTTCATTTTTGTTTTTGTGTTTATTTTTTTTTAATAATAATGTTTTATTGCCTAAAACTGCAAGACCAGTTATGAATTTCAAATGGTCTTAAATTACTTAAAAATACAGCTTTTTATAAACATTTTTCTCCAACCCCGGTTACCGCGACACCCCGCTTATAACGACACTTTGTTCTGGTCCTTAGAGTGTCGGCATAACGAGGTTCGACTGTATTTCAAAATAAATTACTAGAGACTTCTTACAAGAGTATACAAAATTTCTGCTTATTCTTCTAAATAGTTTTTTACTTGAGCTATCCGCGTTCTAGTTTGATGTGCAGTAGCCACTGAAAAAAGTACTTTATAAGAAGTCTCATAAGAAGTCTTGATGAAATATGATTTATTTAGTGTATTTTTCTATCAAATCTATTACATCGTGCATATTTATATTTAGGTTAGTTCGAGGTTATAAAATTTATTTTTAGAGGCCAAAATAGTAAAAAATACTAGTAATAATATAAATGTATAAAATAATAGAGTAGTATTCGTAAAAGTGATTTGTTAAGAAGACTAACGGTCATATTTAATAATCATTGAAAAAAACAATTATTGACCTCAAAGAATTACTACATCATTTTTTGTTCCATGATCTATTTTCAAATATCTGAAATCTGATTAAAATAAATTTAAAGTTTACATTTTTTACTGGATTTTACAGTTCTTGTAAATAATTATTCAGAGGTATCAATCCCGTTGATATATCAAATAGCATTCTCGAAGACCTCGAATCCACACCATTTACTTCCGCCCTGTAGCCCTGCAGTTCAAAACCGGCAAGAAAAATAATCTCATGCACTGTAAAACAGCTGTTCGAAGCTGAAAATATATACACCAGGGAGAGAGACTATACCATTTTTAATTACTTTTAATCAACAACGAATAATATTTTTCAATTTTCAATTCATATTACTCAATATACAGGGCTATTACAAATGATGAACCCGATTAAAAAAAAGCATATTTTCGAAACTGCTTCACATATTACAATAAGTGATACATGAATTTAAAGAGAAATATACTAAGTTTATTTCAGTTACAAATGTTCGATGTGTGACCCTTTTCTTACACGGCATACGTCCAATCTGTAATCGAGTTCGTTCCAAACATTTTGTAGCATCACTCTGTCAATGGTTCTCAAAGCTTCACAAATGCGTTCTTTAAGTTCTGAAAACTTTGTTTTCAGCATTGGTGGTACATAAACAATGTCTTTGACACTGTCAGAACTTAAAGAACGCATTTGTGCAGAATTCAGAACCACTGACAGAGTGATGCTACAAAATGTTTGGGAAGAACTGGATTACAGATTGGACGTATGCCATGTAACAAGAGTGTCACACATCGAACATTTGTAACTGAAAAAAACTTGATATATTTCTCTTTAAATTCGTGTATCACTTATTGTAATATGTGCAGTAGTTTCGAAAATATGATTTATTTATATCGAGTCCATCATTTGTAATAGCCCTGTAAGTTAAATTTTCGCTTCGGGAGGATAAAAAAAATTTCCATATTGACAAAGTCATTTCATTTAAATTAAAACCACATTTTCAAAGTATACTTACCCTCGTCGTGCAGGTAAGATCGTCTGGATTGATTTTCCACATAAAACATGTCTCTGACGCAGCGTACAGCTCATCGTCTACCATGAAAACATTGCCAATATCATTATCTGTAAGTTCCAGCGGAACTAGCTGAGAGAAATACCTGTAAGTTTAGCAAATATCATCCCATTAAAAAATTCCATTGAAATCAGACTAGTTTAAATAAAACTGAATTAAAATCTTATTTTGCGATAAAAATATCCGAAAAATCCTGTATGTCATCCAGATAAGCTTAAGGTTAAGGGGGCTGGTCACTCAGCTTCGGAATTCTCCTCCGTAATGTTAAGTCTATGGATTTTTGATTCATTCGTATATTTAAAATATCTTCTCGGGAAATTCATATTTTTAACGGGTTTTTCTTCTTAGTTTTCAAAATATTTCTAAAATCTATGCTGAATTTAATATTTTGTGTTAAAAGCGGGCGAACTGTGAGTAAAATTTTAACACTTCATATAAAATTAAGTCTATACTTTAGAAATATTTTGAAAACTAAGAAAAAAAGAGACATCTTTTAAGAAGTGTACACAAAAAATAGAAGTTAAAAATATCAATTTCCCGATAAGATATTTTAAATATACGAATGCATCAAATGCTCATAGACTTTACATTAGTGAGGGGAAATCGGAAGCTGAGTGACCAACCCCCTTAAAGTGAAAATACCGGAAGCATGCGAAGTCGCCTTACAAAGTCGAATGCATCGATGCTACCTAGAACGGGTTGAAACTTCCTAAGACCCTTCTCGCTAGATTTTTACATAGATTTCGTATGACATACTACCTATTACATTCTCCCCTATGTGGGAATTTCTGAACATATTTTGAAGATCTACACCGATCATGACCCCTAGAACCCAAAACCACCCTCAGTAAAAAACTTTATATATCACTTTCTTCTGGACACGATAACTTCCACAATTCTGCACAAATCTCTTCCAAACAGATACATAAAATCAAGGGGCATAAAATCTCGATCAAGTTCGTTAATGTTCAAAATCGGACAAATGGGCTGGAAATGGGGAGGGTTTTTGTGAAAACAGAAAAAAACCCACATATTAAATCAGTATTGAATCAACGTGATACATATTAAATCAGTTTAAAGTTATTATTACTTCTAGGAAATGGGCCTAAAATTTATACATGACAGATTTTTGATATCATTAAAAATGACCTGATGGGGGTTTAGATTTTGAGAAGGGATATTAAAATAGGGTTTTAAGACGAAAAAAAAAGCATAACTTCGTGAATTCATAAGATATTAAATCCACTTAAATATATTATAAATTTTCTTAATATTATCTACAACATTTATATTGACAAGTTTTTGATAAGAGCAACTGTTAAAGCAAAAATAAATTAAATATACATTTAAAAGAAAAAGAAAAAAAGGAGGGGGTTTGAAGAAGAAAAAACAAATCATAACTTGGTCAATTCACAAGATATCAAATCCATTTAAATTTATTATAAATCTTCTTAATATTGTCTATTGTCTACAACTTTTTAATTGGCATTTTAATTGGCATTTTGATAGGGCGAACTCTTGCAGCAAAAAAATTAAATTAAATTAAAAAAAAGGGGGGGGGCGTAGAAGAAGAAAATTCACGTCTCCGTTAATCCGCAACTAAGGCGATAAAAAGGTATAATTGGCGGGATGGAAATTTTTGACAACCCTCAGAAATGCTGTATATTAGGGTTGCATTATTTTTTTGTTTTTAGTTTTTGTCTATAGTTTTTGTTAGTGAAATTAGTACTTAACTTCGATACCTACCTGTGCCTGTAGGCCGAGCCGGCAGGGCGGATTATTTTTTTTATATATGTAGACTCACCCGGCGTTGCCATGATTATGTATATTCCATAATACTAAGGATAGAAGTTTATTTATCTATGTCTATGTGTGCTGCGTTATAAAGAGACCGCTGCATGCGCAATTACTAGGTTTGCCACACCCAGGATGTAGCCCCAGACAATGTTCATTATAGATAAACAATTAAATTTAAAAAATCAAAAAAACCCAACTGCGAACTACTTAATTATTTCTCATGAATGTGAAACATTTTTTTTTCAATTCCTACTATTAGCTCACACTCTCGCTATATATATCTTGCTCAAATTTTCAATCGTTAATAAAATACTTATTATTCATCCAATCAAGCTCAAATAATTTTTTTTAACTTGTAGTGGATGACACTTGATGTTAATCAAACTTTTTTCAAATATTAATTCATTAATTAAATTAAATTAATTAATTTTCAATAATGGAGAGAGCCTCCCATCTTGATCAAGGTTTTTTAAGACCGAGAGAGCCCTCTCCTTGATCAAGGCATTTTAAGCGCCACTCAAAAGGAAAGAAGAATGGGAGAAAAAATTCTCTTATTGACATAAGTAGGAATTGACTTAAAATATATATATTCTTTATATTACTTGTTTATATTACTTACCTATTTTTATTTACTTGTATTGATGACTTAAGTTGTGTTTAACTGTTAATTTTTATCTATAAACACTGTTTTGATGAGGTCTATAGATATCTATGATGGTTACAGTTGCAGTAAAGCTAGAGATCCACAATACATACACAACTTCCAGGTTGAATAATATTTTAACGGAGCTTCTGACTGTAAAATAGTCAATGAAACATCGTTTTCATTTTGAAAGACCTATCCAATGATAGGCCACTCAATAGGGTGCGTAATTTTTTTTCGTCCCTACCGCCATTTTGTATTTTACGGCCGCCACTTTGAATTTATGAAAACAAAACCTAACCTATAACCATCGGGCTGTTAAGACGAATCGATAGAGACCTCATTCATTAAAATCCATCCAGCCGTTGGGATGTTTCGAGGGTATAAAGAAATCCACATACACAGATAAGCGTGAAACACACAACTCTTCTTTTCAGTCGGATAAAAAAAAGTAGTGGAATGTGTATTGTTTCAGCTGCATTTAAAAGTTCATTGAAGAAGTTTCCTTCATCGCTTGTGACAACCTCATTTCTTAAACATACATGTATCAGATATAATCTACCCTTTCTATATTATAAAGGACAAACATATCTGTGCGAAACGCATACGTCATTTTGCGAATGGCAACACTTTGAAATTTGAATTAAAATTTCGGTTTTGCAATTAAATCTACGGCAAATTTTTAAACTAAACATCGCACATTTTAAATTTTAACACCATCGTATAAGGAAAAAAATGCTCTTTTAAATGCAATTTGTTTGAAAGCTGTATCTCAATTTATTTTTAAGTTATTAATTTTTTTGTAGTTTTTAATACAAATTTTGTAATTGTGGCAACTGAAGTACTCCATTTATATTGAAAGTAAAGGGAAAATAGTCATGGTTATTATTTTTATTGATTTTATCCTTATTGATGCCATTTTCACAATACAAATTAAAGTAACTTTTTTATAATTTTTGAACAGAAAATGATGTCAGACATTAAAAAAAAACACGCATTCTTCTTCATAAATCAGTTACATTTCAATATTTTTACATTACGCTGATACTGAGTTTGAGACGCTAGGCAAAATGATTCAGTGAGTAAAAATGATGTCATATCAAAACGATCATTTTTTTTTTTTTTTGATAAAACTAAATATTTGACCAATACTAAATGGCCAATACTATGACAAATAAAGGCAAATTTCTGAATTTTTTTTTCGCGGGTACTGACATTAGAACTTAAAGTTTGTGCGAATGTTCCCATGAAAAGTTGTATCGGAGAAACGTAACTTTAAGTTTAGAAATGCATTCATTAATAATCTATTGCGCGTTAAAATACTTTCAAATTGTGAATTTGAGTGGTGCGTATGTAAATTATGGGAATTGAAAATAACGTACAATTTAGATTTCATGGGGAAAATTTTATGATGTGACAAAGCGAAATCCTTTTTACTGATTTTTTATCCCATAAAAACAAACATAAAAGTCTCAATCGATAAATTCATCATAATTACTCATCTTGATTACGTATTCTAATAGAGTTTAATTTTTCAATAATTTAAGCAGTTGAAGTTTGTGGAAATAATATTTTAGTAATTTTAGGTTAAAAATATTATTTGCTTTAAGAGTGAGACAACCAATGTTAGATGAATTTTTTATTGTAATTATTTTTGTAGGTTTATTATAAATTCGATCTGACAGTTCCTTTCTAACATTTTAGTTCGTCGAATTTCGACGGGTTCCAACTCGTCTATATTATAAAGGACAAACATATCTGTGCGTAACGCATACGTCATTTTGCGAATGGCAACACTTTGAAATTTTAAATGAAATTTCGGTTTGCAATTTTCGTTATAGCAAATTTTTAAACTTCAAAACATCGTACATTTTCAATTTTTACACCCCTGTACGGGGAAAAAAATATGCTTTTAAATGCAATTTGTTTGGAAGCTGTATCTCAATTTATTTTTGAGATATTAATTTTTTTGTAGTTTTTAATACAGATTTTGTAATTGTGGCAACTGAAGTACTCCATTTATATTGAAAGTAAAGAGAAAATAGTCATGGTTTATTATTTTTATTGATTATATCCTTATTGATGCCATTTTCACATTACAAATAAAAGTAACTTTTTTATAATTTTTGAACAGAAAATGACGTCAGACATTAAAAAAAAACACGCATTCTTCTTCATAAATCAGTTACATTTCAATATTTTTACATTACGCTGATACCGAGTTTGAGATGCTAGGCAAAATGATTCAGTGAGCCAAAATGATGCTATATTTAAAACAAAACAATCATTTTTTTTATGATAAAACTAAATATTTTACCAATACTAAATGGCCAATAGTATGACAACTAAAGGCAAATTTCTGAATTTTTTTTTCGCGGGTACTGAGATTAGAACTTAAAAGTTTGTGCGAATGTTCACATGAAAAGTTATATCGGACAAACGTGACTTTAAGTTTGGAAATACATTCATTAATAATCTATTGCGCGTTAAAATACTTTCAAATTGTGAATTTGAGTGGTGCATATGTAAATTATGAGAATGTGAAAATAACGCACAGTTTAGATTTTATTGGGGAAAGTTTTTTGATATGACAAAGCGAAATCCTTTTTACTGATTTTTTATCCCTTAAAAACAAACATAAGAGCCTCAATCGATAACTTCATCATAATTACTTATCTTGAATACGTATTCTAATGCAGTTTAATTTTTCAATAATTTAAGCAGTTGAAGTTTGTGGAAATAACTTTTTAATAATTTTAGGTTAAAAATATTATTTGTTTTAAGAGTTAGACAACCAATGTAAGATGAATTTTTTATTGCAATTATTTTTGTAGGTTTATTATAAATTCGATCGGACAGTTCCTTTCTAACATTTTAGTTCGTCGAATTTCGACGGGTTCCAACTCGTATATATAAAATCCTAATGAAACGAATTTATGAAACGAATATATGAAACGGCTGATTAAACAACCGATTATGTTTCACGGCGATTTCTCCTAAAATACGGAATACTTTGCGATGAAATTAACACCAAAAATCCGTATTTATTCACCGATCTCAAAACTGGTATTAGAATTTTTAAATTCAAATTAGTTTTCGAAATATTAATTTTTTTCTAATTTTATATACTTTTCCTAATGATGGCAACTGAAATTTTAATTATAACAGATTTTTTTTTTCATATTTTAGAAAAGGTTGTATTATTTTAAAATAATCTGGCGACCAGTTTGGCATCTCTTAAATATATGCTAAGAAATGTATCATGTTACTTTTATTCATAAATTCAATTTGTATTTCATTATAATTTTATTTAATACAAAACTTTCATTTAAAACTAAAACATTTGAAATAAATGGCTTTCACCTCTTTCTTTTTTTTAAACGAAACGAAAAGAACAGTATTAGGCACAGATGTTACATACGCAACGCTGAACCTAATTGGCGCCAAAACGGCGTTATTTTGCCTGACATGGTAACCCAGCCATTGTTGCTTAGTTATTAATAAATGTTTATTTGAATTCATTTTCTTTTTATTTATAAAAAATGCTGTAAATTGTTTTGTTCTACGGTTATTAATTAAACTTTTGGCACAGATGTCATATTCGCCCCATATTGGCGCGATTATTTTTCTGACGCCAATGTCATATACGCAACGGGTACTTAACTGGCGCCAAAGTGTCGTTATTTTGCTTGATGTGGTAACCCGGATTATGTAGTTTATGCTGTTGATGTTTTCGCCAAATTGGCAACCGAAAAATAATCGTGCCAATATGGGACGAATATGACATCTGTGCCAAACTTTTATTTGTTTATTGTTATTTCATTTAAAAAAATAACAGAAAATAATTTAAAAATATGTATGTAACTGGTATTCGAAAACGAGGCTTTCGCCAAATTGTCGTAAAAAAATGCGCGCCAAACCCGATGCGTATATGACAATACAACAAATCATGACATTTAATTTCAACTTCAAAGCAATGTTTTAATGGTACAACTTCTCCCGTCGAGCAATTTCGCCGAATTATATAAATAGCCAAACCACTCGCCAAATTATACAAATTGACATAATTTTTTATTTTAAATAACGGAAGAACAAATAAATTTGGTACTTCTTAGTTATCCCGTCGACCAAATTACTGTCGCCAAATAGTAAGATTAAATGCCAATAATGGTTGCCATTAATTAATTAATTTTTAGATTAAATGCCAATAATACCATTAATTCGACGTTTTATTTGAATTTTTATTAATGTTTTACCAAGGCAAAGATGTCATGCGATTTTTTTCTGACGCCAATGTAATATACGCAATGGGTAATTAACTGGTGCCAAAGTGGTCGTATTTTGCTTGATATGGTAACCCGGATGTTGTTATTTATGCTGTTGATGTTTTCGCCAAATTGGCATCGGAAAAAAAAATCGGGCCAATACATCTGTGCCTTATTAAAACATTAATATTAGCAATTCTGTGCCTTTACTAATTTATTTGTTTTTTCGTTTTTTAAAATAAAAATTATATCAATGTGTATAATTTGGCGAGTTGTTTGGCGATTTATATAATTTAGCGAAATTGGTTGACGGGATAACTAAGAAATACTATAAATTTGTATAACATTAATAAAAATACAAATAAAACGTCGAAATAAAAATCACTTGATGACGTAAACACGTGTAACTTCCTTAAACTCAAGTGAATATGACATTTACGATCAACCATTATTGGCATTTAATCTTATAGTTTGGCGATAGATATTAGATATAACCGGCAAAAGATTGTGAATCTAACTTGAAAATAACCATTGGATGTCTTAACAGCAACTGATTCTGACGTAAATTTTTGCAATCAAAGGGAATTGAATGGAAGCCCATTTACAGGGAGATCGCTACAGGTTTTTTCAGTATAATTCAATCTCCTCTAATCTTTTTAAAAGCGATCAGATTAGCGTGCTTTTAGATTCTGCAGTGTCTGAACGGGGGTTGGCGAGCGTAGCTTGTAGGGGGCAGAGCCCCCTAGTATATATATAAAATCCTAATGAAAGAATTTATGAAACGATTTATTAAACGACTGATATGTTTCATAACTATTTCTCCTAAAATATGGAACATTTCTCGGATAAATAAACACAAATCATCTGTATTGATCCACAGGTGTCAAAAGTGGTATTAGAATTTTTTTTTTAATTGAGTTAGTTTTCGAGACATTAATTTTTTTTCTAAATTTTATGACATTTCAGTAACGATGGCAATAAAATTACTCCATTTTTTTGGAAAAAAGGGAAACGAATAAAGATTATTAGATTACTTTTTTTCATTATTTTCAAACTGAAATTATCTTTTATTTCAATCGATAGTGAAGACAATTTTGTGATTAAATTATGTTTTTCAAGAAAATTTGAAAAAAATAAAAACTGTTTTTTACATTTCGATTTTTTCCACATCACAAATGGTCAGGAATCAGTTTATTTTAGAAACCAAAAATCGTTTTTCATCTTCAACTTTGGCATAAATTCCATAGACATAAAAAATGAATTATTAGATTTTTTTTTTTTTTACTTCATTTTCAAATTGGATATGAAAAGTGAAATTAATAAAAACTGAAATAAACATTTAAAATAAGAATCAAATGATCACGTGTTAAAAACAGAAAAAAGGAAAATTACGTCAAAATATTTACACGTAAATATTAAAAAAGTATCAAAACTTTAAAATAATGAAATTATTACACTTGAAACGCATTTAAAGGTGATAATTACGTCATACGTAAAATGCCCAAATATTAATTACCTTCATACTTAAAGTGCCTAAAATAATGTTACCTCATATTACATTAAAACGATACATTTAAAACGATTTTCATTCCGGAAATTTTCATTGTGACGTGTGACGTCATACGGTGTAAAAGTAGTGCGGCTAGCAAATTTGTAATTACATCACTTGACGCAGCATAAATACAGTTAAATGTATGCGCAAGATACTTCCGATTTATTTTGTACGAATTACTATTCGATAAATACATATTAGAAAATTCGGACATTCTTATTAATTAATATAAACAATATACATTGTAGATATAACATGAAAATATGCATGATGGTGTATTAAAATAGAGAAAAGAATTCATGAATGAGCTATACCTATTCCTGAAAATATCTCATATTCGATCAAAACATAAGCATAAAATTTCAAAACACGCTGCTTTTCAATAACGTGGTTCTGAAACCTATTCAACCAGTAGACGAAAATTTTAACCTTGAACCTAAAGGAAAAATATTATTCATACTGTCGTTATAAAAGTCAGAAAAATAAAAATATTCTTAGCATAACCATTTTATACAAGCTGATTTTCAAACGTATAATTGATCTTCTTATCAACCAATCCCGAAAACAGCCGTCAATTGTAATAACAGCGATGGATGAAACCATGTTAACCAAAGAATGCTTGATTAAAAGGGAAAAGTATGGCAGAAGATAGGTGCCGTTACAGTGATAATATCATTCAATCTTCCGTAACCTGGTAATATATTTTTTTAAAGAGCACATTACTATGTTTTTAGGGACTGAGAAGTCTGGACGGGGGTTGGCGGGAGTAGCTCGCAAAGGGACAGAGCCCCTAGTTATTATATAAAAATAAATTCGCGTTTTTTTCCTAAAAACAATTCTTTCCGGGGCTACCTTCTATTTGGACACCTTGTATAATTCGACACGATATTTTTAATTTTACATTACCCATTTTGTAAAAATATGGCATACAATTCTTTTTACCGCTTATCTAAATAGGTACATTTAAATTTACACACTTGAAGTCAATAAATCTACCTTATATATTTCTTAGGCCAAGTAAAACATTCTGGAAACCAGAATAAAATTTTAGAGCAAAATTTCCTTATTATTTCACTTTAGGCATTTCTTTAGGAGAAGCATATTTAGAGGATGGAGTAAATCTAAATCAATACGATAAAGATTTAAAAAAAAAAAAAAAATAGACAAACACTTTCCGGGGCTACTGTTCATTGGGACACCTTGTAATAATTCAACATGAGATTTTTAATTTTACACTAACGCTTAACTTTCAAACGGATGATACGATTTTGGTACATTTCGCCTCGGAAAGGGCTTCTCCCCGTAGCAGCACTATATATATATTATTAGGAGACGAAAATAGCATGTCTGTAAATCTGGCTGTTTGTCTACCTCAAAAGGCTCTAACCTTCTCAAAAATGGAAAGTTTCAGAAAAGAATAACGCATGGAAATTGTAAAATCCCTGCCGGCTCGGCCTACAGGCGCAGGTAGATTTAGAAGTTAAGTATTAATTTCACCAACAAAAACTAAATCAAGATTAGAGGTAAACACAGCTTAACAATTTTTATCTGGCCGTTTTTGACGAATTTTTAATTGCATTTTTTCTGTAAGAACTGTTTTTATCAGAATCGTGTTAATACAATAATTTTTTCTTCAACCTCAATTGGGCAAATTCGTAATTCCAATTATCTGCAATGCAATTACAGTTTAATTGTATACAATTAATTATAGTTAAAATTACATTGTCATTAAAAATTGCAGAACTGTAACCGGAACCGCCCTCATCCCATTATTTGTCAAATTTTCTGTGTTTGAATGTGTGTAACTATATAATCAATTACATGCAATTAACCTGTAATTACAATGTGGATAATTGAAATTACAAATTCGCCCAACTCTGTGGGAAACTTGTATCTTTTTTAAATTTTTATAAATGTTTTCCTTCATATATTATAATAAATACATTATTATATGCATTTTTACGCTAAGATAAAATATTAAAATATTTAAATTTAAATATACTTAAATTTAAAAGAGATAAAATATTTAAATTTTAAAAGTAATACCTCTGAAAAACAAACAGTAAGACATAGAATAATTTGATTACTATATTTTGACTTGTGTAACGTATATCTGCCTTAATCGACTATTATTTTTACAAAGAGGATTTTAACGTCTTCCAGTATAATCTCTTTCTCCTATACAGCAGGGTTTTAAACTATATTACGCAGTTTATTATGTTTTTACTCATGACTGAATAAAGGCTGCACATTGAATGATATAGAACTGAAGAAATTTGTCGTGTTATGCTTATAATCTTTTGTTATTTAATTTACGGATTAAAGCAATAATCTTTCATATACGAATCGATTTTCGCATCATATTTTAAAGCAATTTGAGCATGTTCTGCATTTTATGAAACTGTGCGGTTATACTACACTGTTAAAAATTCATAGCAACTGTCCAGTCATCCGACCGTTTTTATAGAAAACGGTTACAGAACCGTAATTTAGCGCTATTCTGTCCATAATATTGCCTTTATTACGGTTATGTAAACGTTTTACTTAAAAACAATCGAATGACTGGACGGTTTGTTGAACATTTTTAACAGTGTGAAGCACTTATAATGAGTCTTGAAGCATGAGGGATTTAGAAATTTGCATAAAACATAATTTTATGTAACCCTTTGAGAAACGTTTTTAAAAAGAATATTAGAATTCTTTTTCATTAGCATTTTAGATTTTTCTATTAGATTATCAGAATAGTACAATAACACCTTAGCACTAGTAGAAATATCTTAAGTATAATTAAGAATTTTAGTTTTGAGTAAATTATCTGCTTTGCTTCATTTAACGGTTTTCTAACTTACCTTGAAAAAACATTTTTGCAAGGATCTGGATATGACTTAGTTCCAAACTCTGTGAAGACCGGCCTCTTTACTTGAGTTATTTTCTCGTAGGCAACTGTATCCAAAAATCGGGACCTCACGCTTATCTGAAAAAATTAAAATAGATGTCACTTATATAAAAATACTTTTTCGTATGTTTTGCAGAATCAATAATTAATGTCGTCGTTACAATAATTATTAATCTTTCCTCGAAAAATAATGTACAGTAAAAATTGTAAAGGACCAAGCAACAAATTATGTTTTAGATAAGTTTCCATCTTAGCAGCTATAATTAAATGGATTTCTTTCCGCTGGAGTAATATTTTTATTTCGTTTTAATCGTTTAAGATGAGATTCCGTTATATATAGGCTTTAGAATATTAAATCGGTAGTGCGGTAACTACGAAATAAAATCCGATTATTCCATAAAAACCTTTAAAAAAAAGGTTAAGTCCTCGCAATTTCAGGGGGAAATATAGTTCTTTTTTAAGTGATTTTATGATGAAATTTTCTTTATCAGGCAACGAATGTTAGAACCTGGTATAAAAGGACATCAGTATTTAGATGTTTGGGGAGTTTTGGATGAAATCGATGTCTGTACCATTAAATGCGGATGGGTTCATTCTGTAAAGACTGCACGTAGAAAGCACGATATTTTTCCATGAATAGAGTCATGGCTACTAAAATTTTGGTTACGATATTTTCAAATGGCGTAGAATAGTCCTATATAGAAAACAAGCTCAGTGAATGTTTAAATAAAGTATACAGTAGCCCATTTGTTAACTCAGACAGTAACACCACAGGCCTTTGAGGCCTATGATGTTGATTAAACGACTCATAGTCCTCACAGACCTATTATGTTCGTTGATAATATTTCTTCCATAAAATCTGGAGTTGAATTATGAAATGGCAATTTTGATATCTCATTGCAGAGGCCTCAGAGACCTACAGTGTGACATGAGCGGTGAAAAAAAAAAGGTGTTACTGTCACGAGTAAATCGCTCATAGACTAAGTTCCGATTTTTTTTTTTTTCATGTCAAATAAACATAATTTGAACCACAAATTTTATTTAATAAGTTAAATCAAATAATTACTACACAGAAACAAGAAATTTTTAAAAATAAATTTTCTGGTCCAAAACATGTTTATTTCATATGACCAAAAACGGAAATTGGTAGCCATGATACCTTATTCAGATATAAATTTTTCCTCACTGTCTCCTGAAAAAAAAAAATGTTCTTTCCTAAACCTGAGTTGTTAAATAACTCATTCAAATACAATTAATTCATGTCAGTTACAAAAGGCTATTGCTTCATCGTTAATTTTATTAGAAAAATAATTATCTATCTATACTCCTATTATAAAGAGGAAAAAATTGTTTATTTGTCGGAGATAAGCTCAGGAACTACCGAACCGATTCCAAAAGTAATGGTATCAAAATGATGGTGTTCGCCCAACTTAGAACATAGGCTATATCTTATGTCGGTGCCACTACCCCAAAGGGGGTGCAGGAGCAAAAAACGTTCTAAAAATGCGATTTTTGCGTTACTGAAGGGCCTAGAAAAATGAAATTTGGAATATTAGTTACTTATAAGATATAAATGATGTCTAAGTACAGTTCTTAAACAATTCGAAATTTAAAACGGGTGAGAATGCACAAAAAGCGTTCTAAAAAACGTTCTAAATGGTAGTTTCTACATAATATCAGGAAATACCAAACCGATTTCAAAAGTAATGGTATCAAAATGATGGTGTTAGTCCAACTTAGAACATAGGCTATATTTTATGTCGGTGTCACTACCCCAAAGGGGGTGCAGGAGCAAAGAACGTTCTAAAAATGCGATTTTTGCGTTACTGAAGGGCCTAGAAATATGAAATTTGGAATATTAGTTACTTATAAGATATAAATGGTGTCTAAGAACAGTTCTTAAATAATTCGAAATTTAAAAGGGGTGAAAATGCACAAAAAGCGTTCTAAAAAACGTTCTAAATGGTAGTTTCTAAATAATCTCAGGAAATACCAAACCGATTTAAAAAATATTGGTGTCAAAATGATAGTGACAACGTTTGCTCCAAGATAGGCTATGTTTTATGTCGGTGCCACTACCCCAAAGGGGGTGTAGGAGTAAAAAAACGTTCTAAAAATGCGATTTATGTGTTACTGAAGGGCCTAGAAATATGAAATTTGAAGTATCAGCTACTTATTAGATATAAAGGATTTCTAAGAAAAGTTCTTAAACAATTCGAAATTTAAAAGGGGTGAAAATGCGCGAAAAGCGTTCTAAAAAACGTTCTAAATGGTAGTTTCTACACAATCTCAGGAAATACCAAACCGATTCAAAAAATAATGACGTCGAAATGATGGTGAAAATCCTTGCTCCAACATAGGCTATGTTTTATGTCGGTGCCACTACCCCAAAGGGGGTGCAGGAGAAAAACGTTCTAAATTGCGGTTTTTGCGTGACGGAAGGGCCTTGAATCGTGAAATTTAGAATGGTAGTTAGATATCAATGATCTCTAAGGACATTTCCTAAAAAAATCGAATTTTAAAAGGGGGGTCAAAATGCGCAAAAAGCGTTGTAAAAAACGTTCTAAATTGCAATTTCTATGCAATCTCAGGAAATACTGAACCGATTTCGAATATAATAGTGTTAAAATGATGGTGACAGATCTTGCTCCAAGATAGGATATATTTTATATATCTTTCCACTAACCCAGAGGAGATGCAGGAGCAAAAGAAGCGAAAAGCGTTCTAAAAACGTTCTAAATGCCGATTTGTCAGCAATATCTCAGGAAGAATCAAACTGATTTCAAAAGTAATGTTAAGAAATTGATACTGACAGCCTCTGCTCTAACATAGACGCTACTTTAAGTCGGTATCACTATCACCTAGACGTTGCAGGAGCAAAAAAGCGTTCCAAATTTCGATTTTTGTGATCGGTAGGGGCTAGCAACTTAAACTTAGGCAAGGTACATATGTATTAAATATAAATGATCTTTAAGAACAGTTTCGAAAAAATTGGAAATTTAAAAAGGGGTGAAAATGCGCGAAAAGCGTTCTAAAAACGTTCTAAATTGCGATTTCTACTCAATCTCTGGAAATTCCAAAGCTATTTCAAAAGTAATGGTCAGTGTTGTAGTCGTAAAAGAAACAGAGGGTATGCGCTCTAAGCAGAGGGTATACGCTTAAGGCAGAGCGTATACCCTAGAGTGTATTTACTATAGCTTTCCTGAGAAACAGAGGGTATACGGTGTTCCTTAAAAAAATCCAGAGGGTATACGGCGTATACCCCCGTGTACCCTCCACTACATCCCTGGTAATGGTTGCAAATCAATGGTGACAGTCCCTGCTATAACATAGGTTATATTTTATGTTTTTGTCACTACCATCTGAGGATTGCAAAAGCAAAACATGTTCTAATTTGCGTTTTTTGCATAACTGAAGGGTCTAACACTTTGAAGTATGGCATGTTATTTGCTTACAAGATGCCCCTGCTTTCTATGAACTGTCGAAAGAAAATTTCAAATTTAAAAAGATGAAGTGAGCGGAAAGCGTTATAAATTACAATTTTTATGTAATCTTTTCAAATACCAAACCGATTAAAAAAAATAATGGTAACAAATTGTTGGTGATAGAACCTGCTCAAACTTAAGCTATATTTTATGTCTGTGCCACTACCACCAGAGGGTTGCAGTAGCTAAAAACTTTCTAAATTGCGATTTCTGTGATACTGAAAAGGCTAGAAACTTTAAATATGGCATGGTAGTTACTTATAAAATATAAATGCCCTCGAAGGACTGTTGAAAATAAATTCGAATTAAAAAGGGGTGAAGTGAAGGGGAGGTGCGAAAAGCATTCTAAAAAAGTCCTAAATTACGATTTCTACTCTATTTCAGGAAATATAAACCAAATATAAAAGTAATAGTTGCGAATCAATGGTAACAGTCTCTGATCCTACACAGGCTATATTTTATTCCGCTGATTCTACCACCTGGGATTCAAAGGAACAACAAACGCTATAAAAAAGGCCTTCTAAATTACGTTTCTGTGGAATATTAGGAAATAACAAACCAATTTCAAAATTAATGTTGGCAAATTAATGGTGACAGTTCCTATTTCAACATAGCCCTTTATGTTAAGAGAGGTGGTAGGACTTGGAATTTGACATGATGGTTAATTTTAAGATATAAGAAGATGGTTTCTAAAAAATTCAAAACTTCAAATGAATACTGAAATGAGCGTATTAATTGAGCATAAAAGTTTCAAAATATTTTCTAAATTATTATTTATTTAGTTTTATTTCGTTTTATTAATTTAAGTCTCATTTCTGCCTTATGCAGTGTAACAATGATGTTTAATCAAACTATGTTTTAAATAGTAATCTTTTTAAATTATTCCTAAAAGTAATAAGTACCTTTTAATAAAATAAAATATTACCTTTTAATAAAATAAAAATTTAGTTAGTACCTTTTAATAAAAATTAGACATATAAATATCACTTGGCATATTTCAAATATTACGCGAGCAAAGCCGCGGGGTTTGCAAGTATGCATATAAACTAACACTTTGGAGACAAATAAAAAAGATTTAGTAGTTGATTATATTTTCTCTTAATTATTTAATACTCAGTGTTATATCGCGCATTTTTCTTTCACCCTGCGACACATAACGAGGGACTAATTCTTATTCATAATTAAACTTGTTGACTTACGTGGCCTTTTTTTATTTTGAACTTGTACATTAGGGCACATCCGTCAAGCCAGTGGTTCAAACTGAAGCCATCGTCGAAATCCCATTTCGCAGGTCCTAATCTGAACAAATTACCCTCCAACCAGTCTGGAATATTCCCTGCAAAGAAAGAGTAAGAAAAAATTAATTTGTTGTAAAAAGAAAAATAAATCCTGAAAGCTGAAAAGAAATCTAAAACTCTTCAATTTGTGTGGTATTTAAATTTCCTGCAATCATAGTTGAAAAGGATTTAATACGGTTGAAAAATGGCTTGGACAAACACTTTTTTTTTTAACTTCACAATCACAAAATAGGAATTCGAATATAGTTTCTTCTCTAAAAGAATTTAAAAAGAATGATAAAGGGAAAATAATTTAATATAAATAAACTAAAAAGGGTAAAAAATGGACAAGAGAAAGAAATGAAAGATTGGTGTATAAACGAGAAATTTGCAAAAGGATGAAAAAGTGTGTAGGAGAGACCAGGGGAATGGCGACACCTTAAGGGAATTTAATTTTTTTCTCCTCAAACTTTTCTTTTTTTTTTTTTAATAGTAAAAATTCTAAAGCTGAATCATGATATTTAGTATCTGTATAAATTTAACCGTAATCATAACTATAAATTAAGTACACATGAAAAAAAATATTTCAATCTATGTACAGTGGCGAGATTACCCAGGATACTGGGGTAAGTCCGCCACTCTTTAATGACCAAGTAAATACATAAAATTGATACTAAGAAACACTGAACCTACTGAAAATATTTAGAAAGCAATGTAATTTAGCAGAATAATGCAAATTACAGTTCCTTAAGCTAGATTTATTAATGTGCTAAGCTTACAATTTAACTCAAATTGCAAAAGTCACCCTTTGCCATGATGGCGACATTACCCCGAGAGGACGATACAGCGATAAATCTCCCAGCAAAGCCGAAAGAAGAACCGTACTTGTTCAACAAATTGCATCAAAATATCGGCGAATGCATGTAGATTGAGAGTAATATTATAATTTATTTTTAATTTAATTATAATTATTTTATTTATTTAATTATAATAGTATATATATTATTATAAGTACTTAATGTTACAATAAAAGGTGTTCACCTCTACTCATTTCAAGCTCAAAAATAAGAAGCAATTAGATGAAAACTAAATTTTTCACTAGAACAAATGAACGACCTATAACAAAATCATTCTCACTCTAGGCACTGTTTCTATTGTTGGCCGCTATAGTGCAGGTGCATTCACTATCTCAAACTGTCGTTAGTTTTTAAACTAGGCGGGAGGGTGGCATAACTGCGAGTGGCACCATTCCCCCGGTCTTTCCTACTGGTGATTTAGGGATGAACATTTGCTGAGCCACGCCGCGAGTTTCCACTAATTTCTCAGTTTCGCAAATTTTGTAAAATTTCTCGAATTTTCGAAAATTGAGTCCGATGGAAGTCAATTTCAATATGTCTCAGTCAGAAGATGATAGTTCTGTTTTATATATATGATGACATTTGATAAATATTGTATCAGACCTTTTTTTTTTATTATTTATTTAAAACTTGGGTGCATTGTGGAAAAACTGAGGAACAGTGAACGGGATATTACATGCACGACCACCAGTAGGTCAAGAAAAAAACTGCTTACTGACAAAAATATTTTGCAATTTCAAATTCAGAAGAAAACATATATTAATGCTTTGCACTCCGCGTCATTTTGACTGTGGGCTACCAGTAGCTCCGCGTCATTACACAAAAAGTTTATTCGGTCAGCACCACCTTTTAAAAAGAAGTTTCCTTCAAGTACACAATTTCAAAAATGCTTTGATTAAATAAGGCAAATATTATTTTCCTTTATTACTGGTGCCAAAAACGAATTTTACAAGGAAAGATGATTTCGCCGCAGCGGCGACAACGGAGTTTTTCACTTACTGCACCACGTCGCCACAGCGTCGACAACGGAGTGTAAAGTGTTAATTTCAGCAATAAAATAATACTTTTTTTGGACCGGAAATTCGAGAAGAAAAATCCGACCATGAAGAGATTAAAATATAATAAAAAAGAAAAATGCCCAGTTAAACTGATGGCATTGAGTTCAAAGTCTATTCACACTAATTGTATATTAAATTACTTTTACTACTAAGTTTACTACTAACTTTTACTACTTACTACTACTAATTACTTATAAATTACTTTTATTTCAAAGAACAATGGAAAAATAAATTAAGGAGGGATTAGTCCCCCCTCCCCTGTTTCACATCTTTATACTTAACCAATGAGCCTCCAAATCTCATCAGGAAAGCTCCTTATTAGAATAAACCGGTATATCAAATTTGAAGCAAATCGGATAGAAAAAACCCATTTATGTAAATTAAGGGGTGGGTATTAATACCCATCCCCCCTTTATACTTAACCAATGAACCTACAAATCTAACCAGGGAAGCGCCTTATCATAATAAACCGGTATACCAAATTTGAAGCAAATCGGATAGAAAAACCCATTTATAAATTAAGGGGGTGGGTATTAATACCCATCCCCCCTTTATACTTAACCAATGAACCTACAAATCTAATCAGGGAAGCGCCTTATCATAATAAACCGGTATACCAAATTTGAAGCAAATCCAATAAGAAAACCCATTTATCAATATTAGGGATATTAAATCCCCCCCCCCTCCGATCCCCCCTTTATACTTAAACAATGAATCTCCAAATCTAATTAAGGAAGCGCCTTATCGGAATTAACCGGTGTATGTCAAAATGTATACAAATCTGATAAATCCCTTTATCTAAATTACCCCCCCCCCCCTTTTATACTTAGCCAATGAACTCCGAAAACTAATCAGGGAAGTGCCTTATGAAAATGAACCTAGAAAAAAAATTGAAGCAAATCGGATATTTCTATCAAGAGTTATCGCGTTACGTACGTACATACAGAACCTGCAGGCACATTAGCTCTCAGGTTTTGTTAGACTGTGAGCTAAAAACGAGTACGTAGAAAAGTGTCGCCAGAAAGAGTAATTTCTTGGTGGCTTGCACTTGGTTTTAATAGGATGCCTCTCTAAAAGAATGGCAATAATAGTAATTTTTAAAAACTTTAAAAGTAATGGTATTTTATAGAATATAAAAATAGCCAATCATAAAAGTTGTTATAACTTTCTTAAACAGAGACATAATTATAATATCGCTCACCCGCAAGAAAGTGACACATCTCGACAAAAATAAATTTCACAGGAGAGGCAAAAGAAAATTTGCATGATTTTACTGTAACATGAAATTATAGCAGTTAGCTCTGCATGTAGGAATACAAAAGTGCATAAAATCGTAAAACCCTTAAGAATGAAGACGTAGGATGATGTTTGGAGGGTTGGGCAATTTTACCGCCCCACAAAATCCACCTCTCTTGTTTGGTCACAAATGGACATATAGCGCAATAAAGTGATTTTCCGTATAACTACGCTTATGAAACTTATTGTGTAGCAAGACACGACAGACTTTTTAGTGGAATAAAAGGCAAAATGAACTTTTGCGAGATGCATCACTTTTCTTGCGGGTGAGCGATATTATGTTCCTCAAAATCGAAAGTAGTTGTAATTTATTACAATCCTCTGCAGGGCCGTACAGAGGAGGGTAGAGCCTGTACAAATTACTTTGGGTTAGGTTCGGTCAAAATAAAATAGCAAAAAAGTATAATCGTACTTTTTTACATAAAACTTGAGTAAAATAATTGACAAATAATAAAATTAAAAAGTCAGAAGTTGCTGATTTTTCTTTATGGATTGGCCAGGGGGCCAGCTGATAATGTTTGTTTTTCCTGGTACCATTTATATTATATTGACTAAGATTAATATTAACAATTTGAAAATGAAAGATAATTTTAATGAAAAGATTATTTATATTTCCCAGGATGATTTCAGCCGTGCGAAAATAAATTTGTGGAAAATTTGGTAAAGTAACATGTTAAGGTACCGCTTTTTACTTATATCATGCTTTTATTTTTTTCATTCAAAATATGTTGTTGAAACCAATTAAAATTTAGTTATATTTTCAAAATTTTCCATTTCTATCTGAAATTTGCAGATGAAATCATAAACAGAAATGCTGTAAAAGAAAAAAATAATAAAACTGTAAAGTGTTTTTTTTTTTTAAATGGTATTCAGTAAATTTATTTTCTAATGCAGTAAAGTCTTTCTATAACGGAATTTAGATTTCAACGGAAAAATTTCATGATCCCGAAAAAAGGATATTATGAAAATTTACCTCTTAAGACGGAATGAACTTGTCTAAAATGGTATTTTCACTGAATTATTTGTGTTTCCGACTTAGCAGGTTTTATTGTATCATACTTATGGTACTAGACAGAGGGGGCCCAGATTCGAATCACTACCGCGGCCCGCGGTCCCTCTCTACGGCCCAGGTCCTCTGTAGTCAATTCTAAGTCTACTTACAACCATGTCAACTCCTAAGATATGTTCAATATCAAAACTGAAACTTTCCAAATATCCACACGTGTTCAAGTGTGTGTGTGTTATTGTTTGTATATTATCGTCTAGTATATTAAACACAGTTCAACACTGAAATTGAGACATGGGTAGTTCTGAAGTTAAGTGTACATTTGAGTTCCAATCAATTTTTTTGTACTTTTATGCAAATAATTGTTCAACTAAATAATCTATAAAGGCTCATCTAAAACTTGTAATAAAATATACTTTAGAGTGAATTTGAAATTTAAAACTATTTTAATAAAATTAAAATCATACTAAATGTCACCTCCATGGTATGTCCCTCCATGCCTGTTTTTACTTTACAACATGAATATATCCCATAAGATAAACGAAAAGAACCGTATAAAATATATTAAGTTAAAAAATGGATGTACTTTACTTACTTTTTAAAAGAAAATTATGAAAATTTATATTTAAAAAAAAATTACAGACCAAGACACATCAGTACCCAGAATTAGAGCTACTTCCATGACATATCAGTTATAGTTATATGAAAATCTACTAGATGGCAGCATAATCTAGAACTTGGAATATAAATTAACTCCAGGCAGCTGCTTATTGGATGGAATATTTCTAAAACATGGTAAGTTGTAACTTCATCTAGTTTTAATTAAAAAACTTAATTACCATAGTGAACTTTAATTGGGTGTTAACACCATGGCCTCATTAATTTTGTCAGTTTTAAAAATAGCAGAATTCTGTTGATAAGTAGCGTTAAATTGCTTTATTTAATTTTGTATCCAAGTAGCATTACGTTCATGTTGTACATAGTTTAAAAAATATTAGGCCTAATCTCAAATATGTCACCTCCATGGATGTCACCTCCATGCCATTGTTGTATCATGGAGGTGTTACTGATCTATGGATGTGACATTTATTGATGTAAACAATATTTTAAGGGTGCTTAAAGTATATTTTTAATTATTGAACCTATATTTTTATTTTAGGGATAATTTTATATTAATAAAAATATTTTTTGAAACTGAAAATTTTTAATTTTAAAATATTTAATTTTGTATAAGTTTGATTTTTCAATGCCGTATTAGATCTTTAAATACAAGTTAAATTTTAGGTTTAATTAAACTTTATTTTAAAGCCTCTTATTGAATTTCCTGATCTCCTAAACTTAAATAAAAACAGAACTAAATTTAAATTTTCAGTTTTTCTATGCTAGCCAATTTGATAAATAAATAAATAATAATAATAAGTTGTTTAATATTTAGTATATTTAAATAATATGGCCACACTAGAGTACTCTGCAGTCGTATATTTAATGTGCTGTATTTTCTA
Source organism: Maratus speciosus (assembly GCA_963932465.1). Classification (NCBI taxonomy): domain Eukaryota; kingdom Metazoa; phylum Arthropoda; class Arachnida; order Araneae; family Salticidae; genus Maratus; species Maratus speciosus. The sequence goes on from OZ010788.1 coordinate 150,765,930, forward strand.
TTTATCTATAAACCTATTTATTTTTATCTAATTACACGCTAATATTTTTCAATATTTTTTAGTTATGGCTCGGGCAAAAAGCAAAAACAATTCTGTAGAGAAGAAAAGAAAATTCAGACGAGAAGCAGAGAAGAAAAGAGGGGATAAAATTAAAGAAAATCCAGAATTGTATGAAGAATGTAAGAAAAAAAAGCGCAAAAGGCATTACAAGAAGAAAAAAGAAGGAAAAATAAAAGCTATTTGTCAATGGAGTGAACGACAGAAGTGTGCACAAAATAAAAAAAAGGTTACAAAACACAAAGAAAAGTCGAGAGAAGAAAGCAAATATTGAAAAATTACAGAAAGTTCTTTTAAATTCTGTTACACCAGAAACAGATGATGATTCGGAAATTATAAACAATCCTATTGCGAATGTTAAAGATGTGATAGGAAGAGCAGGTACCATTCGGATAAAAAGTGGTCGAAAAACTGTTAACAGAAACAAAACAAAGGCATACTGAAGAATAAAATTGCTTGAAAAAGAGCTTTAAAATGTTATGAAAAGTTGAAATATAAAAGAAAAAAAGATTATTATAAGAAAAGATACAGATGTAAATAAGTCCGAGAAGTAAGTCAAAATTACGTCCATTTCTAATCATATCATATAATATTAAAATATTTATTTGCTTAAAAGACGTTATAAAAACACATTAAAATTAAAAACTCTTTATTTACATGTTTCAACTCATTTTCTGAGTCGTCGTCAGAATGTATAATAGAAAATTACAAATGCATAATGAAAAATTGAAAAAATCATCGAAAATAAACAAGTAATCACGTAACGCGCCCTATATTTTCGCGATTATTATGAATTCTGACGACGACTCAGAAAATGAGTTGAAACATGTAAATAAAGAGTTTTTAATTTGAGTGTGTTTTTATAACGTCTTTTAAGCAAATAAATATTTTAATATTATGATATGATAAGAAAAGATATCAACGCATCATAAGCAAACGAAAAAATTTAAGCAGTCTAAAAGAGAAGTTACAGAAAGTATTGAAAGGTGAAAAAGTTTCTCCTACAGTTAGAAAATGCCTGGAATTCAGTTCAGCATTGACCACTCAAATCGAGAAAAACTTTGAAGAAAAATTAGAAATCTCAAAAGTCAAAGAAATCCTCTGAACTTAATAAAGAATAATAATAAAGAATAAAATAATAAAAAAGTACTGCAGTATGCACAAGATTTCAGTTAGGTCCTGTTAATCTGTAAGCAAGTGTGACCTCAGTTGAAGATTACGTGGAAGTTAAATTTATGCAAAGATGTTCCGGATCCAAGAACAAAATTGTTTTTAGTAAGAAGCAAGAAGCAATCATAAGATCTGACAAATAAATTTGTGTGGTTTTAAAGTGCGGAAAGTGAACAATCGGTTACAACGTATCTTTGATTTAATTCCTCAAAACTGCAATATTATTTAATAAAAAATTAAATTTGAGCTTTGTTCTTTTTTAACATGTTACTCAAGAACAGTTTTCTTTACCTATATTGTAATCCAGTTTTTGTTTTGATGTGCTATTTGACTTTCTGTATTTCATTGAAATAACATATTATGCCTCTTAAACAATAAAACAAACTAATATCGCAACCATAAATGTTATCCAATCTAGTAAATAGACAATAAAACTTATATTCATCATTACTATTAAAGGTTGTTACCTCCATGGAATAATGTGTCACCTCCATGTTTATATGAAAAATGAAATTTAATTTTAAATTTAAAAATTTTTAACCTTGACCTCGGATCCTGATTTATTTATCTCTGTCTAAACCTTAAGAAAATGTTGGAAGCACAACTTAAACGCGAAAATTTGAACTTTTATTTTTTACAAATTACCAAAGTGAAATTTCTACTTAATTTCAGAACTAGCCACATCAAGAAGGTCAAATTTACTTTCGAAGTCAGAAAGGAAAATTTTGTGTTTCTTGCGAAGGTCATCCGGAAAAAAATAGTATATCGGAAACTTGACCCGATTTCCGCATTCGCTCATTCTTAGCACGCGTTATCTCATTCTTTGTCCCAAAAAGGAATAAATTCATGAAGACTATTGTTTAAAAGATTTCTAGAGACATTGAAGAAAAGCAAATTTATGTACAAAATATTAGCTTCGTCAATGTCTTGCAGTTCTCTCGTGGTCTTCAGAAGTTCAGGGACGAAGCATAATAAATTCAATAAGTGATAACATGTACGAAAGAAAGAATATCTTAGTATTGTTTTATGCATTTCAGTTTATGACAAGATAGAGTTTACAGTATTTCGGTAGACGATTTGAGGCACGAGCGTCGGGCCCTTCAGAATTCTCGGGATTAAAACATACATAATGCACAGTATATTCTCTAAAACCCGTACACACTGTTTATGATGTAAATAGGTTTCCACCCCCAGCTGCCTTAAAAGAAAACACAATCTAGATTAAGGTGTAGAGTCCGGAACCCTGTTTTTTAAAAAATATTATTTATAAATATCTTTCGCTATTTTTACTTTATGGCACATAGTAATAAAGTATTGTAATTATGACAAAAACACGATTATAGAAATTTCGGAACATCTTTTGTAACATTTTGAGGATTCCTGAATTTGCTTCTGCTTTTTTACAATGACCCCATATGTATCTGTATATGCATGCGCGTATGTTTTATTTATCTTTTACTTTTCTTTTTTTTGTGGGGGGGGGGCAGGCGGGGGGAGGGGATACGATATGTGCCTAAACTGCACTTTCGATTGATTGACGAATATGTTATATGAGTTTTAATTTTCCAACTGAATGAAAATATATCCAGGCCAGCATTCGATCCAAGTTTTAAGCTGCCAATGCTCTTAACAAATGAACTATACTGGACAAATCCGACGGACACAATTCATTAAGACAATCTTTTGATAATGATATCTTGTATGTTACCTGAAGAAAGTCAGCAAAATAAATTGCAGGCAATGGAACTCCAAGTAAACGTTGTATATGTAATTAGACTTCATTAATCACACAATTATTCTAATTGGTAACTAAATCATACGAGTTGTAATTTTCCAACGGAGTGGAAAATTACCAGTCAAAGTATTCAAAAACAACAACAGCTCGCATATGTTTAATCGTTAAAGATTTGACGTACAAACAACTACATTTGTACTGTGTTTCAAATCCAGTCTAGTTACATGTATTGCACACAGTGTTTTTGTCATATAAAAAAAAAACTAGACAGGGATTTGTGTTTTTTGATTGTTTTGAACGATTTGACAGTTTTGTGATGGCCACAACAGTGGCCATCACAAAACTTTCTTCTATATAAATCACGTCAACTAAATCATTTAAATAGTACAAGAAATAACAACGATTTAGTAAATTCATATCAAAGTATATCTGAATTTGAAGTTGGATGAAAATTCGTGCATTAGTTCTTGAGATAGAGCTATAGCGGAGATTCTGAAAAATGTAGCATAACAGCACCTGCTGAGCGATTTACACCAAAAATAAACAGCACTAAATGTTATCAAGGTATACCTGAATCTGAAGTTTGTTGAAAATCCAAGCATTAGTTCATGAGATAGAGCTATTGCGGAAATCGCAAAAATACAGCATAGCAGCGCCGCCTGTTGAGCGATTTACACCAAAAATTAAACAGCACTAAATTATACGTCAATTCATGTCAAAGACTAACTAAATCTGAAGTTTGATGAAAATCCGTGCAATAGTTCTTGAGATACATCTCTTACGGAAATCGTGAAAAATGCAGCACAGCAGCGCCACCTGTTGGGCGATTTACACCAAAAATTAAACAGCACTAATTTATATCAGGGACTAACTGAATCTGAAGTTTGATGAAAATTTGTGCATTTGTTCTTGAGTTAGAGCTATTCCGATAATCATGAATAATGCAGCATAGCAGCGCCACCTGTTGGGCGATTTTCACAAAAAAGTAATCAGCACCAAACTATATTCTGGACTAACTGAATCTGAAGTTTTATGAAAATCCGTGCAGTAGTTCTTGCGATATAGCTATTGCAGAAACCGTAAAAAATGCCGCATAGCAGAACCACCTGCTGGGTGATTTTCACCAAAAACTAATCAAGTCCAGTTTATATCAAGGACTAACTAAATATAAAGTTTTATGAAATTCCGTGCGTTAGTTCTTGAGATAGAGCGCCCACAAAATTGATGGGTGATTTTCACCAAAAACTAATCAGGTCCAGTTTATATCAAGGTCTAACTAAATATAAAGTTTTGTGAAATTCCGTGCATTAGTTCTTGAGATAGAGCGCCCACAAAATTTTTGTCACATACAGACTCACAGAGTGACAGAGTGACAGACAGACTCACAGATAGACATTTTCTAAGAACCATCAAATCGTGTTCTGGGGATTCTAAAACGTATAAATCCGTCGAAAACCGGAAGTCGAAATTTTTCACGAATGCAATACTTTCTTCTTGTAAAGATAGAAGAAAGTAAAAAGAGTTTATACTCATACGCTAGAGTCACGATCGTTCATGGCTAGAACATAAGTTACAACTTTATTTGAGAATCAGAGGCTATACGGAGCTTCTTAAAAATATACAGAAGATATGCCACAATATATATTTTCCACTACATACCCGATCACACAGTAAAAAACACAGTAAAACACACACATGGATACATGGTAAAAACACGGAGATAAGGAGTCTCTGAAATATAATGACGGCGGATTAATTCTGGCGTCAGTTAAACACACTATATGAATATTTTTTTCAAATCGGTATAAAAATCCGTAAATAAAATATTAAGTCGATACAAATGTTCGTCGCATTATTTTTAATTGTCATAAAAGTTATTTCGCTGGTGAAAATGTCGTCATATTTAAAATGAAAAGTAAATTTTTTATTACAGTTACACAAAGTGGGGAAATTTTCACAGACTTTTCCTTCACAATTGTTTTCAGCGTTTTTTTTTTTTGCCAGGAAGGAGAGCGAACAATGATATTTTCTTTATTAAAAGCACTTTTAATGTTTATTTTTCTCATAGAGTCCATTTAATAATAATATACAGTCGGTCCTCGTTATCCCGACACCCTGTTTTCACGTCACTCCGCTTATCAAATCAGTTTTTCAAATTCCCGATTTTCTGTACGTAATTTTAATGTAAATAAACTCCGGATTTTACGTCGTTGAATAATTTTAAACTCCGGATATCCCGACGGTTTAGGAAAATTGTCCATTTTTCATAATCCATCTTATAAGCATGGAAATTAAGTGGTAAGAAATGTCTTAGCCAAACTTTTCACAAAAGAGTCTAAAATATCCATTGAGATAAATTAGAAATTTTACTTCAATCCTTTATCTGAATAAATAAACCCACACACTGTGAATGACCCACTTAAGTTCCAGATAGTCGTATCAGTCTACTCGAGGTCTTTTTGTTCTGGTCAGGCGGCTATTTCTTGTGGTTACACGGCGTTTTTCATCCGATTACGAGTAAAACTGAAGCACTGAATTGCATTGAAACGATCAGAAATGATCTAACATCCATTTGTGAAAGAACGAATATTTATTACAATTCATTGTATAATATTGAAAAAAGAATTGTAGGAAGCACATCTAGGGATATGCAAAGAATTCATCAATATTTCATGAAATAATAAAAAAACAAATCATTATAAATCTGATTTTTTTTCTTTTCAATTTTGTTTTTGTGTTTATTTTGTTTAATAATAATGTTTCTTTGTTTAAAAGTGCAAGAACAATTATGAATTTAAAATTGTCTTAAATTAATTAAAAATACAGCTTTTTATAAATACAGTCGGACCTCGTTATCCCGACGCCCGGTTTTCACGTCACTCCGCTTATCACGTCAGTTTTTCAAAGTCCCGATTTTCTGTATATGATTTTAATGCAAAATAAACTCCGGAATTTACGTCGTTGAATCATTTTAAACTCCGGATATCCCGTCGGTTTAAGAAATAGTCTATTTTTCATAAACCATCGTATAAGCACGGAATGTAAGCGGTAAGAAATGCCTTAGCCAAACTTTTCACAAAAGTGTCTAAAATACACATTGAGATAAATGGGAAATTTTACTTCAATCCTTTATCGGAATAAATAAACCCACACACTATGAATGACCCACTTAAGCTCCAGATAGACATATCAATCTACTCGCGGTCTTTTCGTTCTGGTCAGTCGGCGCTTTCTTGTGGTTACTCGGTGTTTTTCATCCGACTAAAACCGAAGCATTGCATTGCATTGAGACGATGAGAAATTATCTAACATCCATTTCTGAAACAACGAATATTTATTACAATTCATTGTATATTGAAAAAAGAATGGTAGGAAGCACATCTAGGGATAAGCAAACCTTAATTCGTCAATATTTCATGTAACAATAAAAAAAAACAAGTCATTATAAATCTGATTTTTATTCTTTTTCCTTTTGTTTTTGTGTTTATTTTTTTATTATAATGTTATATTGCTTAAAACTGCAATAACAGTTAGGAATTTAAAATTATCTTAAATTAATCAAATATACAGCTATTTATAAACATATTTTTCTCCAACTCAGGTTACCACGACACTCTTTTTATGACGACACTTTTTTCTGATCCTTAGAGTGTCGGAATAACGAGGTTCAACTGTACATTTTTCGCCAACTCCGGTTACCGCGACACTCCGCTTATTACGACACTTTTTCTGGTCATTAGAGTGTCGGGATAACGAGGTTCGACTGTATATATTTATCTTCAAATGGCTATTGATTTTAGCTGCGTTCGTAATTATAGAAATACGTGGTACCCGTAGTCATCGTCTGGTCCGGCCGTCTGTCTGTCCGCATATGAGGCATTCTGACATAATTTTGACTTTTAAATCCCTGAATAATAATTTTTATTTTAGTAGATAATCTTGTGGTTTTTTCATTTCTTATATCGGAAAAGAACCTATTGCATGACTGATAACAATTTTAACGAGATAAATAAATTTTGGACGATGTTGGGGGTCCAAATATACCACGAAATTCCTATACCGTCCTCTGTCTGCTGATTTTTAAGTTTGAAGCTGGCTGTATAAAATTGTTTTAATAAAAGTAATTCGTTGTAATTTTTTTTTTTAAACTGGGACTATTGCTTTAAATAAATATGTCGCAAAAAATTAACCTGCGCACAATTTTACGTTTTTTTTTTTTTTTTAAACTCTGCCCCTGGATTTTAGATTCCTTACCGTCCCTCTTGCTAAAATTATACAGAAAATCACTTCAGATGCAGCCACAGATTTTTTTTTCCACTTTTTTCACATGCAGAAGTATGCTAGAGAAAGAATGGGTAAAATTCTTTGACAGGAAATTTACTGTAGAATTTAAATCAGCATTTAAATATCAATTTCAAGCATGTGGCTTTTTTGGTAGTCTCAACGTCCCCAAGGTTTATTCCTGCACTTTTCGAGGTAAATTAAATTTTTTTTAATCCAATGTAAATAATTGTTTCTAAAAGTCAATGAGCATTGTGGCTGTCACTTAGTCTTAACATGATTTGCCTAAAAATAGGTGGTAATTTTTCTTACCGTCCCATCATTATCCTCCTTTTTTTTCCTTACCGCCCCCTTTTTTTATCATTACCGTCCGCCCTTTTTTTTTTTTCCTTACCGTTCCTTCTTTAAGACAATGTTATACCAAAATTTTGTAATCAAAATACTAGACTGTTATTCCTTATTTGAATGTTCTGTGGGTACTATGCAAATTCATTATAAGTAAAAATTTAGAAGAAAATAAAAAGTTAGAGATAAAATGTTAAAGAAAATTAAACTCTCAAGTTTAACTTAAACCTCAGTTAAATAAAAAAATCTTCGCTACTGACCATTTTTTTTTCTTTATTTTGAATCACTAAGGCATTCGTCTATATGTTTAAAATGTCATTTTACTAAGTTTAATTTCACCAGATTTTTATTCCTGAAAGTTAAAATTTTGTGAAAATGCCTCATATTAGAGGTCTGCACGGGACCAGGCCGGCGAAATGAAGGCGAACATTAAAGCGGGACTGGCCGGCAGAATTAGGACAATTTTTTCAACGGGTCGGGTCGACAAACAAAATAAACGGGTCGGGCGGATAAAAACAATTAGTGGGTCTACTGGTCAGATATAAAAATGTAAGCCAGTCTGATAAAATATGAGCCATTTTGAATTAATATGACTTTCGCGAGAAGATGTATAAATGTGCCTCATGAGTCGATGCGAGTTTGACAACATCAATACAGAAATGTAACTTGTCCATCTTAGAGATCGGCGTCGGACAGTTTCATGCTGTCTGATCCTGGGTTTAATTTTTTCAGTAGATTCGTGCAGAGCCAAGATTTGCAGGCTTGCATTTTTTTTTTCTACATAGTCGTGCCCGGACGAAACTGGTCTAAATCTTTCTCAGGATGTATAGGGCAGGCATTATGTTTTGTAAAAGTATTAAGAGCGATAGTGAATTTCTGTTAAAAGTATTTTTGGAACAGTTACATGTTACCTTAAGGTGGCTCTCAAATTCACAGCTAAACAATGCGTAATTTTCCGACACATTTTCTGACTCATTTTTAACTGTAAAGGCTTGAAAAGCCTGACATTGAAGGGATTTGGAATCGAATAGCGTTTTCCATTTTTCATAAATTTCTTAGAGATATAAGAGATTCTTGCCGCGTGACTGTATGTTTTTATCCTTTCCCGTGCTATCGCTTCCGGAAATTCGATTCAAAACGCTAACTTTGGCATTATTTTCTCAAAGATATATTGCTTTTATATTAAAAAATAAATAAAAAAATAGCCATTTACATACTTTCTGGATAAAAATACCTGCCAGTCTTACGCTTTTATGAAAAGAAATGAATTCAGAAATGTGTCAGAATGTAGCTCCTTTGGATTTGAGAAAAGCCTTATGACAAAGAATTTATTTTCACAAATCTATTTTTCATTGCACAGCTTCAAAAGTTATGTTTTTAACCCTTTATTCTAAACTACAATATTTTATTAATGAATTCTTGTTTGAATTTTAAAACGTTTAAGACTGTAAGTAATCATTAAAGTGTTGTGTGTTTTCTGTTTTGCGAACACACAGTAATCTAAAATATACTGTAAAATGTTCCCATGAATACGCATTAAAAGAATCTAAATTGTATGTCGAGAAAAAAACGGAATTTTGCGTAGAAATTGAGTCGGGTCGGGACGGGCCTGTTTTCACTAATTTTTGTATGCGTCGGGTCGGGCCAAGATAGCTTTCATTCGACCGGGCCGGACTTGGAAATTACGGCCCGTGGTGACCTCTACTTCATATAACAGCGCAAAAACTACCCAACCGAATGTTTGAAATTTAATATATATAATCATTGGAGAATTTTGTCGCGTCATTTCCAATTTTGGGAAAATCGAATCAAAAATTCATTTACAAGGGCACTCAAAAGTATTCGGTTACATCATGGTATATGGGGAAAAATAATTTGCAGTGTATTTTAATAGTGTTGCACAATACAATATTAAGGTACCCAAGAAGATGGTTACTATGGAATATTTTATGCGTAGCAGATACTGTACGTGTACAGGGGAACTGAAAAGTATTCCGTTATATTATGGTGTATGAAGAAAAATCGTTTGCGGCTTATTTTAATGATGTTACTTTGTCACAAATATAATGAAATTGATATGAATTTCTCAAGTTACACTGAAACATGGTTTATGTAGAATATGCGCAAAGCATTTATCATTTATTTACGAGGTCACACAAAAGAGTACGGTTATATAACGGTCTACGGGGGAAAAAGTGTCCGCAGAGTATTTTAATTATGTTGAACTATTTCAAAAATGACGGAATGCATATACATTACTGGCGTTTACTACAACATGCTTGCAATAGAATATGATGCACATCGCATTTATCGTTCATTTACAGGGACACATAAAATATTTCGGATACGATACCGCATCCAAAGTATTATCTATTAGGGATGATTGCTGAAAGTGCATTTTCAGTTATGGTATGCGTTTTAAGTTTAACTAAATTTTAGCTTACTACGTGGTGTGTATAAATTCTACAGACAATATACAGGGCTACACAAAAGAATTCGTAAGTGATACTAGAATTAGCGAGAACTGCTTGAAGATGTTTATATATATATTTATTTAGTTGCAATTGTAATTATATAAATACGTAGCACCTATAGTCGCTGTCTGGTCCGCAGGCCTGTCTGTCCGCATATAAAAGCGCAAAAACTACGCAACCGAATTCAGTCAGAATTTCAGTCATTTCAAATTTTATGAAAATCGAATCAAAACATAAAAAGATATTAATAAAAATTTTCTTCATTCTATTGAATCCTATCATACGTAATTAATTCAATGACATCCCATGATAAGTAATGATTCTAGGTTGCCATGATGATGACGTCCTATTTAAGATAGAGTCCTATTATTTCCGTACTTCTGAATTTAATATATATATATATATATAAAATCGTAATAAATTTTGTATTCATGCATTTTTGCATAAAAGTGAAGCAGTTATTGCATCAAAATCTGAATATTTATAAAAAAAACTAGTTATAGTACGAAAGCACCACATCTGGCACGTTTGATGCACAATTTCAGACTTGTCAATTTTCGTAGACATTGTTTAGCATATTTTTGAAATAAATATTAGCAGGCTTTTAGAGAGCGTGGGGTCTAAACGAGGCTTAGCGAACGCAGTTCGTAGGGGGTGTGGGGGGGGGGGGGAACCCCACTAATAATTTTTTAAAAAAATAACACTTCAGATTCCGTCTTTTAAAACATCTCAACCTATTAATCAAAATTTCTTTTTCGAAGAAAGGAAAAGAATTCTTTCATTTTCTTTAAAATAAAATCGTGATGGATTAAGATGCATTGCATAAAAACCCGTGTTTGGTTTTACCATATATTGACGGTTAAATAGACCTTTTACTATCATATCTAAACTCAACATGAATATTCGAAATTTTCATCTATTCAGGCTGTCATCTTCAACTATTCCTCCAATGATTATATGTCAAGTATCAGTAACAGCTAAAAGGAAAACATCATCCTTTTAATGACAGCTTGTTATTACGATATATTCAATTCGTTTTAATAAAGAAAGAATGCTTAAACATTTTCATGTTTAAGTCAGCATAATTTTTCCTTTAGAACATTCTGTAATTACTAATGTAAACTTCAAATTTCATAGTAAGGTAATAACATATTCTCTTAAAGTACTGAGAAGTGCCAATTAAGGAACATTAGAAACGACTCAGAAAAAGGAAAAACTTCCAACTCAAAACTAAAGCAAAAGTTGATTTATGTAAAGTTGTTTCTAGAACGACTTCAAAACATGTTTTTGTATAACTTTTTGATGAAGGTTATTTTACACAAAATGCTAGTGGGAGGTAACAGCAGCTAATTGTTTATGATGCTTTGTAACGTGACGCGCTTTATGTTTTTTTTTTTTTTTTCTAAGTTTTCTGATAGAGTTGGCATCACATTGAATTAAAAAGAAAGACTCGAAAAATACCCATTTCTTTAAAAGATTTTTATAAGAATTCATCTTAAAGCGACAGAATTAGATGAAAGCATAGGCCAAATTTAAAGACATACGCTCCAAAACTTGATGTGAAATTTTTTAAGAATTTGAAATTTTAATCCAACCTTGCACTGATTATAATCAACTTTATGTACTTTTAGAGAAGGATGGGATTAAAGAAAAAAGGTATATATATATATATATATATAACCATAATATAATTACACACATATATATATGCATTACATCGGAAGTGATAGACTTTCTTGAAGCAAAAAAATGCATTTGATTTCTATATTTCATTAGTGTTCAAATTTATGATTAGATACTTTTTATAAAATATTTAATATATAAAAATCCACCAAGAAAATTAAAAGTTTGTACGAAGTAAATTTGTACGAAAATAGATCCAACACCGAAAGATGAATCAGCTGGTGTATATACCATTCCTTTTAGAACTGACAGCAATAGACTAATGGAGTACATCGGAATGACCAAAAGAAAACTCAAAGAAAGAATAAAAGAACATAAAGCAGACATAAAATTTTGTTGTCAATCCACAGCTCTCTCTCGTTTAGGTTTCAATCAGAATATCGCAATAGATTTTGATCATGCAAAAATCATATTCCAAACATCCAGTTATTACGCATCCACAATAAGAGAAACAAGAGAAATCCTGTGCAAAAGCAATCAAGTATGTAACGACACCCTATCGTACAATATCCAAGTTTGTAATTAAATATCCTGGAAATAAATCCTGAAAACCTGAGCAAAGTGACGTAATAAAATTTAAAGTACAGAAGTTACATATTTTCTTCTACTCATGGAAAGTGACGTATGAGAAACAAAGTGAAGTCATAAAATAAATGGAACTGCAATTAATAATAATAATATATATTTCCTCTAATTAAATTCAATCCAAGAAACTGCTACTGCTACTTCAACTTTCAAATCTAGTAATTATTGGCTCCTTCATTTTCAAAACAAAGTGGCGTATTTGTATAAATAAAGAACATTTAGTTAATAAGATATTCTCTGATGATGAGCCTGGAAGTCTTGAAAGTACTAAGAAGTTTTAAATAAAATGTATATTTTAAACTTGTAACATCTTTTTCATTACATTAGTCGCCTTTTAAGTAAGATTGTGGACCTTTTTAATGTTCACATTATTTATTTTATGTTGAATCAAGGTGAAAAATTGCGTTTCGTCGTATGATATTATAGATCCTTTTTATTTCATTTGCCATCACCTATCTTTAAATATGTTTATGTTTCTTAATCTGTCAGATTTCCTGATAAGTTTTATTTATTAAGATGTTTTTTATATATAAGGTAAAGTACCCAGTAGTTGACACTGGACCAATAGTTGACACTTTTGTAGAAACAGTAGTGTAACAAGAAAACGTCACAGGTAGGAACATGAGAGACACAGAATTTTTAAAATCTATCACCTTGCGGCAAAACTGAGAACTAAAACTATAAACAGTCGAGCCCAATTCCAATATGGCGGAAGACAACAAAGAAGCATGTGTGCAAAGTTGAATTTTTCGAATTTATCTTAAGAAAAGTGATAAGGATCGCACGTTACAGTAAGTATTAAAACCCGTAATTTATGTTAATTTCTGGTTATGTTTTGATTGATATTGATTGTTTCGATTTTCAAGAATTGTATTGGAATAAAACTGATGCATTTTGTGCAAAATAGCGGGAGTGAGTGTGAGTGTCAACTATTGAATATGAAAAGAAACAGATTTTCAAAAGTTGACACCCAGTGTCAACTACTCGCTCATGTTGGAGTTTTGTTAATCTAATTCAGTGCAATGAAAATAAGATGGAATCTACCAGATAAATTCATGACTGACCTTTCAAAATCTAAAAATGCATTTAAACCAATAGATGACACAGGGTGTCAATTATTGAAATTAGGGAGTGTCAACTACTAAAATTAATTATTTATTTTTTTAGATGCCACCTACGAAGGGAAATTTTAGGAATTACACGGAAGAGAGCATGAGAGGTGCCGTAGAATACGTTAAAGTCAACAAAGCTGGGTACAAAACAGCGGCTAAAAAATTTAACGTGCCTAGAATAACCCTGAAATACAAAGTTGAGGGAAAAACCCCAATGAAAAGGTAAAATATCGGCCATTAGTGCTTGATTTTGCACTCGATCTTTCATTTTTGTTATTTGAGATTAATTAAGTAAGTGGTTTTATGTTATAATTTCAGATCTATTGAACTTTTTTTATTTTCATTAAAACTTCTGATTAAACTTCTGATCTTTCATTAAAACTTCTGATTTCTTTAAAAAATTTTGCTAATTAACGGTTCTTATCATTATGTCTTCATATGGGGCAATTAATATAGTAATATATAAGAGAATTTATTATTATTAATTTAGGCCCCGCCGCAGTCAGTGTCAATGACTAGTTCACGAAGGTGTCAACTACTAAACTCTCACGTTCACGATGGTGTCAACTTCTGGACAAAAATAATGTTTTCATATCCCTTAGTAATTTTTACAAAATGTATTCATTTCGGGACATTAAACGTTATGATTTTGTGGAAAAATGTTCAAACCCCCTAGTAATGATCAAACTGTTTCCCTTAATTGAAAACTGCACGAACCAAAGGCGATGAACGCCGAAAAATTCCTTAAGGTGTCAACTACTGGGTACTTTACCTTATATATATTTATAGCAACTTGTAAAATATCATTACATGTCATCTTTAACTCATTAAAGCCGGTTGGCAAGAACACTTGCCATGTAAAGAGAACAAAACATTTAAATTTGAATACCAATATTTTATTAAGAAGCAGAAAAACCAACGTTTAAAAATGCACGAATAATACAAGAAAATTATTTGTGCATTTTTAAACGCTGGTTTTTCTACTTTAATATTTTTGCACAAAGTCTTTATTTGCTATTTTTACCAGTATTTTAGTTTGGAAATTTCTGCTCTATCTAATCTCAAATTTTCAGCGATTAAATAATTCAAAATTACAATGTGGAAAATACTGGTGCCGAAGAATTTAAAGAAGTGCAAAAGAGACTCGTCTTTAATGGGTTAACTAAGAGATTTGGTCATTTTTGTTTAAAGAACTAGTAAGTTATTTTTTTTTATTTCAAAAGGTGATATATATATACATATATAAATTGTGTGTGTGTCCAGCGCTGGGACTCAGCCGTTTCGCACCGGTTCGGTAGAACCATTAAGTATTGTTTTATTGAGTTCGGCGAACCGGTTGTTAAATGGAACTTGTAGCGCAGAAATTCTAAATTTAAATTTTTTACCCTCTTTATATTTTCATCTGCGTTACAAGGCATACCCCCATGATTGATTTGTTCCATCTTTGTGTTATGGCTGAAATTTCTACCAGATAATTGCGCTCGTGTTCCACGAAGTATCTTTATAAGAAAGTAGAGATATATATGCACACGGCAAATGCCCCACTTGTGAAAAAGAAATATTTTTAAAGCTACCACATTAAATTACTATCTTAGCGTTAATTTCAGACCCCATATTCCAAAAAATCTTGGGTAACACGTGAAAATATTTCTGCTTTTCTTCATCGAAAACTAACAAATATACAGAATAAAAATAAAACTAGTCGGATGTGCCAACAACAAAACTTTCTTCTTTCTCATATATGTTAATGCTCGAAATAAACATAGTCGAAGTCAAAAATTAAACCTAGATTAGACACTTAGGTGAGTCAGTATGATTCTTTCTCATCTTCTCTGGTTAGTCGAATCTCTTATCATCTCCTCTCCCAAAAACAGCTTCCCGCTCCCGCAAGACCGTTTCGATTACAATACTTTTTTCTATTGCAGATAGAAGAAAGTAACTGAATAACTAAATAACTGGAGGAAGAGGGAATCCTGTATTCAAAGAAATATATATATATATATATATATTTTAAAGGTTTATACAGGTATATATATGTAGAGTGCTGAGTGTTGGATGTTCCCGGATAGCATAGAGTGCAATTTTTATTTAATCTCGGTGAATAATTAAAAAATTTTCGTGGATTTATTGTGTAAATTAATTAAGCATTGAAACATCATTTTTTCTCAAAAATAGCAAAAAATAGAAATTAAAATGAATCTTATTGTAAAGGTTAGCAAACTGTTTTATTTATTAATTCAACTGGACTCCAATTTTTTTTCACAAAGATATGTAAAGAAATATGAAATTGCCGATTCTGTTTTGGCTTTTTGAAACATTGGTAATTGCTTAGGATCAAAACTTACTGTAACATTTCTTTTAAAACACAGTCCGTCATAAAACATTAAACATTTTTGCCACAAAAGATTTAATTTTAGTGTACCCTTTTGAAGAATGAGGATAATAAATTTACAAAAAATTCAACATATCGACGACGGTAAGATATAAAATAAAGTGTAATGTCTTTACGCAATGAAGAATGAATTAAACATATTTTAAAGACACTGGTGTACAATTGTGGAAAGTTACCCATAAAAATGTGTAACATTTATTTCAGGGTTTTAGCCAGCGCGCATTTTGATAAATTTCGCTACTGTACGCTGTCTGATTTGCCCAATTAAAACTCATTCTCAAAATTATTCTCAACCAATCAAATTTTGCTTTCCGTATATCGCTACCATCTTATAAATGCATAGCTACTATTTAGTATGAATTTTTTGCTATCCCTATATTTTAATACTAAAATATGCCTTATTTAATCTTATATTTTCTGGGATTCAAAAATGAACATTTTACTTTTGAAAAACAGTGGTAGCAAAAATCCGCTGTATTTGGCAGCTATGCAATTGTATGGCAATGTTCCTCGATCGGTAAAACATGCTAATTCGCTAAAGTGACGTCGCGTCGTCTATCTATTTATTAGAAGAAAGTAGGGTAATGACGCTCAGAAGGGCAATCCCGCTCACTAAATATCTCTAAACAGAATAGAATTGAAAACGTGCGATCGGTACCGACACCTAGCGAACTTCATCGTAAATTCCCAGTAAGAATATAATGACCGTCGGAAGGAAAGTATTTTTATGTCCTCACGTTATTAGTTTGCAGTTATTTTATTATAAAATTCTACAGCATCTAACTTGAAGGTAAGTGTACACTATTATTTTAAAATATTAATTTACTCGTTATGCCTACAAAATATATACATTTATCTGCACTTTCATGCTTTTATTTATTTTTGTAGTGCGTTGTTACGCCAATTATAATGCATTAAAACCCAACATGGTGATAACGGGTAATGGCGCTCGCGTGAAATTCCAGAAGAAGTGTTGCCAGCGGGCAACTTTTTTTAAATTCAAATTTATTGATTAACACCACTTTAAAATTTCCCTGTTTTCGCCTTAATTAATATGTCATTAAACAAGGAGAATTTTATTATTTCAAAAAAGTGGTGAAAATCAAAAAACCTAAATTTAAAAAAAGTAGCCCACTATATGTGCAACACAATATGTGTAAAGTGGTCGCAAAAAGTCTGCAGTGGTGTGAACAGCCCACACGACTACACATATGATTTCTGTCTTACTTAAATGTTGTATTCAAACTCTGAGCGCGATTACCCTACCATGTCGGGCATTACTGCTCAGTGGATGGTTATTTAAATAAAACGATAATAAAAATTCCTTAAAATTTTATGAAAATTAGTTTATTGCTAACTGTTCCTTATGCTTTGGAGTTATACTTCGTTAGTAAAATATTGATTTTTTTTTCTTAATTTCTCTAGCTATTCATGTTTTTCCTTAAGTGAGCGTCATTCCCCTACTTTCCCCTATATATAAAATAGAATAACGATTAACTTAATCTGCCTACTTCTAAAAGAATGGAACCCTACTTTGGACAGTTATTGCATGAAATGTTTTCAGGGATGTTCTATATTTTTAAACGTAGCTAAATTTTGCTATTGAAAAAGAAATACCAGATATATCATACCAACATACGCATTATTGTTGTTATATGCAGGCATTTGTAACGGCATTGACGACGATTATGGCGAATTGGACCCTTTAGTGACAAAGTTAGGCACATGAAAGTACTTTAAAAATCTAGAAATCGAACATCTGCGACCTATAGGAGATTTATAGAGAATATTCCACATTAACATTAAAATAATTATAAGTATTTCTCGGGAAACAAGTATATAAATTGTCGACAATCAGTAAATAGTATCACATTACATGGCTTCAGAGATAAATTACATTCTTATACAATTAGGCCTGTTAATAACTGCTTGTAACTTCAGAAAGTGATTCAAATTTTGCTATTTTTGTATTCTGTTTATTGTATTATACTGTTTTGATATATTTCCTGATAGAAATTTTGATTGGGATGTCGTGCTTGCCGAATATTTGCTAAATAAATTAGGCTCTCTTAATGAAACGCAACAAACAACATGCTCAAGCACTGGTTTTTTTTTTCACTGTATCAAAAATCGCTATAATATTGCAAAATATATATTATAATCTTTGTGTGAGGGATCTTTTTTTCTTCTTTGTACTAGGAAAAGTCAGAACAGAGAACCGATTGTTAAATTATTAAAATCCCCCACAGTGTATATATATTTCATCAGCATTATTAATATATATATATATATATAAACTACATATTCCAAAGCATCAAAAATGTTTAATTTTTTGCGACAGTATAGGAAGGGGGATCAAGAATGTGGGCAATATTAGTCGCCGGTATCGGTTTTTCTTGATTGCGCCTTGAGAAATGGGTTAGAATCAAGCAAGATAACTATAAGCTTGATATTCCAAGAGTTTTGGGCTGTTTGGGACGAGAAAAGGGAAAACATAACAGGAAACGTGCGCAATCACATTCTGCATTTATTTATATATCCGGTAAAAATATCTTATTTAAATAGTATCATTATGAAATAGTACAATGTGCACTTTGAACGATCAATTTACGACAGCACGGGAAAAAAGCAGTTTTCAAAGAAATTTTTACACAGAAGGCATTTCTAAAACATGGTGTTTTCGGAATATATAAAAAACCTGAACACTCAGAGATAATATGCTGGATTAATAAACATATATAAGGTACACAAAATGTGAAAACATTGCTTATAGGTGTCAAGTATGATAAAATCCTTTAAAAAAACATTAAAGTCATTTAAAAATCATAACGTTTTCGACCGACACTTACTCGGTCATCCTCAGTGAAAAACTCAGGATTTCACTGAGGATGACCGAGTAAGTGTCGGTCGAAAACGTTATGATTTTTAAATGACTTTAATGTTTTTTTAAAGGATTTTATCATACTTGACACCTGTAAGCAATGTTTTTACATTTTGTGTATCTTATATATGTTTATTAAAAATCAAGGTGAATTGTGCACTAAATTTTAACTTTCTATTGAATATGCTGGATTAATTGCCGAAATGTGTTAAATACCGCTGCAAATAAATCAGTTATTTATATATATATATATATATATATATATATATATATAAAGTGTCTACATGTTTTGTCATAAAATTTATTTCTCACGCATCGATTAACAGGATCGATTCGGATGAGTTTTAGATACTTTATTTTATCACGCTCCAAAAACAATATTCATTGCTTCAAACCAAAATATTTTTACATAGATAATTTCTTTTCAAAGTATTTTTCAGCTGTTGAAAGACATGGAATGGAAAATTTCAGTTGTAAAAAATTTCTAAATTATATTGCCAGGCCATTATATTTGTACATTTTCTAATTCTACAAAATACTATAAACAAAATTTTAATGAAATGATTTGTATAAAGTCCTAAATATTTCACAAAATCCCTACAAATTCAGATTTAATTTATTAATTTCAATAACAGAAAAATTTCTAAAATTTATTGTCTGATTGCACAAATCGTCTAACTTATTTTGATAAATTCATAAAAATTGCTTTGTAAGGTGTTATGTCCATTAATTCAGAACTAGTAGTACCCGTCAAAATTTGACGGTATATAACATGACAGTTCCATAAAAAGTAGGAAAATTTGTAAATCAGTCCAATTTATTTAACCGATAATTACATGCCAAAGCTTTTATTTTAAATATTTTTTATACAAAATCACTAATAAAAAACAGTGGCACTCCGGGAGTGCCAATAGAAGTGAAAACTTCAACAATTACGTGTGTGTTTTTTTAATCATACAATTGCGTATGATTAAAAAATGTATTATATGTTGATGTGTATCATACATGATGTGTACCTATTGACGTGTATCATACAATTTATTTCATTATGATACATTATATGTAGCTAGCTAAATCAAAGAAGAAAACATTGAATTTCAAGAATTGTCACAATTATAATATCTATGTTGAATTAACAGAAACGTGCGTTGAATTGTGTAGCAGCACTAATGAAAGCATCTGGGGGCACGGCAGTGCCCCTGCCAAGTCTTGAAACCACAGCCGTAAGCATCTTTTTCTGGAAGCAACTCAGGGTACTTTGGACCCCCCAATATCTTTGTGTTGGTGATTCCCAGAAACTTGAAACTTCGTATATCTAAAGTAATGTGGAAATGGAACTAAATGCTGAAATTTCACGTTTCTATCTTTTTTATTTCGGAAGATATATGAACTTAAACTTTCGCCTTTTCGACACTGATTCACAGATCATCAAAACTCGGAGGTACATCCTGTATCCCTAGAATCTTGAAATTTGGTATGAAGGTAGTGTTTGGGATACAATGAAAGGGAAAATTTAAAAAATCCGGAAAATTTGGATAAAAAATCGAAAAATCAAAAAAACCGAGAATTTGGCACAGATGTGATATACGAACCAGGTTTGGCGCGATTTTTTAACGTCAATTTGGCGAATGCCCGTTTTCCAATACCAGTTACAATATATATTTTTAAATTATTTTCTATTGTTTTAAAAAGTAAACAACAATAAATAAACGATAATTTCATTAATAACTATAGAACAAAACAATTGTACAATTTAAAAAAATAAAATAAAAGTAAATGAACAATTTATTAATAAATTAGCAACAGTTGCCGGGTTACCTTGTAAAATAAAGTAACGCCATTTTGGTGTCAATTAGGTACCCAAGTGCGTATCTGACATCTGTGCCCCGTATTTTATCTTCCGTAATCGAAATTCCCGCCAATACTGTTGGTCATTGACCAGACCATCAACACGATAAAATACAGCGTTATCGGTTTTTAGTTACACGAAATAGGTAGGTCACGAATACGGTATAATTCATTTTAACTGACGAAAAACAAAATAATTTGTTTTACCAAATGTTGTTTTGGTGAATTTAAATATTTCTGCAAGTCAAATAATTCTGCAAGTATGTTAACATTTCTTGATAAATAATTGCGCTTATGCTTTTGCTATATTTAAAACCACTACCATATTATTAGAAATATCGCTATAGTTTGATGCTATGACATACACCATAACGCAAAAATAACACGAATTCTAAAAACAAGAGAGTTTTTCTGCTAAACTTACCAGATATTTGATCGAATAGTTCACTTTTGCCGCCAACTATTGACATAAATAACAACTGTTGAATAAAGATAATTATATTTTGCTAGAACAAGACAGTTTTATATTAGGAAGAGTCACGAGACTTGGCTAATTTTTACATGAGATGTTTTGATGAGATTTCCTTTTTCTAACTCTTGTACGTGTATTTTGGGAACCAATAGCGCACAGGCAAGCATGCGGCGCGCTTGCCTGTAAATTGTTGTTATTGATTAAGCAATCAATAACAATTAATTGCCCGCCCTCCTCATACCGAACTATGCACAATACATGTACATACTTATATACAGAGGTGTCGGTTACAATAACAGTATTACGAGTTCAATGGTTTTTCCCATCTCAAAAAATGCCAAACGCGCCCAAAGAAGCTTTCACTTCAATAATGAAAGTATCAAGTATTTGTGTTTAACAATAAACACAACAGCGTACAGCAACGAAAATGTAAATTTCGTGTGTGTTCCTGTGTGAACGCCAGGAGAAAAAGTGAGTTTTAGCTTCGTTCTTCTTTTGCGGATTGAGCTGAAGAGGGAAAAGTTCCTGTCATTCACCGCTTGGCGCGCTAGTGCCTATGTGCCAAAATGCTAGCATGTCGGTTACGTAACAGTGTCTCCAAATCAGTGGTTTTTCTCCATCTCAAAAAAAGCTCAACGCGCCTAAAGAAGTTTTCACTTCAAAAATATTGTTGGATGGTAAACTGCACTTAATAATAATTATAAAGCTTTCAGATAAAAAAAATTACAAATAACCTTTTCCACATGAAATAAAATATTTGATTGTAATGAATTATTTGAACATCTGCAGTACTACAAAATCATCTTCTGCCAAGAGCGAGGGTTCGAACCTATGCTCTATTTTGCAAACCAGAGCTTAAATCTGGCAACTCTGAATATTCGGCTTTTCTGAATCCGTTTAAAAACTATTATGTCTAAAACGAAAGAAGTTGAAAAGATAATTTTGTGCATGCACAAATCTGTCAATTTCAATCTTGAAAAGTAGCTTATAATATTGATTCGGAAAATAAAGGTCTAAGGTAAAATCCAAATCATTTGCATTATCGACTACGAAAGACAACTACTATGAAGCCCACAAAAGCATGCATCTAACAAAAGCATCACTCTAACATATTAATTTAACTAATTAAATTTACTTACTAATATAAATATAATTAGTAAATAATATAAATATATTATTTACTAACTAATTTTTACTAATTAATTTTTTGACCTTCTCCTCTTACATACACGTGTTTGCTTTGGCTGATGACGAGCTGTTAATATTTTTAGCTGGAAACGCGTCCTATGTATTGTTTTTCTTTTATGGTGATTTTTTTTACAAAGATTTATTATTTTAATTGTTTCATATTGCCAGTTTTCGTTGCTGTTTCGCTATATTAGTTTAACTCTTTCAAGAGCGGTTATCACACGGCGTTACCACCTAATTTTAATTCCAAAACTGACATACGGCCCCAAGAATATTTTAATAAAATTTTGCTTTTATAATGAAAGCGTAGAAAAGCAGGTTTTTATTTTTTGAAAAATTCATTTGTAAATTCTAGCGTCAGTCAATTACTTCATTATTTTACGAACAGAATTTTTCTGCCCCTGAAAGTGTTAAATAGCACAGTCACACGCGAATAGTCAAAGTATAGTGCAGTATTTTGAGTTTAATCTGGACTTAAAACAATCACTTTTAGAATGAGAAAGCATAGCACAACAGAGTCTCCTGTTGAGTGTCCATAACGAAAGTTAAACCAACATAACGAGTATTCATTTATACTAACCTCAAGTATAAAATTTGGTTTATTCTTCCCAGTAGAAAACAAGATTTTGCACTATAATATACATCGGAAAAAGCATAGCATTAGCAGCACTCAATAGACAAAATTAATTATACATGATATAATACAGAATTAACGTGACAAAACAAGTAAAAATTAAATTTAAAAAATCAAAAAACCCGAATGCGTAAAGAGCGAATTAATTATTTCTCTTCAATGTGAAACTATTTTTTATATTACTTACCTATATTTTTTATTTACTTGTATTGATGACTTTCAAGTTGTGTTTAATTGTTAGTTCCTATCTATGAGCACTGTTTTGACGAGGCCTATAGTTGTTTATGATCGTTAGAGTTGCAGTAAAGCTAGAGATACTACCTACACAACTTCCAGGTTGTGTAATATTTAAACGGAGTTTCTGACTGTAAAATAGTCAATGAAACATAGTCTTCATTTTTAAAGACCTATTCAATGATATGCCACTCAATAGGGTGCGTATAAATGTTTTTCGTCTTTATCGCCATTTTGTATTTTACGGCCGCCATTTTGAATTTTTAAAAACAAAACCTAGCCTATAACCATCGGACGGTTAAGACGAATCGATAGAGACCTCATTCATTAAAATTCATCCAGCCGTTGGGATGTTTCAAGAGTATAAAGAAATCCACATACCCAGATACGCGTGAAACACATAACAATTCTTGGCAGTCGGGTAATAATGTTGAAACTTAAAGTCAAATGCATTAATTAATTGGCGCTGCACCCATCGTGCGACAACTCCCCGGATTATGAACATATACTTGCGGGTTGCAAATTTGTTCCTATTCATCCACTGGTGGAACACATTGTGATCCATCGTAATAAACAATAAAATTTTTTGGATTAAGAAAATCTTAAGAAAATATAATTGTATATAGATGAACAGTACGGCAGACAGATTAATCGCATTTACGTGTTGCGTTTGTGTGTTTTATGTAAAAATTTAGTTGATAGATTTAGTATCAGTAATAAATATCTCATTTCTATTCATTTCTTTATTCATGATTAAAAATTTTGTTAGCTTTATAATATGAATTTAAATTCAAAATAACCGCCATAAATGTCTTCAATAGAGTAAAACCTAAAAAATTAACTTTATTTAAAGGTAGATAGCCTATTACCCGCCAGCGGTCACAACTAACGCAAAATAAAACTGTGTTGAATCAGTACTGCCTATATTTATCTGGTATGCCGCCAGGGCTGAAACTAATGGGGGTGGGGGCAGAGGGGGCATGTGCCCCGGGCGCCAGAACAAAGGGGCGCCAAATGAAGGATTATACATTTGGAAAGGATAATTTTCTTCTGATGGACTGATGACTTCCATTATTATGAAACAGCCATTGTAAATGAAGTGTTAGGTGAAGATGAAAGAGCAGCCGTAAAAAGTTAGAACTCTGATTTTTTGGTCCGAATGGAACGAATCCACAAAAAAAATTATGGCCATTTTTTTTTTTCCATTCGGACCAGAAAATCAGAGTTCTACCTTTTTACGACTGCTCTTTCATCTTCACCTAACACTTCATTTATAATGGCTGTTTCATAATAATGGAAGCCATCAGTCTATCAGAAGAAAATAACACGGGGAAAGCGGAAACTCGGTTAGGCGGGACTCGGATAATCGGGACTCTACCGAATATGTCATTTTAAAAATGATCTTTACAATATTTTTGTTGGTGTTCAGAGGGAGCTCCCCTTGGATCCGCCATTGTCGATTACGTAGTTCAGTATTACATATTTTATGATTACGTATTTTAAATTTTAAAATAAGCCGTCTATTTTAAAATTAGTAAAATTCTCTTTGTAAATATACTTTGTAGAAGAGGAAGGGCGGGGGGCGCCAAAATCCACATTTGCCCCGGGTGCAAAAAAAGCCAATTTCGGACCTGTATGCCGCCGTCATACAGTGAAACATTAAAAAACTTTAATTTATTTCTCGCTAGGAGGTGTTATCGGAGTTAAAGAAAATTCAGTTTAAATTAACCTACCTAACTTGGAAGATGGTTGAAAAATAAAAAAACAAAAAATCCATTTTAAAATTTTAGTTATGAAATTTCCCACCATGTGCGATACCAGCGTATAAAATCCAATCATGTAATTCTTATCATCAAAATCTAAAATTGATTCAGCAGAAACTAATTGAAGAGCTAAGTGCAAGAACATGTTAAGTAACAAAAATTACATTTGAAGAAATTTGAAATGAAAGTTTTTGCTGTAAATTTTAATTATTTATTTTCTGTTTGATACTATGTGTTTAAAATATTAACAGGTATGATACTAACCTCTCTCAGAAAAACTTATTCATATTTAATTTTCAAATATTAAAATTTATTAATATAATTGACATTATTAAATATTAAAATATTAATGAATAATGTCTTAAATCTTCAGGCCTAAATAGAATCTTAGTATTTTAGCTTCACCATGTGATAGGATACCACATAACGCTTTCATCCAAAAGATAAAAAAACTTTTAGAAAATGTAGCATAACATGTTCATCCACTCAGCTCTTCAATTATGAAGGATTTTTTTTAAACGTAAAAATCAGTTTTATTAAATTTAGTTACTCTACATCCGGTCAGGTGACCCCATAAACACAAAAGAAAATTTTGTTAAATCTGTATTACCTAATTTTAACTTTGAGTATGGTTCCCACAGAGGAAAATGTAAAAAAAATCCATTTTAAAGTTTTAATAATACAATTTCCCACCAAGAGTGCTACCAGCATAAAAAAAAAAAATCCTATCATATGAAATTTTTATTAAAATATAAATTTTACCTTTATTGTGAAGATTTATTTAAGGAAATATAAAAAATACATTTTATTAACCATTTGGAAAAATGGTTATTGTCCTCTGTCAGGGTAGGAAATCAAAAACATATCTGAAGCGTTTTATTAGTTGAATCCCGCATTTTATTCATTTTCTGAATGGACTATACCAGGGATGGCGAACCTATGGCACGCGTGCCACTTTTGGCACGCGAAAGATTAGTTTTGGCACGGCCTTTCTGGTGGCTCTAAATCAAAATAAAGTGAGATTACATAAAATCGCGACTGATATATGTTAAACTCGATAAAGGGATACTGAAAAAATTAATTACAGCATATTATATTACAATCTAATTAATTATGGTGTCAATTTTTTTTCAAACAAAGACGATATTTGAAAATAATCGGCAAGAATTGGTTATTAGACGTTACTAAATTCAGATGGTAAAGTTATGGCAACTTTGGAATTTATTTCAGAACTATTCAAAGAAACTGACGTTTGTCATTTTAATAGTTTTTCTGCCTATCTGTGCTTTCGAAACACTGTTTTCACAAATGAATAATACCAAAACTCAAGCTGAAAGCACTTATCAGACAAATCCGGTTCAGTTTGCATTAAAATTATTAACTCAATATTAAGATGTAACAACAGAAATCAAATTACATCGCATTATTATTTTTTTAAATATAAATTTCTAAAATGTATTTGTTTGCATAATTATTATAGTGTATAATACTTACATGTATGTTTCTCCTATTTTTTAAAATCATAATAGAAAATTTTAAGTTATTTTACGGCATGATTTTTCCACCTACTAAATTTTATTTTTCGTTGGCACGTCATAGTCACGTAAAATATTTTTTGATCAAATTTGGCACGCGGCAACAAAAAGGTTCGCCAACCCTGGTCTATACAGTAATCTGTATTTTCCCTTTACTTTCAACAGAGATGGATACTTCTGTTGCCACTATGACAAAAAAGTAATACAAACTACAAAAAAAAAAAAATTAATAACTCAGAAACAAATTGAGATACAGCTTTCAAACAAATTGCATTTAAAAGTACATTTTTTTCTCTATACGACGTTGTAAAAAGTAATATTGTGGGATGTTTAGAAGTTTAAGAATGAAATTTCCTTTAAAATTGGTCCAGGAATATTAATATTTAATCCATGGCGTACGTAATGTATGAACAGCTCCATAGAAGTTTAAAAATTTACAGTACCGAAAAATGTAATCCATGGCGTACGTAATGTATGAAATTTCATTTAAAATTGGTCCAGGAATATTAATGTTTAATCCATGGCGTACGTAATGTATGACCAGCTCCGTAGAAGTTTAAAAATTTACATTACCGAAAATTGTAAAACTGAAATTTCTTTTAAAATTTGTTCATGATGGGTCCAGGAATGTTAATGTTTAATTCATGGCGTACGTAATGTATGATCAACTCCGTGTGATTTTTTATGTCTTAAATTTTAATCTCGAAAAAAGGATTTTCCAAATGGTCGTTGTAATTTGTTAATTTGCTTTTTTTTTTTTTTTTTTTGGTTACATTATTTCCTTCCAAGTGATGCTAAAAACGCAAATGAAAAATTTGTTGAATCTGTATTCCATATGAATAATTGATGAAACAGAACAGAAAAAAATTCTGCGTTCTATAATTTTTACAGAGTATGATTCTCATGTGAAAAAACATAATTTATACCATATTACAGTTTTAGTTGTGCAATTTATCAACAGAGGTGCTAAAATGCATAAACGCAACGGAAAATTTTGTTTGATCTGTATTACCTAATTTATACCTTGGAGTGCGGTTGTTACATCAGAAAACTTAAAAAAAAGTCTCTTTTAAAGTGTTAGTAATGTAATTTCCCACCAGAAGCGCTACCAGCGTAAAAAAACCATCATGGGAAAATTTTTATCAAAATATAAATTTCATCATGGTAGGAGCTTACTCAGAAAATTTATTTTAAAAAAACATAAAAAATCAATTTTGCTTAAATTTAGTTACCCTATTTCCCGCCAGATGACGCTATAATTACAAAATAAAATTGTGTTAAATTCTGTGCCACCTACTTTTAACTTCAGTATAGTTACCATTACAGTGAAACATAAAAAAATGCATCTTACTTAAATTTTGTAACCTATTTCTTACCGGGGGGGGGGGGGGGTGCGCACTATAAACGAAAGAGTATTTTTTTAATCAGTACTATGTATTTTTATCTTGAATATGGCCACCATACAGTACCGGACCTCAAATCCGGAATCCTAAAATCCGGACGACCCAAAATCCGGAATGGAAAAAAGAAAACTGAAATTCCGCGATGATCTCGAATAAATATTTCGTAAAAATGTTCATAGATGGCGCTACGTGCGCGCGTAAGACAGTGCCGAGCCAAACTAGACTAAGCAATTTTATTTTATTGCAATGTTTTTCATTCATTAGTTCTAATCCAAATTTTCTAACAGAATTATCGTAGTTAGTGTGTGCACACATTTTAAATTTATTTTAAAAAGAAACCCTTTTCTTCATTTATATAGAAAATGTAAAAAGAATAAATAAATAACCACAAGAAAGAATTATTTTTAAAAAGGTTCGTAGAATATATTTATAATATTTATATGTAAAAACATTTTACAACGCCCTCCCTCCACTTTTAATATGTTCAACAAATTTCATTTTTCGAAAAAATTCTGTTTGTAAGCACCGTACCAAAAAATTCTTTTCTTTAACTCAAAGAGAAAAAAAAAATCTATGCAAAGTTCCTTTCTCCATAACAAAACAAGCTGTCCACCGAAAGCTAATGATCACATTCTGATAACGTTGACTTTCCACTTCACGCAGTTAAATAAACATGTTGAATAAGCAAAACAAACAGCGGATAGATATGTCGTTTTTCTTTACTTTCTTTTCATCTAGTGGCCTTTTTTTTTTAGAGGTACCCTAGCTTTCTAATAATTTATCATAATTTAATAAAAATTTGTTACACAAGCTGATTCACTATTATTGTAACTTGCTGAAAATTTGAAAGAAATTCGTCAATTAGCCTAATTCGGTTCTCGCAAACAACGATGTATTTTCATTTTCTAAAAAATGTTTTTATGTTCCGAATAATGTGCAGACTTGTATAAAACCAAAAACTTTCTGCGCACATAAATATTGGGTCAAAAATTTTCTGCAAGTTAATTTAATGTTTAATAAAATAACGTGTTATGCTACTTTGACGGTATGAATTTTAAACAGTAGTTTCAAAATAATTACGAAAATATTATAATTAAATATAATAAATAATTTAATTTAATTTAAAAAGCATTAATATTAATTACAGAATAATTATGTTGGATAAAAAATCATAAAGCTAAAAATCCATGATAAGAAGGGGTGAATTCTTGTCAGTTATTTTGTCAATGCATTTAGAAACAGCCCAATCCTTAATATTTTGACCTCTTCTCACAAAATGCAATAATGGGCATTGCTTCTGAAACAATTGAATCCCATTTTGTAAGGAGAGGTCCATTCATAGGTATCATCATTAAAGAGACAGATAATTTTTTATTGCGGTATTTTGACGAAATTCTCATTTTTTCCACGATCATTTAGCGAAATTTTCGATTTTCCGCGACATTTGCGGGTTTTTTCGCGATTCTTTGACGACATTTGCGCTTTTTTACTCTTATCCTTTGACGAAATTTGCATTTTTTGCGATCTTTTGACGAAATTCACGCTTTTTTCGCGTTCTTTTGACGAAATTCGCGCTTTTTTAGTGATATTTTGACGAAATTCGCGATCCTTTAACGAAATTATTTTTTTTCCGCGGTTCTTTGATGAAATTTGCATTTTTTCGCAATCTTTTGACAAAATTCGTGCTTTTTCCGCTATGCTTTTGCGAAATTTGTTTTTTTTTACGTATTTTTGGATGAAATTTGTTTTTTTCGCGATCCTTTGACGATAGTCGCGTTTCTTCTGTGGCCTTTTGAGGAAATTCGTGTTTCTTTCGCGATTCTTTGACGAAACGCGCGCTTTTTCCGCGGCCCTTTTACGAAATTTGTGTTTCTTTCGCGATCCTTTAACGAAATTAGTTTTTTTCCGCGATTATTTTACGAAATTTGCGTTTTTTTCACGAACCTTTGCCAAAATTCGCGCTTTTTCCGCTATGCTTTTACGAAATTCGCGCTTTTTCCGCTATGCTTTTACGAAATTCGTTTTTTATCCTGCGCTTCTTTGACGTAATTTGCATTTTTTTCTGCGATTCCTTGATAAAAGAATATTTTTTCCCACGATTCTTAAAAGAAATTCGCGTTTTCTCCGCAGTCCTTTAATGAAATTCGCGTTTTTTCCGCGATGTTTTGACAAAAGTGGGTATTTTTTCTGCGAACGATTGACGGAATTGGTTTATTTTTGGCGACCATTTGTTGAAATCCGCAATATATTTCAGTGATATTTTTTATAGCTGAATTTTTGGACTGACGGCCGATTTGTTTTAATTTTCGGGACCGAATGCCTTAAATTTTCGGAAAATTCGGAACAGAACCACCCCTGTCAAACAATAAATAAATCGTACATAAAACTGGGGAACATTTTTAATTTTTTCGGTATTAAAGAACAAAATTTACTTTTTTTTTTCTCTAAGAAATTTTCCGCAAAGTTCCGAACTTTGGGGGAAATTTTCCGCGCATGGCGTGTGTCTATATTATACAACTCGGATAATGTGATGTGCAGGATTAAAAAAAATTCTTATCCTTATTTTAAATTATTTTTTTTAATTTATGTTTATGTTTGTTTACTTATACCTCATATGGCAATCCGCGATATAGATTCCTAGGCCTAACTCGCGAGCAACAACGCATTTTCATTTTCTAAAAAATGCTTTAATATTTCTAAAAATATGCAGTAATAGTATTTTTTTTTAAACTTATTTTTATTTTGAATTACTTTTTGTAATTTGTATTTTTGGTTTTATTTACACTAAGCCTAACATGGCAATTCGCGGTATAGATTGCTTCGTGGCATGTAAAATTTTGCCAAGGGCATGTACTGTATCTGTTTATTTATTGTTTTGGTTGAGGACCTAAAATCCGGAAAATTCCGAAATCCGGAATGGCCGCGGTCCCGACCAGTCCGGATTTGAGGTCCGGTACTGTATAGTGAAACATAAAAAAAAAATACACTTATTTAAACTTAATATATTCCTCGCAGGGAGCGTTATCAACATAAAAGAAAATTGATTTTAAATTATCCTACCTAATTTCAACTTGGCATATGGTTTCTATCTGAGCAAACATAAAAAAATCCATTTTAAATTTTAGTTATGCAGTTCCAGCCACAAGCGCCACCAGAGTAAAAAGGCTAATGAGAAAAATTGTATCCATATACAAGTATATATATTTGACACTGGCGGAAGCTTTTCCTGGAGATTTGTGAGGATTTTGTTCGTGGTAAATGAGCTTAAAATGTGTTCGAAAACTTATTTGAAGACACATATACATAGAGATACATGAAGCATCAAAAGTTAAATAAACGTCATAGAAAATATCTCTTACAACAGCAATTGGCAATATTGTGTAATGCATTTGCATTGTTTTATGTTACCTCGTAAAAGAACTGTAAATGTTACATCCCGTTTTTTCAATGAAGAATATATAGCAGTAAGCCTTTGTAACATAACAAATTACGCAGAGCTTCAAATAACACAAGTCTAAAATGCATTTTGAGAAATTACCGCCAATAGACGTAGCGCAATCGAATTTGTTTGACCCTGAACAATAACTATAGATTTATGCCTGCGAGCCCCTGCGTGTCGGGGAGACCACCGGGTGGAGCGAAAATAAGTTTAAGCTTGATCTCTGATCCGGCGATCTTGCCCCACTCAGGTCGTCAAAACTATAGATTTATATACGCAGAATTAAAAACAAGAAAGAAAAACCATGCGTTAAGCATAGATTATGTAACACTTTCCATCACTTCCTGAATGCTTTAACAAAACTTCGTTATTTAGAGAAATAAAGTAAATAAGATAACTAAGTAAACAATTTATAAAAAGCATAAAACATTTGAAAAACTGATTTCAGTAGTTACCGTCCATAGCTAAATATGTATTCCAATTCTTTTGAACAGCCCTGTGTATGATCTGTAGGTTGATATATATACTACATAATGGGAAAATTTAGTTTAGCAAGAAAATGCATAACAGGTTGAAATTCATCTTTCAGCAATTTATACTAATAGATGGAAACATACTTGAACACTTTTGTACAGCCCTGTAGTTTACCTAGTACCTTTATTACATGCCACTATTTAGCTAAAATCTAATTAAAACTAAAACGTTCTTAAAACTACTGAAATTACATTTCCAGAAATTATCACCCATAGATGGATATGTATCCAACACTTTGCGTGACCCTGTATATTATTTTATCTATATTCTACAACTATTTCTTAGTAAACTAAATTCAGTTAAGCGTAAAAATGCATAACTCCTTTAAAACCCACCTTTAAGCAATTTATGCTCATACTCAGTAACCTATAAGAATTCATTTCTGTAGCCCTAAATATGAACTATAACATTTATACGCACTTTACAGTATGCATAAATATAGTGAAAAAAGCGCATATCATAATTAAAAATGCATTTCGAGCAATCATTAACTAATATTAGGGGATCGTACCCGGCCTTCCCGGTTTAAAGAATATAGATGGAAACATTTTTTTAAATTGAAAACTAATAATTTTTTTTATTTTTTATGCGATAAATTTTTTAGATTGACCTCTTACATTAAAAAAGTATTTTTCA
The DNA here is from genome assembly GCA_963932465.1 of Maratus speciosus. Taxonomy (NCBI): domain Eukaryota; kingdom Metazoa; phylum Arthropoda; class Arachnida; order Araneae; family Salticidae; genus Maratus; species Maratus speciosus. The sequence goes on from OZ010788.1 coordinate 150,798,331, forward strand.
TATGGAAAATACGAATTATGCAATTAAATAAATTTTTGAATTTTATCAAAAGCAATTTTCTTATAACCGCATGCTAAGAGTTATTTGACCAAGATTTTGCTACTTATTGCATCTTTTTATATTCTGATAATATCAGAGCTTATACATGTCTGTTAAATTTGTGTTTTATTTATATAATTTTATTTATTATTCATAGGGAAGTTTTTTTTTTTTAATGGATATAAGCCGTAAGAAAATTATGAACTCTTTATTTTGTTTTAAGGGCAAACGGATTAATCTTTCGTAATCGAGCTTCGCGCGATTTAGATAAAAAATATTTCATGCTTTAAAATTGTTTTTAAAACCATAGACAATCAGTAAACTGAGATGAACTTTGCAAACAAATTCCATTTGAAAAAAAAAAAAATCCTATTTGGTAATCTAAAAATTTAAATTGTACGATTACAAATATGTTAGATGTGTTTTTACAATATTTTTCTTTTATTTGTTTATAAAAGAAGTATTAATTTCGTTAATTTATCTTTTACAAATATGTTAGATTGGTGGCGTTTTTTTTTTTTTATATTATTCTTTTATTTGTTTATAAAGGAAGTATTAATTTCGTTTTTCAAAAATAGTCAGAAACAAATGCTGAAAAATATTTGTTGCTTTTTGTGCAAAATGTTTATTATTATTATGTATTGAAACCGGCACGTGATAAGATAAACTTTAAAAAAATCATACTTAAAAATTATTTTAGAAAATATGATACATCAGTCAATTAAGATACAGTTCTTAAACAAATTGCATTTGAAAGTAGATTTTTTCCTATGCAACAAAAATTGAAAATGTACGATGGTCAGAAGATTAAAAAATTGCAGTAGCGAAAATTTCAAGACCGAAATTTGATCGTGAAGTGTCGCCATTCGCAAAATAACGTCAGTGTTACGCATATACGCTTTTGTTCTTTATATTATAGATACTTAATCAGTAAAATATAATAAAGATCAGTTATTAGGATGTGGTTATCAATTGAGGCTCTTATGCTTGTTATTCCGGAACGAAAAACAGCAATTTTCACTTTCTCAAAATTTGCATACGCACTTCTCATATCCATCATTTTTTTAAAAATTGTATTTTGTTTGTTCATTTAAAAATCATTTTAACTGAAAACTTGAAATCACAATTGTCAGCAACATCTTTTATGTGAACAGACGCACCCTTTACTTGAGATTCTAATCTCAATTAAGGAGAGTAAAAATTTCCGTAATTTATGTATTTAGCCGCATTTGTGTTAAAATGTTTAGTTTTACCTAAGAAAATGATCGTTTTCTTTTAAATATGACTTCATTTTCACTTAAATAAGCATTTCGCCTAGTGTCTGAAACTTAGTATCAGTACACATCAGAAGGAAAAACGCGTGGAAAAATGCGTGTTTTCAAAAGCAGTATGTCATTTTCCGTTATTATGCCCCTAATAAAATATTCTGCTCCTAATGGGATTTTGCGACATTAAACCCTATACAACAATTTTTATCAACAATTTTGAATTTTTTTCAGAAAATAGCATGAAAAAAAGATAAAAATACCTCATTATTTCTCTCTTGTCTGCAATAATGAAAGCTATCTAATTTTAACCATTTTGAAAAAATTTCATAAGATGCTTTTAAAATTAAAATATAAAAGTGGGGATATTTAAAAAAAAAATAGAGCGATCACATCTACAACTAAACAGCTTTCAGTTTATATATATATATATATATATATATATATATATATATATATATATATTACCATTAATTAAACATAACCTACCACCGTCAATTATTATGAATTAAAGCTGTAAGTATTTAAAAAAAAAAATATATTATAAGAATTATTATGGAAGAAAAAAGAAAAAAGTGGACACCGACAAAAATTGAAAAGCTTATACATTGAATTACGTTATCAAGGGCACAGAATTCAATGATATAAGCAAAATGGTTGTTTTCTGTGGGAAAAATAAGCTAAAGCTAAAATTAATTTTCCCCTGTGCCCGAACAACCACTAACATCAAGTGAATTGATTAAAAATGAAAGCAGAATAGAAACAAATAATATGAAATGGAAGAATCAATAAAACGTATTTAAATATTTATAGGATATAAAATATAAATAATAAACACCATACCGATTAATATTTCAGTATTTTACAAAAATCCATGTGCACATGTCTACCAGTATATCAAAAAGATTAAGGTGAATAAAACAGTTAAGAAATCACAGTAAATGATACCAAAGGATGCAGTTAATACATTTTGAAATAAAATTTGAAATACCTTGTAAAACAAATTTAATCTGATATAAAATAAATAGATATTAATTACATTATTTAAAATGCACTATTAAATTAATAGATAACAGTTTAACAATATCGTCAAAATTTAGCTAAAAATACACCCTGGTGTATAAATTATAACTGAAATGGAGCTAGAAAAATTAAAAATTAGAGCAATCTGAAAGAGACAATTTTGGTGCTGCCATCTATTATTAATTATATTAAACATCTATCGCAAGATAAAAATTTGCAAGCTTTTGAATGTAAATAACTCTTTAAACAGCAAAACCAAACAAATCCTTATATATAGAGAATTATAAACCTAATATAAATCACACAATGTATTTAAAACTATTGTTAATAAAATTTAAAAGCATACAATATATTCTATTAGCTAACTTATTTAAACTAAACTAAGAGTTTAAATAATGCTAGAACATTGATAATATATAGCATATAGCTATATGCTATAAAACAAAATAAATTCAGTAATAATTAATATAAATAATTATTAAAAATAATTTAAAAATTATTTTTTAATGAATTATATATAAGATATTTATAAAATGAACAGGAAATAAAAAACATGTGAAAGTATATAGAAGGTTAAATAATACTTAAAATCCCATTACTTAAAAAGCACAAATATAGAATGTGGATTATTTTCAGACATCCATAAAAATCCATAAAGTATGAATGTGGGACATTCAAAAACATTAAACTAAGAGTGGCATACTATTAGTAATTAATATGATATTGTCCTTAGTAAATTAAAATTTAATAACAAATAATTGTAAATTAGATTAATGAATAATTAAGCTAATTATAATATTAATGAAAATCTCCAATTTACATATAAAATATCAAATCAACATCCACATAAAATACATAACAAAAAAATAGTAATAATACAAGAGCCCCGCTATTTTTTTTATAAATAATTAACCATTGCGTATTATCCAGACAACACCACCCTCCTCCGTACTCTAACATCTGCCCACCCAACCAACCTATAATATTTTTTTATATTATTTTACAATTTTTAATTTTTTTATAGATATTTTTTTTTATATAATTTTTTTGTAATTTTCTTTACGCATGTGTTAATTTGTGTTTATAGATCATGTAAGAAAAGTACTAATTGTATATTAATGAATATATGAATTTTTTTGGAAAACCATGATTTAATGCATCATAAATTAGTTTTTTAATATTATTGTTAATTAGAGGAGAAGAACATAAACATTTTATTCTATATAAATGATTAAGTATTATATTACGAAATACAGAATGATGTAGACAAGATTTAAAATTTGTAAATGTATTAACTGTGAATTTAAATTCTTTACGTTTGTCATATAAATCTGTGATTGTTTTATTGTCTTTTATTGTAATTTTAAGATCTAAGAAGTTAATTGTATTGTTAGATAAAAGGTTTTCCGTTAATTCCAAATTAGTGGGATAATCAACTGGAAATCGAGTAATTGCAGATTGATCAGTTTCAATTAAAATGATGTCATCAATATAACGATATAAATGTAGATTATTATTAGTAAAATTACGTTCATAATGAGATAAGTATAAGTCTGAGAGTAAACTGGAAGTACAACCGCCTTGTGGTATACCGACATGCTGTAAATATAAAGTATTATCTTGCAATATATAATTATTATAGATAATGAAGTTAGTTAAAGATTTAAAATATGCAATATCTATATTAGATGGTAATTCCAGTTTTTTATAATACTTTTTAAATAATGCATTTATAATTTTATGTAAATCTAATAGGTCTATATTATTAAAAAGATCTTTGAAGTCATATGTCGTTATATTACAAACAGAATGAAGATTTTTTAAAATATTAACAAGTTGATAGCTATTTTTTATACAATGTGTATTATCATTGTTTGTAGTAAGTTCATATATTTGATTAAGAATTTTTAAGAGAAGTGTATTGGCTTTATTATTATATGTATTGCAACCAATAGTAACAGTCCTAAATTTAATAGGAGTTTTATGAAATTTGGGAATAAGAACTAAATATGGATAATTAAAATTAGTAGATAAAATATTTAAAAGTTTATAATAACTTCGAATTTTACGATTATTTACAATAACATTTTCATTAGTTATTTGAAAAGACTTATTAGAAGAAATAGAATTTGTAAGAAGTTGGTGATAATATGATTTACATATAATAGCATAATTGTTAGGAGATTTGTCTACATATGTAATAACGAAGTTTTTTTGTAATTTAGTAATTTGTTGGAAATAATGCTGTGTATTAATAGAAACCAAATCAGCAATATTATTTTTTAAAGCCATAGTTAATTTTTCAATTACTAATATCTTCCATTGATTAAAATATTCAATAGGCTTATTATAAGAGATAGAAATTTTATAAATAAAAATATCAATATCATATGTAAACTGTTTGATAATAGATTTAATATTAAATTTAGATGGAAGTCTATATTTAGTACCATAACCCATTAGTTGTTTCAATTTAAAATCATGAACAATATCAAGATTTCCAGTGATTATATGTCCATGATCATTGTTTATGTATTTTTTTAGAGTGGGGTCTTTGCAGTTACACGGAAAAGTACTTGCAGCAGATGTATTTTTTGAAAATGTATTGTAATTAAAAATTTTTCTCCCAATTGTATTCGGATATTTAAAGGTTTTTGATATATGAAGATTATTGATAGGAAAAAAACAATTTTTATCATTAATTATAGAATTGATATTAATTTTATTAAAAATGTGATTTGAAAAAGTAATTATCATTTGAGTATTCATGTTCTGAATTTTGTGTTTTTTTTTTTGTATATTAATATTTAAAAGATTAACCCTACTCATAATAAGGTCAAAGTAAATATCAGAGAAATGTTTAGAGAAAGATTTACTTAGAAAGACATTTAAATGTTGTACCAGCTGTTTCTTTTTAATAGCAAAGATGTTTTTACGAATTAGCAACCAGTTATAATTCTCTAAGTAATTTCGTTGAAGATCATTAATTTGTTTTGTGATAGATTTTTTGGAAACTACAACTGATGATGAACCCTTTCCGCGTTTATTACGTGTTGTTTTAGCATTTAAATTATGATTAAGAGTAGGATAAATTGGAGAATTAACAATATTGTTATTTATAGATGTGAAGACTTTGACAGGTCTGTTAAATACTTCACTGTTAAGTCCATAAGGATAAATTGTGTTATAATATTTCATATATGATGATTCCATATAAAGACGTTCTGATTTATTTTTTAGAATTTGAAGGATTTCAATTGTCGTATTTTTAAATAGATGTTTATGAAAATGTTGAATTTCAGCTGTAGATTGTATATTTTTTGCTTTGTTATTATTAGAGTCTGATCGATGATGATTGATTCGTTTATGAATTGGACCTGATGTTTCACCAATATATTTCATATTACATAAGTTGCACTTTATACTATAAATAACATTAAATGCTTTACAAAAACTTGAATAATTAGGATCTGAGACAATTTGAGTCTGAGCAGCGTATGGACATGTCTTGCACCGAGAATCATAGCACTTACGAAAAAATAAAGGACGAGGGGGAGAGTATAAATGGTCGCTGGATGACGATCAAGGAACAACCCAATTATTCCTGTACCGGGCACTACACTGCATAGATGCTAAGTGTATCTTGCCAGTATCGAGAAGTTTACTAAGAACTGCCATATAAAAATTATGTATGGAAAATGCAATAATTGCCATAAAAATAAGAAATTTTAATAATAAAAATTAATAATTTAATTAAATTAGCCTTGATTAAATAATAAAATTTGAGTATGAAAAAATATATATACAATATTTACAAACATAGAAGCAGAACGCAGAAACAAACTTCAAATTATCCAAAACCATATTATGATAACCCAAATAACGTAGATTAATAATAGCAAGAAACCACTAGACTATTTTATAACAAATAAGTCTAAAAAGATCCGCATAACATCCAAATCCTAGAACAACTATAACCATGCAAAGACAACCAAAACGCTTACCCAACTAACTACTCAGATCAAAGTAATATGAATTTAAACTAAAGCAAATTAACATTAAATCTATGAATAGAAATAATTATTGCTACCATATTAATGTATATATAAAATGATTATCTCTACAGAATTATGTAAAGCTATAGCACAAATAGAAAATATATAGGACAATATCATACACTAACTACAAGAAAATTCAGATAAAATCATAACTAGAAAATTAAAAAACATTAAATAAATCGTTGCAATGATAGGAATGAAAAAATTAATGGAATCCTAAAAAAGGTATCAGATAACTACATGGTAGAAATCTTATTGATAATACACATAGATTGTGCGCTAATTGCAGCAATGATCTAAGCGTATAATATTTAAAAGATTGCTAAATAATTTAGCGACCTGGGAATATATAAATATATATATAAGATACCTTAAGGAAAAAATACATCAAAATGAATTGTTGACATTCAAAATGAAAAGATATTTAAAATATCGTAAAAAGCATACATTCATAATTACTTGCGCAAATGCATCATAGTAATTTGAATGCTAATATATTACCATTAATTATTCATAACCTACCACCGTCAATTATTATGAATTAAAGCTGTAAGTATTAAAAAAAATAATAATAATATAAGAATTATTATGGAAGAAAAAAGAAAAAAGTGGACACCGACAAAAATTGAAAAGCTTATACATTGAATTACGTTATCAAGGGCACAGAATTCAATGATATAAGCAAAATGGTCGTTTTCTGTGGGAAAAATAAGCTAAAGCTAAAATTAATTTTCCCCTGTGCCCGAACAACCACTAAAATCAAGTGAATTGATTAAAAATGAAAGCAGAATAGAAACAAATAATATGAAATGGAAGAATCAATAAAACGTATTTAAATATTTATAGGATATAAAATATAAATAATAAACACCATACCGATTAATATTTCAGTATTTTACAAAAATCCATGTGCACATGTCTACCAGTATATCAAAAAGATTAAGGTGAATAAAACAGTTAAGAAATCACAGTAAATGATACCAAAGGATGCAGTTAATACATTTTGAAATAAAATTTGAAATACCTTGTAAAACAAATTTAATCTAATATAAAATAAATAGATATTAATTACATTATTTAAAATGCACTATTAAATTAATAGATAACAGTTTAACAATATCGTCAAAATTTAGCTAAAAATACACCCTGGTGTATAAATTATAACTGAAATGGAGCTAGAAAAATTAAAAATTAGAGCAATCTGAAAGAGACAATTTTGGTGCTGCCATCTATTATTAATTATATTAAACATCTATCGCAAGATAAAAATTTGCAAGCTTTTGAATGTAAATAACTGTTTAAACAGCAAAACCAAACAAATCCTTATATATAGAGAATTATAAACCTAATATAAATCACACAATGTATTTAAAACCATTGTTAATAAAATTTAAAAGCATACAATATATTCTATTAGCTAACTTTTTTAAACTAAACTAAGAGTTTAAATAATGCTAGAACATTGATAATATATAGCATATAGCTATATGCTATAAAACAAAATAAATTCAGTAATAATTAATATAAATAATTATTAAAAATTATTTAAAAATTATTTTTTAATGAATTATATATAAGATATTTATAAAATGAACAGGAAATAAAAAACATGTGGAAGTATATAGAAGGTTAAATAATACTTAAAATCCCATTACTTAAAAAGCACAAATATAGAATGTGGATTATTTTCAGACATCCATAAAAATCCATAAAGTATGAATGTGGGACATTCAAAAACATTAAACTAAGAGTGGCATACTATTAGTAATTAATATGATATTGTCCTTAGTAAATTAAAATTTAATAACAAATAATTGTAAATTAGATTAATGAATAATTAAGCTAATTATAATATTAATGAAAATCTCCAATTTACATATAAAATATCAAATCAACATCCACATAAAATACATAACAAAAAAATAGTAATAATACAAGAGCCCCGCTATTTTTTTTATAAATAATTAACCATTGCGTATTATCCAGACAACACCACCCTCCTCCGTACTCTAACATCTGCCCACCCAACCAACCTATAATATTTTTTTATATTATTTTACAATTTTTAATTTTTTTATAGATATTTTTTTTTATATAATTTTTTTGTAATTTTCTTTACGCATGTGTTAATTTGTGTTTATAGATCATGTAAGAAAAGTACTAATTGTATATTAATGAATATATGAATTTTTTTGGAAAACCATGATTTAATGCATCATAAATTAGTTTTTTAATATTATTGTTAATTAGAGGAGAAGAACATAAACATTTTATTCTATATAAATGATTAAGTATTATATTACGAAATACAGAATGATGTAGACAAGATTTAAAATTTGTAAATGTATTAACTGTGAATTTAAATTCTTTACGTTTGTCATATAAATCTGTGATTGTTTTATTGTCTTTTATTGTAATTTTAAGATCTAAGAAGTTAATTGTATTGTTAGATAAAAGGTTTTCCGTTAATTCCAAATTAGTGGGATAATCAACTGGAAATCGAGTAATTGCAGATTGATCAGTTTCAATTAAAATGATGTCATCAATATAACGATATAAATGTAGATTATTATTAGTAAAATTACGTTCATAATGAGATAAGTATAAGTCTGAGAGTAAACTGGAAGTACAACCGCCTTGTGGTATACCGACATGCTGTAAATATAAAGTATTATCTTGCAATATATAATTATTATAGATAATGAAGTTAGTTAAAGATTTAAAATATGCAATATCTATATTAGATGGTAATTCCAGTTTTTTATAATACTTTTTAAATAATGCATTTATAATTTTATGTAAATCTAATAGGTGTATATTATTAAAAAGATCTTTGAAGTCATATGTCGTTATATTACAAACAGAATGAAGATTTTTTAAAATATTAACAAGTTGATAGCTATTTTTTATACAATGTGTATTATCATTGTTTGTAGTAAGCTCATATATTTGATTAAGAATTTTTAAGAGAAGTGTATTGGCTTTATTATTATATGTATTGCAACCAATAGTAACAGTCCTAAATTTAATAGGAGTTTTATGAAATTTGGGAATAAGAACTAAATATGGATAATTAAAATTAGTAGATAAAATATTTAAAAGTTTATAATAACTTCGAATTTTACGATTATTTACAATAACATTTTCATTAGTTATTTGAAAAGACTTATTAGAAGAAATAGAATTTGTAAGAAGTTGGTGATAATATGATTTACATATAATAGCATAATTGTTAGGAGATTTGTCTACATATGTAATAACGAAGTTTTTTTGTAATTTAGTAATTTGTTGGAAATAATGCTGTGTATTAATAGAAACCAAATCAGCAATATTATTATTTTTTTTTTATATATATATATATTAGTAAAATTGGTTCAGCAGAAAGATCAGGAAGATGACTAAAAAACACACTTGTGTTTTTAATATATAGATTATATAAAATAAGGAAAATTTAAATTAAGCAAATTATGTTATTTTGATAAAATTACAGCAGAATATCCTAAAGAATAGCATTAAAGATTTATTATTTGAGAGAATTTTGCACAAAAACTTCAGGAACATGATATAATTTTAAACCACGAATTATTTGTTTGCTTGTCTAACTGGGCGAAGCAAATCCATCCAGGCGAGAATCATCAATTTCTGCAATATAAATCGCTATTATTTGCATGTCACCTCTCTTTTATAAAGACACTCTAAATCTTTGTAAAACATTGCGTTTTATCAGTGTGTGATTTCGATTACATTACATTACATTCAAAAGTGAAGCATTTTCACCTGTGAAGAATTTCAAAGCAGCTGGGCCATGAAAATGACGAACTTCTACAAAACATAACTCAGGTTTAAGAATTAAAATACACGCTTTTTATAAAATGACGTCATTTGCATCCGCTAAAGCAATTCCTTTTTACAATCCAGTCTTAAACTTCGTCTATAGAAAAGTATGCATATGACGTCATTATCACGGAATAACGGACAATATACTTGACATAGCCCATATTTTAATTTAAACTTTTTTTTCAGGTTTTATGAGAAAATGGCAACAAAAAGATACAGTATCTCCTATTTTCGACTATTTTCCGTTTATTTTCAATGGCGTTCAATAGAAATGGGATACTTTTGTTGCCACGATAAGAAAAAAGATATTAAAAACTACAAAAAAATTAATATCTTAAAAATAAATTGAGATACAGCTTTCAAACAAATTGCATTTAAAAGAGTATTTTTTTCCCTTATACGACGGTGTAAAAATTTAAAATGTGCGATGTTTAGAAGTTTAAAAATTTGCAGTAGAGAAAATTGCAACACCAAAATTTTATTTCAAATTCAAAGTGTTTCCATTCGCAAAACGACGTATGCGTTACGCACAGATATGTATGTCCTTTATAATATAGATAGATACAGTAATTCGGATACAATATAGTACCTGAAATCTTTTCAAATACACCGCAAACAATTCCCCCTATACCATTATGAACGGAATTCTTTTCTTTAGCACTGTAAATGAACAATAACTATTCTTTGCATCGCATATTCAACAGAATGCATATTTTAGTGGACTTCATAAATGAATATCAGTTTTACTATGTTTGAAAGAGTGTAACACCATTAAAAATCATTTGAAACGATTTTTTCCCATTGGCCGTAATGTAACGGAAAACTTTTGACTGTCCCTGTAAATGAATTAAACATGCTACAAACTTCATTAGAAATAGGGAACGTGCTATGGTAGAGGTCAGTAACATCCAAAAATTTCAGACGATCCGAGCATATTTACGAGAGTTAGAGCGTGGACAGACGGCCAGACAAACCGAAAGTCATAAACACGTTTCAACTTTGTTGGAAAGTGTTAAAAACAAGATGTAGGTGACTGTAACGACATAAAAAATGCATTACATCCGCTTTCTACGCACCCGCAATCAACATATGAGACATATATAACATCTCACAACCATAGTAGGCCATGTCCATTTTGAAACTAGTCGAATGTGGCAATCCCAAAACAGTTAGTCCATCCCTGATATAAATTGATGCTGATTAGTTTTTGGTGTAAATCGCTCAACAGGTGACACTGCTATGCAGCATTTTTCACGATTTCCGTAATGGCTCTATCTCAAGAACTAATGCACGGATTTTTTATGAAACTTCAGATTCAGTTAGCCCTTAGTATGTGTTGGTGTTTACTATGTTTTGGTGTAAATCGCCTAACAGGTGGCGCTGCTATACGGCATTTTATGATTTCCGCAATGGCTCTATCTCAAGAACTAATGCATGGATATTCATCAAACTTCATATTTAGTTAGTCATTGATATGAGTTACCACGTTTTCGCGTAAATCGCCCAACGGGGGCGCTGCTATGCTGCATTTTTCACGATTTCTGCGTTATATTTCTATCTCAAGAACTAATGCACGAATTTTTATCAAACTTCAGATTCAGGTATACCTTGATAAATATTGGTGCTGATTACATTTTTTTGCAAATCGCGTGATAGGGGGTGCTGCTAAGCTGTATTTTTCAAGATTGTCGCAACAGATCTATCTGAAAACTAATGCACGAATTTTCTTCAAACTTCAGAGTCAGTTAGACGTTGACATAAGTTGTTGCTGTTTTGGTTTTAGTGTAAATCACCCAACAAGTGTTGCTGCTATGCTGCATTTTGCAGGATTTACACGGTTTTAGCGATAGTCATATCTCAAGAACTAATGCACGGACTCTCATGTCTTTAGAATTCTCATGATCGGCATAGATTGCCTTTTACTTTTGGCACTATGATAGCGAATTTTGAAGTATCAACATGTATGAGATAGAAGAAAGTTTTGGATTTGGCACATCCGACTAGTTTTATTCTGATCATGATTTAAGTGCATAGTTTTATCACATGTCTTAAATTTTTATTTTATTTATATTTTATTGCTTTATTTATTGATTGATGGATGTTTTTTAATTTCTTTATGTCATACAAACTGGAAAGAAACGCCGAGTTATTTATATTAATTTCAGTACAAACGGATTTATCTTACGTAATCTTCGGCACGCGATAGAGATAGATTTTTAAAAAATCATGCCTAAACATTATTTTAAAAACTATAAAGATTTAGTAAACAGCCATACATTTTTCAAACAAATTGCCATACAATTTGCAAACAAATTTCGTTTGAAAGTACATTTTTTTCCTTATTCGACGGAGTAAAAATTTAAAATGCGCGATGTTTAGAAGTTAAAAAAGTTGCAGTAAAAGTTAAGTTTAATCGTTTGGGTTGCCACCGTCAAAATTAAGTCAGCGTTACGCACGGACATGTTTAGATAGATAAGGTAGATAAGTGAGGCCCCTCTATGACTTTTGGGAGTCCAGTTGTGAAATAATTTTCATGCATGTGTACCATACACGCACAAAAATTATTTCATTTTATTACATAGCATTAGCATGAAGACCCGTATCGTTATTGTTCCCAGGGTCCAGGTTAACCTTTTTAGGACAGACTGTATATATTTAGTTTAGGCTGTACTCTAAATTTGTTTCTTCATGGCATACTGATGAAGACAATTCTATCCGTAAGTGTGCGAAATTTGCAAGCATTCTTGTTCAGATACCAAGAAATGGAATAGCGTTCCTTATTTTACTATAAAATAAATTATAATTCAGAAAATGCTCACAAATGGGCACTTTGAACCTTTTTTTCGAAACAGGATAGCTAGAAAAAGGCCCTCTTCGGTTATTAATAAATTATAGAAAAAGATGTACACCATAAGAAAAACGGTGTTCGCAGGGCCCTACAAAAAAACCGCGGTGCCCGGTAATAATTCCAATGCGGACACAGCAACGTAAGTAACGGCACAATAAAACTACTTAGACAGAAACTCAAACGACCAGTTAAAAATTCCGTTTTATATAGTTTTTATACGTTTTTTTTTCATTTTTGAAAGTATAATTGCATAATATATTTCTGGGAGCTGTTCCATGATTTTTCCGTTTGTAGCAGGATTCCGTTATAAGCAGTCCGTTATAAGCTCTATTAGAAAATATATTCGCTGTATAGTACTTAAAAAAATCTATATAGATTTACAATTTTATTATTTTTTCTTTTAAAGTATTACAGTTTTAATGATGCATTTATAGCACTTTTTCATCTAAAAGATTTTAAATAAAAATTTTAAATATAATTAAATTTTAATTGAATTCATGGATTAATTTTAAATAAAAAAGTTTAAAGTATGAAAGGAATAAAATGTGAAACCTTAACCTGCGACTTTCCAAAACTTTCCAAGTGATTCCTGTTCACGCATTTGTAAATAACCACGGTATTAAAACAGGGGCCCCCATATCAAAACTTTCTTGATATTAAATAAACTTTTACATATTCGAAAAAAAAAAACACAGGAGTGCACACCCGAGCCCGGTCCGTAAAGACTTCTAACAAATTTTGATTTTTTAATTTTATTATTTGTTCATTATTTTAAGTTAAATATTTGACGTAAAAAGTACGAGTCTACTTTTTCTAGTATTTTTAGAGTTTCGTACTTAAAAAGTAAAAACAAAACCATTTTAAGACCACTCCTGTGTCTGTCTGTCCGTCTGTCACAGCCATTTTGCTCGTAAACTATGGAACATGGAAAGTCCAAATTGGCTGAATTAATAAGGGCTATTGACCCACATATTTACAGATTATTAGCCATTCACAAATATATTTAGAAAAAATGTAGAAGGGCTAATTAAGTTACTTGAAAAAAAAAATCTGTATATCGTGTGGGGGTATTGTGTGAAAACTTTTGTAACGCCGAACTTAAAAATACATTTCTTTTGATTTTAGGTATTATATTTTCAGAGATATCGTCGAAAATATAATGCAAAAATATCCCCCCCCCCACTTTATTTTCGAATCTACTAAAACATAAATTGTGAAAAAATTAGGGGTAGTAGAAGTTAATTTAAACCTTGCAGGAAACTATAGCGATTACCCTAGTTTTTGAAAAAATCGCATTTTCCCGTTACAGACAAATTTTGATTTACGAGCGTTCAGCAAATGAGTTGAGGAGTGCTGGACGTACCTATAGTCGCATAAGTATAAAAGGGTTGTTGATAATAATTTTCGAAAAACATTGTCGGTAATTAGCCGTGATTTTAACCCTTAAAGACACGGGTGGTTTGCACATACATAAATACACGATTGGCGTACTCTATGCGCCATCGGATTTTAAAGCCTAAAGAACAACTTTTAATGATATATTTGTGTAATGCAATGACCAGTTACTAATTCATATAGTTATTGTAAGGAACCCTCTGTGCGTGAGTAATACTCACACTTGTCCGGTTATTCGATAAAATCAGGATCGAAGCCGGGCTGTTCAATTCTACGGCTCTTAAAAAGTAATAGCTACGAATTTCATGCATTTGCATATAAAAATGATTTTGTGAGTGTGTCAGAAAGATTAAATTTGTAAAGCAAAAAGAATTTGAAAAGGAATACCCTTATAAAATTTTAACCCCTCACTGACAAGCCCGTGTTAATACGTTCACTAAGCTCCAGGTTTCACTGCAATACAAGCAATATTTAAAGTAATATAATTCTATTGATTTAATGTATTTTTAATACATTGAACAATGATTAATACTTCCAAGGATTGCATTCATATTCGTTATTAAGTATTTTTATAAAATGTTCAAAGAATAAATTTTTTTTAGCATTTAAAACAAAATGTAGAAAAAACAACATTACAATTTTGCCCTTTTCCAAGGCAGTCGGAGAGTTAAAGGCATGTTGGACGTGATTTTGATAATCTACGATAAATATCTTTCTATAGTAAAAGATAAAGTTATATAAGTAATGAAACAATTGCATTTTTTTCTGTCTATGAGAAATGGTTTCTCAAGGATAACAATTTAAGACTTTGTTGCCTTTTTATTTAAACTAGAGACAAGAAATTCTCTAATTACATTGTTACATAATTCATCAATTGTCATCTCCTTAGTTGATTTCACAATATTACGCACCTGTTTTGAAACCTTTCCAAATAGACATCCTTCCAAACGCGTTTTGTAATAAATTCTCAAACCAGTGGAAATCTCATTAAAAACTGCATGGCGTATGCTTCAAAGACATTATATAAAAAGTCTGAAAAGCTAATAGCTGTGATGGGATTTTCCGTACTATCAGAAAAAAAAATCATAATTATAGTTATCAGCGTACATTATATTCGGACAAAAAAAAAAAAAAAAAAAAAAAAAAAAAAAAAAAAAAAAATTGTGTTAGCCTTTCTATAGTCCAGCGGAAAGTGTCCTCAGTGTCCTGCGCAGCTCGGATTATATCCAACTCGTACCGAAAATTTTATTTGAAATTAATCGGAAATCTATAAAAGCTATCGGAAATCCTGTAAAAAGATTTTTTAACTCGAAATCCAACACGAAGTCGATAGAAAGTTTTTCGTCAATCTAAAACCCGAACCCAAATTGTAAAAAAAATTGATATTTTAATACAATAACATAAAAGTAATCAATAATTATATTATATCTCTAATATCAATTTCATCTTTTATGTAGAAAAATGAACATCATATAATATATAGATATACAGTCGGACCTCGTTATCCCGACACCCGGTTTTCACGTCACTCCGCTTATCACGTCAGTTTTTCAAAATGCCGATTTTCTGTATATGATTTTAATGTAAATAGATTCCGGATGTGACGTCTTTTAATAATTTTCAATTCCGGATATCCCGACGGTTTAGAAAATTTGTCTATTTTTCATAATCCATCTTATAAGCTGAGAAATTAAGCGGTAAGAAATGTCTTTGACAAACTTTTCACAAAATTGTCTTAAATACCCATTGAGATAAATGAGAAATTTTACTTCAATCCTTTATCTGAATAAATAAACCCTCACACTATGAATGACCCACTTAAGCTCCAGATAGACGTATCTGTCTACTGGCGGTCTTTTTGTTCTGGTCAGGCATAGCTTTCTTGCGCTTAAACGGTGTTTTTCATCCAATTAAAACGGAAGCATTGCACTGCATTGAAATGATCAGAAATTATTAGCATCCATTTCTGAAACCATGAATAATGATTACAATTCATTGTAGAATATTGAAAAAAGAATTGTAGGAAGCACATATAGGAATAAGCAAACTTTAGTTCATCAATATTTCATGTAACAATAAAAAAGCAAGTCATCATGAATCTGATTTTTATTATTTTCAATTTTGTTTTTGTGTTTATTTTATTTAATAATAATGTTTTATTGCTTAAAACTGCAAGAGCAGTTATGAATTTAAAATTGTATTAGATTAATTAAATATACAATTTTTTATAAACATATTTTTCTCCAACTCCGGTTACCGCGACACTCCGCTTATGACACTTTTTTCTGATCATTAGAATGTCGGGATAACGAGGTTCGACTGTATATACAACATATTCCGATGTATTACGCGCACATTAAGTTTAAAACTTTTTTTTCTCGTCTTTAGATATTTTCGCGTATTACGTGCATTCCTTTCTTTGCAAAGAAAACTTCGTATAATGCAACATAATGATACAACAAAGAATATTGAAAAGCAAGAAATAAAGAAAAAAGTGAGCAAATGTGAAGAGAGAATGTATGATACGTACGCTGTAAAAAATATTGGTGTTCAACACCAAAACTGGCGGCAACTAAGATGCCACCAAAAAATTAATCAAGTGGATGATGAAAGATTTCAGTGCAAATATTGAATCGAAAGCTAGGCATATAACTTCTTGAAATAAATTATTTTTGTGGTGTTTCATTACACCAATTTACAGAAGGTTTTTGTTACACTACTTTTGGTGCTGAACACTAATTTTTTTACAGTGCACAATGTTTATCAATATAGAAATATCAATTCTTATGCACATCTTTTCTTAATTTTTAATCTTTCACTTTTATATCCCCCGTATAACGCGTACCTGTGAATTTTGATAAATTTTCTTATATCAAAAGTGCGCGTTATGCGGAGCTTTTACGCTGAAATATACGGTATATATCAACAGGGTGGTCATAAAAAACTTTTCCGATATATGTACCCCTAGTGGCCTAACAGCTCAACCAATCGAAAGGAAATTTTAGAATTAGTTATTTGAAGGTATGCGCTCGAGATCGTGATAATTTAAAATAATAGAGCTCTCACGGTTACGGTTACAATGAAAAAAAAATCGAAATTTTCGAATGGCAACACCCTTTTTTTTCCTGCGCAAATTCATCAGCGCGTAGAAAACCTATGAGTGGCGTTGTAACGATACACGTATGGCTAAAATTGCAGGTGTAATATCGTGGCATTCAATCCTAATCAGTTCCTATGTAACGTAATATTCAGCACTCTATAACAAATGATTACATTTTAATTTTCACTATGTGCACACAAACACAACTCAAAAACACATTTTAAAACAAATCTTATAACATTACTCAGTTCACAAATGAAAAAAAAAATCGGCTACTGAAAAACATGTCTTGTAGCCACTCCTTCGTACCTAGCAATGGTCTTTTTTGTAAGTGTTTTACTCCGTCAATTTTCATCATACGTGTATCATTCCAATGTCATTTATGGTTTTTCAATGCGCTGATGAATTTGTACATGAAAAGATTGGGTGTTGCTATTCGAAATTTTCAAAACATTTTCACTGTAATCTAACCGTTGGATCTCTATTGTTTTAAATCATCACGATCTCGAGCGCATGCCTTCAAATAAGTATATCTAAAATTTCTTTTCGATTGGTTGAGCGGTTAGGCCGCTAGGGGTTCATATATCGGGGAAGTTTTTTTATGATCACTCAGTATACTTACACAGAGTCATTTATATTCAAATATTTAATTTTTTACATATGAAACAATATTATGTTATTTCTGTTAAATAATTGAATCAGCCCGAACGCGACCCACAAAGAAAAAATTTCGGCACTAACTCGACCCGATGTAGAATAACGATGGAACTTTTTGCTGCCGGACCACTCCGACGATTTGAAATTCGAGCCCGAAAAAATTTTGTATCATCAGAGCCCGAATCCGATAGTACGCAGTAGAAATTGTTAATAGCATTTCAAAATTGTTTCAGAATTATTTTTTTCATTTAAAAATTTCTATTCTTAATTCTAAATATTCCTTCATGAAACTTTTAATGTTTCTGAAAATCTATTTAAAATAGCAAATACCTAATCACTGGCAGAAATCTCCAAAAGTCACAATTCTTATTCCTTTAACACTTTTGCACTCCACTGACACCTATACAGTGACATACTAAGTTTAATTACAAAACAACTGACACCCATACGGTAAACAACAAATGAACATACAACAAATAAACATATACTTTTAGGGAATTCTCCACACATTATTTCAAATTTGTAAGAATGTCATGGAGTTGCTGGTAGCTGATTGAAATTTTGGTGTGAAGTGCAAAAGGTTAAAATAACATTACACAACTATAACAGAAAGATATAAGTACCGATTTCCATGAAATCTAGAAAAGAACTCCAAACAGAAAGCAAGTATCCCATGGTTTCTTTATGGTACTAACTCTGACCATGCAAAAGGTTTCGAATCAGATTTCTTCTTATACATGACTATATATACATATCTATACATATCTATAACATTATCAATAAGTTAAGTTTTAAAGCATCGTAAAAAAATTTTCAGAGACTTAGATTACATTCTCGTTTCTCAATCAGCAAGTTTTTTTTTTATGTATGTTCACTGATTACTAGACCGATTTATGTATTTTTTTCTTTTCTTTTCTTTTTTTTTTTTTTTTTTTTTTTTTTTTTTTTTGAAAGAGATTACTTTTGAATTGGCCCACTCAAGTTTCATCAAATTTGGTTTAGTACTTTTATAGAAATTCAACAAAAACCAAATAAATAAATAGATGGATAAGGGAACGTCCATTCGTTACTCTTGTGATTTTCAAATCTCGTTACTCTTGTGATCAAATTTTCATATATAATTCCAATTATTTTATTACAAAATATAAGTAAGATAAAAATGGATATAACCAGCTAAATACCACTGTGTTCCACACACAAACATATATGTAATTTATAACGAAAAAAAAATTACTTATGTATATATTAAATGACTCTTGTGACACTCTGGTCACAAGAGTAACAAAATTTTGATTGATTATATAGACAAGGGAAATGCTTTTTGTTACAAATTAGATATATATTAAATGAGTGGAGCACAATAGTATTTTACTGGTTATATCACTTTTTATCTTAATTATATTTTATAGTAAAATAATCGCAAGTATTTGTAAAAAACCGCACGAATGGTCACACGAGTAACAGTGGTCGGTCCCATAAACATCTTTAAAATATTTCATCTTTAGCGATTTTCATCAAATGACGTAGCGCTATCTGTTTGGCGAGAAAGTCACTACCCGGCGATTTTCCTCCCTCTATGTTCTTTTGTTTCCAGGATTGTTGCAGGAAAGACCAAAAAGCAATGTTTTAATTTTTAAATACTTTTATGAATTAAAGAATCAGTAAAAATAAAAATTGCAAAGCATTCAAATACACCCAAAATTTCTGCAGTACACTTGCTTCATTTCAAGAACTACACTCATGTCCAAAATTAAGGTCACAAACATAAAATCTGTGAAAACTGATGACCTATTCACTGAGTTTCCACGAAATTTGGCACAGAGGTGTATTACAATAGAATAAAGAATATAGCATCATAATAATATGGAAAAGATTTTAAATGTAAATTAAGAAACAAGGTATATAAAAAAGTGTTAAATCATGAATCAGAGATAAAGCATTTATCTCGAGGAAAACCTGTCTAATATAAGTGTGACCACCGTGCACTGCTATACAAGCCTCATAACGAGCTCTCATACTGTTTATGAGGTTGCCAATAAATGTTTGTGGCAAAAAAGCTCATTCTTCCAAAAGTATGACTAATATAAGTGTCTTATACTAATATAAGTGTGACTATCGTGCACTGCTATACAAGCCTCATAACGAGCTCTCATACTGTTTATGAGGTTGCCAATAAATGTTTGTGGCAAAAAAGCTCATTCTTCCAAAAGTATGACTTTTAACTCCTGGCGGGTCCTGGGAGTGGGATTACGTTGTGCAATGGCTCTTCCTAGACCATCCCAAACATGTTCAATAGGATTGAGGTCTGGAGACTTCGAGGGCCAATCCATACGGCGGATATCCTCTTCTTCAAGAAAATCATCAACAATGTGAGCTCTGTGTGGATTCGCATTATCGTCCATAAGCATGAAGTCCGGGCCTACAGCACCCCGGAATAACCTCACATAGGATTCAAGGACCTCATCCCTATAGCGATGTGCGTTGACAGTAGCCACATCGAAGACGTGTAGTGGTGTACGACTCGACGACATTATGCCGCTCTAGAAAGGGATTCCTTTGACACCAAATCTGTCGATTTCTTTTACGTAGAATGGATGATAACGAGATCCACGTTTTCGCCAGATGGAGATTCGACGAGAATCAGTCTGCGTGGTGAATCTCGACTCATCAGTGAAACGAACACGCCCCCATTTTTGTTGTTTCCAAGACTGATGTCTTCGGCTCCACAACAACCACGGTCTCCTGTTGGATGCAGTGAAAGGGGCACACACGACTGGACGCCAGGCGTTAAGGATGAGGTGCATGAAGCCTATGTGACGTTGTTCCGGGGTGCTGTAGGCCCAGACTTTGTATTTATGGACAATAATGCGAAGCCACATAGAGCTCACATTATTGATGATTTTCTTAAAGAAGAGAATATTCGCCGTATGAATTTGCCCTCGATGTCTCCGGACCTCAATCCTATTGAACATGTTTGGGATGGTCTAGGAAGACCATTGCTCAGCGTAACCTCCCCCCCCCCTCCCTCGCAGGACCCGCCAGGAGTTAAAAGCCGCGCTTTTGGAAGAATGGGATTTGTTGCCACAAACATTTATTCACACCCTCATAAACAGTATGAGAGCTCATTGTGAGGCTCTATAGCAGTGCACGGTGGTCACACTCCATATTAGACAGACTTTTCCGAGATAAATGCTTTATTTCTTATTCATGATTTAACACTTTTTGACATACCCTGTATCTTAAATCACAATTAAAATCTTTTCCCTATTGTTATGTTGCTATATTATTCCTCCCATTGTATTATACCTCTGTGCCAAATTTCGTGGCAACACAGTGAATCAGTTTTCACAGATTTTATGTTTGTGACCTTAATTTTTGACATGAGTGTATATTTTTACGGTAGGGGGATTTCTACGCTTATACAGAGTGTGTCTAAAGTCCTTGGCGAATTTATTAATTTAATATAAAATCAAGTAATTGTAGTTGTTTTTTTTTCTTTTTTTGGTTAACACGTCCACTGTCAAAACTATAAAGTAAGAATTTTCGAAATTCTTGTTGAAAATCGATTGCCACCACAAATTTATAAAGGTAAATTTCGCTTTACTAATACAGCGCAATTTCTGCCAATAAATAAGGCAATTCTTTTATTTCTAAAATAATGGTGATAAAGTAATTAATAAATTAAAGCCACGAGTATACTCGAGGTTGGCGGTGAATGGGTTAAAAAGTTTATAATTGTTTTTGTTGTTGTTTGTTCTTTCAGTTTACCAATAAATAAAAGTTTCACTTTGAGTTTGAGCTCGAAGACTGGTATAAAAATCAAGCTCGTTCCCGGGCTGAGGCCGTCTCATCTATAATGAAGTACCTCAGTAGATGTACATTTATAAATGGTAGACCATTAACAAATCAATTTAAATCCCGCAACTAGTTTAACAAAATTGTAGGTGATCCACGTATTGGCTATCTAGTTTTTATTAAACAAATTAAGACAGTGCCAAAATCCAAGCTCGCTTTCCTGGCAAATTTACGAAACCATTTTTATCGGTAAAAGCATAAAATTTGTTGGTTTTCTTATTCAGAAACTGTGGAATTTTAAAAAGTTTCATTATTCTAAAAAAATAAATTTAATAATTCAAAAAATGTCATCAAGACTGGCGTTTTGTGTCACCGGTTTTTGGGACATGACAAACAGTTCAGGGCTCATCAGGCCACAACAGCCTGTAATCAAAGAGGTATATTTATAGGGGTTGGGGGGGGGGGAGTTACTATTGGCTTTTGAATGTGAATGGTTGAAATGCATACGCAAATAAGCCTGGAAATAGTAAATGTATTAGAAACGTTTTTTTTTGAGCGAGAAAAGGACGAATTTTAAAACCTTCTTAAGCAAAGACAATGGAGTTTACCTTACGAAAATTTAATTTTCGCGAATTGCGCCTTCCTTGCAATCATTTTCTGTGCAATTATACAATATTTTTTAGGAAAATTATTTTCGAGAGATTGAATATTTGATTTCTTTTATTAAATAAATTTTCTGGTTCCAAAATATGGTGTTTTGACCTGAATCCTATCGCATATTGTCCGCAAAATATACGAAAGGATTGCTACGGGAAAGGATTAACCATCAACAGGAAGTAATGTTGCAATAGATGACCCAATGTTATTTAATAAGGCCTATTAAAATTAGTTTTAATTTTTATATTTAAGGGGGTCCTGGACACATTTTTACATTTTTATTTATGGAGTTAGAATTTTGATTTTCTTAAATGATGATTACATTTTATTAAATGATCAATAAAGTTAAAATAAGAAGTATTATTTTTAAATTAGTTAGAAACTATTACATAATATTTATATTTTTTTACCCTTATTTAAAAAAAAAAAAAAAAAAAAAAAAAAATAGGCAAAAAGAATTCTCTTCTTCAGCGACTAAAGACAGAAATATCTTTGCCAGATATTCATAAAAAATGATGGAGTTCATCTATCCCGTTTCCGATGTTCTTATACTTCACGTAGAAATAATGCTATAATAATATCGGAGGGAATTCCCTTATATTAAAAATACTACGGAGAATGGAGTTAAGTCAACATGTCGAATACTGAAAAACATTATGATAAATGTATTTTAGTCGACATCCTCTCATATTTAAAATGTTGCCTATATTCAAGTTTTGAAAGCTGTATTTCGAAGGACTAAATAAATACCCTAAAAACAAATTGTAAATGTTTATATGATTAATATTCATTTTACAACTGAAATTCTAAAATTCAACTCAGCTTACTTAGCTTCAATAAGAAGTTTCAATTGACTGAGAAAAATTGCTGGCTTTTAGTTTCCCCTACCATATGACTTTTGCCAAATCAATATAAGGAATAATTATTTTTATACGAAATAAATAAAGGTTGTCGTCAATCCCTGAAAATTCTTAGAAATGTGCTCTAAAATTTTGTTATTTGCTCCGAATTTTCGAACTGTCAAGCACTGATACGCTACAGTGTGATTCAAAATGAATATAGCTATTACAAACGGCTGTAACTATTTAATCGAAAGGAATTTATCGATAAAAATTACACAGAATGTAAAAGGAAGTTAAATGTTTTATGTGACTTCCCTTGGGTCACACGGACAACATCTAAACACCCGATATCATCTGCGTATGTTGTTAACATCTTGGAGGATTCTGTGTGTTAGAATTTCACAACTGTTGTTCTGTCATCACAGTGCAGAGAAGATTTCGTTAACCGTACAGTCAAGCTACACAGTCTTCCAAATGCTAACAACATACGCAGATTGTATCGGATGTTTTTTTTTTTTTTTTTTTTTTTTTTTTTTAACGATGTTTAGATGTTGTCCGTGTGACCAAGGGGGAATAGCTATTTAAAAAATATGTAAACAAAATTTTTGAACTTTCTTTTACTTTCTTCGTAAGTCTTATCGATAAATTCTTTTCGATTAAATAGTTACAGCCGTTTGTAATAGCTATATTCATTTTGAATCACACTGTATACTAGTGATGGGCGATAACGAGATGTTTTTCTCGATTTTCTCGATTGTATGGACATCTCGATATTTTTCGATTGTATAAATTTTTTCTCGATGACTACAGTTTGCAAATTTCTTTTATAAATCATATATTATGTATTATATACGTCATACATTTATCAAGAATCGTCTGCGGGTGAACTGGAATGAGTCGATGTTAATAAAGACTAGGTGACTTCGACCGCTAGCGGGACCCTCCTTTAATCGGGGCCCCTGATTTATACGTAATCTTGTAATATGAAATCACGAACAGGTTACCCGCTATATACGGCACTGATATATGATAGCAGGCGGGTGTGGTGTGCACGCACTACAAAATCTTGTAAAAAATATAATATCGAAACGAATGAACGTCGGACCAGATGTCTTGGGGGAGGGGTCAAAGCGAGCGGAGGGGCACAGCAGCTGCATAATATGATTAAGTCGTCACAGGTCTTTAGGCCTTTCCAACCATATGTCACATGAGAAGTCTGGATCTGAATTTATAAAAATGCCTTCCCCGTGGGGGGAAACGGGGGGAGGGGTGCGGGAGGTGGATAACATGAGTAAGTGGTCATAAGCCTTTCCAACAATATGTCATATGAGGGGTCTCGGCTAAATTTAGAAAAACACCCCCGTGGGGGAAAAGTGGGGGGCGGTCACCGGAGGCGCATTACATCAATAAGTAGTCACAGACCTTTCCAACGATATCTCACATGTGGGGTCTTGGCTAAATTTGAAAAAGTGTCCCCCGGGAGGGGCAAATTGGGGGAGACTGTCACCGGAGGTGCATAACATCAATAAATAGTCACAGACCTTTCCAACGATATCTCACATGAGGGGTGTTGGCTAAATTTGGAAAAGTGCCCCCGGGGGGCGGCAAAGTGGTGGTGGGGACACCGTAGGTACATAACATCAATAAGTAGTCACAGACCTTTCCAACGATATCTCACACGAGGGGTCTTGACTAAATTTGAAAAAGTGTCCCCCAGGGGGGGGCAAAAAGTGGGGGGGACTGTCACCGGAAGTGCATAAAATCAATAAGTAGTCACAGACCTTTTCAACGATATCTCATAAGAGGGGTACTGACTAAATTTGGAAAAGTGTCCTCCGGGAGGGCAAAGTGGGGGCGGGGGGCGGCCACCGGAAGTGCATAGCACTAATAAGTAGTCACAAACCTTTCTAACGATATGTCACATGAGGGGTCTTGGCTAAATTTGGAAAAGTGTCTTGAAATTTCATATATTATAAATAATATTTAGCGGAGGGCTCCATAAAAAAATGCGATCTAAAATGATAAAAGCGGAAAAAACTACCCTCGCAGTGGGGGCCAAATTGGGGAGGGGAGGAAGAAAGTCTCATAATATGAAAGAGTCATCCGAGAGCTTACCGATGACATATCACATGACTGGTCCAAAAAAAGTTTGAAAATTGCTCCCCCTCTCTCCCCCCGTGGGCCCACTCTTTCACCCCAGAATTCACACAGCCGCCACTTTAAAAAAATTTATGTTCAATAAATAATATTTACCGGAAAACTGCATAAAAAACCCATATTTAAAGTGATATTTAAATTTATTATAGAAATCGGCTACGGTTTTAAAAATTTGTTCGCCCCTTCCCCACCCCCCTTTGAGCGAAGAAAGGTTCATAGTATGGAATAGTGGTCAAAGGGCTTTTCGATTATATGCCACAGGAAGGGTTAGGTAAAATTTTTAAAATTGCACCCCATGAGTCCACTCTCACGTCCTCCTCCCTCGAAATCACCCGACCCACCTTCCTCTTTGAAAATTTTATATTTAATAAATAATTTTTATCGGAAGGTTCCAGGTATGGGACATCTTGGTAGGGCTAAAATAAGAGAAACTTTGAAAATTAAAGCTTCATTTCACAGCTCATTGTCATGCCTTTTTCTCTATCTCGTCCCTTGGTACTCTCAATAAATTTTCTTACTTTTCTTCTCTGCCGAGGACGAGAGAAATCCTCGAAAAGCTTCTCATAGCGAAATGTTGAAAAGCGCGAGGGAAATCCTCGAAAGGCTTTTCATTGGGAGATTTCGAAAAGGACGAGAGTAGCAAGCGAGAGGCTTCCCATCGGGAAAGGTTGAAAAGGGCGAGAGGAAACTCTCGAGAGACTTCCCATCCCGAAACATTTAAAACCGCGAGAGAACCAACCATCGAGCAGCTTGCCATCTGGAAGCATCGAAATGCTGGAAAAATCATCGAGATGAGATTTGCCGAAATGCGAGATGGAAATGAAGCTTTCAGAGTCAAATTTACCGCATTTCTGGTTTAAGTCATAATTTCTCAAAGGAGTCCATCTGCTTATCCAATCTCTTTTTAGCTCACAGGCTATCTAAGCCTGAGAGCTAATGTACCCGTCGCGTCGGTTCTGTGTGTATGCATGTACGGAACGTATGTATGTACGTAACGCGATAACTCTTGATTAAAATGTACGATTTGCTTCAATTTTTTTTATGTTCATTCTGATAAGGCGTTCCGCTGTTTAGTTTTGACGGTTCATTGGTTAAGGATAAAGGGAGAGAAGGGGGGCTGGTCCCCCCCCACCTCCTTAATTTAGATAAATAGGTTTTTCATGCAGAATTCTTCGATTTGCTCCAAATTTCGTATACCGGTTTATTATGTTAAGGAGCTTCCCTGATTAAACTTGGAGGTTCATTAGTTAAGTATGAAGGGGGAAAGGGGGATAGACCCCCTCCTTAATTTAGATAAATGGGTTTTTCATGCAGAATTATTCGATTTGCTCCAAATTTGGTATACCGGTTCATTATGTTAAGAAGTTGCCTTGATTAGATTTGGAGGTTTACGGGTTAAGTATAAAGGGGGAGAAGGGGGGCTGGTCCCCCCTTAATTTAGATAAATGGGCTTTTCATGCAGAATTATTTGATTTGCTCCAAATTTGGTATACCGGTTTATTATGTTAAGGAACTTCCCTGATTAAACTTGGAAGTTCATTGGTTAAGGATAAAGGGGGAGAAGGGGGGCTGGTCCCCCACTTAATTTAGATAAAAGGGTTTTTCATGCAGAATTATTCAATTTACTTTACTTTTTTTTTCTATGTTTGTTCTGATAAGGAGCTTTCCTGATTAGATTTGGAGGTTCATTAGTTAAGTATAAAAGGGTTAAAGGGGTTAGACCACCCTTAATTTAGCGATATGTTCCTTTTTTTCATGCAGAATTATCTGATTTGCTTCAAATTTGATATACTGATCTATTATAGTTAAGGAGTATCCCTGATTAGATTTGGAGGTTCATTGGTTAAGTATAAAAGGGGCAAACGGGGGATATTTCCCTTCATTTATTTTTTGAGGGACATTATTCTTTGAAATAAGAGTATAATATACAGTTAGTGTTAATAACCTGTGAGCTCAATGCCATCAGTTTAACTGGCACTTATCATTTTATTGCTATTAACCGATGTGGGTTATGAAGCATAGTGGTATTCAGTTCTGTATAGTCCTAGTTTTAAACTTTACTGTTAAATTTAGTGTCATTTTGCCACGAATTTTCAATGTTTCTCTTATTTTAGCTCTGCCAAGCTGCCCCATACCTGGAGACTCAGATAAATACTATTTATTAAATATAAAAAGTTCAAAGAGGAAGGTGAGTGAATTCTGGGGTGCGCGAGAGTGCACAAAGGGAGGGGGGGGGGGTAATTTTCAAACTTTTACCAAACCTCTCCTTGACATATCATCGGGAAGTCCTTTCACCACTCTTTCATATTATGAACCTTTCTCCTCCCAGAGTTGAATTCCGGAAGGGGATCGGGGGGGGGGGGGGTTAGCGGTGCGGGGGTGACTTTTTTTTTTAATTGTAGAGATTTCTACAATAAATATCATTAAATGAGGTTTTTTAATGGAGCTCTCCGATAAATATTATTTATTAAATATAAAATTTTAAAAGTGGGGCTGCGTGATTTCAGGGTATATTCTAGGATAAAAGAGGGAACCCACCCACGCGGGAGGGGTAGATTTCAAACTTTTTTTGGACCAGTCATTTGATCTATCATCGGAAAGTTTTCGGTTATCATCGCAAAGTTACTCTTTCATATTATGAATCTTTCTTCTTCCTTCCTTAGTTTGGCGCCCCGATAGAGGCACTTTTCGAACTTTTTTGAAATCGTAGCGTTTTTAAACATTTTAGATCGGATTTTTTTACGGAGCCCTCCGATAAATAATTTTTAATATATGAAAATTTCAAAGAGAAGGATGGGCCGGGTATATTTCGGGGGGGAGGGACGATAATTGGAATCCTGGGAGTTGGGACTCTTTTCTATCTTTTGCTGACACCCCTCATGTGATATATCATTGAAAAGCTCTGTGACTACTATTTCATTTTATATATCGCCCGCGCCCCTCCCCTTACTTTGCCCCCGAGCGGGGGCACTTTACTAAATTTAGCCGACACCCCTCATGTGCCATATCGTTGGAAAGTCCTGTGACCACTTATTCATATTATGCACTTTCCTTGCCCCTCCCTCCTACTTTGCTCCCCGCGGGAGTTCGTTTAATGTATTCCAGTCAAAGACTTTATAAAAATGGGGAAATTAAAGATCCAATCTCAAATGACGTAGAAAAATCAATAAAAAATTTTGATCCCTTTTATCATCCTTTAGTTCATATTTTTGCCACTAGGGGGTGCTTTTGATTCTTATTTCTTTGGCCATTTTGCTACTAATTGCCGAAAAATTCTAATTTTTGATACTTAAACTCCCCTTACCGCTTCATAGCTACTCGCGTTTTTTCAGCTTTTTTCAACCAGGGGGCACCCTTACAAGACTTTTCCAGTCTTATGGCTCCTTTATAGTTTCCCTTTGGTTTGTTGTTTTTTTATTCCATCTGTTTTCAGTTACCCTATATTTAATAAAATCTGCCTTATATATATGTAAAAACAATGATTTCAATAATCGATTCTAGAACATCTCCTTTGTAGATTCTCCAAAGTAATCGATGACTGTATCGATTGTGTATTTTACGATAACGATTTTTTTCGATTGGTAAATTTTCAAGAATCGCCCATCACTAAGCCCTATCACTACTATGAAATTGTCGGCCAGAATAATAGCTAAGTTTTCCAATAACTGTTTTTAGCTTTTCTCGTTATAATCGATTGTAAAACATCTCGATTGTAGATTCTATGAATTAATCGATGGCTGTATCGATTGTGATTTTTTACGATGACGATTTTTCTCGATTGTCGAATTCTCGAGAATCGCCCATCACTACTGTATACTACTGGTGTGTTTCTCTATACAGTTGCGTTCGAGAAATTGGCCCCGTATTTAATTGAAGCTAATTTGAATCATCATATAGGAGTTAAAACTTAATAATTCAGCGTAACAAAAAATGCCATCAACAGACGTCTTGAAAATAATTACAGGCAGATTTCAGACAGAAAACGACAGATAAACGTAAATTAGTATCTTCCGGATAGTGGAAAATATTTAGAAACATGGCAAATTCCTACAATTAACCTTGACCGTAATCTATGGAAGTGCAAAGTTTTCCTGCTAAGTAAAGAAATGTGTATGTCGTTTATATCTTGAGCGAAAGTTGAGGAAGTATAGTAAAAAATAAAATAAAATGTCTATTTCAATCTGTCATTATCATCCATTAAAAGATCAAAAGATTGGAAGCGATATTGTCATTTGTATAAAACAGTTTTGTTTTACTGGAGAAGTTATTTAATAAATCGACCAACTCTAATAGGCACCAATTATCAGATACGGATTTAGGTATATTCGTACTTAACCCTTAACCCCTTCGGGACGGGAGCCTTTTGCGAAATTTTTAATCTTTTGTCACCGTTTTTTAAAAACAGAAATTTGTGTCTTCTTGAATCGAGTAAATGCGCTGATTAAATACGGCAAATTTTACAGTAAAATTTTACTGGTGAGGAAAAACAAGGATTCTGAGCGCTTCATGCGGCACGTATACGTGTCGCTCGTCCCCAACGGGTTAACTGGTGAGGTGTGTTTTGCACACCAGAGAAATTCAAATTCTGAAATATTGCCATGTACATTACTAGATGGACTGTACACTTACATATATGTATGTACACTTACAGTACTTTTTTAGTTGTTTTATGTAAATAAATAATGCAAAATTCACAGTAAATTTTCTTATTTTGATTCGCTAAATTTTTTGGAGTGCACAAGAAATCAAATTTTGGTGTTACATACACCCTACCTCACCACTTACGTTATTAAAAAAAAAACACCTCACCATTTAAAGGTTAAGTTTAGTTAGGATGGGATTGGTGGAAGTACTTTGGTACTTTTCTGCACGTTTAAAAAAGTTTGTTCTTGACAGTATCGTGTACGTCATTTTAGTATTAAAGTGTCTCATCGTACTTTAATTTTCGAAATGTGCTCAAATTCCGACGAAGTTTTAGCATGTTAAAATGAAATACATAACGTTTTATCTTGATAACGGTGATCTAACTTTTTACGCAACCCAAATACTTCATGAGTTTTATAATGTCATTACAATTGTCTAAAACGGATTAATTACTGTAAAATATGAATATGATATTGGGACAAAATGGAGTATTTTTACTTTTCAAATTGACATCGTATCGTAAATAGACTCCATTTATTTTTTTAACAAGAATATTTCGAAAATTTCAAAAGATTAGAGGTATTGGATTAATGTACACTGGCTCCCAAAGTTGAATATATACTAACTCTTTTCTTTAAGTGTCTAAGATAATATTAAACTCTTATTTTTTTTCTTAACATTTACAGGCGTATGGTAGTATGTACAGTCGTGGAAAAAGAAAAGTAAGCACCCCCTACAAACTCTGCAACAAATTATTGTAGAAGAAAGTTACTGGTACCAAAGGATTGGAAATAAATTCTACTTTTAAATGATGTATATAAAATGTGCTTAAGGAGCCATCTACATATCAAAATGAACCCAAAATTTGTTTTTTATTAATCGCAATAGAAAATATAAACTTTAAAACATACTTATAATTACTTGAAAGGTACCCAAACATATAAAAATATATTATTTATTATAATCCTGAGATCTTTCAAACGCACACGCATTCATTTTCAAAGGGAAAAGATAACTGACTAGAATAGAAAACAAATTGATATAACAATAATTGATAAATAAATTTGTTTTCTATTCTAGTCATCTTTTCCTTTTGAAAATGAACGCGAGTGTGTTTGGGAGATCTCAGAATTATAATAAATAATATCTTTTATATGTTTGGTCACCTTTTAAGTAATTATAAGTATGTTTTAAAGTTTATATTAATAACAGGGTGAAAATTCCTTCACGACACTAGTTTTTTAATACAGTGTTTTGACTCTATTGAGCACTAGCCAAGTTAGAGCTTGTTCAGTTTGGAGCAATAGCCAAATATATTCTACACCCTTCAATTAGCCTAAATACAAATTTTCATGAAATTCGTATGATTAGTTTCAGGAAAATTAATTATTTTAAAATGAGCATATTTTAGAAGCAGCATCCAAATTGAAGTTCTGTACTCGATTGCTGAAATGCGACGGAATGACTATCTCACTTCTATTAATGTATTATTTCTTACCAATAGGACCACTAGCTTAATATGTTTCGACTATTGCCACCTCAAAGGTTTCAAATAAATGAATAACATGCATTTTTCCGAATTATGCTTGCTTTTCTGCGCGTCATAGACAGCCCCTTAAAACCATAATTTTGACTTTTTTAATCATAATTAGAAAACTACTTGGAAGAAAAATTTTAATTGACAATTCGCATAAAGCAAGGCATAATAAATATAAATCTATCAAAAAAATTGTAAATCGCAATTAATATTTTTTT
This sequence comes from Maratus speciosus, assembly GCA_963932465.1. Taxonomy (NCBI): domain Eukaryota; kingdom Metazoa; phylum Arthropoda; class Arachnida; order Araneae; family Salticidae; genus Maratus; species Maratus speciosus. The sequence continues at coordinate 150,830,403 of OZ010788.1, forward strand.
AGAATATTAATTTCATAATACATAAGTCACATTATAAAAATTATTAAATTATAAATTCAATAAATTCACGTTTGGGTTTTTTAGTATTATAACCCCATAAAAAATTATCCCATTAGGATTATAATTTCAGGAGATATTAATAAAAATATGAAAATGTAATTTAACATTAGAAGCTCTACAATTTGAATGTTTATAATTCAAACACATATTGTCCAAATGACATGAAATTTCGTTTCTGGGCATAGTTTGAACCGAAGAGTTAAAATATATGGTCAAAATTGGGTTTTTCTATTGAAATAAACAAAGTTTGGTCAGGTTTTGATTTGTAGATGGCCCCTAAGCAAAATTTATATACATCATTAAAATATAAGAATAACGATTCTATAATATTTGGATTAGAATAATTTGTAGTCGAATTTACAAGTTTATAAGTCACAAAATTGAGCATACATATCTAACGCTTAAAAAAAAAAAACCGAAAGAAACATTAATTTTTTTTGTGTGATATTTTGCATTCAAAACTCCATGTTACAGTCGGACCTCTATTTAACGAAGTCGCTAAATCCCCCCCAAAAAAAGTTCGTTATATTGAAAATTCGTTAAATAGAGAGTCACCTTTTAGAACACTTTAAACTACATAAAACATGTCCATAAACACTAAATATAATTTTAAGAAGTAATTAACCACACTTTTTTTATAAATTATATCTATTTGTTTTATTTATTTTACCCATCAAAAAGAAATCTGCAAGGGAAATAAGAACGAAACAAAACATTTTCTGGAAATACATTGTATTTTCAGTTAAAAAATTGATCTTACATTAAAATCACGATTTTTTAATATCCTTGATAAGCTGCTTGGAGGAATGCCAAATTTTAAAGCAGTATTCTTTTTCTTCACGGCTTTATCTACCTCATCAAGAGTATTTTTTTTTCTTTGATGCTCAAGCACTTTCGCTTTGACATTTTCGGGCTACAAGAACCGAAATTACCAACACGACTGATCATGATCAACAATCTAGAAAACGGGAGACTAAGGACACGGGGCAGCTTTATTGAGGGTTAAAAGGGGATGTTGAAAGTTTCCACTTCTTGGATGAAAAGCAAAGAATCACAGCGATTTTACTGTTCTCGGTGAGCTAGGTGCCTGGTAAAATCTGGTCTTGGTCATTGATCATCATAAAATGCGTTAAAAGAAAAAATAAGTTTGAAATATCCAGTAATATTTTGCGAAATACGGAGAAAAAAAATTTAGATCCCAAGAAAAAGTTCGTTAAATAGAGAATGCACTTCGCTATTTGGAGGTTATTTTACGAAGAAATTTGCAAAATGTTCTTCGTTCCAAGTAAAAGTTCGCAAAATAGAGAAATTCGCAAAACAGTGGTTCGTTAAATAGAGGTCCGACTGTATTTCGCATTCAGTGTCTCGAAGGACATTATCTTGATAAAAGTTTGTGCTGTTTTCCTGGGTTATTTTAACCCATTTTCATTGTACAAATGTTTCTAATATTTTTCTGCTCTTAATATCATACATTAAAACTTTTTTTTTTTTTTTGGAATTCAAATTATGAATTTTTACCACGCTGGACATCTGGATGTTAAGGTAGTGTGCGAGTAATTGCGTTTTAAAACTGCACAGTAACTAACTTGAATTTTTTAACTGTATTATTAGCCCCTTGGGGGCGAGCAACCGGTATTCGTGCCGTGTAAGGTGCTCAGAATCAGGGAATATTCTCACCAGTAAATTTTTATTGTAAGTTTTGCCTTATTTAATCCAAGCATTTTCCCGATTCAATTAGGTAAAGATTTCTGTTTTAAAAAACCGGTGATTAAAGATTAAAAATTCTTTAACAGATGCTCGTTCCGAAAGGATTAGGGTCGTTATCTTGTAGAAATATTCAAACGAAGTGCCCGAAATCCATATTTTGGGAACTTCATTTAAGATAATTGTTTAATTATGCCCAACTAATTATTGATAACCATGAATTTATCAAAAATAAAAGTAAATTTTCCACTCCGTTCGGAACAAGTATCTACTCTTATGAACGGTATCAATTTCATGTTTGACAGTAGGAACGTGTGTGTTTTGACTCAGGAAAAAGTTTACAGTTTCTGTAAAACATAATATTGGTCATCTATCCCTATTTTTTTTTTTTCTCCAAGGAATAATATTTGATTCCGAGTGTTTTGAGACTTTAAAATTTGATTTTAACAAAAACTTTTTAGGTAGATTTCATAAGAAACACGACCAACTGCATTCTCCCCTGTGTTGGAATTTCTGAAAAATTTTTGCAGATTTACGCCGATCATGACTCGTAGAAGCCAAAACCACTCCCATTTCAGAACTTTATATAACTATCTATATATAGGGTAGGTGGAGATAAAGATACGCACTTAATTTTATAAATTTTGATTTTTAACGAACACACTGGGCCCAAACTTCTATGACGACTAATTAAAATGTTATATTAAAACCTTAGGCACGTACCACCATCAATCGACATTCTGTCAAATTATAATTTCGCGAGAAACTGCAATTTTTAAACATCATTACTCAGCGTATCTTTGCCCCATTGGTTGAGGTAAAAATAGGCAGTGGTGGGGCAAAGATACGCAATGCCTATTTTTACCCCATTATTTCGATTAAAATTCACCAATTCAGATGTCTCTAGCATTAGTGCTAGGCTCCTAACAAAATTAATATCTATAGTTAAACTACAATCTATGGTAAATTACACTAGTATCTATAGTTAAACTGAAAATTACAAGTTAAACCGTAAAAAAAGGGAAAAAAAGCAAACAGAAAATCATTTGCATAAATACTGTGAGCGATCTCAGAGACCGATTGATCGTAGAATGAATAAAAGGGTCGACTGACTCATAAGATACTGTTTCTGAACTAAATTTTATGTAAGGCCTAATACAATTAAAATTCCCTTATTCAGAAGCCTCTAACGTTACTACTAAACCTCCAAACGTATCAAAATTAAACTGACATTAATAGTTAAGCTGAAAATTACAAATTAAACTGTGAAAACTGGATATTAGCAGCGGTCTGTGAGACCGTTAACAGGAGTTAAGGGTTAAGGTTTAAAACAAAAGAGTCTCGTGTAATGAGAATATTGATTTTTAAAAGTAAGTGGGTAGATACTTACGTTCTATATTTTTAAAAACTTAACTAGAAATGGGAAAATGTAGTTAACTAGCTCATATTAGTAAAGTAGCTATTATGCCTCATACAATTCTAACTTAGAAAAAATATATACATTTACGTTGTGGAAAGCTGTGCATCTAGATAAAACGATGGGGAAAAGCCCCGCATTTTAAGCTTGTGCGTATCATTGCCCCAAGACGAATACATATTTTTACCCCATTCTACAGTATTTTGCTTAACCATCTATCTTCAAGTTTAAACAAATGCGATCGAGGTAAACTACACGGCATTTAGAAGCTGAAGAGCTTTCGTTCTCCACTGTAATTTTTCATTTATAAGAATTTTAGTTATTGTTAGCTAAACAACAAAGTGAACTTTTAAAAATATTACATCAAAATTCGAAAATTGAAACTTACCTCATTTTCTTGGTATAGAGTACTACTTTCTTCACAAGGTTTGAAAACACAATTACTACACTTAAAACCAAACTGCTACCTAGCTGTCATAATTGTAGATAAGTAAAAATTTAAAAAATAAAAAAAAACCTAACTGCGTAAAAAGCGAACTAATTAATTATTTATCATCAATGTGAAACTATTTTTTATATTACTTACCTATTTTTTAATTTACTTGTATTGATCACTTTTAAGTTGTGTTTAATTGTTAATTCCCATCTATAAACACTATTTTGATGAGGACTATAGATGTCTATGAAGGTTAGTGTTGCAGTAAAGCTATAGAGATCCTACTTACACAACTTCTAGGTTGTGTAATATTTAAACGGAGCTTCTGACTGTAAAATAGTCAATGAAACATCGTCTTTATTTTGAAAGACCTATCCAATGATATGTCACTCAATAGGGTGCGTAATTTTTTTTTTAGTCTCTACCGCCATTTTGTATTTTACGGCCGCCATCTTGAATTTATAAAAACAAAACTAGCCTATAACCATCGGGCCGTTAAGACGAATTGATAGAGACCTCATTCATTAAAATCAATCCAGCCGTTGGGCTGTTTCGAGGGTATAAAGAAATCCACATACCCAGATACGCGTGAAGCACATAACCCTTCTTGGCAGTCGGGTAAAAAGTTGCTTCATATTAAATCAGCCAGTGCGTATATTTGCCCAGTGCGTATCTTTATACCCCCAACTACCCTATATCACTTTATGGACACAATAACTTCCATAATTCTACACAAATCTCTTTCAAATTGATACATAAAATCAAGGGGCAGAATATCTCGGTCAAGTTCGTTAATGAGCCAAAAGCGGACGAAGAGGGTGGAAATGGGTAGGGTTTTTGTGAAAACAGATAAAACCCCATAACTTCTTAATTATGGTTCATATCGAATCAGCTTAAAGTTATTATTACTTCTAACAAAAGGGCAAAAAAAATTATGTTTAACAGATTTTTCATGTCTTTAAAAATGTCCTCAAGGGGTGAAAAAAAAAAATAGGGTTTTTAGAAGAAACAAATTCGTAACTTCGTCAATTTTCAAGATATCAAATCCACTTAAATGTATTATAAATCTTCTTAATCTTATCTACAAGTTTTTGATAGGACCAACTTTTACAGCAAGAGAAAATTAAAAACGAAAAAAAAAGTGGTGGTTGAAGAAGAAAAAAATTCATAACTTCGTCAATTCACAAGACAGCAAATCCGCTTAAATTTATTATAAATTTTCTTAATATTATCTACAACTTTTATATTGACATGTTTTTGATAGGACTAAGTCTTAAAGCATAAATAAGGGAGGGGGGGAAAGTGGAGAGGGGGTTGTAGAAGGGGGAAAAAATCACATGAACGTAATTCTGATAAAATCAACTCTTACAGAAAAATAAAACTAAATACTCGTCAAAAGCAGCCATATAAAATTGTTAAACTGGGTTTCTCTAAAACCTTGATTTAGCTTTTGTTGGTGAAATTAGGACTTAACTTCGAAATCTACCTCCGCCTGTAGGCCGAGCCGGCAGGAATTTTTTTTTCTCTCGATTTGCTTTAGAAATTAGTTTTTTTTTTCTTCTAGGCATACGACCGCTGTAATTTTTTTCGTGTACTACTTTTTAATTTTTGGAAAATTTTATGTAACAATTTTTGTATAAACGATTTTGAAATATTTTTTTGTTACTTCTCAAATAACTTATCTCTTGTTTCTTGAACTACGAATTCTTTTCTTCCTCTCTCAATTTTATTTTCAATTCCTCTAATCATTTAACTCATTTGCATATTTTTAAACGCATCTAATTACTGCACGGAATTTTCGTTGCAATTATTTTAAAATTTCAATAAAAGTTTATCTTTGATAATCTGACACACAAATTTCGGAATTTTCACAAATGTATTCGTTATAGAGCTCATTTGATAATAAATTGATTTATTTATACTTAAAAATAAAGGACTAGTAACTTAAAATAAACAAAACTAATATACTGATTCGTTTAAAAAGACTCTGACAGAAAAATCCCGATTTATCTGATGTGTATACTTGATTTTATGATTTTGAAATTTGTAACTTCCGCATAAAAAGTACGCTAATTGAAATATTATTGGCGCCTGACTGAATTTTACTCTAGAGCATTTCTTAATCTGTATTTTAACGCTCCTGAAAATGTCATGCATACGTGAAAATTTAATATTATCCTTTTTTTCCTCAAAGAAAAGAGTAGTGGTATATACTCAATTTTGGTAGCCCCTGTATAATATTTAATCCGTGAAAATGTGAGAAAGTTTTGCTTTGCTGAGTGGGTAAAAATATTTTTTCTAGAACAATACTTTAAAACCCTCATATATTCTGAGATATGAGGTAGGGGAAACCGGGGGAATGGCGACACCTTAAGGGAATTTAATTTTTTTCACCTCAATTTTTTTTTTTTAATACTAAAAATTCTAAAGCTGAATCATGATCTTTAGTATCTGTATAAATTTAACCGTAATCATAACTGTAAAGTAAGCAACATAAAAAAAATCTCTTTCAACATCGTACAGTGGCGGTATTACCCAGGATACTGGGGTAATTCCGCCACTGTATTGGTATAATGACGCCACTCTTTAATGGCCTAGTAAATACGTAAAATGGATACTAGAAAACACATAACCTACTGAAAATATTTAGAAAACAATGTAATTTAGCAGAATAATGGATAATTACAACGTTCCTTAAGCTAGATTTATTAATGTACTGAGTTTACAATTGAACTCAAATTGCAAAAGTCACCCCTTACCACGGTGGCGGCAGTACCCCGAGAGGACAATATAGCGGAAATCCCCCAGCAAAGCCGAAAGAAGAACCGAACTTATTCCACAAATTGCATCAAAATGTCGGCGAATGCATATAGATTACGGGTAATATTATCTTAAGTACCTAACGTTACTATAAAAGGTATTTACCTCTACTCTTTTGAAGCTCTAAAATAATAAGCAACAAGATGAAAACTAAATTTTTCAATAGAGCAAACGAACGAAGTATAACAAAATCACTCTCACTCTAGGCACTGTTTCTATTGCTGGCCGCTATAGTGCAGGCGTATTCACTAGCTCAAACTGCCGTTAGTTTTTAAACTAGGCGGGGTGGTGCCATAACCCCCGTCTCCCCTACACACACAAAAAAAAAAAAAAAAAAAAAAAAAAGCGTTCTTGTGCGTGAAAGTATATTTTATATGACTTTCTCTATTTCAATATATCACGCATGAAAGAATTTTAAAATATTCATTTTACAATATTTCGAAAACTTAAAAAAAAAAAATCAAATTTGAGATCAAAATTATCTTTAATTTAAACGCATATTTTGATCTCATTTGCTGAAGATTGCTTTAATATACCAAAATAAAGCATGCTATTCGATTGCATAAATCTGAATAAAACTACCTGGACGTTTTATATATTAATGGAAAAATATTTAATTTTTGAATTAGAGAATTCGGATTAGAAAATGGCTTTAAGTTACTGTTATAACATCACTTTAGCTTAAGAAAACAAAAGATATTAAAAAAAGAGTAATACACACTACTTGCGGTCTCTTTCCTCCACTTAAAATCATTGTATCGCTAAAATGTTTCCGTGGACTGACCGGGTCCACTATAAACTAGTCTAAATGGATTCAAATTTGATCCAAACTTTGACCAGTTTTTCTTAGTTTTAAATTTCAAGGATAACCAGCAATTGATTACAACACCATGCAAACTATTTTTTCTTCAATCTCTTTCGAATTTCGAGAGTGTTAATGGTTTCATTTGTCGTAAAACTCATAGTTTCTGTTTCACGTTTAGGCTGTCAAATTAGTAAGTAATGCCTCAAAACCTTAAAAATTCGTATATCCTGTTTGATAGGTTTCAGCATTTTTCCATAGCACATAAGTTGAGAAATGCTATAATGTTATTTTTTACATTTAATAGCATTATACAATTAATTAGTGTTATACAGAGGGAGTTCACACATTTTTTTAACAATTTTGATAGAGGATTTTAAAAATGCATTTTTGGAGGGAGGTGGGAATTTTTGGAAATAGTTTATTATTTGTAATAAACTATAGTTAAATACTTTTAGATTTATTCTACTTTCAAAATACGTATGTAAACAAGCTGTGGATCAGAGGACACGTTTATTCGCTTTCCGAGGAGAAATATGAGGGTTTTTTTTTGTCTTTTTATGCGAAACGCATGGTATAAAAGTTCAACATGATTAATCCTAGAATGACACATATATATTTTTCGAGCAAATCTGGCACAGTGGGGTCTACAAATCCCAAAAACTGTTTTGGCTAAAAACAAAACAAATTTTGTGATGAAAAAGTAATTGTGGTATTTTTATATAGAATAAACGATAGAAAAAAGATAAAAAAGCAAAAACAGGCCAAAAAAGTATATTTATTTAAAAAATGTGTATTAACCCTAGAATGACACACATATTTTTGAACAAACCTGACACACTGGGGTCTACAAAGCCCAAAAGGTATCCAGCTATCCGGAAGTTTCGCAAGGACGATATCGAAGTTGGTGTCGAATAGCAGTCAATCCATTGGAGCAATAAGGGAACCTTTATACACAAACTGTGAGTGGCTGTCAGAAATCATGGCGTTTGTGAGACCCCAGTGTGTCATCCTAGGAATTGACAAAATAAAAATTTGTGGGTTTGTGAGACATCAGTGTATCATTCTAGGGTTAATCGGAAAGGGAAATCCCGTCAATTAATACCTCCATATGAAAGACTCAAAATGAAAAAAAAGACACGGAAAAAAAAAAGACTCCATTCCGAGACTGAAAAGAAAGTTTCAGTAGGGGAGACCGGGGGAATGGAGGCACATTAAGAGAATTTAAATTTTTTCACCTCAAAAAAATGTTTATTTTTTAATAGTAAAAACTCTAAAGCTAAATCATCAATTTTAGTATCTGTATAAATTTAACCGTAATCATAACTATAAAGTAAGCACAAATAAAAATATTCTTTCAACCTCTGTACAGTGGCGGGATTACCCAGGATACTGGAATAATTCCGCCACTGTATCGGGGTAATAACGCCACTCTTTAATAGCTTAGTAAATACATAAAATGGATACGAGGAAACACATAACCTACTGAAAACATTTAGAAAGCAATGCAATTTAACAGGATAATGAATAATTACGTTCCTTAAGCTAGATTTATTAATGTGCTAAGCTTACAATTGAACTCAAATTGCAAAAGTCACTTTTTTCCATGTCCGCGGCATTACCCCGAGGGGACAATATAGCGGAAATCCCCCAGCAAAGCCGAAAGAAGAACCGAACTAATATCTTAAGTACCTATGTGTTAAGTATAATGTTACAATAAAAGGTATTCACTGCTACTCATTTGAAGCTCCAAAATAAGAAGCAACTAGACGAAAACTAAATTTTTCACTAGAACAAACGAATAACGTGCAACAAAATCACTCTCACTCTAGGCACTGTTTCTCTTGTTGGTCGCTATAGTGCAGGGGCATTCACTATATCAAACTGCCGTTAGTTTTTAAACTAGGCGGGGAGACGGCATAACACCGAGTGGAGCCATTCCCTCGGTCTCTCAAAGGATTTTATGATTGTCGAAGTTTCTCTTACAAAGGGGAAAAAAATAAGAATGGGAAAAAAAATTTCAATCAATACACCATACTATCAGAAGAATGTGTTATATCCTGCTGTGAGCAATAACCTCTAAATCAGGGCTAAATATTTCGGCCTCTTCTTCCATGCGAAAAAAAAAAAGAAGATTAAAATGCATTGAATGGATCCCGAAGTACCAAAAATCGAGTCTGGACTGATCACCTATAGAGATCCTATATTAGAGAGAGATTGGACATTGAAGAAATGTCCGCCATTTTCGTTACAAAGTAGATGGTACGCCGTACAACGCAATGCATTTTTATCAGCGTGTAACACTTTATTTTATTAAAATTATGAAAATTTCCTTTTATATACCTTCAAAGACTCTTTCGGAACATAAATATAAGCACATTTCTATTTTAATGAGTAAGAATTCTCAGAAAATGCATTTGCGGTTTTACATAGATATCGGATTTTGATTTATTTGTAGAATTTGTTTTCCATATTTTTTGTTTTTTTTAATAGCAGTGCTTCTATTTAACTTTTTTCTAAACTTTCATTTAATGTTTTGAAAACAATACTCATTCTAATATTATATATTTACAAGACTTCTGTATTTAAATAGAATATCAAAGAGAAGTAGCAGTACGTAGAAACTTATCATAAAATATTTTCAGCGCACATATTAAATTAACTTTGAATCACATACATAATTAAATAGGAGTGGTATATGATATGTTCAAATTTTAATGTTTCTGAAATTATCAATGCGAAGATGGTGAAAATTATAATAACTACTGTTGTTTTAAAATGCGTAATAAATTACAGATAGTTTTAAAAAAATTGAATTCTATAGTTCATTTTCTATCTGACAACCGTTAAAAATTATTTTCTCAAATATTGTTAAGTTAAAATAAAATTCTTACATGCCCAATCTTCCTCTGCCCACTATTTTAATTAGTAAAAAAAGTAAGAGTAAAAAATGCATTTTCTGGGAATTCTTACTCATTAAAATGCAAATGTGCTCATATTTATGTTATGAAAGACTCTTTGAAGGCATATAAAATGAAATTTTCATAATTTTAATAGAATAAAAAGTGTTAGACGCTGATGAAAATGCATTGCGTTGTATGGCGTTCCATCTACTTTCTAATGAAAATGGCGGACATTTCTTCAATGTCCAATCTCTCTCTAATGTAGGATCTCTAATCACCTATTGCTCTCAGCACCATCTATTGTTTAAAATTCGAACAACTAAAATCAAGAATCACTGTAAAAAAACTCCTGACATCATACATAACACCCCTGTTAGAATTTTTTAAATATCTGTCACCGTTTGCAAGTTATTGGATTTTAAAATCCATCAGTCATTTTTGGGACACCCGGTATATATAGTGTTATAAAACAAAAGATCAAATACACCGATATATTTCTTTTGATTAAAGTTTCGTTTGAAGAAACTGACCAGCGTAGTGGGCGAAGGCTGCTAGTATTTATATATTTATCAATTCATATTAAATTTATTCATATTCATTAATATTTAATAAAGTTACTATTAACTTGTATTTAAATTTTAGCCTACTCAGGACAATATCATATTAATTTCTAAATAGTATACTATCTTAAATGAGAATAAAATGCATAATGAGTGTATTTGTTTCACCTAATGCTATGGCAGCATGTATTTTAATTTGGTAATTTTTTCCGCATCCTTTTTAATCTTGTTTCATTTTGAACTTAATTGGTGTTCAATGGTTTATTTCTCTGTTTTCTGTGTGTGGTAGTCCCAAATTCGTATTCTTTAGCTCATTTATGGCTATATGAAGATGAAACCACATAATTTATTTGTGGAACTTAAGGCATTTAGGACCCGATGATTCTGTCTAAGTTCTACAAATTTCTATTATTTCATTTCTGTTATTCAATATTCAATTCTGTATTCAATTCTGTATTTCATTTCTGTATCCAAATACAGTAGTACTGTAATAAAATGAAGAGGAGAATTACAGTATAAATTAAATCTTTACTCCATCTTTTTTTGAAGAGAAGAGAAGAAAAAGCCTCCCGTTGGTCACCGTTTATAAATAAATTGTTTGGCCAATAAAAAAATCTACTCCAATTGAAGATATTTCTTTAAAAATTAAAGTGCAGCTTAAATCGAATTTAGTATTGGTGAAAAGAACAATTAAAACTTTTCCAAGTCGTCAGAAAAATAAATTTAACAGGAGTTATTGAAATCGGAGACATCGTTTTCGAGAAGCTTTTCACCGGACTCCGCAGACCGGGGTCCGCGGTCTTTTTAAAACACAAACTATGTCATAACAGATCACCAACAAAACAGATTCTGATTTAAAAATTAACGAAATTTTTAATTTATAGTAAGAAACGGGGACTACAAGAGTATCGGAAAGAAAAGATTTAAAACTATTAGTTAAATTAAAATTACGTAATTACGAACAGCGCGTGTGAAAACAGCAAAAGCAAAAGAGAAACTTTCTTTCAAAAGAACGTACATTTAATTCGCGTAGCGAAGACACGCCCTTTTCACTACGTAGCCGAACGTCTCTGCAATATGCCTCAGTCTAAAAGTATTTATTAGATAATAGGAGAAGGGGGAGAGCTATCTGTTTACTTTTCGGTAAAAAGAAAAATCCGCTTCGAAAGTGGTGAATTGCAGATAAATAAACATCAAGGCGCGTAAATATTATGTATGCTACATTGGCACTAATCAATGGATATATGGATACAATCCTTCATCCTTTTGCTTCGTTGTGGGAACAACAGATTTTGAGCTTATTCTATAAACGATTATTATCAGACTTTTCAAACTATGTTTTTGAGACTTTTACAAAAGTTTCACTATACATTTAGCTAACACATTAGGCACATTATATTTTGATTGCATTCGCGCATCCCCAGTGAAACATTTTTTATTAAACCTGCTCATTTTTCATCCAATTTTTATTATTTTTTAATTCTCATTGCAGGGTATTGTGTATAATGTTGTTTGTCATATTTTCTGAAAATAACTTTTTTTTATATTAAGAACTCTGCAAATTATAAGCAAAAAACTTGGCAAAATTTGGGATTGTTTTTATAAAAACCTTAATTTCTCTACGAGTATACATGCTATCCTCATAAAAATGAACACAGTATATTACAATAATCCACTTATTAATAATCTCGAGTACGAACGCTTTTGCTATATTAGTTTTTACAGTGTTATCCAAAAGATATTCGTTTTTTTTTTTTTTTTTTTTTTCTTTTTTTTTCAATTTGTTGACGGTTCCCTATGGAGTTTCGGGAAAAAATCTTCGCGGAAATATATAACCTATACTATACTGTTTACACACCTGCAGTTTTAGGTTAATTCCTCATGTATTTTTCTAGATATTTAACAAAATGTCTAAAATCGCAAGTGACCGGTCACCTTTGGCCATATAGTGTATCAAACTTGCCATGGATTTTCATCAACACTGGCTGATCTTCAGTTGCGTCTTGATCCTGAATGAGAGATTTTGTAACGTTTTTCTGAATAGTGGCACATTTTCACCTAGATCTACTTTGGTGATTTTATATAATTTTTTTGTACTTGTTAGTTATCCCGTCGACCAATTTCGCCAAATTATATAAATCGCCAAATTATATAAATCGCCAAACCACTCGCCAAATTATACAAATTGACAATTTTTATTTTAAATAACGAAAGAACAAATAAATTAGTATAACATTAATAAAAATACAAATAAAACGTCGAAATAAAAATCATTTGATGACGTAAACACGTGTTGTCAAGTAAATGTGACATTTACGATGAACTATTGTTGGCATTTAATCTTACAATTTGGCGACAGTAATTTGATCGACGGGATAACTAACAAGTATCAATTTTTTAATAGTGGTCTATTTCTTTTTTAATAAGTGAAGAAGTCCAGTTGATGGGCTATCCATTACCTGTACGACGACGCAACTCAATGTATAGGTCAAAATTAACTTTTTACTCATTAGCCATTACACTAGCCATTACATTCTTTCACTCACCAGTAACAGATTTATAAATACTTGATAAAAAATTACTTTTTTTTAACTAATAATATCATAATTTACTAATATTTTTTATTAAGGGGAGAGCGGGGTACAGTGGACCTAAGTACACAGTGGGCCACTCCTTATATTTTACTTATTTTTTTAATTTTTAAAGCTTTTCTTTTAGGCTAATTGATAACAGCACTGGATTGATTAGTTATAGCCTTCAGAACACATCATTAGCTCAGAATGAACCCTTTTATCCTCACTGGTGGTTTTGAGCTCCTAAAAGTAAAATTTTTCATCATCATACTTTTCTTTATTGAGTAATTAAAGGTTATTGATAAATAAGATAAAACAACTTTTTTCAAAAGGTAAGACACTGGTCTTTATTTAATTTAAAAGTTTATATGTTTAAAAGAAAACTTTAAATAATATTTTTATGAGTATGTATTGAGCTTCAACATGGGACACAGTGGACCGCCCACTGCTGGGATACAGTGGTCCGCAATGAATACTGCTCCTGTAATGGAGAATTTTGAAAATATTTAATTGCTTATTCTCTATAAAGAAATATTGTTTTAAAATAGTTATTTAACTATAAAATAAAGTAAACAAAGGAAAAGGACAATTTATTTAACGCTACATACAATGCACAGAGTAGCCATTTGGCAAACTTTAAATTCCATGTTATATGTTGTTCAGATTATAATGTAGCCATCTGACACTTTAGTTTTCTCCTAAATTATGGATAACAGTTCATGCGTGATTTTTAAAATAAGTTTTCCTTTTCAATATATTAGTTATTTTTGTTTTTGTTTGTTTGGGGTTTTTTTGTTTGTGTGTGTGTGGGGGGAGGGGGGGGGGAGAGAAGCAGAGAAATTAAAATCTTGCATTGTAGAGTTAACATATTAAGAAATATTTTGTTTTGTATTTACTGCCTTTGAAAAATAACTGTAGCCTAAGTAATAGATGACCTCACTGGATTGGTTATTTATGGCTTCAGAGCACATGGTTAGCTCATAATGAACTATTTAATCCTGACTATTATGATCTTTAATAAATTTTTCATCATCATACTTGTCTTAATATTTGCTGATTTTTTTGTACTTAATTAATAACTTATTTGCAATCACTCCTGTATCTTATATTGTTAATTTCAAAATATAATAAATTTTTTTGATAATTCTTTAGTTATATGTTTTTTGTTTCAAAATGCTACTTGCAAATTTGTATTATTATATTATTTTGGAGGTAAAGGGGAAATAAAAAATAATTAGATTAACTATAAATAGATTTATATTGTATTTTAGACAATAACTAATAGTGGACCACTGTGCCCCAGTGGGTGGACCAGTGTACCCCGCTTCCGGGGCACACTGGTCCACTTTACGGGTGTATATAATTTTTTTATTTTTTTTTTTATGTATTGGGAACTATGTTCTGCGAAAATTATGAGGCATGTAGAAAGGTTTAAAGAATATTCAAAAATATTTTCAGGTAGATTGGTCTCTACGTTAAAGAGAAAAAAAAATGTTAACTGCAAAAGTGGTCCACTGTACCCCGGTCTCCCCTACTCTTTGATAAGATTACACTCGATTGAAAAAATTGACATTCCATTGAGTAGCGAATAAATATAAACAAGTAATTGCTGCAGCCAAATTGTAAGTGATTAACTATATTTAAAGATATGTTGATGCACTGTATAAAACAGACAAGAAAAACGGATTTTTGAAATTCAAGTATATTTTAATTAAAAAAATATTTTCACATCTTGGATTTTTTATTTTTACTTAAAACTTAGTAGGATCCATTACCAATTGCAATAATTTAGTGCCGAATATCGATAAAGTGAGAGGTACAACCGCCGCGGCGACCGGCCCATCTTCGTCCGCAGCCTTTTATTCATCTACTCTAGTCCCACTCTTTTGCGGAAGCCAGAATGAAAAAAAAAAAAAATTTCAAAAATTGAAACCGGACAAATTTAAAAGGGAAATTACACAAATTAAAGACACCGAAAAGCGGGAAGAGAGGGCTCGGGGCGATGAAGCTACCGAAAGACTCCTGCTTCTTCTAGCTTATTATTAGTCTCGGGGGCGGGTGGGTGGGTCAACCGCCGCGGCGAGCGGCCCATCCTCGTCCGCAGCCTTTTATTCATCTACTATCAACAAAACACATTTTATTTTTTGCAGGGCTGCGGAGTCTGAGTCAAGGTCTGAGCCATTTTTGAGCGAAAGAGTCGGAGTCAGATCTGTTAAAATTCCCGGAGTCGGAGTCGTCCATTTTACAAGCAGGTCTGCGTTGTCGGAGTCGGCCCATTTTTGAGCGAATTAAAATTTCCGGAGTCGGCCATTTTTCCCACCGACTCCTCAGCCCTGATTTTTGACACTAAATTTTATCACTTATATTAGGTCTCCGTGCACTAATTAAGTACTCCCACAAGAATTTTATTGCAGCAGTAGAATTAAATTAGTTTATTTTAACTGTAGTCTGTTTGACAATTAGGCAATTATTTAATGTGTTTTCCTTCATTAACAAACTTTTGTCCTTTAAAGTTTTTTTTTTTTTTTTTTTTTTTTTTTTTCACTTCTCCAAACTCTCTCCACTTCTGCATTACTTGGAGGAATCATTAGCAGGATCTCAACTATGCCGGTTGTTCCATAAGTTTTGCCTCCACGTCAGGAACTACTTTATTAACAGAACAAAATGAAATATTTTACACTGACAAGTAACTTTAAAATGTTCTTCAACTCATGATATTTTTATTTTACAGGGTTGGACCATTGACGTAAACAGTGAAACGGACAATGTCGGGCTATATGGAAGTGCGGTGATCGAATTCCTTGACAACAGAAGGTGTTGCACCAATCGATATCCACAGGCGAATGAATGCTGCGTAATGGCGAAGAATCTGTCGACAAAAGCACCGTCAGTCAATGGATACGTGGAACCCGGTTTCGTCGAGTATGCATGATAAGCCCCGCTATGGACGGCCGAAAACCTCAGACAGTGCAGAACATAGAGAACGTGTCAATGAACTGATTCGTGATAACCGGAACATTAATCAGATGGTGACTGCCAGCATTGTTGGAATATCGATTGGAACAGTGAATCACATATCGTGAAGAACGAACTTGGTTTCACGAAAGTGTTCTCCCGGTGGGCGCCTCGGACTTAGCGCCTTCTAACTTTTGGCTATTCCCAAAGCTGAAGGAACACCCAACGAACAAGTCACACATGCGGCGCGTTCTTGGTGTCGTGAACAGTCGGTCTCATTCTTCTGTGACGTCTTGCAACAACTAGCGTATATTTGTTAATATTTTGTTTTTCTTTAATTTGTCAGATTTTAGTTTTTCTGATAATTGAATCAGGGATATGGATGGGCGAAGGTACAGGTTCATTACTAGTTTGAACTGCTTCAGTTTAGCAATAGCACGTTCAATATCAAAGCTAAATTTATCGCCGATCTATAAGGCGTGATTAGTGCGCGACGAGTTTCCAAATGAATTTGACCTCCCGACATTTTTCATACATTATCGATTCAATCATTGCGATTGACAACTTTTAAATTTGGCAAGTGGTGCAATAAAGTCAGCCGTCGAATTTTCAGTTTTACTCGCCCAGTAATTTTGTCCTATAACTCAATGAGGGAATGCAAATTAATCCCTTAATTCTCGCTCCCGTCAATATCACGGGCTGAGGTGTCCTTCGTTATTTCTCGTGCCCGTCATATTTCCGGGCTGGAGATTTAATTGTTGTAAAAAACTTCTGAAACCAGAAAAAATTATCTGGTATTTCCGTGTGAAGTCTTTGAATATTGCCGTTCGGGTTTGACGTTTGACGCTGATTGTTATGCTGGGATTTGTATTGCATGTTTCGAATTATATAACACTCAAAAAAATTATTAATAATCAAAATTTAATGCATATATATTATTTCAAATATTATTTGTAAAAAGGTGTGTGAAGATGATAAATAAAGATTTAAGATGTGAAAAAATAAAGGTCTTATTCGCATTAATTTGTATGGTGTAAAACAAACATTAAGACACAGAACTCTCGCATGGTGGCTTTTCTACAAATGTGGATTTGTTAGAACATCTTTTTTTTTCGCCTTGAAAAAACTAATTGCATATTTTATTTAGAAATCTTATAATTATTCAATTTTTGTAATAAAATAAATAGGTACATTTTTGATGGTTTTTCGAAATATTAAGCGACCGTGAAGGGGTTAAATGGTAAATTTATATTTATGAAAATATAATTGTAGATACAGAATTTGTAATCCCTAAGTAATGTATCTTAAAAATTATAATTAGTTTCGACAACTTATATGGCAAATAATTTAATACATTCAAAAATGTAAATTGAAAACAAACCCTGTAAAATTCAGTTTTTTTTTTTTTTTTTTTTTTTTTTTTTTTTTTTTTAAGTTGTGCCCGTTTCAACGTCAAGCAGCAATACACAGGGTCTTGTCCAGAAAGTAATGAGACTGATTCCATAAAATTCGTTTATTTGAAGATAATTTTACAGACACTTAATATTCTTCAAAATATCCTCCCCCTGCATTAATAGATCGTTACCAAAGACTCTGCCACCCATTTATGCCCGCCTGAAAGTCTTCAACTGGAATACTGTTCACAACGCGCGTTAAGTTTTTCTGCAAGTTCTCCAGATTGTCAAAACGATGACCATTTAAACTGCATTTTAACCGAGGAAATAGAAAAGTCCGCCGGTGACCGGTCGAATCTGCACGTTGGTTGGGCAGCGTTGCGACGCTATATTTTTCCATAAAATGAGTCATTTTGTAGGATGCGTTGGAACAAGCTTGGCACAAATTTTCTGCATTTGAAGTTCTTCCATGACGATTTGATGCAGAATCGATTTTGTAAGTCCCAACGTCCCCGCAATCATTCGGACACTCATCCGACGATCAGAGTCCAAAAGCACATTAATTTTAGTCACATTGCCTAAAGTTCGAGAACTTGATGGACGCCCAACGCTTTGTTCGTCATCGACGCCCTCCCTTCCGTCTTTGAAGGCATTGTGTCACCTAAACACTTGAGCCTTGAACAGAGCATTCTTCCCGTAGGCTTTTTGTAACATGGCAAGCGTCTCAGTGGCCGATATTTTTAGTTTTACACAAATCTTTATGGCATATCGCTGGCCGACACTCTGCTGCATTCTGAAAACCTAACGCCACTTTCAAACGCATGAGCTAACGCTTTCACGAGCAAAAATTCAGTCTCATTACTTCCTGGATAGACCCTGTATATACTTTGAACAAGAAACTTGTTTAATAAAATGTTAAACTTCCTTCCATGTGATACTTATGTCTTTTCATTCATAAAACCTGACAGTAACACCCATTTTTTCATCCCTCATGTTACACTCTAGGCCTCTGAGGCCTAGTAATAAGATTCATCAAAAATTCCATCTTAATAGGAGATATGGAAGAAGAAATATCAGTAAACATCATAGGGCTGTGAGGCATATAAGTCGTTTAATCATCATCTGTGCCTCAAACGTCTGTGCTTTTACTGTCAACGTTAAAAATCTGGTTAAAACATGTTTGACTTGAAAAAACTGGAAGGTTGGCAGTATTTAGACTTCTTTACATTTATTTTATCTTTTTTTGTATTATGGTTATATACCGGGTGTTTCAAAAGTTCAGTGCGAAAGTAAAATGCGATGAAAAAAGATCTATGAGTCGTAGAGACACGCGGTCTGCAGATAAATAGGCTTAGATGCCTTATGTTCCCTCAGCCGTTGTTTTGAATTGTTTGGCGATTTTTTGTTGGCGTGTTGGCGGTGTTTATAGCTATGGCAACCTCGATATGTGGAACCCCGTGTGACGTGTGTATTCTGACGTGTTGTGTTCTGGCAACCCCTGAGAAGTGGTGGACAAAGCGATATAAGTAAGCGTCCTATCTTAAATGGGAGAGATAACCGCAAGATTAAAGGCGAGGTCACGTCAATCAAAGTCATACGCCACCCAGCAGACGGAGTGAACTACAAGAGGATTATTAACTTCTTTCCCCTTTGTGGATGAGCTATAAGTTCGATATCTATGAAATAACTATGCGCACGTGCAGCCGTGATTTTATTCGTTTGTCGTCTGCAGTACTTAATTGTTGAAAGTATAGATATAATTCGATTTATTTATTCGCCATTATTTAATTTATTAATTTAAGTTAGTTATTTAAACAAAATCAGTTCTTTTAAGAACTTATATTATTTGGGAAAATGCCACGTTGGCGTTCTAATTATTTCAGTTTTCAAAACTGCAAAAATAACTCTCTATCTGAGAGAACTCATTTTTTTCGCGTCATAAAAGAGAAAAACAGGTTAGTTTTGTGTTTTATTATAATTTATAAAAAAGTTAAAATGTTATTTAATATATATTATTAAATGTCAGTGATTTTAATACGTTCTATTTGAATTATATTTTTGTAATGCAATGAACAAGGACATATGAAAATTAGTTAATGTATGTTAAGATAGAATTTTACAGCAGCGTTTTTAATTGAATTCCTGATAAGATAAAGTTATAAAAATTACATAAACATGTGTATTTCCAATGAGAATTAAACGTTTTATTGCGCTTAGAGTTTAAGTATAAATTATTTAATTAATTTTAAGGCATATTTTTTATTTACCGGGCGCAGGCGATAAATTGCCAAATATTCTCTTGATCGAATTGTATCTATAATATTTTAAATAGAAGCATTTCATTCATTCCATTTAAAACTCGTTTAATTTTACATTAGGATACACTTTAATTTAAAATGCAAGCAGTAATTCTTGTACTATTAAACCAGCAATAATTGATTATTTATAGTTTTAAATATTTTGAGAAATTTAGACAACAGCCTTAAAAAAATTCCTAAAATCGACAAATTACTTTTTTTTTTTAAATCTAAAAATATGTCGGTCATTGTGTCATATCCGGGAAAAATAGTTTTCATGGGATACCTGCACTTCGCACAGGTGAATAATGTTGCAGAAAGCATACAAAGTATAGAAGAAATGTCAAAAATTGGTATAAAATATAAAATATTTACAAATAGTACGTGGTATGCTCAATTAAACATTTATTATCTTACACCGGTTCTTCGCAGGGGTAAAATGGATAACTCTCCGTAATCGGGCCGATAGCCATGATTGGCGTCAAATGAGAAAACAGTATACAATTGTAACTGTATAAAAGTTAAATAATGGTTAGAAAATGAAAGTAACTTTTATCGAAATAACCCAATTGCGGAACATTCTCCAAATTTGAAAAAGGCTTATGAAACACACAACAATTGCTAATAACTGAAAACTATAGACTAATAATAAGCTCGACGTAGCAGTTGTTGGTCGGTAGCCAATAATTTCAAATTTCCCTTTTAATTTTGTCCGGTTTCAATTTTTCTTTTTTTTTTTTTCAAATCTAGCTTCCGCAAAAGAGTCGGAATAAGTAGTAGAAAAAAGAGCTGCGGACGGAGGTGGGCCAATTGAACGTATTAAAATCACTGACATTTAATAATATATATAAAATAATATTTTAACTTTTTTATAAAAAATGATAGGGCTGAAAATCACGTTTAAGATGCTTAAAGGTTTTAAATATTTCTCTTTTGCAATTTCTCAACCAGCTGGTATAATTTAGAAATCGTACTTTGTTACATAACTTACTCAATTGTTGTACTTGTATATACAGTTGTAACAACCATAAAGAATGTTTAAGGATTTATCAGCTACGTTTAGATAACGTAAAATTAATTTGCTAATTTATAATCAAGTTGTAAAAATACTAAAATGTTGTATTGTTACTAGAAACACATCCGTGTACATAATTTTTATTTTTCTCGCATATCTGGGAGGGAAAAATCGAATAAAATTTTTTATCTTTTCATATATATGAACAAGGTTCGATTAAATAAACAGTGTAAAAAAGTACTTTTATGTTAGTCGGCCGCAGTTCATAAACCGTCAAATATTTTCCCCATCACCAGCGTTTATGTTGCGTTCATTTCATTCAAAGTATAAAATCGTCATTTTAAAAACATACTCGTCATTTGAAAAACATAACTTTATTTAAAATACAGACATACTGGTATATTACATCAATTTAAACACATGCTTTTCGCTCATTATATTTAAAATACATTTTTTTTCTAATAAATAATAACATAAACAAGTTTCATAACAAGTAACATAAGTTTAAAGGTGGGCAAGTTTCTTCCAATGTGGGAAAAAACCATGGAATTAAAAGTTACGCCTATAACTTTTATTAACAAAAATGGTTTTCTTTTAGCCTGAACAGCTTGCATAAAATTCAAGTCTATTTGAAGATATTATATTACAATATTACAATTTAAGAGTTATAGACGGAAAAGCAGACAAAGCCATTTTAGAGAATACGTGTTAAAATTTTAATCGTGAATTTCAAATATTTACTCACTCATGGATGATTAACCTTGTTTACCAGATTTATTGCAAAATATTTTTACTGCAGCTTGTTTTGATAAAAATATATGTATTTAAAAAATAGTTGCAATGTCAGTTTAGTTTCGGGGCAAAAGGCAATACTGTTTACGTAGCATTAGTGCTTTTTCTCCCGAAATTAAAATGACATTGCGATTCCATTTAAAACAAACTATAACAAAAATATTTTGCAATAGATCTGGTAAACAAGATTCATCTTCCATGGTTGGTTGGTTGTATTTATGTCGGCCAATTATCTGCACGTGGGATATAGGCCCTAAGGGGGGAGTGCCTTCCGTGGAGGTCTTTCTAAGGGAACCTAACCCGTATTAACGCTTGGAGAACCAAGGTTCGAAGAAAACCACGAAAACTCCGAACGATTAGGCCGACGGGCGCGATTGGGATCGAACCCAGCACTTCCCGTCTACCAGCTTCGAGAGCAGAACCTCTCGGCCACTTCATCTTCCATGAGTGAGTAAATATTTGAAATTCATGATTAAAATTTTAACAGGTATTCTCTAAAATAGCTTTGTCTGCTTTTCCGCCTATATCTCTTAATTTGTAAATATCTTCAAATAGACCTGCGCACGAGATGCGCAGATGGTAGATATTCTGTCATATATGACGTCATACAAAAAACCCGCGTATTTGCGTTATTCACTCCATCCACAAGATGGCGCAGCTGTGTCAATTTACGACAGATTCCAGCATTAACTTTGTACGCTTACTTATAGCGCTTTGGTGGTGGATTTTGTGGATGTATTTCGATATCGTGTTGTATCGTCCTGTCTTTTTATTTTTATGTTAAATTTATTGGATGTATTTGACAGACTATGGTTTCTGTAATCCGTTTAATCGCTTTTGCTGAAGTAATTAAGAAATGTGAGAAAATTTTGAGAAGAAAAGTAGGTTTGTTTATTGTGTTTCAATGCGTATAGATAAGCCTATTTTGGAAAATGACGATGGTGTTATGAGAGAGATTTCGTGCTGAAGCTTTCAAGAAAGCAGATATCTGTTAAGGTATGTTAATTTTATGTATATTTTGCTGCTTTAAGAGTTTTTTATATTTTGAGATTGCTAGAAAGCGAGAACTGCTGAATTTTGAGAATGCTAAACCGGGAGAACTGCTGAGTGCAGTGATGTTTTTTTTTCGGTTAATGTGCGCGAAGCGCTCATACAAGATTACCGATTGCCACTTTAGCGAATTTTGTTTATTATTTACATTTTATTTTCGTTAAGCGAAACATGCGTATAAACCGGTGCTTGGCGACATTTACTACTTGGCGGGAAAGGGGTTTTCACGCCAAGTAAAATTCCTAGATGGCGGCCGTGGGAGCTTATGACATCTGTTCCGATAAATATTCAAAGTTGTACGGGATTTTGTATGATACCAACAGAAAATTAGTTCAAAATTTCGTCAATAGAAGTTCAATAGAAGGCGCAACCGCAGATAATTCCATGGAATAATTACATATTGCTCACAGAGCGCAAGATTTCGGTATAAAAACATTAGAGAATACTGCATGTACGAATTTTTGTGTCCAAATCTTGCGTTGTGTGAGCAATATGGAATTATTCTATGGAATTATCTGCAGTGCCGCCCTCTATTGTCGATATTTAGAACTTTTTTTTGGTTGGTGTCATACACAGTCTCGTAATATTTATTTACAAAGCGCATGTCTCTCCGACCCATAGATCTTTTTTTATCGCGTTTTACTTTCGCAACCGAATTTTTTAAACACCCGGTGTGTATATAGATAGATAGATAGATAGACGGCTAGTGCATATTTTTATTTATTAGGAATTTAATAATGAGGTACAGGTAGCATGAACTATCAGGTAGAAAAAAATCATGACACGCACAGCCTACGGCAAAGAGGCTAAGGGAATAACAGTTTTAAAAGTAAGGGGTATCGTTATCCGGTAATCAAAAACTACCACTTAAACTAACACTGTTGAAAATTAAAAGATTTTTTTTTCTGTAAATAAATATAATCCTATCAAATATTATTTCTTTTACAAAATAAAGATTATTTTAGTTTATAATGTATTTTTGTTTTCATAAAAATTTCAACTGAAAAGCAGTAATTTAACACAAAATGTGGATAACCAGTGTGTTATTAAAATTGAACTGAAAAATATGTTATTGTATGCAAAATATCGAAATATCGTGTTCGTTTCGATTTTTCGTTGTTGCTGTTGTTGTTCATTTTTTTACATTATCCATGACAAAGTATATAAAATACCACTGAAATTGAATAATCGTTTAAGCATGTTTCAGATAAGAAAAAATTGCATAACATAAATTTCATAAAATAAATGTTTAGATATGAAGTTCACAAAAAATTAAAAATATTCGAGTTACACGCATATAAATATTTGAACAAATTAACCATAATTCAAAGGAAAACTTATATAAAGAATCAAATAAAGTACCGTAACTCGGGATTACTTAGAACCACAGGAGAGGGCTATACTTTGGGTTCAAATACATGTCTTAAATCAGTCCAGAGTGTGCTGCGTTGCTAGTAATTGCTGTTACCTGTAGAGTATTTTTGGATCATATCAATAATTTCATGATAGTAGATCCGGTATTGATTTACCTTCTAACACTGTTGTTAACTGTCTCACAGAGCGCTTCTTTTTTTTATTTTCGCAGTTTAGCTACGGTCACTGAGAAAGTTTTGTTTTGTTTCGAACGCTAGTACTATCGTTAGAGACTTCTGAGTAAGTGAATTTTCAGTATAGAAATCCTGTACGTAACATTTAATACAGAAGCAGTATCTTTGAAGTTAATCTAGCTTTTTATTCATCTTTCAATCAAGCCGTCCCAGAGATCGCTCACAATAGCTGTGCAGCAATTTCTGTGACAGTAGTTAAGAGGTTTATTGTTTTTTGGCCCAAGTAGCACTCCTGGTTCTTTCTAAGTACTAACCCCAAATTAGACTATTTTATTTAAGCAACAAATGTGTACTTGTGATTTTGAATATTTTTAATTCACTTAGAAAAGGATAAAAAGGAAAATAAACATTGGTAAATGAATATTATTTACATTTAAAAAAGATAACAAAAATGTAAACTCATGCATCCCGCACAGCTTATGAAACATTTTCCACTACTAACAGTCCACTGAAAAAAAAAATCATATAATGAAAGTTATCTAAAGTATAAGACAGTCAAAAACCCCTTTTCAGCATCCGTAGGCATTAATGTACGCGATTTCTTTTGTGCATTCTTTTATAAAACGTACAGATTTTTATGCATACCGCATAATGAAACTAAAAGTTATTCAGCTGGAAAATGCATGGCACAATCAATTTTTTTTTTCTGGAAATTACGGTTAATAGACGGCAATGCATCCACATGCTTCTGTTTAACATGAATTTATATTATAATCACACCACATAGTGTAGTAAAATTTAGTTCATTAAAAAATAAACATGCAGGGTTATTCTAAATGATGGACACATTTTCAAAAAATTGTATTTATTAAAGTACAAATCCAAAATGAAAATCTTTATACCAATGTAAATAAGAATTTTCAACGTTAAGACATTATAAATTTTCAATGTGCCCACCGTTTGCTGCACGGCAAACATCTACGCGATAGCCAAACTAGATGGCTACTGTGGAGCACAAGGTTTTCTGCGTTCTTGAGTTCGCAAGAAGTGAGTTGCAAATTGCAGTGCAGAGGTCATTTCGTACCAAATTCGGGATTAAACCACCAACTAGAATAATATATTAAATTAAAAAAAATAAAAAAACCCGACTGCATAAAAAGCGAACTAATTAATTATATCTCATCAATATGAAACTATTTTTTATATTACTTACCCTTTTTTTATTTACTTGTATCGATGACTTTTAAGTTGTGTTTAATTATTAGTTCCTATCTACAAACTCGCTTTTGATGAGGCCTATAGATGCCTTTTATGAAGGTTAGAGTTACAGTAAAGGTAGCGATCCAAAGTATACAACTTCCAGGTTGTGTAATATTTAAACGGAGCTTCTGACTACAAAATGGTCAATGAAACATCGTCTTAATTTTGAAAGACCTATCCAATGATATACCACTCAATATGGTGCGTATTTTTTTTTTCGTCTCTACTGCCATTTTTTATTTTACGGCCACTATTTTGAATTTATAAAAACAAAACCTATCCTATAACCATCGGAAGATTAAGAAGAATCGATAGAGACCTCATTCAAAAAAATCCATCCAGCCATTGGGATGTTTCGAGGGTATAAAGAAATCCACATACACAGATACGCGTGAAACACATAACCCTTCGAGTAAAAAGCATTAGCCGATGGCATGAGCAATTTCGAAAGACTGGAAGTGTGCGTAAAGGAAAAAGCACAGGCCGACTGTGTGTGTCAAAGGATGATGTCAGGCGGATTGAAGAAAATTTTGTTCGAAACGGTGGACACATTCAACATTTATAATGTCTTAAAAAAGACTTTGAAACTTCCTCTTTTCATTGGTATAAAGATTGTTCATTTTGGATTTGTACTTTAAAAAGTACAATTTTTTGAAAATGGGTCCATCATTTAGAATAATCCTGTATTTAAAAACGACCTTTTTCAGCAAATACTGATAGAAGATATTTAAATGTGAATGAAAAGAAATATTTTACTCATGCTTGTATATATTCTATATAGTTATTTATCCATGCCATAGAACCACTAAAATATAGTTAAGTGTGAAAACGCGTACTATAACTGGAAAATTATCCCTTGCAATTATTGCTCATAGACGATCATACATTTTGTTTTTTCCTGCGGCCTTATAAAACATCTTTAAATGTTACATGTCTTATTTTACCTGTGGAAGATGTTATCGTGCACTTCAACAACGTGCATGAATTTCAGATTGAATTAAAATTTTCAACATAGTCATCGAGGCATCATAGGAACCGATTGGGCATTTTTTAAACTTAAATTTAACACAGCAGTAGCAAAATTGATCAAATAGATCTTTACGTTTCAGAAAAAAATAACAAACGGTCAAGTGCGTGTATTACTCGCGCCCAGAGGGTTCCATACAATAAATATATGAATTATTATTTTAAAAAAAAATCGTTGCTAAAAGAATAAGACTTTGTAAAAAAATATACAACGCACAGTGGAATATATGGCCCAAAAACCTGGCCAAAAATGCAAAAATTAAAATTTCATCAACAATTGTAAAAATCATATTTTTTAATAGCTAACAAATTGGAGCGTCGATCTATGTCTGTTTGAGAAACCTGAGCCATAACCGGTAGCTCCTGACCTCAGTTGAAGAGAAAACTTCATTGAAAGAAGACATGATTTCTTGTTGCTTTTTGGCGTTATAGTTATTTTTAATATATATATTTTTTGGCGTTGAATGAATTGTAGAACTGAAATTGGATAAGACTTGCGTGTTTAAGAAAGGTCAAAGCTTAGTGTTAAACAATGTGTTAATTTAAATAGTTTAGATTTTAATATAATAAAAAAAATTGTAAAAGGTTTATTTTTAAAGTGTTTTTGGCTCTAGTTTAAACATATCGAAAACCTTTTAACAGTGATCCATTCCATCCATTTTTGAACTATAATCGTATTTTTTATAGGTTTTGAATTCCAATTTTACGAAAAAATGTTCGCATATTGTTTCCATATATATATATATATATATATATATATATATATGTATGTGCGGCAACCGAATTGAAGGGATAAAAACTATATTTTTACTGTCGTATTGCAGGTTTATAGCTTACAGTAAAAACTATTTGCCACCTGAGAGCTTTTGCCTCTATTATTTTTGCCCCTAAACAGATTCTGTATGTATGTATGTACGTACGTATGTAGGTACGTACATACGTACACAACTCGATATCTTTTGATAGAAATATCAGATTGGCTTCAAATTGTAAATACTTATTTATTGAAAAAAGTTTCCCTAATTAGTTTCGGGGAGTCATAGGCGGAGAAAAGAGAGAATTAAAGAAGTCTGGAGTAGACGCAGAAATGAATAAAAGGTTGTAAGTAATATTGGAAGTCATTACAAGTGGGCATCGCATTGACGGAAAAAAGTTCCAAACATGTGCTGATGAAACAGAAACAATGTATGTGAACCTGTACAATTGGCAACCCATGATTCCAACAATTCACAAGGTTTTGATTCTAGGTGCCACTGTAATTAACAAAGCAGTCGTACCATTGATCAACGATCAGAAGAAGCTGCGGATGCCAGAAACAAACACTTTAAAGAAGAAAGCAATAGAGAAGTCTGCAACAGAGATGTCCCAAACTGACTTATTTTAATCAGGGATCCTTTTAGAAGCAGCTCTAGACAAAGATCAAGGGAAAAGAGAAAAGAGCAAACCATACAGTACGAGACCCTACAACTTCTTCCAGCTAGGTGAGATGGTAGTCCTGATAAAAGTCAAGAAGAGTGTGATGAAGAAGATGAAAAACAGAGTTCTGAAGAATCAGGTTGAAACTGGTAATTAATTAAATACACTGAAAAACCAGCATCTGTATACTGTAAAGACGCCACTTTACTAAATGTATTATTAAATGTAACTTTATAAAATGTAAATAATCTTTATTAAATGTAAATTAAATGTAATAATTATTATTAAAGTACATTAAATGTAAATAAATTTTACATATATTAAA
Source organism: Maratus speciosus (assembly GCA_963932465.1). Lineage (NCBI taxonomy): Eukaryota > Metazoa > Arthropoda > Arachnida > Araneae > Salticidae > Maratus > Maratus speciosus. Next base: position 150,858,755 of record OZ010788.1, read on the forward strand.
ATTATATAAATTTAATGAAACATTACTAGTAAATAAAACAATCTATCAACAACTATTATTCTCTTATAAACAGTAAACATTTAAGACTGCTAGTCACCCAACTTCTAAATTCCCTTCGCTAATGTTAAGCCTATGCGCATGTGATATATTCGTATTTTTAAAATATCTACATAGTAAACTAATATCTTAACTTCTTTTTTCTTTGTACTCTTCTTAAATGATGCCTCTTTTTTTTCTTAGTTGTCAAAATATTTATAAAATGTATACTTACTTTTATGTGAAGTGTTAAAATATTACGTACACTTCGTTAGCTTTTAAGATATAAAATATTAAATTAAGCTATAGACTTGTATGTATACTACATAGTATGCCAAAAGTTAGTTCAGTGAAACGCATAGCACAGTTAAAAATTTCCATTCAGCCATTTCCGTGAATAAACGGAAATGTGCTGAGAACTTTTGTGCAGCTCTGTATATGATCTATAGAATATATTCACACCAAATAATATCTTTAAAAAATAGTTCAATTTAAAAACGCATATCATAACTACAAACGCACTTCCAGCAATTCTTGTTCATAAATTTCAATAGTTAAATTTATTCTTCAGCCAAATTTTTTGTGTGTTCTTGTAAATGAACGATATATTCTATGCACACCCCATTCTACAGTAAGTGTCGTAATGTACCTCAGTGAAGTATTTAATTTTCAGAACGTTTAAAATAGAGTGATATTATTAAAATACAGAGAAAAAAAAATCCCATAGACCGTAATGTAACGGAATTCTTTTGAACGTCCCTGTAAATGAACCGTAAATACTATAGACTTCATTTACAATACCAAGCATGCCATAGTGATACCCAATAACATCTAAGAATTTCGAGGAAATCGGACTACAGTTACGTGAGTTAGAGCACGGACGGATAGACAAACCGAATTCATAAACACTTTTCAACTTTATCGGAAAGTGTTAAAGGTAGGAGTTAAAATAAAAAAATACCAAGGAGATATTTTAAATATACAAATGCATCACATGCCCATAGGCTTAACATTAGCGAAGGGAATTCGGAAGTTGAGTGAATAACAGCCTTAAATAAACATTGTATAATAAATTTATTTTTTAAATAAATATTACTATGTGCATTTACTAATTAGTGTATTTACTAATAGTAAATCAACAGCAATGGTTTTAACTTAATAACACTTGAAAAATATTTTGGCCAGGATTTCGGGTCAAATACGAATGGGTATACCATAAAAGTTCAAAGAGATATGAAGCCTAAATAATATCAGATATTGCTATTCTGTATAACTCTTTTTTAATCTTATCCTTATCTGTTTATGGTGAACTTAATTCGGTAGTGACAATAAAAGTAGCGCATATTTAAACTTCATTTCACATTTCATAAAACTAAGTTCAGCATAGTAATAATCTTTTCTTTTTGCAGTGTAGCTAAAACAAAACCCTTGTTCAAAGTTTAAACTTGGCATTATGCTAAGTGTGCTACGAAAGAAAGTCGCAAAGTTCCAACGCCACCTTGGTCCGTGCCACGTTTTTCCTGATAGCTTTTTATTAACTTTTAAAGACACGGTAGGCGTATTGAGATGAGAGATCCGCTCAATGCAAACTAGTCGCGAATCTCATAGTATTTATGTGATTAATTCTAATTCAATTAGTCTGTTTTTAACAATTTGACATTTATTGCTTTTATACTGCTACTTGGCATTGTATTACTCAAATATATCATAAAAAAATGTTATCTATTCTTTAAAATCCGATGGTACATAGAGTACGCCGCCCTTGTTATTATGTATGTCCAAACCGACCGTGTCTTTCAGGTTTAATATCGCGGCTAATTACCGACGATTTTTTTCAAAAATCATTATCAACCATGCTTATATACTTCAGCTACTTATAGGTACCTCCAGCGCTTCCCAACGCCTTTGCTGAATGCCCGAAAATCGAAATTTGTGTGGAACGGAAAAATGGGATTTTCTCAAAAACTATGTGACCTAGGGTTATTGCTATAATTTTCCTGCAAGGTTTAAATTAACGTCTAGTACCTCTATTTTTTTTCATAATTTTAGTTTCAGTAGATTCGGAAATAGAAAGTGTGTGTGTGGGGGGGGGGGGGGACGTATTTTTGCACTACATTTTCGACGATATCTCTGAAAATATAACGTCTAAAATTAAAAGAAGTTTTAAGTTCAGCGTTACGAAAGCTTTCACAGGATACCCCACACGATATACAAATGTTTTTTTTTTTTTCAAGTAACTTAATTAGCCCCTCTACGTTTTCCTAAATATATTTGTGAATGTTTAATAATCTGTAAATATGTGGTCAGTGGTCTTTATTACTTCCTCCAATTTGAACTTTCGACGTTCGATATAGTTTGCGAGTAAAATGGCTGTGACAGACAGACACAGGGGTGATCTTATAATGGTTTCATTTTTACTTTGTAAGTACGGAACACTAAAATCGCATAAAAAATTTAGATAAACTTCAAAAGTCACAAAAAACAAAGTAAACTTTGTTCTCTGTGACTTTTGAAGTTTATCTAAATTATTATTGACTATTATTGGGTTAAAAATAGAAACTGGATTCTTTTAACGAATATAAAAAAATCGCATAAAAATTTCAAATATCCGAAAGGGCAAAATTTATTATATTGGGCTAAAAGATTGAAACCCGACCCTTTTTACGACTGTAAAAAAATAAATAAATAAATAAATAAAAATAAAATCAGGCAACACGAAAAAACGCTAAATATCGCATAAAAAAATCGCGATAAATTTAAACATCGCGGCACGAATTTCGAATAAATTTTATTAACAAGACGACAAAATTTACTATATTGAGCTAAAAATTGTAAACTGTATTCCTTTTACTAATGTAGGAAAATCACTTTGAAACGCGAAAAAACGGTAAAAATCGCTTAAAAAATTAAATTCAAAAATCCAAAATCTGGCTTCTACGTTGAGATTTCTTCCTGCGAAATCTTATATACCTCTGCGCTCAGCAGCCTCTTCAGAAAACAACACACAAACAAGCAAAAATCTTTCTTATTACAGATTAAATTAATGCAAGAATAAAAAGAAAGTACATTTTTAATTCGCATACAGTTATATTGTGCGTGTTTTATTTTGTCATAAGTTGTCACCTATATGTACCAACTCTCTTTTTTCGAATAGTAACGTTAATTTTCGACCCTTTACTTGAGTTATTCCTTGGATCAAAGCAATCCGAAAAAGTATACAATTTATGGATTTTTTTTTTAAATCTTCATAGAGTTAAGAAAGAAAATGTGTAAGTGTTTATCCATAAATTAAAAAGAATAAAAGATACTTTTCAGATCGCCAGACGCAAATCTCTCAAATTTTTTTTTTCGAATTTGGCGACGGCGCACGATGCCATCCTTGGTGTAAGAATTTAAACTCCTACGGGAAGGGGGGGGGGGGGGGGGGGTTGGTTGAGACATTTTCTAAAAACAAAACAAAAATAAATTTCACGCATTCAATTTAAAATACAAAAAACTAATGATGTCTTAAGGCTGTTCCTAACTGCTCTGCTCAACAAGCGCAAAACGTTTTAACACATTTACAAATTCATTTTTTAACGGAAAGATATAAAATTGGAAAGCCTGCCTGGCCATGGAAGCGATTTGGAATCGAACTGTGTTTTCGTCAATCAATTACCTATTGAGTTATAAGCGATTTTGATCACGTGACAAACACGTTTTCGCCCGCTCTTGAGTGTTTTCTCTCCTTTCGCGCGGAAATTCGGTTCAAAACGTCCACTTTTGCACTATTTTCTGAAAGACCTATTGCGTTTGCAAAAAATAGAAAAAACAGCTCGATTATATAGTTTCTGAACAACGACACCATCTAGTTTTATACATTTTCGAACAAAAATAAATTAAAACTTATGTCAGAAAGCTGCCCTTTTGGATTTGAGAACATCACCCTTAATAAAAATAATATAAACCCAAAATTTTTATCTCACATCAAATCATCATTTCTTATTTACAAATACAGAAACAACAGTTTTACTTATTTCAATTGGGAGGGTCAAAAATCTTTCCATAACAACATAATGCATAATAGCTTGAATATTTATAAAATAGGGCGATTCCATGCGGAGAGTCACACACGTAACGCAGGCTTTAAATTGCATTTATTCAATTATTTATTATATTTTAATGTTAATTCTGATTTTAGGTGGTATGGTAAATAAGTTATTAACCTATTTTTTAGTTTAAATGTGTGTAAGTAAAACTCACAGAAATATATCATTTAATTTCATACTCAAAATGTGCTTTTTTTCTGAAGTAGAAAAAAAGCACATTTCGAGTAATGAAATTAAATGATATACTTCTGTGAGTTTTATTGCCGCACATTTAAATTTAAAAATATGCTAATAACTTATTTACCAAACAACTTAAAATCAGAATTAACATTAAAATTTAATAAATAATTGAATAAATGCAAATTAAAGCCTGCGTTACGTGTGTGACACTCCCCACGGAATCGCCGAATAGATCAATTGTTTTTGACAAAAACTGAAATTGATCAGCATATGATCAATGAATAATATCATAAAATAATTTCTTCCACGTTAGATTATTCCTTAGAGAACTTTTTTTTTAATCGGTCGTAAAAATCCTTGTTGTCATAAAAACATGATTTTATACCTTTTATTTTATAACCTATAATACACTGCTCCAAACAATGAAAGGATATTGATGTTGTGAATGAATACTGCGGCCGGAGAATTGTTTAGATGATTGATAAATGATCGACAGACGTGGTAGGCTATATGAGAAAAGGTGTTAAAAATAATCTTCAAGGAAAACGGAGCCTACACCTGAAAAATTTAACTCTTTCAATTAAAATAAAAATTAAATAGGTTTATCTATTTGAAGGTTGTGCATGAATAGTCATTAAAATGCATGCAATTATACATCCACAATGACTTTTTTTTTTTTTTTAATATGTAAATAATGGATTTATCAGTTTGCATAAAACGAAAAGGAGAAAAATTCATTCTTTTCATAAAAATTACATTATTGAAATTAAAATACTTCAAAACATAACAAGTCGGAAATTGTGCGTCAAAACGTGGCAAAATGAGGTGCGTTCGTACTATAACAAGTTTTATAAATATTCAGATCTTGGTGCAATAGCTGTTGCACTCTTATGCAAAAATGCATGAATACAAAATTTATTACGATTATATATACTAAATTTAGTAATACAGAAATAATATGACCGCATCTTAAATGGGTCGTAATTACCAGGGCAGCCTAGAATCGTTATGTATCATGGGATATCACAGAATTAATTACGATAGGATTTAATAGAATCAAGAAAACTTTTATAAATATATTTTTGAGCTTTGATTTGATTTTAATAAAATTTTAAATGACTCGACAAAATTCTGTGACGATTATATGGGATGAGACTCTATTTAGGAATCATAACTCACTTGTGAGACGAACACTGACAATTATTAAGACGAAGACAAAACAAAAATACAGTTAAAAAGCACTCTTCTCAATCTATATTTAGCTTAAAAGCTACAACTTTGGCTTCATTTATTTAGCACCGTCGAATATTTCTAAGATTTTCTTACGTCGTTTAAATATTCTGTCTTATTTCGTCGAAAAATGGTCTGTTTCTTTTAACAAAACCTGCGTCGTCGAACTCATTTTCCGTTCTATTTACTTTTTCTGCATTTCCACTCCACACAGCTTCGTTACCTTATTAATCTCGAAGCGGAACACAGCATCGGAGACATTCAGTCTGATTCAAGTGTTCTTACGAAATTCCCACAATTATATATATTACATTTCAAGCCATGCGGTTGGGTAGTTTTTGCGCTGTTATATGCGTACAGACAGACTGACCAGAAAACGACTATAGGGGCTATGTATTTATATAACCAGCAAACGTCATGCTTTGTTTGGATCCACGAAGCATTATTTAATAAGATAAATATTTGAAAGTAAAAATATTTTTCTATATTATTTTTACATCTTTATTAAGCAAAAACGTTATTTTATATTTTAGCGCATTTTAATTTTAGAAATGTAAATTCAGCCAAATAACCTTGAAATTCCTCGGAATTTTTTATTTATGATAAGAGTGGTATAAATAAAAATATTTTCCAAGCAAAATTTTACAAAATTAATCTTTAAAGATCTTTAAAGATATCTTTAAATTTTCAACTGAAAGCGCTTTTAAAGATGTTTTTACGTTTTCCAATAGCCTCTGGTGTTTTCTCAAATTGTTTGAAATGGGTATGTTTCCAATCTTTGCAATTCGCATCAAATAATCTTTGATAGTAGTCTTAGAATAATATATTCGAAGAGAGCTTGAAGAAAGTTACTTCTTTAAAATCTTTTTTTCTGGAAAAACATTTGAAATCTGCTCTCGTTGATACTAAGAATTATTAATTGTAAAACGTTTCATTCTAATTTCTTCTTTTTTTCTGCATGTTAGCATATGAGAATATTTTATATTCTAGAATCTCTCGTAAGTAAATTTCCCACTGAATGCTAAACCTTGAAACAACGCTACGTACGTTAAGCCAGCTGATGTCTCTTTATCCCCAATATCTACAACTGCTTTATATCTAATGTTAAAACTTGGGATTTATGATTAATTGCAAAAGGAAATTTTTTTCTTGAACAATTTATATTTCCATATTTCCAGAATTTAGTTATTGGTGGAATCGGAACGCAGTCAATCTCATAAATTGAATGACTGTAGTTTTCAAATTTAACCATGATTATTCGCGGTATCTGGTCTGGTGGTCCGTGATTTTCTTCATAAATAAAATCGCCAACATAGTCTAAAGCCCCGTTTACTAAACTTTTTCGTTCCACAAATTAAAACATAACATTACTTTAGACCCAATTGATAAACTAAGAAATAGTTCAAGTCTGTCATTCCAGAATCGGCCAACTTCGCTTTAGAACAATTATAATAGAAGTAATACATTCCATAAATTGTTTTTAAACGGCAAACATATAAAAAATAATACTAATAGTAATTCTTCTTAATAGTAAATGTGTTTCATTTGGTTAAATTTTCAACCTTCAAATTCGAATAACACTTTGTATAATGAATTTATCAATTAATTTTGTTCGTTTACAATTCTTTTCTTGTCACTTAAACAAAATTATAATTAAATTAAAATTAATATAATTCAAAAAATTAATATAATTCTTTTAAAATGCATAAGTATTCGTCTGCGTAAATGATTTCACATAATAAGAATAAATTGTGTTGAATGCTTAACACTGAAAAATACTTTTATAACTGAATGTAAATAATTGAATTTTCACAAATTTTAATTCTTTAAAAATATGCTGTAATTTTCATAAAAAAGGGTATTTTAAAAATTTCATAAAAGAAATCGTGAAACTATTATATGATTAAAAGGAATCAGCACCAAAATATGTGCCATTTCCAACCAATCTTAATAAAGTATAACATTAAAATGTATAATATACATTTTTAATATAAGAAAGTTTAATGATCTTTTACGGTTTGCAGTATAAATTCTGCAGGTATTTTCTATATTTAAAATGTTTGGTCTTCGCAAAATGCAGATATATAGGTTCTTTTCCTTATTTAAATAATCTTTTAAAAAATGAGAAATTTTGATGCAACGATAGTATTTCACGTACTTAATCATTCATGACTTTATTTTACTAACTCAATTATCTTCATTTACTGCAAGAAATACGCAGGTTTCATTATATCGTTTACAAAAATGAATCCGTATAATGGAAAATTATATTCAACAAAATAATAAAAAATGTCTTTTGTTAAATCATTCGATAAGAAAATAATATTGTCAGAATCTACAGATCATATTATATTTCTATCAAGTCAAAAAATGTGTCTTTCCTTAAATAAATTTAAAAAAGAGTTTTTGAGATATTTTGGCGGAATAATGAAAATATATTTTATTTATTTAATTATTCATGTTTCTATCTATAATTACTAACTCCGTGATTTTTTTTTTTCTTCTGAAAATATACGTGTTTCATTTTTTATTTGCAAAAATGCGTCCGTAATCGAAAAACATGTAAAATAAATTAATTAAAATAATACATTTTTTAAAGTTAGTATGTAAAAAAAAATAGTAATAATAATAATAATAATATTGTGCAAATCTACAGATAATTTTTTTATGTTTAATTTCAAGTCAAAATACTGAATAGTTTTTTTGTAAAGTGTACGACAAAATGCAATTTATGTAGGGGATTCGCTACGCTCATCCTAATTACGAACACATCTAAAAAGTTTAGCAAAAGCCATGTTTTGTTTGGATTCGCAAAGCGTTACTTAATAAGATAAATATTTGAAAGTTAGCAATATTATTTTATATTATTTTTGCATCTTTATTAAGCAAAAACGTTATTTTATGTTTTGGCACATTTTAATTTTAGAAATGTACATTCAGCCAATTAATTAAGAATTTCCTCGGAATTTTTTATTTATGATATAGGACTGGTATAAATAAAAATATTTTCTAAGCAAAATTTTACAAACTATTTTTAAATTTTCAACTAAAAGCTCCTTTAAAGATGTTTTTACGTTTTATAAGTTACAACAATTAATTTTATTTGTTTACAATTCTGTTGTTGACACTTTACAAAAAAAAAATCATAACTTAATTTTTTTTTAAATGCGTAAGTATCGTCTGCGTAAATGATTTCACATAATAAGAATAAATCGTGTATTTGAATTCTTAACACTGAAAAATACTTTTATAATTGAATGTAAATAATTGAATTTTCACAAATTTTAATTCATTAACAATATTCTATAATTTTCATTAAAAAGGTATTTAAAAAATTTCATAAAAGAAATCGTGAAACTACACTGCTCAAAACAATTAAAGGATATTTGAAGTTTTATATAAAATAAAGATATAAACGAATTTTTTTTTGCCGAAAATAGAAGAAGAGAATCACAAATGCAAATTTTTCTGGTTTTCAAACTGTGGAGTATGCAAATTTTGAGTTCGACGTCAAAAACGTCGCTTCAGCGGCAGCGAATGAAATTTGACTTTCAACTGGATAAAAGAGAATGAAGACAAGGATGATCGGCATTCAGTGATTGCTTTGTTTCGATGAGTACGAAGTCTCAGCGAAGTCATTTGACAGATTCAGAAGCTTTGAGAATTGTTGGTAGGTTAGAAGGGGGCCAAACTCAAGCCGAAGTAGCGCAAGCCATTGGAGTGTCACAAAGTGTCATTTCCAGGATGTGGAACCGTTTTTTGGAGAGTGGATGTGCAGGCCGAAGACCAGGGCAAGGTCGTAGACGGGCAACAACGCCCAATGAAGATCGGTATTTAGCGTTAACAGCTCGGAGACACCGAACCATGAACGCTACTCTTCTCCAACAACACCTTCGCTCGGCTACAGGCACCACGATTTCAACTCAGACTGTCCGAAACCCGCTCCATGCTGTAGGTCTGTATGCTCGCCGACCGATGGTATGTGTTAGATTAACATCAAGGCATCGTCGCGCCCGCAGGGAGTGGGCAACCGAGCATGTCAACTGGAGGAGAAATGAATGGAGCAATATTCTGTTTTATGACGAGTCCCGTTTTTCTGTGCATCCGGATAATAGGCGTATTTTCATCTGGAGGGACCGTGGCAGTAGGAATAATCCTGCGTTCGTGCAAGAAAGTGTCAGATTTGGCGGTGGAGGAGTGTTGGTATATGGTGGCATCTCCATTGACGGGCGCACTGACCTCTACATCATTCGAGATTGAGCTCTGACAGGTCGCCGATATAGGGATGAGATCCTCAGACCTATTGTAGTCCCTTACGCTGCAGCAATTGGAGATGACTTCATTTTAATGGACGATAACTGCAGGCCACATCGTGCAAACCTGGTGGAGGATTTCCTTTTCGAGGAAGGAATCGTTCGAATGGAATGGCCAGCGTGTTCTCCAGACATGAATCCAATCGAGCACGTTTGGGACGCTCTAGGAAGACGAGTTTCTAGCCGCCAACAACCCCCACAAATTCTCCAAGAACTGGAAAGAGCTCTTCTGGAAGAGAGGGGCAGAATACCCCAACTCGTCATTAATAGCCTCATTGAGTCCATGCCTCAAAGGTGTTCAACGTTGCTGGCTGCCCGTGGAAACCATACCCCCTACTGAAAATGATTTTCTTTGAAGAAAACACCTTTTCTTGTTCTTTTTTTCTCATATGCACAAATTGTGTTTTTTTCCTTTAGTACACAAATGCGCAATAAAATGCATTTTTTTCTGCCAAACATGTGTAATTTATTCTCATATAACCTACTATGTCTGTCGACCATGTATCAATCAGCTAAACAGTTTACCAGATACAAAATCCACCTAAAACTGCAATATCCTTTAATTGTTTTGAGCAGTGTATTATATGATTAAAAAAAAATGAGCATCAAAATGCGCGACTTTTCCAACCAATTTTAATAAAGTATTGTATTAAAATGTATATTTTCCTCTCAAATAACATACTTTTTTAATATAAGAAAGTTTAATGTTCTTTTACGATTTGAAGTATAAATTCTGCAGTTATTTTCAATATTTAAAATATTTCGTCTTCGCAAAATGTAGATAGGTTCCTTTTCTTATTTAAATAGTTTAAAAAAAAAGAGAGAGAGAAATTTTGATGCAACAATAATATTTCACGTACTTAATCGTTCATGATTTTATTTATTTTTACTGACTCAATTATTTTTATTTACTGCAAGAAATACGCAGGTTTCATTATCGTTTACAAAAATAAATCCGTATAATGGAAAAATATATTAAAAAAAAATAATAAAAAATGTCTTGTTAAATCATTCGATAAGAAAATAATATTGTCAGAATCTACAGATCATATTTTATTTCTATCAAGTCCAAAAATATGTCTTTCCTTAAATAAATTAAAAAAACAGTTTTTGAGATATTTTGAAGGAATAATGAAAATATATTTTATTTATTTAATTATTCATGATTCTATCTATAATTACTAACTCCATGATTTATTTTTTCTTCTGAAAATATACGTGTTTCATTTTTTATTTGCAAAAATGCGTCCGTAATTGAAAAATATGTAAAATAAATTAATTAAAATAATACATTTTTTAAGGTTATTCTGTAAAAAAATAATATTGTGCAAATCTACAAATCATAATTTATTTTTATGTTTAATTTCAAGTCAGTTTTTCTGTAAAGTGTACGATAAAATATGATTTATGCAGGGGATTCGCTACGCTCATCCTACTTACGAACACATCTAAAAAGACTAGCAAAAGCCATGTTTTGTTTGGATTCGCGAAGCGTTACTTAATAAGATAAATATTTGAAAGTAACAATATCTTTTTATATTATTTTTGCATCTTTATTAAGCAAAAACGAAACTTTATGTTTTGGCTCATTTTAATTTTAGAAATGTACATTCAGCCAAATAACTAAGAATTTCCTCGGAATTTTTCATTTATGATATAAGACTGGTATAAATAAAAATATTTTCCAAGCAAAGTTTTACAAAATATTTTTAAATTTTCAACAAAAAGCTCCTTTAAAGACGTTTTTACGTTTTATTAATTACAACAATTAATTTTATTTTTTAACACTTCTGTTGTTGCCACTTTACAAAAAAATATATATATAATTTTTTTAAATGCGTAAGTATCGTCTGCGTAAATGATTTCACATAATAAGAATAAATTGTGTATTTGAATTCTTAACACTGAAAAATACTTTTATAATTGAATGTAAATAATTGAATTTTCACAAATTTTAATTCATTAACAATATGCTATAATTTTCATAAAAAAGGTATTTAGAAAATTTCATAAAAGAAATCCTGAAACTATTATATGATTAAAAGAAATGAGCATCAAAGTACGCGACATTTCCAACCAATCTTAATAAAGTATTCTATTAAAATATATATTTTCCTCTCGAATAACATACATTTTTAATATAAGAAAGTTTAATATTCTTTTACGGTTTGAAGTATAAATTCTGCAGTTATTTTCAATATTTAAAATATTTTGTCTTCGCAAAATGCGGATATATCGGTTCCTTTACTTATTTAAATAATTTTTTAAAAAGATGAGAAATTTTGATGCAACAATAATATTTCACGTACTTAATCGTTCATGATTTTATTTATTTTTACTGACTCAATGATTTTTATTTACTGCAAGAAATACGCAGGTTTCATTATCGTTTACAAACATAAATCCGTATAATGGAAAAATATATTCAACAAAATTATAAAAAATGTTTTTTGTTAAATCATTCGATAAGAAAATAATATTGTCATAATCTACAGATCATAGTATGTTATTTCTATCAAGTCAAAAAATATTTATTTCCTTAATTAAATTTTAAAAAAAAGTTTGAGAGATTTTGGCGGAATAATGAAAATATATTTTATTTATTTAATTAATCATGATTCTAGCTATAATTACTAACTCCCAGGATTTATTTTTTCTTCTGAAAATATACATGTTTCATTTTTTATTTGCAAAAATGCGTCTGTAATGGAAAAACATGTAAATTAATTAAAATAATACATGTTTAAGGTTATTCTGTAAAAAAAATAATATTGTGCAGATCTACAGATCATAATTATTTTTTATGTTTAATTTCAAGACAAAATACTAAATAGTTTTTTTTTTTTTTTTTTGTAAAGTGTACGACAAAATGTAATTTGTGTAGGGGATTCGCTACGCTCATCCTAATTACGAACACATCTAAAAAGATAAAAACAAAATCGCTTAATAAAAAATAAAAGAGTTCATAATTTATTAGTCCAAAGAAATGCAAGCAAATATAGGCTAATGATAAAAATTTATTTATAACAAGATTAGTTTTAACACTATTCTTTATAAAATAATGAGTTTTAAAAATCCACTTTACAGCCTCAAGCAAACTAACTGACATGGATTTACTTATAGTCATCCCCTGGTCCGTCGTCCGTCTATCTGTCGGCCTACATATAACAACGCAAAAACTAGCCAACGGAATGGTTTGAAATTTAATATATATAATTGTTGCAGAATTTTGTTGAGCCCTTTCAAATTTTATTAAAATCGAATCAAAGTTTAAAAACATATTAATAAAAGTTTTCTTCATTCTATGAAATCCTATCATGCGTAATTAATTCAATTATATCCCATGATAGGTAATGATTCTAGGTTGCCATGGTGATTACGTCCTATTTAAGACAGAGTCCTACTATTTCCGTATTACTGAATTTAATATATATGATCGTACTAAATTTTGTATTCATTCATTTTTGCATAAGAGTGCAACAGCTATTGCACCAAGATCTGAATATTTAGAAAACGAGTTATAGTAAGAACACACCTCATTTGACACGTTTGACATACAATTTACGCTCTTTTTTTTCTCGTGGATGTTTACACTTACGGAACTCTGGCATAGAGATCTGCACGGGCTGGCCCGTGGCCCGAAGCCCGAGCCGGGTCTGCTCTCCAGTCTGTTCAGAGCCGGGCCTGGTTTCATTCCTAGTCATCACGCCCCAAAATTTTTAGTCGTAGTTTTGCGCCAGCCCGCGAAAATCATTGTCTCAGCGTGGCCTCGTCCATTTAAAGGTCAGTTAAATTAGGACTGGCCCAAAAATTTTTGCAAAAAATGCATACATTTTTGAATCGCTATTATTCTACACTTAAACATTAAAATTTATTATTTTTCAAGAATAGTAGATTTTTACGCATATTAAAATATAGCTAAATTAAAATGTAGCAAAATGTGTGAAGGAAAGGAATGTGTGAATGTAGCAAAATGTGTGAATGAAAAGGAACCTGCCTATGACGTAACCCTGTTTTAAACTAAAAAACGTGTTGATCCATGCAAAATTAATATACTAATAAGTAAGAAAAGAATATATAATACATTTACACTTGCTAAGAAGGAACTTTGTCTATAACGCATTTTTTTTTTTCTTTTCTATGCAATTCTGTCTAGAAGATTTTACTGTATAGCATTTTTCAGATTTTTAACACTTCTGTACATGGAATATGGATTAATAATATTAATTATAACTGAAACATTTACATACAAGAAATAGAGATTCATTAAAAAAATAAATATCGCAGCCTGCGCACTCCTATAAAAATGAAGATTATAAACATGAAAAAAAAAGTTAAGATAGATATTTTTGGTCAAAACACCTCGTACGAGACAAACTTTTAACCAATCAAAGATCAAATCAACGTAAAAATCAATGTTTTGTAGAAATTCACTCGGGCCGAGATTTTAACTTTTTTCCGGGCCGAACTTTTAATTTTTTTATCGGGCCGGGCCGTCCAATATTATTTTTCCTACGGCCCGGGCCGAATTTTTTTCTCTATGAGCTGGGCCGGGCCCGTGCCTGGATATGTCGGCCCGTGCAGACCTCTACTCTGGCACACCATTACTTCAAACACACAGATATCCATTAAATTCAACATTCTGTACCATTCTCCCATTTCAAATACAACGCTTTCGTCATTTAACTAGATGTTTCAATTCGATTAAAGTTTAAATTTAGCATCTGTCTTAAACACCTTTGCTTGGTAGTTTTAGTAACTTACCTGCATGCAAACAACCTTCTTGATTTATCGTATTCAAGATATTTTTAGATGACAAAAAGAAAAAATGCATGTGATTAGCATTCTTTTAAAACTCTTTACAATGTAACTAACTGTTTTGTTTTAAGTATATACCAATCAATCTTAAACAGACCTCCATCTTATTTTAACTGGCATTGGATATTTACAAAAATTAAGTATAAAAATAAATAAAAATAAAGTATTACAAGGTTTAGTTTCTCGTAATATGATAAACTCTTAAAACAGACAGTATTTAATTTGTAATTTAAGTTAATAATCATATTTCTTTTTTGAAGTGGTAACATAATTTTTTTCTAAAGTTTTCCGAATTTTCGCTGAATATATTTGATTTATAAATGAAAATTTAATTCAAAAAATAAAATTACATCTACATATACCGTAAAATATTTATTTTAAAGTGTTAAGTTTTAAATATATATACACACTTGAAACACTTTTTTTATATTTTTTCTAAATATATATAAAATTCTAAATAATCAATGAAACAGGATAAAAATGTACATTTTTTTTTTCAATATTTTTTCTTCCTGGTGTCTTTTTTCTTTTTCTTTAAATGATTTGTTATTAAAAAATGTTTTTTCATGCGAAATAGACAAAGTCATCAATAATTAAGTGATTTTTACATAGACATGTTACAAAACATTTAAAAACTAGTATGCTGTGGCCATCACGAAACTTTTGTCTATATAAATCACATAAACAGCAATAATTGATATCAAGGTACACCTGAATCTGAAGTTTGATGAAAATTCGAGCATTAGTTCTTGAGATAGGTCTATAGTGGAAATTCAGAAAAATGCAGCATAGCAGCGCCACCTGTTGAGCGATTTGAACCAAAACATAAACAGCACTAATTCATATCAAGGTACACCTGAATCTGAAGTTTGTTGAAAATCCAAGTATTAGTTCTTGAGACAGAGCTATTGCGGTAATCGAAAATAATGCAGCATAGCATCGCCACCTCTCGAGCGATTTACACCAAAATGTATAAAACGTCAATTCCTGTCAAGGACTAACGGAATCTGAAGTTTGGTGAAAATCCGTGCATTAGTCCTGGAGATTGAGCTATTGTAGAAATCGTGAAAAAATGCTGCATAGCAGCGCCACCTGTAGAGCGATTTACTCCAAAAACTAATCAGCACCAATTTATATCAGGGACTAACTGAATATAAATTTTTATTAAATTCCGTGCATTAGTTCTTGAGATAGAGCGCCCACAAAATTCGTGTCACATACAGACAGACTCACAAACAGACATTTTGTAAAAACATGTTTTTCGGAATCTCTGACTCCTAAAACGTGTAAAATCGTCGAAAGCCGAAAATTTTTACAAATCCAATACTTTCTTGTTGTAAAGATAGAAGAAAGTAAAAATTAAAACAAAAACTAAAATTATGTATATTCAAACACTCGTATATATTTAATTCGATATTTAATTCATATTTTGGATATGTTAGTTCTATTTTTACAACTACTTAATAAATGTGACTAGTGTAGGATAAATTACTATTATTTTTCCCCCCAACAAAACACTAATCTGAAAACTTGAAATCTATTTTAAAAATGTAAGGCACGCTGCATTTAAATCGCATATGTCACGAAAAAAATATTTATCATGCTGCACAAAATACTTTACAAATACTTTACAATAAATACTTTAAAATTAACAAATTTTGTCTTTAGTAAGGTATACAAAAAACACAATTCATCCTATGCATTACAAAAAGGTAAGGAAAAAATATTACTTATAGCAGTTATGAAAAAAATCACGTTAATGATACCGGCTAACTATGGAATGTTAATGAATTTTTCTAATTTATCTATTTTATAAAGCAAAAACATAACCTTGAATAACGCTGATGTCATCTCGACGGTGGCTTCGACCTAACTAATTTATTTCGCGATTTCATTAATTTCTAACCATACCACGATTTCAGTTTTTACACCGACAAATAGGAAAAATAATGTACTTTCAAAAGCAATTTACCCGATAACTGTATCTCAGTTTGTTGTTTTTTACGGTTTCAAAAATAATTTCCAAGCATGATTTTTTTAATCCACGTCTACCACGTGCAGCTCGCTTATATATGATTAACTAGTATGTACAGTCGTGGGGGGGGGGGGAGTAAACACTCCCTATAGTACAGGGGAAATGTACCAAAAAAAGGGGGTTATCTTGCAAAAGGTCGAGTAGGAGAATTTTTTTTTTCTGAATTGTTTATAATGACGCCAACATGGGAAAAACCAAGTTTTCTAACAAAATTTCTTAAGGCTAAATTTTCTGTGGCCAAAAAACAACAAAATTTTGGGGCCTTTTTTGATTTTTTTTTAAATATATCGGGACTCGTTCTCGTAGCATATTATTTGTCAATTACAATATTAAAGACAACAAAATTCTCTACAACTTTCATATTTACAACTTTTTTATACACTCAATAGCAAGCGCAGTACGCCATTTCAAAAATAGGACAATTTTTTCAATTTTCTTAAAAACCGTGAAAAACTTAGTTCTGCCCCGATTATTCAAATGTTTCCACCGGATTTAATCGTGTATGTCAACTTCTATATATTGGTATCAGTAAATTAAATGTTTCAGGGCGAAAACTAGCCTTTTTTGCGCCCATGGCAAACATGGATTCCCCCTCCCCCCCGCTTAAAAAGAAAATTTATTTTAATAAATTTCTAATAGCCGGATTTTGAAATTTTTAGTGTGTAATCATTAAATACGTAATGTGAACTACGTAATCAGCTTTGTCAAATATTGATTCATTAAAATCTTGAAAACCGGACAGAAAGGAACCGAAATTATTCCGCTTTAAACAGGTTTCCATCTTAGCAGGTATAATTGTTCATATTCTCTCTCTTGAAAATATATAATTCTTTCTTTAAAGACCGGATTCCATATATACAGATTTCATTTTTAAAGATTTTACGGTAGTTGTAATATTGAAGCGTTTAAAGTCACAGCTATATGAATTATGAGACTAAATTAGTCACACGAAGACATGCGCAAGGTAATATTAAACATATGGGAACGTTCTTGACAAATATCTCTCTTGCATTTTAATTTTTTTTTTCTAAAAAAGAAAAAAAAAAGAAACTAAAATGCAAGTGAGATATTTATGGGTTACCCGAGATCAATATCTAAATGTTGCGCTTTTGTGCTTTTCCGGGTTTGGTTACATTTTTTGTTTTTAATATTCGGACACTTTCATTTTTGGAAAACTGTTTGGAACCCGTTCTGAAATAAAAAGTATCCCCATTAAAAAAAAATGCAACCAAATTCGAAAAATTAAAAACGCACATTGTTAGATATCGACCTCAGATATCATAAGAAAAAAAAAATAAATATTGAAATTCCAGCAAGAATGCTGAAAAGAATACTCCCATAGGTTTAGTATTATCGTGCAAATGTTTTCGCGTGAGACTACACTAGTCACGCGAAGACACTGGAAAGCTAATGTTAAATCTATGGAAGAGTTCTTTTTACAGTTTCTCACTTGCATTTAATAGTTTTAAATGGTTTTTTTTTTTTTTTTTTTTTTTTTTTTTTTGCTTAGAATTGCTGACATTGAATTCTAACAGTATTAGCGTTTACCTTTTCTATTTTCGTGTAAAATATTGTTAAATAGCCTGTAGAAATTATTATTATTAAAATATATTTTTCCATTTAGCTTATGGAGTCATACTGCGTACCTTACATTGTGTTGGGAAAGTGAAGTCGAACAAAATAGGTGATTAATGCGAAAACAAAAATTTTTATATGGCCTGCATACAATCATAAATAAATTGGTATTTCATTTCATAAATGGTATCATTGAGATCATTAAACAGATATAGTTTCAAACAGTACATGTTACAGAAGATTAAAATATTTCACAAAGATATTTTTCAACAACCAAAGTAAGTTTTTGTGTTTGAGCTTTAAAGCAATTAATAGATAAGCTTAAAAGTTTTATATATTTTTGCATGCTAAAATGATATAATCTCTTGTTATATTTATTTATATAAGAGGAAAAATATTGACAATATTTTTTAAAACTAATCTTTTAAATATTTTTATGAAACCAGTGATCTCAAATATTTTATTGACAGAATTTAAAATTTTTACAAGAGATAAATGCATAACATTAGTTAGTTAAATAATCTATTGCCATTTTTATTGTAGCTATTTCATAAGGTAAAAGTATTTCTTACATAAAAGATATTTGAGTCCCCCCTTTTATATGGAACTACAATCCAATAGTTGCTATCTTTAAAACATTAAAACATATGTTATCAATAATTTGTAAATAAAATATACCATTGTAGTGTGGAATAAAATATGTTTTTCGCAAATTTTCATACCTATCCCATTGATACCTGGGAAAATATGTATGCATTACAAAAATTATAAAATTATTAAAATTGAACAAGAATTCTTTCTTAATTGAAAGTATCGTGAAAATAAGTTACTAAATATTGAAGTATTCTTTTAAACAATGCTTTGAAGTTAACAGTGTATACACTTAAAGTTACTGTCTAAATATGGAAATTGTCTTATTCATCTACATTCTGCCCTACTTTTAAAATTATATAAATTTATTGAATGTAAAATGTCTTTTGAGATGAAAAAGACGTGAGTGTGCAAATAATAGATAATTTTCCGTTATCAATTGTTAGAAGTCAACATACACGATTAAATCCGCGGGGAACATTCGAATAATCGGGGAAAAACTGTGCTTTTTCTCGGTTTTTAAGAAAATTGAAAAAATTGTCTCATTAGGTAGATTTCGTATGAAATACTACCTATTGCAATCGCTCCTATGTTGGAATTCCTGAAAAAAATTTGCAGATCTACACCGATCAAGACCCCTAGAACTCAAAACCACCCTCAGTAAAAGACTTTATATATAACTATTTTACGGACACGATAACTTCCGTAATTCTGCACAAATCTCTTCCAAACTGATACATAAAATTAAGGGGCATAAAATCTCGGTCAAGTTCGTTAATGGGCAAAATCCGACCAAGGGGATGGAAATAGGGAGAAGTTTTGTGTAAACCGAAAAAACCCCATAACTTCTTAATTTTTGTACATATCAAATCAGTTTGAAGTTTTTATTACTTCTAAAAATAGGGCCAAAAATTTATGTATCACATATTTTTGATAAAATTAAAAATGGGCTCAAGGGGCGCAAAACATAGGATTTTAATGAGAAAAAAAATCTTAACTTCTTCAATTCTCAAGATATCAAATTCAATTAAATTTATTATAAATCTTATTAATATTATCTACGACTTTTATACTGACAAGTTTTTGATTTTGTTTTGTTTTGGAGCAATTCGTGCCAAAAAAAAAAAAAAAAAAAAAAAAAAAAAAAACGAAAACAAAAAAGGGGGGTTGAAGAAGAAAAAAATCCGTAACTTCGTCAATTCACAAGATATAAAATCCACATCAATTTATTGTATATCTTCTTAATATTATCTGCAACATTTAAATTGACAAGTTTTTGATAGGACCAATTCTTACAGCAAAAACAAATTAAAAATACATAGCAGTTGAAGAAAAAAATCATCGTATTAACGGTGTATTCAAATCCAAACTGCTTATTTTCTGATTCATTTCTTAATTCATTTTTGCTCTCAAACGCATCCAATTGGTAGATTTTCTTATTCAGAAACTATATAATGTACTGTTACAGTCGATTTTTTGATAGAGACAGACTATATTTCAAAAAATAATGTCAAATTGGGCATTTTGAACCGAATTTCCCGAAAAAATATTGTCCTACTGAGAAAATAATTGTTTATAAATCAAGTTTTAATTAACTGCACGAAAAATAAAAAACACAGGTCGCTTATAAATCTCTTCAAAAATCACATCAGCAAGTTATATATTTTTTCTTTTAAAAATGAATCTGAAAATGTGCCAGAAAATTTGGAGTTGTTGAGCATGAAAAAGTTTTTTTTTTTTTTTTTTTTTTTTTTAATACCGCCTTAACATGATTCTGATAAAACCAGCTCTTATATAAAAATGAAATTAAAAACTCGTCCAAAGCGGCGAAATCTACCTGTGCCTGTAGGCCGAGCAAGCAGGGATTTTTTTTTTTTTTTTTTTTTAATGGCGTACTGCGCTTGCTATTAAGAGTATCAAAAAGTTGTAAATATGAAAGTTGTAGAGAATTTTGTCTTCTTTAATATTGTAATAGACAAATAATATACTACGCCAAAATGTCTGGAGATATTAAAAAAAAAAAAAAAAAAGGTCCCAAAATTTTGTTGTTTTTTGGCCACAGAAAATTTAGCCTTAAGAAAGTTTGTTAGAAAACTTGGTTTTTCCATGTTGGCATCATTATAAACAATTCAGAAAAAAAAAAAACCCTTCTACCCGACCTTTTGCAAGGTGAAACGTACAGTCGTGGGAAAAAAAAAAGTAAACACCTCCTACTAACTCCTCAACAAATTATCGTAGAAGAAAGTTACTGGTACTGAACGACTGGTAATAAAGTCTACTTTTAAATGATGTATATAAAATGTGCTTAGGGGGCCATCTACATATTAATACGAATCAAACTTCACTTTTTTCAATGGCAATGCCCAATTTTAACGAGATATTTCAAATCTTCGGTTCAAACTATGCCTATACACCAAATTTCAAGTCATTTGAATGATAAGTTTTTGAATTATAAACATTCAAAATTTATTGCTTCTAATGTTAAATTACATTTTCATATTTTCATTAATATCTCCTGAAATTAAACTCCTAATGTGCTAATTTTTTGTGTAGTAGTAATATTAAAATTCCCAAACATAAATACGTTGAATTTGCAATTTTTATAATTTTATGATATTAATTATGAAATTAATATTCGAAAAAATTATGAGTTGCAACCTACAATATTTTGATGGATTTAGAATTATTAAGTCCTGTTTGATGGAAATCCAAAATTTCATATTTTTCTTCCAAGTAGTTTTCAAATTATGATTTAAAAAACGGCAAAATGATAGTCTAAGGGGCCCTCTATGATAGAAGTAACTAGATATTTTGAAATTTCTTATCCTATCCTGTAATTTAGCAGTCTCCAATGACTGCTTGAGTGGCGCTTAAGATGCCTTGATCAAGAAGGGGGCTCTCTCGGTTGACAATCGAGTACCGAACTTCAATTTGGATACAGCCCCTAAAATACGCTCGTTTTAAAATAATTTCTCGGAAATTTATCGTACGAATTGCATTAAAATTTGTTTTCAGGCTAATTGAAGGGTGCAGAGTTTATTTATGCTGTCAGAATTGTGTACTTGTATTGAAAAAACAAAGTTATGGTTTGTTTTAATATGTAGATGCGAATTTTATCTATTATGCGAATATGTAGATGCGAAGTCTATGCGAATTTTATATACATCATTTAAAAGTAGGCTTTATTACCAATCGTGTGGTACCGGTAACATTCCTCTACGATAATTTTTTGCAGAGTTAGTAAGGGGTGTTTACATTTTTTTTTTTCCACGACTGTAGTTAAAACAATATAAATAGTTCACCATTTATTTCCGACTAATATTGTATAATAAAATTAAAACTTCAACAAATAAATAAATAAAACACAAATTTAACAGATTTGTTGAACAACGCGCCTAAATACGCAAATAATCAGGACCAAAAAAGCTGTTGTAAATAGTGAAATCTTTCGCAATTCCTTCATCGATGCATACGGGAATCCACGGAAGGGGGGGGGGGGTGTAAAAAATATACGAAGATGACTTGAAATCTTCGCAAAATGAAAGGGAAAGTGAGAATTTTTTTTATTCTTGAAATATGTTTTATTTATTTATTTATTTTTGCGTAATCTCCTTGAATTTCAATGCACTTCATCCAATGTTGTTTCAAAGCCACCATGGCATCGCCAAAGTGCGGATCTTCAAGTCTTCGAAAATTGTCGTCGACAGCAAATTTTACTTCTTTCGTCGAAAATCTCTTTCATCCGAGAAAATTTTTAGTCGTGGGAATAGATGGAAGTCAGAAGGAGTCAAAGAAGATGGGTAAGATGGATGTTGCCTGAATTTTTTACTCTGTTCTATCTTTACAAGAAGAAAGTATTGGATTCGTGAAAATTTTCGAATTCCGGTTTTCAACGGATTTACACGTTTTAGGGGTCAGAGATTCCGAAAAACATGTTTTTACAAAATGTCTGTCTGTGACACAAATTTTGTGGGCGCTCTATCTTAAGAACTAATGCACGGAATTTAATAAAAATTTATATTCAGTTAGTACCTAATATAAATTGATATTGATTAGTTTTTGGAGTAAATCGCTCAACAGGTGGCGCTGCTATGCTGCATCTTTCACAATTATCGTAATAGCTCTATCTCAAGAACTAATGCTCGGATTTCTATCAAACTTCAGATTAGGTTAGTCCTTGACACGACTTGATGATTTTTGAATTTTGCTGTCAATCGTCCAACAGGTGGCGCTGCTATGCTGCATTTTAATGGTTTCCGCAATAGCTCTGTCTCAATAATCAAACTACAGATTCAATTAATCCTTCATATGAATTGGTAATATTTACATTTTCGTGAAAATCGCCCAACAGGTTGCGCTGCTATGCTGTATTTTTCCGCAATAGCTCTATCTCAAGAACTAATGCACGAATTTTTATCTAACTTAGAATCTAACACAGGATATCAAAGCCTGAGAGCTAATGTTCCCGCAGGTTTTGTATGTACGTATGCATAAAAGTATCGCGATAACTCTTGATAGAAATATCCGATTTGCTTCAATTTTTTTCGCGGTTAATTTTCATAAGGCGCTTCCCTGATTAGTTTTGGGGGTGCATTGGTTAAGTATAAAGGGGGGGAGGGTACGGGAGTATCCCCCCCACCCTTAACTTAAATAAATGTGTTTTTCATGCTGAATTATCAGATTTGCTACAATTTTGGTATACCGGTTAATTCTGATAAAGCGCTACCCTGATTAAATTTGAAGGTTCATTGTTTAAGTATAAAGGGGGAATCGGGGGAGGGGGAATAGCCCTTAATTTAGAAAAATGTGATTTCTTATCCGATTTGCTTCAAATTTGGTATAACGGTTTATTATAATAAGACGCTTCCCTGATTAGTTTTAGGGTTCATTGGTTAAGTATAAAGTAGGTTCGGGGGGCTAACTCCCCCCCCCCCCTTAAGTTAGATAAATGTGTTTTTCATGCAGAATTATCAGATTTGCGTCAATTTTGGTATACCGGTTACTTCTGATAAGGCTCTTCCCTGATTAGATTTGGAGTTTCATTGTTTAAGTATAAAGGGGGGATCGGGGGATAATACCCCTTAATTTAGAAAAATGGGTTTTCTTATCCGATTAGCTTCAAATTTGGTATACCGGTTTATTATGAGAAGGCGCTTCGCTGATTAGATTTGGAGGTTCATTGGTTAAGTATAAAGGGGGGAGAGGGGTGCTAATACCCCCTTAATTTAGATAAATGGGTTTTTCTAACCGATTTGCTTCAAATTTGGTATACCCATTTATTCTGATAAGGCTCTTCCCTGATAACATTTGGAGACTCATTGGTTAAGTATAAAGAAGTGAAACAAGGGAGCGGGCTAATGCCCCCTTAATTTATTTTTCAAAATGCATTATTCTTTGAAGTAAGAGTGTAATATACAATTAGTGTGAAATAGATTGTGAGCTCAATGTCATCAGTTTAACAGGGCACTTTTCTTTTTTCTTTTTTTTTCCATCTTTAAACGATTCGTTATTCAAAAATGTTCTTTCAGGCAAAGTCATCAGTATCAATAATTAGGGATTTTTAGATAAACATGTTACAAAACATTTAAAAAAATTAAAACAAAAACTAAAATTATGTATATTCAAACACTCGTATATATTTAATTCGATATTTAATTCATATTTTGGATATGTTAGTTCTATTTTTACAACTTTTTAGTAAATATGACTAGTGTAGGACAAATTACTATTATTTTTCCCCAACAAAACACTAATCTGAAAACTTTAAATCTATTTTTAAAATGTAAGGCACATTGCATTTAAATCGCATATGTCACGAAAAAAATATATTTATCATACTGCATAAAATAAATATTTTGTTAACAAATTTTGCCTTTAGTAAGGTATACAAAAAAAAAAACAGTGCATTGCAAAAATGAAAGGTAAAAGTATTAGTTATAACAGTTATGAAAAAAATCATGTTTGACACCGGCTAAATATAGAATGTTAATAAATTCTGCTAATTTATCTATTTTATAAAGCAAAAACATAACCGTGAATAACGCTGGCGTCATATCGACGGTGGCGACGACATAATCAATTTATTTCGCAATTTCATTAATTTCTAACCACACCACGATTTCAATTTTTACACCGACAAATAGGTTGGTTGGTTGATTGGTTGATTTTGACGGCCGATTATCTACACTAGGGATATAGGCCCGAGGGCGGTGGGGGTGCCCTTCGTGGGGGTCTTTCTAAGGGAACCTATCCCGTATTTACGCATGGAAATCCATGGCTCGAAGAAAACCACGAAAACTCCGAACGATTAGGCCGACGGGCGCGATTGGGATCGAACCCAGCACTTCCCGTCTACCAGCTTCGAGAGCAGAATCTCAGCCACTGGTGGGGCCACCGACAAATAGGAAAAACAATGTACAGTAGTGGGGAAAAAAAAGTAAACACCCCCTACTAACTCTTCAACAAATTATCGTAGACGGAAGTTACTGGTACCGAACGATTGGAAATAAAGTCCACTTTTAAATAGTGTATATAAAGTTTGCTTAGGGGGCCATCTACATATTAAAACAAACCCAAACCTCATTTTTTTCAATGGCAATACCCAATTTTAACAAGATATTTCAAATCTGCGGTTCAAACTATGCCTAGACACCAAATTTCAAGTCATTGGAATGATAAGTTTTTGAATTATAAACATTCAAAATTTAGTGCTTCTAATGTTAAATTTACATTTTCATATTTTTATTTATATCACCTGAAATTATGCTCCTAATGTGCTAATTTTTTGTGTATTTTTTGTGCTAATTTTTGTGCTAATTTTTGTAGCAATAATGCTAATGTGCCCAAACAGAAATACGCTGAATTTGCAATTTTTATAATTTTTTGATATGAATTATGAATTTAATATTCGAAAAAAATTATGAATTGCAACCTACAATTTTTTTGATGGATTTAGATTTATTAAGCCATGCTTTATGAAAATCCGAAATTTCACATTTTTTTTCCAAATAGTTTTCAAATTATGCTTAAAAAACGGCAAAATGATGGTTTAAGGGGCCGTCTATGATAGAAGTGAGTAGATATTTTGAAATTTCTTTTGCTGTCCTGTTATCTAACAGGCTTCATAAGGTGCCTTGATCAAGAAGGGGGCTCTCTCGGTTAACAATGGAGTACCGAACTTCAATTTGGATACAGCCCTTAAAATACGCTCGTTTTAAAATAATTAATTTCTCGGAAACTTATGGTACGAATTGCATAAAAAATTGTTTTTAGGCTAATTGAAGGGTGTAGAGTTCATTTATGCTGTCAGAATTGGGTATTGCTATTGAAAAAAAGGAAGTTATAGCTCGTTTTAATATGTAGATGGCCCCCTAAACAAATTTTGTCTTAGCACGACATAATACAATAATTGGAGATCAACAGCACATGATGCCAAAAAAGTTTTTAATATGATGGTGGACCAAGGTTCAACAATATACAGCATAGCCATGCACATTCCCATTATATATAACCAGCGCCCTCCATAGATAATTTAGAATTGAGAATTGAACTGCTCCATGTATTCAAATGAATCAGTGTGGTGCTGCCATGTATTGACTATTGGTAAATAATAACTATTATATATATAAAATCATAAAAATCTGCAAAGGATAGATTTTTTTACAACTATTCTTTACTGGTATCTGCCTTTTTCCGTATAATTTTTTTTTCTAGTTTGCACTTTCTTTGTATTGGCATCTTCAGCTATTTCCATTTTCTTCAATGTGCGTTCTGTTCAGATATGATATTAATAACTGTGGAATGAAACATTTATAGAACAAGACCTTTTTCTCCACTGTCTCTACTAATTATATTGAAAAAAAAAGAAAGATGTTTTACATTGATACATTCGGTTATCAGAACTACTCCATATTTTTGTAATTTAAGTCATGATCTTTTTTTTTAATGTTTGTAAAGAACTTGCGCTGCTGAATCACTTAAAAAATTTCTCAGTATTTCTTCAAATATGTCTGTGTCTGTCACAGATTTTTGTGTTAGATTCACTTGGTTGTTGTGTGTCTTTTGAAATAGGCACTTTTAGACATTTGATAAGTAATTTTTTTGTATATAAATTATTTAAATATTTTTTTCTGCTATTAACAATGGCATATTGATGCTTTGGTGTCGATCAAGGTGTAAGGAAAATAATTTAAGCACAGTTGTACTTCTAAGTCAAAGGAAGAACGTTGTTTGAACTACGTGTTTTAACACACCTCAATTTCACATGGTATTTCCAAAATTTAAATCACTTAAATTTAAATTACTTGATAAATTTGACATATTTAACATTTTGTATGGGTCAATTTGATCAACAAATGATGGAGGTATTAGCTAATTTTCTTATTAAATGTTTTTCTGGAACTATGTTAATCGGTTTAAATTATGATTCTGGAAATTTTGCGTAGTCAAGGATAAATATCGGAAAGTTTTTAAAGACGGATATTATGTTCCTTGGTTCCATAGCAGACAACCACTTTTCTCCTAAAAGTTTAACACAACATACTGGGGAGAGTGGAGTGGAATGGGACAGTGCGTTTTTCTCTTTATGTAATCTCTTTATGTCATTCTAAATATTTCATCAATCACACACTAGATGAAGCAACGGTAGCCCAATCTACAGTTGAAAAAAGTTGCCGATCTGTATAAAGCTTGCAACTGTATAAAGAAAAAGATTATTTCAAGAATCAAAAGTAAATTTACTTCATATACTTGTTATGCTTTCTGTATATTAATGACTTGTTTATGCGTAGATGTAATAGTTTCCTATTTATGGAACATTATAGTATATATTACCCATAATTTAAGCTAAGCTTAATAGCAGCATTTTTGTTTATACAAGAAGTTTAACATAAACAAGTTGGAAATTGCTCGTCAAACGTGGCGAATGAGGTGCGTTCGTACTATAACAAGTTTTATCATTATTTTTTGCACCCCATATTGTACTGAATGTATAATTTTTTGCACTTCATAAAGTACATAGTCTTTAACATCATTAAAATGCACTCCCAATAATTTTTTTCCCATTCCCCGAACACTTTTGACTGTCCCTGTAATTAAACTATACATCCGATTTTCCTAAAATTTGAAATGGCTCGACAAAATTTTGCAACAATTATATCTTTAAAATTTCAGACCATTCGGAAGGTTGTAACATCATTAAAATGCACTTGCAATAATTTTTCCCATTGGCCGTAATGTAAAGAAAAACTTTTGACTGTCCCTGTAATTAAACTATACATCCGATTTTCCTAAAATTTGAAATGGCTCGACAAAATTTTGCAACAATTATATCTTTAAAATTTCAGACCATTCGGAAGGCTGTAACATCATTAAAATGCACTTGCAATAATTTTTCCCATTGGCCGTAATGTAAAGAAAAACTTTTGACTGTCCCTGTAATTAAACTATACATCCGATTTTCATAAAATTTGAAATGGCTCGACAAAATTTTACAACAATCTTATATTTCAAATTTCAGACCATTCGGTTGGGTAGTTTTTGCTCTGTTATATGCGGACAGACAGACAGACGGACGGACTGAACGACGACTATAGGTGCTACGTATTTATATAATTACGAACGCACCTAAAAAGGGTAGTGGGAGGAATGGGACTTGCCAGCAAAGGGAGGAATGGGTGTTGGTGTTGTTGGCCAATTATCAACAGGGGGGATATGGGCCCGAAGGGCGTGGGGTGCCCTCCGTGGGGGCGGTCTTTCTAAGGGAACCTAACCCGTATTTACGCAAGGAAATCCAATATTAGAAAAAAAACCACAAAAAACTCCGAAGGATTAGGCCGACGAGCACGATTGGGTTCGAACGCAGTACCCAGATTTGAGAGCAGAATATCTCGGCCACGGTGAGGCGGGGAGGAATGGGACAACTCCAATTGCTAATTTTTCATAAGATGAATGTAAATTGCTAATACGAAAATATCTTTAGAGAGTAATATATTAATTATAACATTAATAATATATTTATGTACTTCAAAATATAAATAAATTGAACTGATCATTTTTTGATGTCATCTATGGCTGACAACCCTGAATTTTCCTTCCAGTGATGAAGATACTGCAATTTTATATCGTGGTACAGGCATTGTCAACCTACAATCTTTGTCAGTAGTTGTAGCCGACACTAGACTATGTGTGCGTTATCATACTTTGTTTTATAGCTGTCCCATACGTCCCTTTTAGTGGGTTGGGGGTGGGGGTATGGGACACATTTTAAAACTTACAATTTCTTTAATTATAAAATTGTTTCTGCAAATTATGTTTCTATATTGTTCAAGGGCTTTAGAAAGTGCATCATTTTGTATTCTATAAATTAAAATTGTTGTGTCAAGCAAAGTTGATTTTTTTTTTTTTTTTTTTTTTTTTGTAAAAAGTGTCCCATTCCTCCCCACTCTCCCCTACTTTGGCTGACTTTAGACCAACTTAGACTTTTAGACTCTTTAGACCAATAATGCTTATATCATAACCCACAAGTATGATAGACCTGATAGATTTTACAGAGAAAAAAAAGCACATCTTTCCCAATGACTGCAGTTTATGAGCTAAATAAATTATCAAACGTTATAAAATTGTGTTATTTTTTATTGCTTCTAAGCATATTCTAATACTTGTATGATCGGAGAATGACCATGAAAAATTATCTGTCGGACTTGCGACATATTACACCTAATTTTAGGGCAATAATGACCATGGAATAAAATTAAACATTAATTCCGATTTCATGCAGATACACTTTATTATTATTAGGCAGATTTCGTATGAAATACTACCTATTACATTGTCTCCTACTTTGGAATTTCGGAAAAAATTTTGCAGATCTATCACGATCATGACACCAAGAAACCAAAACTACCCCCAGTAAAAAACTTTATATATCACTTTTTTATGGGCACGGTAACTTCCATAATTCTGCCCAAATCTCTTCCAAACTGATACATAAAATCAAGGGGCATAAAATCTCGGTCAAGTTAGTTAGTGGGCAAAATCGAACCAAGGGGTTGGAAATAGCGAGGGGTTTTGTGAAAAACGAAAAAACCCCATAACCTTTTAATTATAATACATATCTACTCAGTTCAAAGTTATTATTACTTCTAAAAAAAAGGGCCAAAAATTTATGTATGACAGATTTTTGATAAAATCAAAAATGGTGTCAAGGGGAGAAAAAAATAGGGTTTTGAGGAGAAAAAATTCATAACTTCGTCAATTCTCAAGATATCAAATGTAATTAAATTTACTATAAATTTTCATAATATTATCTACAACTTTTATACTGACAAGTTTTTGATAGGACCAATTCTTACCGCAAAGAAAATTAAAAACGAAAACAAAAAGGGGGGTTGAAGAAGAAAAAAATCCATAACTTCAATTCACAAGATATCACATCCGCATGAATTTACTATATATCTTCTTATTATTATCTACAACTTTTATATTGACAAGTTTTTGATAGGGCCAATTTTTACAGGAAAAACAAAAATACATAGAAGTTAAAGAAAAAAAAATATAGTATTAAGGATGTACTCAAATCCAAACAGCTTATTTTCTGACTCATTTTAAATTTATTTTTGCTTTCAAACGCATCCAATTGGTAGGTTCTCTTATTAAGAAACTATATAATGTGCCGTAATGATCAATTTTTTGATAGAGGCAGACTATATTTTGAAAAAATAATGTCAAATTGGGCATTTTGAACCGAATTTCTCGAAGCGATTGTGTTGGAAACGAAAAATATGGTCCTACTGAGAAAATAATTGTTTATAAATCAAGTTCTAATTAGTTGGACGAAAAATAAAAACATAGGTCGCTTATAAATCTCTTAAAAAATCACGTCAGCAAGTTTCATGTTTTTCCTTTCAAAGATGAATCTGAAAATGTGTCAGAAAATTTCGAGTTGTTGAGCATGGAAAAATATTTTATATAAAAATTAAATTAAAAACTCGTCAAAAGCGGCCAGATAAAATTGTTAAAGTGGGTTTATCTCTGATCAAGATTCAGTTTTTGTTGGTGAAATTATTACTTAACTTCGAAATCTACCTGCGCCTGTAGGCCGAGCCGGCAGGGATTTTTTTTTTTCTTTTTTAATGAATTCAACACTTTTTCCCCCGCATAAATTTTAACTTTAAATAAATTACTTGATCAGATATTTCACTTTTGAATGTAAGGGTAAAAGAACTGATTTTCAAACAATCTTACGCTATTACAAATTATGTTTTATCCCAGACAGTACTTTATATTGTTAATAGTTAACATTCCCAAAACCTAAAACATTAAATAAGGATAAAAAAAATGTTTTTAATTTTAATTTTAAGTAGATTAGTTGTTAAATAATCGTGTATACCCCATGGTTGGAATTACAGCAACTGACCCTAAATATGCAAGTTTAATTTTATAATTTTTTATTTTTTATTTTTTAAGTGCAAATTATATAATTATTTTAAACATATTTTCAAAGTAATTGAATGTGTTTTTGTGTTTCAATGGTTTTTAATTTCTTATAAACAAATAAGCATTCGAACAAAATAAGTTAGTTTCACGAAATTGTGAAGCTTTAAGTTTTAAAAAAAAAGTTAATTATCATCCATTTAATATGATTAATAACATTACAATCGAGATATAAAAATAACGAAAATTTCAGTCGAAATTATAAAAATCGATTTAAATATACTATATATATTTGTACATGTATATTTTTTTAGTTATGGCCCAAAATGAGGTGAAAACATTGAAAAGTGTTTTCCTGTATACTTATAATGAATTCAATTCAATCCATTAAGTATTTTATCTTTGATTTCTGCTTACTCAGATTAAACTATTAATTAAAGATCGAAAAGTCTAAAAAAGTAAAACTTCAAGCAAACACCCGAAAAATTTCAGTATATATAAGATTACATTGCATATTTTGTAGTATTAACACAAAAAGTAAAATCAATAAAAATATATTTGTTATCCACTAATTATGAATTAAAGAAATTAATTTCGGCTTTTCAATTTCTGCTTTCTCGAATTTTACGATTAATTAATGGTCAGGGAGCGACGAAAAAGGATGCAATTTTTAATCGAAATTCCGAAAAAATCAACAAAAGTTATATCATATTTGTAATCATTAATTATTTAAAAAATAAATAAGTACCGGTGTAAAACGCGAAAGGAGTTAGGTATATAAGGATTGATTTTTGTTCACACACCCCTTCCAATTACATAAAAAAAGAAGAAAAACCAACTTAAAAAAACTAATTGCTCGTTTAAATATAATTTAGGATCTAAATTTACTGCCTTTGATCGATTTTAGCCTGAAACTTGTTTGAATGTGCAATACTAGATCATATATATAAGTTTATTTATTATGTTTAAATGGGTTTCATTAATATCATTTATTTTTTATGAAGCACTCATAACATCATAACTTTTATATGTGTTAATATGTAACAAATAAAACACATGTAAAAATTAAGATGGTGTAATGAGCAATTAATACAGAAAAAAAATGCCAAATTGATACAATTTAAATACATTAGAACCTACTAAACAAAAAAGTATTATACACGATCAAAAGATCGTGTGCCTATAGCGCATTTAAACAATATTTAAACAAAAATCAATCACAGGAGGTAGTAAATAGCTTAAATATAAACATACATCCTAAGTTATATAACAATGAAAACATTAAAAAAAATAAATTTTCCTATCGGGGAATCAAAAATCAATGGTTATTCATTTTTTTAACAACATAATATCTTGTTTCTGTTTGTTTGTTTTTTAAGTGATCTTCAATAAATTATGCACAAACAATTACCTGCTTTCTTAGATTTCTGTATCTTCGTATTTAGCGATTAATTAATGATCGAAAAGCGAAAAAGCATAAAATTTCCATTGAAAATTCCACACAATAAAAAACCTTATATATATATATATATATATATATATATATATATATATAATTTTAAATATTTACACAAAATGGAAAAACAACAACAAAATATTTCATTGCAATTTTCTTTGATCCGCTAAAAGTTAAAAGTACAAACGGTTTACGGCCTTTACCTTTAATTTTTGTATCATCGTATTTAGCGATTACTTGATAATCGAAAATTGTACAAAAATAAAATTTCTATTTAAAGATCGATACAAAAAAAGAAAAAAAAAAATTATATTGCCTTATAATCATACATATGAACATATCTATAAATTTAAATACTCCGACAAAATATTCCATTGTAGTTCTCTTTTTTATCCGCTAACAATAAATAATGTACAAACAATTTACGGCCCTCACCTTTGATTTCTGTATTTAAGGATTTAGAGATTAGTTTATGATCAAAAAGTAAAACATAAAAAGTAGGTGGGTAGATAAGACTTTCCCTTGCCCCCCCCCCCCCCACCGATAAGGTAAATAATCTTTTTTCTAAGGTAATTTAACTGCTTTAATATAACTTAGCATTTAATCTCTAGTTAGTTCCTCTTTAATTTATTTGTTTGAAAATTGTTTAAATGCATTAATCAAGATCAGAAACGCAGGTTTATTTAGCAGTTTTTTAATACATGTCAATTAAAATAATTAGTTTTTATATAAATCTTATATTCTGATATGCAGCGCTCATAACATCGTCATAGCTCTTATATGTTTTTTACTTTATTATTACATAGTAACATTAAAAAAAAAAAAAAATCGATGTTCTGAGTGTGCCATATCGGAAAAAAAGTTAAATTCATACATATAATTGAAATATATTATAATTTGCTAAATAAACCTATGTTTCTGATTTTTGATGATACATTTAAACAAACTTAAACCCAAAATCTTTCAGAAAAGCAGTAAATAAAGATCTTAAATTAAATTAAAAAATATCTTAAAAGACCAAAAAAAAAAAAAAAAAAAAAAATCCACCTTATCGTAGTGCCAAAAACCAATGCCTGTCTATTCACCTCTTTAATAACAAAATATATCATTGTTATTTTCTTTAAAATCTTCTAATTGTAAATTATGTATAATCAATTCCGAGCATCACTCATTATTTCTGCATCGTTGGATTTAGCGATAAATAAATGGTCAAAAAACTATAGAAAATTCTAATTAATTAACAAACAACATAAAAAAAACTAACTATTTACTATCTACGTTACCAGCACAAAATGCTAAATTAATAACAAAATATTTAACTGTTATTATACTTTTTGATCCGCTAACCGTAAATAAAGTTCAAAGCATCCCGGCCCTCACCTTTGATTTCCGCATCCTCAGGTTCAGGGTGGTGCTCCACAGATTTGAACAGTCTCTCCATTTCCGTTCCTCCGAGAAGACTCGACTTTCCCGCAGCTTTCAGTGAAAGTGATCTCCGACAAAACACGTGCTAATTGCCGTGGAGAAAATCCAGGTCGGCCAACTGTCAGATGACGTCACCAACGCAGGCGCATCACGAAGTTTACGTTCTATGTTGCGTAAACAAACATTGCAATATAGCGGATGGAAAGGAGTAATGTAAAATGTTTCACGCTGGTACAAAATTTTTGGTTGTATTATTGGGTTATGTAATTATTTTTTTACACAAGATTTTGAATAAAGATAGATAAAATAGATAAAAATGAAAATTTAGATAAAATTTTCAATAATCAAACCGGTTGAGAGTTCATATAAAAGTGAATTCACTCTTAACTAGTATGATTAAAACCACACCCTTGGCCAGACTTTAGGGGGAAAAAAAGTTAAAATAGATGATTTTAATGCTGTTTAATTATTTCAAGTTTTAATACTTTCAATTCACAATGATTCAAACCATAATTAGACTTATGAAGTTTGTTTAGTTTAAAATAGTCTGCAACAATGTCTCTCAAACTGTTTTATCTTGCGCCACACTCGAATGAATGATTAAACTTCCACGGCACACTAAATCTATGGTGATTGAAATCTTATGAGAAATGAATATTATGTTTCTTTTTAAATTTATTTAATAGCGTAAACAAAATGTCCTTCATAAATAAAGTAACATATTTAATTATATATAAGGTCCTCGGATTCCCTCTATCTTTAATAGATAAAGTTTTTGGCATACTAGTAAATCTTCCAAGGTTGTTGTCGTTTATGACGGCCGATTATCTATAGAGACATAGGCCCGAGGGGAGATGCCCTCCATTGGGGTCTGTCTAAAAGATTCTAACCCGTGTCTAACCAAGGTTCGAAGAAAACCACGGAAAACTCCGAATGATTAGGCCGACGGGCGCGATTGGGTGCGAACCCAGCACCTCCCGTCTACCTGATTTAAGAGCAGAACCTCTCAGCTACTGGTGGGGCGTAAATCTTCCAAGGATCTAAACGAAATTTATTTTCTTTCGTTTAAAAAAAAATTCGCTGCCGAAAAGCTTATTTCTCATAAATGTAACGTTGAGAGTGGATTATCTATATTATAAAGGACAAACATATCTGTGCGTAACGCATACGTCATTCTGCGAATGGCAACACTTTAAAATTTGAAATGAAATTTCGCTTTTGCAATTTTCGCTACTGCAAATTTTTAAACTTCTAAACATCCCACATTTTAAATGTTTACACCGTCGTATGCAGAAAAAAATGCACTTTTAAATGCAATTTGTTTGAAAGCTGTATCTCAATTTATTTTTGAGATATTAATTTTTTTTATAGTTTTTAATACCAATTTTCTAATTGTGGCAGCTGAAGTGCTTCATTTCTATTAAAAGTGGATTAGTTAACGAGCCGTTAATTCCCAAATTGGCTCATCCGACCTCAGCAATCTGATCCTTCGTTAATATTAATAATTTGGATTACTTTACTGTGATTTTGATCAAATTTAACAAAATAAATCAATTTAAGTCGTTATAATTGCATTCTATTTTACATTACACTACTTCATAAGAAAATAAATATAATTATCTACTATATAAATATCAGTTTTAGCCAATCAGATTGCTGGGCTCGGTTGAGCCAATTTGGGAATTAACGGCTCGTGATTAGTTATCTTTATTGATTATATTCTTACTGATGCCATTTTCTCATTACAATTAAAAATATATTTTTAAAAATTTGAACAGAAAATGACGTTGCGCTTTAAAAAAGACACAATTTCCCTGATGATGCTGTTATATTTCACTATTTTTTAATTTCGCTGATATTGAGTTTGAGTCAATAGGCAAAATATTTCAGCGACTGAAAATGACGTCATATTTAAAAGTAAACGATAATTTTATTTGATAAAACGAGATAGTTCCCCTTGAATACGTCCAAAAGTTATAAATTTCTGGAATTTTTAAGCGCAGGTACAGAGATTATACTAAGACCTCAAATCACGAGTGGGAATTTTAACATGAAAG
Source organism: Maratus speciosus (assembly GCA_963932465.1). Taxonomy (NCBI): domain Eukaryota; kingdom Metazoa; phylum Arthropoda; class Arachnida; order Araneae; family Salticidae; genus Maratus; species Maratus speciosus. The sequence goes on from OZ010788.1 coordinate 150,894,991, forward strand.
TTGTAATAGTTGACAAACGTGACTTCAAGCTTGAAAATATATTTATTAATAACCTATTGCGCATTAAAATGTTTTTAAATGGTTAATATGGATGTGAAACGTGAAAAATGACTTGATTTGGTTTAGATGTAAAGGTAGAAAAATTCTATGATTATGTCAAGGTGAAATCATTTTTGCGGATTTTTCATTCCGTAATACCAAGCATCAATTAATAACTTAATCAAAATTACTTATGTTGATTATATGTTACTGATGACGTATAGGAATTAAGTTTAATTTTTCAATAATTTTAACACTTGAAGTTTATGAAGAAAGTATTTTGTTAATCTTAGGTTAAAATATGTCTTTGGAGAGTTAAATTAACAAATGTAAGATGGATTTTTTATTCTAATTATTGTTGTTGATGTATTATAAATTTGATGCAACAGTTCCTTTGTAAACATTTTCTTTCGTCGAAATTCGGCGGGTTCCACCTCGTATTTTTAATAATAATTTTAAATTTTCACTTGGGGAAAAGCAACAGATTATAATACGTTTTTGATCATTTTCATTACAGTTTTCTAACGCATCTTATTAACCCGGGAGAACTCGCTGCATGAGATTTTCTCTCACCGTCGTACTTTTTTTAAGACCCTTATTTACACAATTTTTCATTTTAATTAAAATTTAAAAATGTTATTTAAATTATTTTACCATTTTGTGAATAAAAGTACTAAGCCAAGCAAAAAAAAAAAAAAAAAAAATGATATTAAGCGAATGTAAAGTAAAAGAAAAGCAATTGGGTAACGTGAGAGAAATTCTCACTAGCGAGTTCTCGTGGGTTAAGAATTTTCAAAGACTGGTACAAATTTGGAAGGAAATGCAACTTTCTGATACTAAATCTCATTACATAATAAACTGCAGAACTTAGAATGTTGCATTTTAAAGTACTTTTGTTTGTTCGTAGAACCTTTGATATACCATTAGTGAAAATTTTTGCGGCACACCCGAGGTTCTGTCATGACACGCCAGTGTATCGCGAGTCGCGACATACCGTTTGAGAACCACTAGACTAGAACAGAGGTTTTCAGCGCCTATGCGAAGGCTGTGAGAAAATTTCTGGTGCGCCGTGAAAAATTTTAAAAATAATAATAACCTTTAATTACTAAATAAAGAAAAGTATGATTATCAAAAATTTTACTTTTAGAAGCTCAAAACAACCAGTCGGGATAAAATGGTTCATTCTGAGCTAATTATGTGTTCTGAAGGCTATAAGTAATCAATCCAGTGCTGTAATGAATTAGCCTAAAAGAAAAGTAAAAAATATATATATATATATATATTAGGGGTGGTCCACTATGTCCTTAGGTCCACTGTACCCCGCTCTCCTCTCCTCTTAACGTCATCTTAACTTTTATATGGGTTAACATGTAAAAAAAAAAAAAAAAAAAAAAAAAAAAAAACATATGTAAAAATTAAGATGGTGTAATGAGCAGTTCATATCAAAAAAAGTATCAAATTGATACAATTGAAATACAGAAATTACTAATAGTAAAGTCCTGAAAACTTTCGTTCTTATTTTAATGTTTTGCAAGAAGTGGACTTCACTGCAACTAAAATTTAAAACAAAAAAGATTAACTGCTAAAGTTCTCGGGAAAAAGTTTAATATTTTGTATCACCACGTTGCGGTTACTTACATAGCGAGCTTTAAAAGACGATTTTATGTATTACTGCGCTATCTCCTAACACAGCAGTTAATATAAATTGTTCATAGAATTCTCAACGCACGGCGATACTGAGTTAATTTTTCATGCCACAGCTCTATTTATCATTTGACAAGTTTTGCATTGTTATTCCTAAAATGAACTTCGAAAATTTCGAAAAATTAGAAAGTCTAGAGACGTCCAAAAATAATTTTTTTTACAAAGGTAATTTCGTATGTGTTACAATTTCGTATTAGAAAAATGACCCTATTTATGAGAAGTGTGTATTTTTCTGTTTATGGTAGTTGTGAAAAAAGTACCTTTTAGACAATAATTTTTTATTTATATGTTCTAAATTTCTTTAAATTATTTTTTGCATGCTTAAAATGATGTATTCTAACAGTTGAGTCAATATTTTACACATCGGAGATGTTGAGTCATAAAGTATTAAGAATATCGCACCCTTGCTCCAAAAGTGTCACAACTCAAAAATTGGGTTTTTTGAGTTATGGCTGCCGTTCTACTTGGTTTTTACGCCTTACCAATCACTTAAAATACCAGATAGTGCACTGAAAATCTAGCCATCATGTATCAGTTGTGTTTCCAAGATGGCCACTGACCCCTCCACAGCCCGGAAACAGTTTTTCGCATTTCCTGAAAAACGAAGTTTTTTGAGTTATGCCACTTTTGAAGCATAGATGCGATATGTTCAAGATTCACCTTTATAAAGGAAATTTAAAACTTTATGCTCAAGTTGAAAACGTAAAGGCTTAAAAAATAACATTCAAGAAATTGTCGCGTAGCTACTGTGAGCGGTCTCTGAGACCGCTTGATGGAAAGATGAATAAAAGACTTGATTAACACGTAAGTACACTGTTTCTGTAATAAACTCTATATGCAGGACTGTTATAAATAAAACTCACTTATTCAGAAGTATCTAGCGATAGTACTAGAGATCCAAAAGAAACAAAAATTCACTAGTATCTACGAGGGTGGTTCAATAATTATTGTCCCGAGTGTGTATAAAATATTTGTACTGTGATATATTGCGATTTGAAATATTTAAGCGTAATGTCTTAGATGCCCATATGCTCAATTTCAGAACCGTAGCTGCCATATTAACCTATCTTTTTTTTCGTTTTAGGTGTGAGAGGCGGCATCTAGCTGAAAGAGGGGAGGGAAGGCTGGTTTGGAGCTTATGGAGCCAGACCTGAAGCTGTTCTGTGATAGATTTGTGACAGTGGATGAGACGTGACTACTGTCGTTTGGACTCGGAATCTTAGTGATGCATCCACGTCTCATCCACTGTCACAAATCTAGCTCCATAAGCTCCAAATCAGCCTTTCCCCACCTACCCCCCCCCCCTCCTTTCAAGCTAGGTGCCATTTCTTACACCTAAAATGAAAAAAAATACGTTAATATAGCAGCTATGGTTCTGAAATTGAGCATATTGACATCTAAGACATTAGGCTTCAATATTCCACATCAAGAATCGCAGTACAAATATTTTATACGTACTCAGGACAATAATTATTGAACCACCCTCGTATAGCTGAACTGAAAATTAGAAGTTAAACTTTAAAATTTAAAAAACAATGGCCTATGAGACCTCTAACAGCAGTTAAGGTATCTGCTTACGCTGCAAATTAGCAATTTCGCGAAAATTGTCGATTTTGTTTTTATTATTTCATTTGAAAGTACTAACTTTTTTTACGATTCTAAAACTGCTTTGTTTTTGTTCCTACTATGCTTTAGAACAGACATTACAGTCAACTTACAGCAAAAATATACTAATTTAACGTAAACGTTTACATAATATACTAAAAATAGTTTAGTAAAAAAATTCATAATAGGTTGAAAATTCACATTTAATCTACAATTTGTACATATACTATGATAATATGCTAAAACATAGCTTAGTAAGAAAACACATAATAGGTTGAAAGTTCACCTTCACCAATTTCTATCAATGCACGGAAACATACTTCAATTCTTTTGTACAGCCCTGTATATTATCAACAGATTTTTATATGTTATAAATTTAAAACAGCGTTAAAAGCGTCAGAATATGTAGACTTTAAGCAGGCTAGTTTCGGTAGCATTTAGCGTACCGTCCTCAGTCCAAAGAAAAACAGAAACTTTCTCAATTATAAAGGAGAAAAGCGGATTCAAGTGAGAAGTTCATTGACCAATAGGAAAGCAGAAAAATTTGGATATCAGTCAATAGGAGAATAATATAGGTAATGTAACAAAAGGTGTGAAAAATGCTGGTAGTTATTAAAAAAAAGGGGGATTTTATGTAATATTTCCAACAATCTGATAAAGGGGAAATTATATTCCGCTCGTCCCTGTAAATGAACTAAAAATGTAACACACTTCATTTTCAATACCGATCATGCTGTAGTAAGCATCAATACCATGCAAAAATATCAGGGCAATCCGAGTATATTTACGAGAGGTAGAAATCGGACAGACGGTCAGACAAACCGAAATCATAAACACTTTTCAACTATGTTGGGAAGTGTTAAAAAGGGTTGAAAAACTCTGTTTTACAATATTAAAAATTCTTTAAATAAGAAAGTGTTATACAGGTGTATATCCACGTAAGTATACCCTGTTTTATTTTCGAACAGTTTTATTTTTAATTTTCCAATAATGTCACTTATTCATTGTAGGGTTTTTTATGTTCTATTATTTTATTTCTGAGCTCAGACTCTCCCAGTTGTTGAAAACTGAAAACTGCAACATTTATAGCATTGACTTTTAGGACTGTTTATTTAACAAAAGTGGGTGTTCCCTAAATACATATGTTCGCCATTTACGAGTGTTATTTATGGAGGTTTTACTGTAAACCCTCCATAACAGGCACTCTTGAACTGAATTTGTATTCTTTAATTTTAACTTGAAATATGAGATTTAAAATTTTAGTTCTACAATTTCTCATCAAATGCCGTTAACAGCGTCAGAAAAACTTATCTGAAATTTTTTATCAAAACATATATTTGACCGTGGCAGAAGCTTATTCTGAAGATTTATTAAAAAAAAAAAAAAAACATGAAATTATTTTATTTAAATTTAGTTGCAATATTCTTCTACAAGGGGCTCTATAAACAAAAATAAAATTGTGTTCAATCTGTACTATTTATTTTCAACTTCAGTATGTCTGTCATACAGTGAAACATAAAAAATCAATTTTATTTAAATTTCGTTAATAAATTTCTTTCTAGTGGTTGTTATTGACGCAAAAGAACATTGATTTAAATCTGTCTTATCTAATTTAATTTGGAGTATTATTGCCATATGAGAAAACACAAAAATCCACAAAAACACAAAAATCCATCCAGTTTAAAATTTTTATTTGTGCATTTTCCCACCAGCAGTTCTACATGCGTAAAAAACCTATGATGTGAAAATTTTTACCAAAATATTTTTGGCCATGACCTTACTCTGAAGATTGTGCGAAATTCGTTCATTGGAAATGAATTTAAATACCATCCGAAAAGTAATAGATGAAGACATATTTATAATCATAATAATGCATGAAGCATAAGTTAAATAAAAGTCATAGAAAAAGTGTAATGCGTCTCAATTATTTTGTATAGCCCTGTAAAAAGTAGCATCTCATATTTTCTATGGAAAAAATGACGTAATAAGCTTCAGTAGCATATGCAAATTTCATAGAGTTTCAAATAACACAGTGACGTAATAACATAAAGCATTTTATGTATGATTACTCATTAGTTGGTAGTGTAATCGAATTCTTTTGTGCAACCTTATAAAATAATTATCAGTGCTATACACATTACACACATCATAATTAAAAAAAAGAAAAAAAAATCTTGCTGTAAGTGACTATAACAAGAAGAACATGTCAACATTCTACAAAGCCTGAAGTGATGCCTTTCATGAATTCGTTTCAAAAAATCGTTACATTAAGATTTTATATGTAACAGTCGTGGGAAAACAAAAGTAAACACCCCTACTAATTTTGCAACTAATTATAATAGAAGAAAGTTACTGGTACCAAACGATTGGAAATAACTAGTCTACTTTTAAATTATGCACATAAAATTTGTTTAAGGGGTCATCTACAAATCAAAACCTGACCAAACTTTGTTTTTTCAATGTCAACACCCAATTTTGACACTATATTTTAAATCTTCTGTTTAAACTATGCATAAAAACGAAATTTCAAATCATTTGGATGATCAGTTTTTGAATTATAAACATTCAAAATTTAGATCTTCTAATATTAAACTGCATTTCATATTTTTATTAATATCTAAGGAAATTATAATTATAATGTTAAAATTCCTTGTATGGCTATACTACTAAAATACCCTAACATAAATACATTGAATTTCTAATTGTAAAAATTTTATAATTGAATTATGAAATTAACAATCGAAAAAAATATGAATTGCAACCTAAAGTTTTTCTTTTTTAGATTTACATTTATTATGTCCTGCTTTATGCGAATTCTCAATCTGAAATGTTTCTTTCAACTGGTTTTCGAATTATGCTTAAAAACGTCAGAATGATGGTTTAAGGGGTCGTCTATGATGTGCAGAAAGCGTAATTAAAAAAATATATATATTTTACTCATTTTATTGAAGCATCTGGTTTGGCAATAGTTGAAACATATTAAACGAGTGAAATGGTCATATTAAGAAGAAATAATATATAATTAGAAATGACACAGTCATTCTGTAGCATTTCAACAATCGATTACTAAACTTCAGTTTCGATACAGCCCTAAAATATGCTCATTTTAAAAATATTTCTCTGAAAGCAATAGTACAAATTTTATTAAAATTTGTATTTAGGCTCATTGAAGTGTGAAGAATTTATTTATGGTGTCAAACTTGGTTTTGAAAAACAAAACAGGTTGGGGTTCGTTTTTATGTAGATGGTTCCCTAAGCAATTTTTATAATACATCATTTAAAGGTACACTTTATTTCCAATCGTTTGGTACCAGTAACTTCCTTCTACAGTAATTTGTTGCAGAATTAGTAGGGGTGATTTTTTTTCCACGACTGTGCAAGGAGACAACTCCGACTTCCCAGGTTACAGAATGCCAAGGTGCTAGTCAGGTGGATCTCCTCCATGAGGCGATCAGATGAATTTCGCCCCGCGGCCAGATACAAAACTCGTTAAACTAGGCATATTGCCGGAAAGTAGCTGCCTGGTCATCGGTATAATAATAATAATAATAATAATAGGTGAAAACCATTTTTTTAATTTTAAAGTCTAATAGACTTTTTTACATTAAATATATTTTTTTAAGAATACCCTCTAACCGCGAAAAGGATGATTTCTATATGAAAAATAGCAATCACACATTGAAATAAAGTTTTGAAATTTATTAAATTGCCCTCGTGTCAAGAGTTAACCAAAGAATGAGTTTAACTATTCTCGATAACTTCGCCAAAGATATCAATCTTTACATGAGTCTTTTTATTCTAATCATTTCAGTGGTTTAAGAATGTTGTTCGATTACGTCTTAAAGTTGTGTTTTATTTATATTTTACTAACTAAAGTACCCGGCATTGCCCGGAATTTTAAGAATGTTTGTTTTGAAAAACCAATTACAAAATTTAGCATACAACAACAAACAAACAAACAAAAAAACAAAAAAAAAAAACAATCGAAGTGTTGTACACATGAATCAAATGAAAGCACAATATAAAAATGTATAAATTTATATAATAGACGCAAAATAATACAGCTATAAATGAACTTATTTCCATTCATCATTGGAGCAATAATGTTAAAATATGCCAATATTTCCATAATCGAGTTTTCATCATACGTCAATACGTTTTTTCACACTTATATGACGTTATATATTGACCAAGACCTTAATATTTCCAATATGACGTAATATTCCATTTTTTTTTTATTCGTGAAATTAATTAAATAATTATAATTTTATACATGGAAATCATAAAACAGAAAAATTAAGACGTAACATTCACTTTTGTTTTTAATTCGTCAAACTATTTATTTTATTTTCATTTTTCACGAGGAATTCTTGCAGTAGAAAAGTTATGATGTAATATTTCCCTGTTTTAAATTCGTCAAACCATTTACTTAATCTTTTCACGTGGAAATCTTGCAATAGAAAAGTAATTGTTGTGGTAAGAATTTTAATGTGGATTTTTAATTTTTGGCAACAGCTATAACGAAAAATGTTTCAATTTGATTGGAAATTGCTGTTAAATTGGTGGTTTTTTATTAATTAAAAATTAACTATAAGTTATTCCGATTCCGGATTACTTTAGTTGCCTCGGCCGTGTTTTAATACACATGTACATAACATTTTACAATTCTGTCTTCAAAACTGTGGATTTGTATATCATTACAGACAGACAGACAAATTTTCATTTTTATATATTAGATTATTTTATTTATTGATTTATAAAGTTTAAATTCGTTATGGAATATAAGCCGGCAACAAGTGCTGAGCTATTTATATGAATTTAATACAAACTGATTTATTTTTCGTAATTGTCGGCATGCAACAGCGACATATTTTTAAAACTTTCGACTTGAAAATTATTTTAATACCATAAAAAATGAATAAATTAGGATAAAGTTTTCAAACAATCTGTAATACAATTTCAAGCAAATTGCATTTGAAAGTATATTTTTTTTCCATATTCGACGGTGTGAAAATTGAAAATGTGCGACATTTAGCAGTTTTAAAAATAGCTGTGAAGGCTAAATTTAATGGTTTGATGTTGCCACCGTCAAAATGACGTCAGCATTACGCACCGACACGTTTGTTCTTTATAATATAGATAGCGTAGATATCAAGTTTTAAGTAATATATTTTTAAATAAAAATAAAGTAAAAAATTAATTCTCAATGAAAAATATACATATCAAACACACAATTTTTTTCTACCAAGGTTAATTGTAACCCCTTAAATGAATGTATATTAATAGACCTTTTTCAACTTATTTTGGGAGGAAGAAAAAGGGGATCTCGTGCCTGTGCCCTTCTCTTTTGCGAAGTGCCTAACAAAGATATAGCATAATATACTTTTGCAATACATGCAGATTTTTTTCCTCGCCGGATTAATTTTGTGTTTTAATGATAAATAATTTTATTGATACAAATGTTATGCTGTAAAATGATATATTTCTATAAAAATGTGTAACATGAGTTAAAAGAAGTTATGATTATTTTTAAAACGATATTAAAGCAATTATTTTGATTTTAAATGATTATTTTAAAGCGATAGCGATACAGTTTTCAAACAAATTGCGATACAGTTTTTTTTTTTTTTTTTTTTTTTACTGCATTTGAAAGTATATTCTTTTTCCTATTCGACTGTGTAAAAACGGTGTTCGACGGTGAGTAAAGTTTTAATTATCACTATGAAATAAATGAGATAGAATTTTTTTTTTTTTTTTTTTTTTTAAGACGTCTCTCTATACTTTTTTTTTTCGTTGAACAAAAGAAAATGGAAAATCAAAGTCCAGTGAAAATATACAAAATATACGAGTAATCCGCAGTATGGATAAGATAAGGCTCGTAGTGTGATTAAGTTTCTGCGTTTGAAAGGTTACAGTACCCGGCAAATCCACAATGAAATGTTGGCTGTTTATGGAAGTGATAGCCAATCATATGACACTGTTGTTAGATTGAAAAGTAATTTTCAAACTGGCCCCATGTCCCTCACAGACGATCCAAGATCTGGAAGACCATCACTCATGGACGATTCTGCCGCGGTGAAGAAAAGGATGCCAAAATAAATAACGCGATCTATTTTAACTTGATTGCTGATGAAACATGGTCATTTCAAGCAAAGAACAGCTTGCGCTTTGTGTTAGATATGTGGACTTTGGACTAAAATTAACAATAGCCATATTTTGGGAAGATTTTCTATTACACCGAAGGGTAACCATCCTAATGATCATGAACATTTCAGCTTGACTCATCTTAGTTACGGCAGTGTGTGGAAAATTATTCAGGCAGAATTACACATGTCAAAAGGTCTCAGCACGCTGGGTTCCCAGATTGCTGACGAGTCAATCCATTCCAAATCACCAAGGTGGTGTCGCTTGACATTTTTAATTTTCCTAATCTTTTAACCAAGTGTTCTTCATAGTTTTCTGAGTTTAGAAACATGGTTAAAAAATTTTTTTTGATCATATAGTTTTTTGAGGTGGCCAATTTTAACAAACTACTAAACCATTTTTGGACGAAAAACGTCTTTTACGAAACACGTTGTCACTGCTTTATTTTTCTACTTATGAAGATGAATCAAAAACCAAAATGTTCAGCATAAAATTGTCGACATTTTATGGAATTATAAAATTTTCAATAGACTTAAGGATCTAGGCCAAAAACATGCTTAAAAACCGGAGAAAAAAAAAACACCACATTTTGCTGCCATTATTTTTTATGAAGGAGATCAGACTCACCTTAAATATTTTTTTCTTACACAGACCTGTTATAGGACTACTTATTTTTATAAATTTCAATCCTGAAAACCTTTTCGTTTTTTTTTTTTTTTTTTTTTTACAGCTATATTCTAAAACTATGTTAAGTCTGTTTTTGGTAATTTTCACTACTTAATATCTCAAAAGGGACTGACTAAAAAATTCTGAAAACGGAGGATAATAAACATCTTTGTAATATAAAGTTAAATTGTAAACTTTATGTCTGAGACTTGACTGGTTTTTGGATAACAGTTCACTAAAAAATGCATCCCCCTCATTTTCCTTTTTGTTTTGTTCCAGATACATACCATTACAGGTACTTTTTGCTTAGGTACGTTCAAATTGACTATAAAAACACATTTTACGCATTATTGCTTAGTTAAATAAGGCAGTGACACCTTTTCAAAACTTTCTTGAAGGAGAAGGGGGAGTATTTTGATTTTATTGTGCATAGCTGAGTAGCACCTGATGCAGTTTTATCCTGAGATGTTGTTGAAATTAGCCTAAGTACTCGCTAAGAGGTTACTTCACTTACGCGAAAGCTAAAACACCCGCTCGCTAATGAAATTTTATAAAATATCTCGTAAAAAGCAAGGGGCAATGGAGTATGCAAACGAGATATTTCATAAAATTTCATTAGCGAGCGGGTGTTTTCGCTTTGGCGTAAGGGAAGTAACGTCTTAAGGAGTACTTAGGCTTTCAACAACATCTCAGAATAAAACTGTATCAGGTGCTCCTCAGCTGTGCACAATAAAATCAAAATACCCCCCCCCCCTCCACTCTTTCAAGAAAGCTTTGAAAAGGTGTCACTGCCCTATTTAACTAAGCAATAATGCGTAAAATGTATTTTTATAGTCAATTTGAACGTACCTAAGCAAAAAGTACTTGTAATGCTATGTATCTGGAACAAAACAAAAAGGAAAATGAAGGGGGAAGGGTGCATTTTTAGTGAACTGTTATTCAAAAACCAGTTAAGTCTCAAACATAAAGTTTACAATTTAACTTCATATTACAAAGATGTTTATTATCCTCCGTTTTCAGAATTTTTTAGCCAGTCCCTTTTGAGATATTAAGTAGTGGAAATTGCCAAAAACGGACTTAACACAGATTTTGATAAGCTGTACAAAGAAAAAGGAAAAGGTTTTCAGGATTGAAACTTACAAAAATAAGTAGTCCTATAACAGCTCTGTGTAAGAAAGAAATATTTAAGGTGAGTCTGATCTCCTTCATAAAAAATAATGGCAGCGAAATGTGGTGTTTGACCTTTTATTTCTCCGATTTTTAAGCATGTTTTGTCCTAGATCCTTAAGTCTGTTGAAAGTTTTATACTTACATAAAATGTCAACAATTTTATGCTGAACAGTTTCGTTTTTGATTTATCTTGATAAGTAGAAAAATAAAGAAGTTACAGCATTTTCCGTAAAACACGTTTTTCGCCCAAAAATGGCTATGTAGCTTGTTAAAACTGGCCACCTCCAAAAAACTATATGATCAAAAAAAAATTTTAACCATGTTTTTAAACTCAGAAAACTATGAAGAACACTTGGTTAAAGGATTAGGAAAATAGAAAATATCGAGCGATACCACTTTGGTGATTTGGAATGGATTGACCCTGACTCCTATTCAAAAGCGAACTCGGGGCGACCTGTCAATAGAAATGTTGAATCTTTTGGAGCAATACGAAGAGGATTTTTTTCGGTGACATGAGAACTAGAGATAAATCTTGGATCTATCAATATGATCCAGATTTGGAGGTTTGACACCACAAATGATGCCATTCAAGAGGTAAAACAATGGTTTTCAGCAACCTAATCTACTTCAACGACGGACTTCCAAAGGTTAAAAAACGCTGGGGAAAATGTATAACTCCGGATTGTGACTATATAGATAAATATTGGTCTTAAAGTCTTAGAAAAGTCTTAGAAATTAAAAAATATATGTATGTTTCTATCTCAATTATTTCCTAGTGATAATTAAAACTTTACGATACCCCCTATTTATTTTTATCATTCTATTTATAGATAAAAACAGCTACAACTATTTCAAGGTAAAATAAATCCCCATGCGAATAAACTGTACTTTACTTTCAATAATAATAAAAAAAAAATTGATTACTATTACACAATATTTCTTTATATGCTCCATCTATCTATAAAAACCTTCAAATACTAGTTTCGAAGACATTCATGATAAGATAAAAAGGTTTAAGAACAAAGAACAGATTTTTCTGATAATATTAGTTTGATTTTGATCAAAATTTTATCAAATCAAAGGATGATAATCAATTGTTCATAATATAAAATTATTGCTTTCTATGATATTTTTGGAATAGTTTTTAGTGACATAATGTTTTAACTTGATACTTTATCTATAACATTTAAGCAAGCGAGAGACCTTTAATCTGGGAAACGTTTCCTGTTTTTGCTAAACACTTTGTTAACACCGATTAAAAGAAAAAAAAAAAAAATGCAGAAAAATAAAAAGTGACCTTATTACCTAATTTTGTTTGCGAACCAGAGTGGCTAACGTTAACATTAACCCTTTATGATCCGACGATACTTTAAAATACCATTAAAAATTGTTTTAAAATTCGCTAGGGTATCCAACGCAGGCTTTCCGTGTTACAGAATAATGGTGAAAACCCTTTTTAAAAAATGAAAAATAAATAAATTAAGGTTATAGTCAATGCTTACTTTGCGCTGGAGCTCAGCTCCAGCCCCCCCCCCCTTTTTTTAAGAATATTTTAATATTGGTCGGAATTTTCCGGAGCTCATAAATACTGCACTCCGGAGCTCAACGGAACAACGCTTTCGAAAATCCAAAGCCTCAAATGGGGGTGTTCACAACCATAGTAGAGCCAGTCCATTTTGAAAAAAAGTGAGATAGTCAATTTAGAAGGTACATAAAATCTGTTTTATGCACTCCCACAGTGAACCAAGTCTCTTTTCACATACTTTCGCATATATGCCATCTGTTTGAAGGCTTAATTTACTGTGGAAGTGAATAAAACAGATTTTATGCACCTTCTAAATGGAATTATCTCTCTCTCTCTCTTTTTTTTTTAATAGACTTGGTCTACTATGGTTGTGAGCCCTTCAATTATCTTTTACTTTCCCTCCCATCTCCAATTTTTATTTCGTACCAAAGCCCTTACATATGTGATTTAGCATTTTGAACACGTACAATCATACTTTTATCCAGCTCTCGCCAGTGTAGGCTTGGTTTTCTGTGTCAATGGTTTCTGAACGGTGATGAGGAATGCCGGAATTAATCGAAACCTTCTTTTACTCGTGGTCGTGTTATGTTTACTTGCTGCTTTTTATTCATGTTTGTAAAATATTCTCACTAATCAACTTTTTAGCTCCACGCGGCGCTTAATTCGCGCCGACGCTCGCAGAAGCCCAGCTCCAGTATTTCTTTATTTTTAGTGAATATTTAAACATTAGTTAGAGCTTATAAATACTACCCACCGAAAAGTTCACCGGAAAAGAATTGTATCTTTGTTTTGCTAATTGATACAAACAAATCCTTGTCCAGTAGGATTTTCTGGTTATGTTTTTGTTCTGTTCATTTATTAAGTTTTATTATATACAGGGTGATTCATAAATATCAAAACAATAGGCTATCTCTTTAAATATTGCCCCTAGGCACATACTTCCAATTGCAAAGTTTCATAAAAAAAAGGTGCAAAATTTGATGAGATAAATTTCAACTCCATGGGGGGTCTATATGAGAAAATACAAAAATTAAACTTTTATACGGCCCCCGTAGAGTAAAATTCCCAATTAGGAAATTTTTCCTTATCCGTTCCTGAATTAAACACAAAAAAATTCATCTCGATATCTTCAAAATTCGCGGAGATATAAAAATCCAAAATTCGTGACTTACACCATTTATCCATGCCTCTGAGCGACGAGTTTTTGACTCATTTTGAATGCAAGATAGGGATCAGCCACAAATTGTACATTATTAAAAGTCGATATAAGACAGTGCCTCTCCTTTGGACATAAAATAGGCAGTGTATAGATTTTACGTTAAACCTGTTTTCAAAGTATGCTAATAGTCTGAACTAGAGGTCTGCACGGGTCAAAATATCTAGGTCTGCTCCCGAACCGACCCATAGGTAAAAAAGTTCGGCCCTGCAAGGAAAAAAGTTCAAATCGTAGCCTGGCCCGGCCTGACTGAATTTCTACATGGATTTTTACATCGATATGGTTAAAAGTTGTTTCGTATGAAGGAGTTCTGACCAAAAGTACTTATTATATATCTTCTTTTTTCATGTTTATAATTATTATTTTTAAAGAAGCGCCAAAATATGTGATTATTTGTTTTATTAATGAATCTCTATTTATATGTAAATGATTCACTTCTCCTTTAATATCGTTAATCCATATTCCATGTGTTGGAGAAAATGAAAAATGCTATAAAGTAAAATCTTTTAAGATGGAATCACATAGGAAAGAAAAACTAGTTGGATGTGCCAATCCCAAAACTTTCTTCTATCTTATTCATCTTAATATTTCAAAAACTTGTTACACGTGTTAATACTTCAATAGTATTAGTTCAATACTATACCAACTTTGATTTTCATCTTAAATTTCTGCTTCAGTCAATTAAACGAACTAAAAACGAGTTAATCTGTATCATGATATTTGTTAAAATTAATGGTTTTTCCTTATTCTGTCGTTATCAGATGTTTGCGAATAGCCGGCTTAGCAGGAAGCGAGTCCGCCTTTGCACGAGCCGCCGATAGACAATAGAACTACGAAAAATCAAAAAGTATACAAAAATCGCTATCACAGAGCCCCATTACAGAGCCCGATATTTCCAAATTCAAAGAGGACCTGTTAGCCAAAGCCAAAAACATGCACAAACTAGTTGGATGTGCCAATCCCAAAACTTTCTTCTATCTCATACATCTTAAAATTTCAAAACCTTGTTACACATGTTAATACTTCAATATTATTAGTTCAATACTATACCAACTTTGATTTTCATCTTAAATTTCTGCTCAAGTCAATTAAACGGACTAAAAACGAGTTAATCTATATCCTGATATTTATTAAAATTATTAATTTTTCCTTATTTTGTTGTCATCAGCTGTTTGCGAATAGCCGGCTTAGCAGGTAGCGAGTTCCCGCCGCTGCATGAGCCGCCGATGCACAATAGAACAACGAAAAATCAAGAAAAGTATACAAAAATCGCTAGCACAGAGCCCCTTTACCGCGCAAGGATCTGTTGACCAAAGCCAAAAACAAGCACAAAAATTTTGGTTCAGTTGTATGCATAATTTTATACGTTGTTCGATGGTACAATAATGAAAATAGCACAGAAATCGGAATTATAGCGCCCCCTTCTGGCGGAATTTTTTCAAGTTCAGGGAGGACTTGTTTGCCATAGCCAGAAACATGCACAAAAAATTTGGTTCAATTATATGGATAACTTCATACACTTTTCGATGGTACAATAATGAAAATTGTACAGACATCGCAATTATAGTGCCCCGTACCGGCAGAATTTTTCCAAATTCAGGGAGGACCTTCGTGACATAACCAAAAACAAACACATAAAATTTGGTTCAATTCTATGCATAACTTCATACACTTTTCGACGGTACAATATTCAAAATGGCGCAAAAATGGCACAAAAATCGCTATTACAGCGCCCTCTACGGGCGATTTTTTTACAAATTAAGGGAGGACCTCCTTTCCATAGCCAAGAACTTAAAAAAAAATTTTGGTTCAATTCCATGCATAACTTCATACACTTTTCGACGGTATAATATTCAAAATCGCACAAAAATCGCTATTACAGCGCCCCCTAACGGCGAATTTTTTGCAAATTCAGGGAGGACCTGCTTGCCATATCCAAAAACTTAAAATAAAAATTTGGTTCAATTCTATGCATAACTTCATACACTTTTGGACGGTACAACATTCAAAATCGCACAAAAATCGCTATTACAGCGCCCCCTACCGGTGAATTTTTTGCAAATTCAGGGAGGACCAGCTTGCCATAGCCAAAAACTTAAAATAAAAATTTGGTTCAATTCTATGCATAACTTCATACACTTTTGGATGGTACAATATTCAAAATTGCACAAAAATCGCATTTACAGCGCCCCCTACAGGCGAATTTTTTCCAAATTCAGGGAGGACCTGCTTGCCATATCCAAAAAACTTAAAATAAAAATTTGGTTCAATTCCATGCATAACTCCATACACTTTTGGGTGGTACAATATTCAAAATCGCACAAAACTTGCTATATCAGCGCCCCCTACCGGCGAATTTTTTCCAAATTCCAGGAGGACCTGCTTGCCATAGCCAAAAACTTAAAATAAAATTTTGGTTTAATTCTATGCATAACTTCATACGCTTTTTGATGGTACAATGGCGACAGACAGACGGACAGACGGACAGACGGACAGACGGACGGACGGACAGACGGACAGACGGACGGACGGACAGACGGACACACAGACAGACAGACATTTTCTATAAACATGTTTTTTGGAATCTCTGACCCCTAAAACATGTAAATCCGTCGAAAACCGGAAGTCGAAAAAAATTTCGATTACAATACTTTCTTCTATTGAAGATAGAAGAAAGTAAAAATTTGGTTCAATTGTATGCATAATTTTATACACTTTTCGATTGTACAATAAAGAAAATGGCACAAACATCGCTATTACAGTGCCCTCCTTCCGGCAGATTTTTTTCAAATTCAGGGAGGACATGTTTGCCATAGCCAGAAACGTACACAAAAAATTTGGTTCAATTCTATGCATAAATTCATACACTTTTCGATGGTACAATAATGAAAATGGCAGAGATCCAATTATAGCGCCTCCTTCTGGCGGAATTTTTTCAAGTTCAGGGAAGACTTGCTTGCCATAGCCAGAAACATACACAAAAAATTTGGTTCAATTCGATGCATAAATTCATACACTTTTCGATGGTACAATAATGAAAATGGTACAGGCATCAGGCATCGCAATTATAGCGCACCCTTCCGGCGGAATTTTTCCAAATTCAGGGAGGACCTTCGTGCCATGACCAAAAACAAACACAAAAAATTTGGCTCAATTCTATGCATAACTTCATACACTTTTCGATGGTACAATTTTCAAAATCTCACAAAAATCGCTGTTACAGCGCTCCCTACCGGCAAATTTTTCCAAATTCAGGGGGAACATGCTTGCAATAGCCAAAAATTTAAAATTAAAATTTGGTTCCATTCTATGCATAACTTCATACACTTTTGGATGGTACAATATTCAAAATCGCTATTACAGCGCCCCCTACCGGTGAATGTTTTTCAAATTCAGGAGGATCTGCTTGCCATAGCTAAAAACTTAAAATAAAAATTTGGTTCAATTCTATGCATAACTTAATACAGTTTTGGATGGTACAATATTCAAAATCGCACAAAAATCGTTGTTAGAGTGCCCCTTACCGGCGAATTTTTTCCAAATTCAGAGAGGATATGCTTGCCATAGCCAAAAACTTAAAATAAAAATTTGGTTCAATTCTATGCATAACTTCATACACTTTTTGATGGTACAATGGCAACAGACAGACGGACACACGGACATTTTTTATAAACATGTTTTTTGGAATCTCTGAGCCCTAAAACGTGTAAATCCGTCGAAAACCGGAAGTCGAAAAAAATTTCGATTACAATACTTTCTTCTATTGAAGATAGAAGAAAGTAAAAAAAGCGTTATAGACAAGTTCTCTTCTTAAGTTGTAAATGTAGTCTTTTTTTTTTTTTTTTTTTTTTTTTTTTTCAGGTATTATTACATTCATTTTCCATGAATCAACAGATTTTTTCGTTTAAGAAAGGATTCCGTCATAAGCAGATTTTTTTCACTAGTTTTACTGTATTTTATTATTTTTTTTTTTCTGCCTTAATATCTACTATCCTTTAAAAGTATGAATTTTAATATGTTATTGTAAAATAACGTTGGCCATTAATAAAATGCATTAATAAAATGGCCAAAATAAAATTGCCATCTAAAAATATATGCATTTGTTATAAAAGTTTTTGGGCTGAGCCAAATTTTAGTTATTTTTGAACAGATTAGGTCAGTCAGAGAGAATGATTTTAATACGGGTTGTCTAAAGACCGGGACTGAAAATTTCGCCTAGGGGAGACCTAGGAATAAGGAAGCCAGTCAAGGTTCGGTATAACCAGTCGCCGGGAGGTTCTGCTCTCATGCTGGGTTCGAATCCAATCGCGCCCTTCGGTCCAATCGTTCGGACTTTTTAGTGGTTTTCTTCGAACCTTGGATATCCTTGCGTAAATACGGGTTAGGTTCCCTTAGAAAGACCTCCACGGTAGGCACCTCCCCCGCCCCCCCTCCTTCGGGCCCACATCCCTCGTATAGGTAATTGGCCGTCATAAATCACACCTACACCCGGTTCGGTATGAAAAAATACGTTAGGCCGGGCCTGGCCGAGTCTTCAGAAAAAAGTCGCCGATCCTGGGTCCGGCCCGGCCCCATTATACAAACTTTTTTATCGGCCTCGCCGGGGCGATAAAAAGCCTGAATTTGTAAGGGCTAAAATTACGAAAAATTCTTAATCGGCATGTTAGAAAAAGCATTGTTTCAAATTATACATTTAACATTTATTTATGGACATTTAAGTAGTGCAAAAAAAGTGGTGGAAACGGCAAAAGTTAAACTAAATCGAAAGTTAGCTACCGAAAGAAGTTACTTTTCCACGTGCAATTTTTAAAAATGCATTTAAACATTTTATTAGGAACCAGTCATTGTTTAAAACTTTAAATGCGTTTTCCTGCATGATATTTTTTTAATCGTAAATTTAAAAGGTGCGAACTTGGAACATGTCTTTTTTGATTATTTTACCTTAATTTTGTTTCGGCAAATTTGAAAAAATTTTTACTTTTGAAAATATGATTTTTTAAAAAATAAGTTACATAATTTTTGAAATAAATATTTTTAATATTTTTAAAATTAAAATTAAAAAAATTCCTGAAACAAAACTAAAATTATACTTTCTTCTTTCATTAAATGAAAAAAAAAAATTTGAAATCCGATGAATAATGTTTCGAGTTATAAAGATTTTAAATTAAATCCGCTTAAAAAAATACTAAATATTTAAATTAAAAAAAAAAAATCATGAGAAACATTAGGATGTGATTTTGTTTGCAAATTATATGGTTAACCATCACAAAAAAAAGAAAAAAAAATCAAAATTCTAGCTCAACAAATATATTTTTTACATGTTTCCTAGAACTCTTAAAGTAACATTGTTTCTTCGATTGCACTCATTTTAATTTGTGTCTAATCCCTTAAAACCTGATGAATTATTTAGACGGCCATAACTCTGCGAGTTTTTCAGATATGAAGATGCAATTTTTTGTGCTTAATTCAGGAATGGATAAGGAAAGTTTTCCTGATTGGAATTTTTACACTAAGGGGGCCGTATAAAAACTTAATTTTCGTTTTTTTTTTTTTCAGATAGACCCCCTATGGAGTTGCAACTTATATCATTAAATTTTGCACCTTTTTTAATGAAACTTTGCAATTGGAAGTATGGGTCTAGGGGCAATATTTAAGGAAATAGCCTATTGTTTCGATATTTATGAATCACCCTGTATAAATGCATATGGGGCATTCTCACAATCTTTTGACTTTGGGGGAAAAAAATCTGACAAAATTAAACTTGCTAAAATAACATTTTAATCTGATAGACGAATGCTTTAATGATTCAAAATAAAGAAAAAATGGTCAGCAGCGAAAATTTTTTTATTTAACTGAGGTTTAAGTTAAACTTGCGAGTTTAATTTTCCTTACCATTTTACCCCTATAACTTTTTATTTTCTTCTAAATTTTTACTTATAATGAATTTGCATAGTACCCACAGGACATTCAAATAAGAAATGATAACAATGTAGTACTTTTAATACAGAATTTTTATATAACATTGTCTTAAAGGGGTGTTAAAGAAGGGACGGTAAGGTAAAAAAAAGAAGATGGTATTGGAAAAAAGGGACGAAATGGTAAAAAAAGGGACGGTAAGGATGGAACGGTAAGGAAAATTACCACCTATTTTTAGAAAAATCGTGTTAAGACTAAGTGAGAGCCACAATGTTCATTGATTTTTAGAAATAGTTGTTAACATTGGATTATTTTTTTTTTAATTTACCTCGAAAAGTGCAGGAATAAACCTTGGGGACGGTGAGACTACCAATAAAGTCACGATGCTTGAAATTGATATTTAAATTCTGATTTAAATTCGACAGTAAATTTCCTCCCAAAGAATTTTAGACATTCTTTCTCTAGCATACTTCTGCATGAGAAAAAACTTGAAAAAAAAATCCTGTGGCTGCATCTGAAATGATTTTCTGTATAATTTTAGAAGAGCGGTGGCAAGGAATCTAAAACCCAGTGACAGAGTTTTAAAAATAATAACAACCCTAAAAATGTGTGCAGGTTAATTTTTCCAGGTGTTTGGACCCCCAACATCGTCCAAAACTTATTTATCTCGTTAATATTGTTGTGCAATCATGCAATGGAATGTTCCCCAGTAAATGAAATAAAAAAAACACAAAAAAGTGTATTAAAATAAAAATTATTATTCAGGGACATGAAAGTCAAAAATTGTGAGAATACCCCATATACAGACAATCAAAATATATTACAATTTTCTTTTGCTGAAGACGAAATTGCTTTAAATTTTGCAAATGTTTAAAATATAAATATGAGAGTGAAAGGGGCGGGGATACACTACGGTTGCTGTTACTGCAGAATATTAGAGTTCCGGTACTTTTTTTTGTTAGAAATTAAGCCCTGGTTATAGTGAGTATTTTAGAAATATCAAATGATCCAACCTAGGCTTCCCGGTTTATAGAACATACATGGAAGCCATTTTTTACACTTTCCAACATAGTTGAAAAGTGTTTATGAATTCGGCTTGTCTGTCCGTACTCTAACTCGCGTAAATATAGTCCGATTGCCACGAAATGGTTAGATGTTTTTGGAGTTTACTATGACATGTTCGGTATCGAAAATGAAGTGTGTAGCATTTTCGGTTCATTTACAGAGTCATTAAAAAGAATTTGTTTGCATTAAATTATATGGGAAAAGATCGTTTGGGGCGTATTTTAATGATATTATAGTATTTTAAACATATTGAAATTGATATAAATCGATGAAGTGCATTGCAAGGTTCTTACTATTATACAGTCTGTTACAAAAATATAAGACCACACATTATTTTGCTATTTAGGTAATTAAAGAAACTAGGGGATCGTACCTGGGCTTCCCGGGTTGCAGGTGAAACATTTTTTTTTTAATTGAAAACTAATAATTTTTTTATATGCAACAAATTTTTTAGATTGCCCACTTACATTAAATAAGTATTTTTCATATGAAAAATTCGAATTATACAATCAAATTAATTTTTGAAATTTATCAAAAGAAATATTTTCTTATTAGTCGCATGCTAAGAGTTATTTGACCAAGATTTTGTTACTTACGGCATCCTTTTATATTCTGATAATTTCAAAGCTTATGCATGTCTGTTAAATTTGTGTTTTATTTGTCTTATCTTATTAGCCCCCGGTACGGTATGCTATTTCTTTCTCCCAGCTTATTTTGTGCCGTCTCCAAAAAATAACGTTACCGTACAGAAGCCAGCCGTAAAACAAAGCAGTACGATTAAATACCCTATAGCAATTTTTTAAACGTCTAAGAATCGCACATTTTCAATTTTTATACCGTCGTATTCGGAAAAAAGTGCTTTTAAATGCAATTTGTTTGAAAACTGCATCTCCATTTATTTTTGAAATATTAATTTTTTTTGTGTAGTTTTTGGAGCCATTTGCTTAAAATTGGCAACGGAAATACTCCATTTCTGTAGAAAGTAACAGAAAAATAGTTGTAAAATATTAATTATATATTTTGTTACCCTTTTTTCATAACAACCGAAAGAAAATGTAATTAAAATACGTGCTATTTTGAAAAAAATATAAACGAATGATATCTGTTAAAACATGGAGCTATTATAAACTATATTTAATTTTAATTATCTATATTAATGTTACAAACAAATGAAGGCCAATAAATCATTAGATAGCCGTTTTTTTTTTTTTTTTTTTTTTTTTTTTTTTTTTTGTCGAGTTTCTTTAATGACGGCATCTTTTTGCTGCATTTATGTAGTATTTCGCGATAGTGAACACCTATGCCTACTTTACTGTAGTTTAGGGTGGTGCGAAAAAAGTCAAGTTGATATTTCCGAGTCGCTATAGTGCGGAAAAGTTGCGATTGCTAAATACAAGAAAAACAAAAAAAAAATTCTTCAAATCGGACTTTATCTTCCGATCCCGCAAACCGCCTAAAAATTCCAAAAAATTGAAAATTTTCGTTTTTTTTTCAGAATTTTTTTTTTTTTTTTTTTACGTTTATACATTTTTTATCGCTATAGGAAAAAATATTTGCAGTTTGTACTGTTTAATAATAATAATAATAATAACTGTGTTTAGAGAATATCTTCCGATCGCGCAAGCTCAATAAAAATCGGCAAAAATTCAATTTTGAGTGATTTTCATGCATTAAGAATATAATCAACGGAGGTCAGTTTGCAGTCTCAGGTTAAGATTTAAATGTTAATTGATACTATTGAGCATATTAAATTATTTTTAAACAACCTAGAACTTACCACAAAGAGTTCGTTTCAGATCTGAAAAGTTTAGTAGTGCACCCAACTGCCGTTAGCCACGTTGGAAAACAGCGCTGAAGTCGGCGTACGCGCTCCCACCTAATCTCACCTAACTCCATAAAATTTACAGAAAAGTCAACTGGATTCAGATGAACTACATGGCATATACTATTTTGACGGAAGAAAGGACGATACCCCAGTTAAAGAAAGTATTGCATCTAAACAGGTTCGTCGAACTATTAAAGAGGAACACTTTCCTGTCATAAAAGAACGTGACTCAGTTTGTTTAGACCATGTGCTTCCAAACGCCGGGCCTGCTACGGACATTGTAACTTTCATAGTATCATGTCTTACTGAACAAGGGGTTTCACTAGAATACTTAGATTTGGTAGGCTGTGATGGTACAAATACCAATACTGGATAGAAAGGTGGTGCTATCAGAAAGCTTGAAGTTTATCTCTGACGACCACTGCAGTGGTTGTTTGTTTATTCTATTTTGTTGAATTACCTTCCCGCCATCTTTTTCAACATTTGAATGTTGAAACTACTGGCCCAAGATCATTTAGTACACCATTTGGACACAATATCATTGTTGTGTAAAGCTCTCGGTGATAAATTTTCAATTGACTGATTGTGAAATTCCAGAAGTGGACAGGTAACTGTTGAGCAAGGACCAAAGATATCTTCTTGGCGTAAGTCAAGCAATTAACAGTTACAACTTTCCAAATGACTTATTAAAGTGTGACTCCGGCCCAATTTCACATGCCAGATTGCTCACTTGTGCAAATAGAGCCCTTCGACTTTACGCGAGCGTGGAAAACCCATCTGATGCCTTAGAGCCATATTGACATTTATTTTAAAATCTTACTTGCCAGTTTGTTTTGAAATAAAATGCTGTAAGTACATTACAGACGGGCCTATTCATCTGTACAGAGCAATTGAAACTTTTGTACAGAGCGCGATACTTTTGTGACAACCTGAAGAAAGTGTAGTCTTTGAAACTGAACAAAACTCGTTCTTTCCTCACCCGGAAAACCTACTGATGGCAATGGTCTTTTATAAGAGGAGGCACATAAGAGAGCTAGGGCTGTTAAAAGCCAGGCAGAATGTTTCAAAGGGTAAAGGCATCTGAATCTTTATCACGCCTACAATCCAGAATTAATTGATTGTAATGTAGCAAAATTAACATTTCCACCGCTTTTTCGGAGATTAACCCATGAAGAAATACATTTCTTCGTTCAATCAGGTCATATCTCAGTATCTCAGTCTGGGATGATAAAAAGTTTCCCAACCACACATAAGATGTCCAGCGGTGCATTAAATCGGTAACGAAAGCATCATTTAAGGTATGTGGGCCTCAATCAAGAGAGCATCAGGGTCACACTGAAATCAATGTCCATAATACCAGACATTACCACCAAATCGCAGTACAAAGTTGCGTCCAAAAGTCAGACTTAAACAGATGACATAACAAATTGTATATCTTATACTGTCACGACACTAGTTTTATAATACAGTGTTTTAATTCTATTATAACAAATTATGTATTTAAGTAATATAAATAGCAAACACCCTCATTGGTTGGATGGAGGATAGGGTGTGGTTTGAACTCGAAGTGCAGCTACCTTCCCGTGGTGAGTTCTGGTTTGTTTAAACATTATCAAATATCTAAACAAGCAAAGAGTTGTACATTGTACAATTTATATCCAAATGTTAATATTGGAACGCAAACTGATCTCAGGTGATTACTTTCTTTATTCATCAAAATCACTGAAAATTGAATTTTTGCCGATTTTTATTGAGCTTGCGTGATCGGAAGCAATACTTTAAACGCAACTGTTTATTTTTATTATTATTAAACATTACAATCTGCAAATATTTTTCACTATAGCGATAAAAAATATATATACGTAAAAAAAGAAAAAAATTCTGGAAAAATCGGAAATTTTCAATTTTTTTAAATATTTTGGCGGTTTGCGGGATCGGAAGATAAAGTTCGATTTAAGTAATTTTTTTTTTGCTTTTCTTGTATTTACCAATCGCAACTTTTCCGCACTATAGCAACTCGGAAATATCAACTTGACTTTTTTCGCACCAACCTACTGTAGATGTTTAAGAGTGGATCGAAAATGCGGAATTTTTAAATGGTTGCGAATGACGTCATTTTACATAAAATAAAAGCGCGTTTTGTAAGTCTTAAAATTGAAATATGTTTTGTACTATTTATACATACATATATATTTTTTTTTTCATCGAGGGTGACACTAAGTTCTGAAAAAGCAGAATTCCTATTTTCTAGTTTGTTTATTCCTAGGGAAGTTTTTTAATGGATATTAACCATAAGAAAATGATGAATTCTTTATTTTGTTTTAAGGGCAAACGGATTAATCTTTCGTAATCGAGTTCCGCGCGATATAGATTAAATTAAAAATATTTCATGCTTTAAAATTGTTTTTAAAACAATAGACAATCATTAAACTGAGATGAACTTTGCAAATAAATTCCATTTGAAAGAAAAAATTCCTATTTGGTGATCTAAAAATTTAAATTATATGATTACAAATATGTTAGATTTGTGTTTTTTTTAAAATGTTATTCTTTCATTTGTTTTTAAAAGAAGTCTTAATTTCGTTAATTTGTCTTTCACAATATGTTAGATTGGTGTTTTTTTAATATTATTCTTTTATTTGTTTATAAAGGAAGTATTGATTTCGTTATGCAAAAATAGTCAAAAACAAATACTGAACAATGTTTGTTGCTTTATGCGCAACATGTTTATTATTATTATGTATTGAAACCGGCACGTGATAAGATAAACTTTTAAGAAAGATCATGCTTAAAAATTGTTTTTAAAAACATAATACATCAGTCAATTAAGATACAGTTAAAAATTGCATTTGAAAGTAATTTTTTTCCCTATGCGACTAAAATTGAAAATATACCAAGGCCAGAAGATTAAAAATTGCCGTAGCGAAAATTTTAAGAGCGAAATTTGATCGTGAAGTGTTGCTATTCGCAAAATGACGTCAGCGTTACGCACAGATACGTTTGTTCTTTATAATATAGTGATAGATAATATAGTGATAGATATAGATACATAATCAGTAAAATATAATAAAGCTCAGTTAAAAGGATGTGGTTATCAATTGAGGCTCTTATGCTTGGTATTCTGGAATGAAAAACAGCAATTTTCACCTTTTCAAAATTTGCATACGCATTTCTCATATCCATATTCACCATTTTAAAAAAAATTGTATTTTGTTTGATCATTTTAAAATCACTTTAACTCAAAACTTGAAATCACGATTATCAGCAACATTTTTTATGTGAACAGACGCACCCTTTACTTGAGATTCTAATCTCAATTCCTGATTGGAAAAATTTCCGTAATTTATGTTTTTTAGACGCATTTCCGTTAAAATGTTTGACTTTATCTAATAAAATGATCATTTTCTTTTAAATATGACTTCATTTTCACTTAAATAAGCATCTCGCCTAGTGTCTGAAACTTAGTATCAGTACACATGCAGAAGGAAAAACAATATAGAAAATTTATGAGGAAAAATGCGTGTTTTCAAAAGCAGTATGTCATTTTCCGTTATTATTCCCCTAATATAATATTCTGCTCCTAATGGAATTTTGCGCCACTAAACCCTAGACAACAATTTTTATCAATAGTTGTGAATTTTTATCAGAAAATGGTACGAGTAAAGATAAAAATACCTCATTATTTCTCTCTTGTCTGCAGTAATGAAAGCTATATAATTTTCACTATTTTGAAGAAATTTCGGAACTACTTAGTTATCCCGTCGACCAAATTTGCCAAATTATATAAACAGCCAAACCACTCGTCAAATTATACAAATTGACGTAATTTTTATTTTAAATAACGAAAGAACAAATAAATTAGTATAACATTAATAAAAAAATACAAGTAAAACGTCGAAATAAAAATCACCTGATGACGTAAACACGTGTAACTTGCTTAAAGTCGAGTGAATGTGACATTTACCATCAATCATTATTGGAATTTAATCTTATAGTTTGGCGATAGATTTTTGGTCGACGGGATAAGCAAGTAGTACCGAAATTTCATAAAATGCTTTTAAAATTAAAATATAAAAGTGGGGATATTAAAAAAAAAAACAGATAGGGCGATCACATCTACAAATGAACAGCTTTCAGTTAATATATATATATATATATATATATATTAGTAAAATTGGGTCAGCAGAAAGATCAGGGTAGATGTCTAAAAAACACACTTGTGTTTTAAATATAAAGATTATATAAAATTATAAAAAATTAAATTAAGCAAATTATGTCATTTTGATAAAATTATAGTAGAATGTCCTAAAGAATAGCATTAAAATTTTGTTGCTCGAGAGAATTTTGGACAAAAATTTCAGGAACATGATATTATTTTAAACCTCGAATTTTTTGTTTGCTTGTCTAACTCGGCGAAGCAAATCCATCCAGGCGAGAATCATCAATTTCTGTAATATAAATCGCTATTATTTGCATGTCACCTCTCTTTTATAAAGTCACTCCAAATTTTTGTAAAACATTGGGTTTTATCAGTGTTTGATTTCTATTACATTATTTTCAAAAGTGAATCATTTTCACCTATGAAGAACTTTAAAATCAGCTGGTCAGTGAAAATGACGCACTCCTACAAATCATGATTCAGTTCTAAGACATAAAATACACGCTTTTTTATAAAATGACGTCATTCACATCCATTAAAGCAATCCACTATTACAATTCTTAAACTTCGTCGATAGAAAAGTATGCATATGACGTCATTATCGCGGAATAACAGACAATATTCTTGACATAGCCAGTATTTTAATTTCAACATTTTTTTCAGGTTTTATGAGTTAATGGCAACAAAAAGATATAGTAATCTCCAATTTTTGATAATTTTCCCTTTACTTTCAATAGAAATGGGGTACTTTTGTTGCCACGATTAGAAAAATGGTATTAAAAACTACAAAAAAATTAATATCTCAAAAATAAATTGAGATACAGCTTTCAAACAAATTGCACTTAAAAGAGCATTTTTTTCCTCATATGACGATGTAAAAATTTAAAATGTGCGATGTTTAGAAGTTTAAAATTTGCAGCAGAGAAAATTGCAAAACCGAAATTTTATTTCAAATTTCAAAGTGTAGCCATTCGCAAAATGACGTATGCGTTACGCACAGATATGTTTGTCCTTTATAATATAGATATTCCAATCAAAATAAAGAATATTCTGTGTTAGTACATCAAGTTTTTACTAAAATGTAGCAACTTACACAAATGAAATTAATTCGGAAAAAATAAAACATCAATATAACAAAAAAGTGTCAAAAAGAACTGTTACAAAATTATAGGACCACCTGAGGGAAAGATAGTTTTCTCAAATTTAGTAAGATGTTGCTCCACCATTTTTCTGAATAACTTCAAACACACGATTTGGCATAGAGTTAATTATTTTTTTAAGAAACGATTCGGGAATATTATCCCATTTCTCATTAATGGCCATTTCTAATTCGTATGTTGAATGATATTGTTTGTTATTTTCATACACTTGGCGACACAAATAACCCCACAAGTTTTCTATGTGGTTTAGGTCAGGGCTTCGACTTGGCCAAGGTAAAACATCAATCTTTTTTTCTTTTAAGCCACTCTTTTGTGTATTTCGATGAATGACTGAGAACTTATCTTATTGAAACTTCCATTTTGCACCTGCTAAAAGTGGTCCGAAGGGTATCAGACTTTGAAATAGCATCCGTTGGTAACTGTCCGATTTCATTTTCCCTTCAACTCTTTGGAGATAGCATTTTCCTGCACATGAAAATGCACCCCACATCATAACAGAACCGCCTTCCATCTACTACTGAATAACTCGCGAAATCTATGCCTTAAATCATGCCAGTAGTAATTATTGCCGTCTGCACCATGAAGATTCAATTTTTTCTCGCCTGAAAATAATATATTTCTTTGTGCAGACTTCCAGGACATGATATTCTTTGCCCACTTAACGGAGGTTCACTTTTTAGCTTGCGACGAATAACACCAGCATTAGATTTCAAACTTCGCGACACGGTTGCATGTGATAACTTTTTAGTTATCTGTTGTGCTATTTTACGAGTCGACTTGTATTTTCTTCGTTGCCAGGTTCACAATTCGCCTGTTATCACGATCTGATAACTTCTTTTTACGACCAGATTGTTTATTTGTTCTGTACAATTCTTTTTTAATCAGTCGCAGTTTTAGGACGATTAAGAATCTTACTAATAAATTAATAAGAAATCAGAAATAAATTGTATTCTGGAGCAGGGCACATATTGCTTCCGGATACACGGTCAGATATAGCACAATATTTCTCCTTTGTACACTAATGATAACAGAAATTCTGGCTATGGAAAGCTTTTTCCCTGACCGTTTCATTTTTTAGACTTAACTGTTATACTTTTCAATACTCTTATTTAAATTTTGTACAAGTTTTTAGTATAAATAAATATTATTCAGTCTTTTTTATGAAGTCCACTCCACTCTTATATTTTTCAATGACAGTCTGCCCGGGCAACGCCGGGCGGGTCGGCTAGTGTTGTTATAATAGATGAAGTTTTAGTCTATTTAAATTAAGATAATAAAAAGAGATTCCTTTATTATCGTCAAAGAGGGGAAAGAAATCTTAAAACATAGTTCAATGTATCTAAAGAAAGTTTTATCAAAATATTTATGATTGTTACTGGCTTTGAATATAACGCAAATCTATATATATATATATATATATATATATATATAAGTTTGTCCTTATTGACTCATAATCAACACACAGCCCAAACTACCGAACCTAGAAATTTAGGGGGGAAATATCATTCTTATGGCATAGGCGCGAACTAAGAAAGCATTTTTCAAAATTCCATCCCTAAAGGGTTTAAAGGGGAGGAGGTCGAAAATTTTAGAATATTTGGCCGTTTTAGGTAGGAGCGTGAAATTCTTAGAAAATAAATCTACTAAAAAGTAATTAAACATGTATTTCAGCAATTTTAGAAATTCTCCCCTTAAGGGGGCGATTAAACGGAGGGGGGGGGAGGTCAAAAATTTTAGAACCTTTGGCCATATCCCAGTAGAAGTTTTAGGTAGCAGCGTGACAATAAAAATAAGAAACCTATTAAAAAATAATTACACATGTATAACAGCGGTTTTAGAAATCCCCCCCCCCCCTCCCTAAGAAGATTAAAAGAAAGGTCGAGACTTTTAGATCATTTCGCCTTATCTTAGCAGGAGTTTTAGATAGAGGCATAAATTTCATAATAACTAATCTACTAAAACATACTTAAACATGTATTTTATCGATTTTAGAAATTCCCACCTAATAGGGGGTTTAATGGTGTTGTCGCAAATTTTAGATCATTTCGCCCTATCCCAGTAGCAGTTTTAGGTAGGAGCGAGAAATTCAGGATAACAAATCTATTAAAAACTAATTAAAGACATATTTCAGCGGTTTTAGAAATCCTCCCATAAGGGGGATTAAAGCGGTAGTCGAAAATTTTAGGACATTTCGCCATATCTCAGCAGCAGTTTTAGGTAGAAGCATGAAATTCAAGATAACAAACCTACTAAAAAAGTAGTTAAACACAGATACTTCAGTAATTTTAGAGCTATTTTGTCTATTATGTCGCCAAGATTGACTTTGAACTGGATAATGTAAGATTATAAGAATAAGACAACAATTATAGATATTTGATTAGATATTAAAAAAAATTCTTTTTTTTTTCAACTTTACTAGATATATTTCGTTTGATTGAAGATTCTTTTAGAGAAACCGACCAGCGCAACGGGCGAAGACTGTTAGTTTGAAATAAATTAAGCGGAGAAAAATTTTAAGATCATATCATACTAACAGAAACAAATTTTACTCCCCTTTCTGTAAGTACTAGGAAAATCGTCTAAAAAATGTGTGAACACACTCTATATTTCGTATACAGTAGAACCTCAATTATCCGAAGTAATTGGGACGGACCATTTTTCGGAAAATCGAAATTTCCGGATAATTTAGAATGCTTCAATTTTAAGATTAAGGAGAAATATATGCAATATTTCTTATTATGGTAACAAGTGCTTAATAAAAAGCAAAGCAATAGAAAATAGAAACAAGAATAAATTACCTGAATTTTAATTTTGAAATTAAATACCTTTTACATATATCACAAGGGTTTGAAAAAATGTTTGGTTTGTGGCAATTTCGATTGCCTTTGCTTTGAAGCTCTATCACGGACTTTTTAATTTTATTTGTTCACCAGTATCACAGCCTTTCTGCTGCTCCAGCCATGCCAAACCTTTTGCAAAACCTTCAAAAGCTTCAGAATTGCCAATTTGTTCGTTTTCTTCGTTCCACACCGCAGTTTACGGGAGTTTATGTTAAATTCAAGGAACTCTAAGAAAGGGGATCGAAAATATTTATATGTACTCGTAGTTCGGAAAGGAGCGCTTGCACACAAGGAATATGATAGTAAATGGATTTCGGTTAACAGAGAGTTTCGGGTAAAAGAGGTTCTACTGTTTTTCGTAAGTCGTTTCCATTGCAAATTTGCGAAATTTTCAGTGTTTCTAAATATGGTGATAGCGTTATTACTACTTTCACCATAATTAGAAATAAATGTACTTATATAGTATTACTACTACTTATTTTCTGAAGTTTTCTTTTTTTTTCTGAATTTCCTCGCAGTCTTCATAAATGACGTCAATGAATCATTGAAGATGCGTATTTAAAAAAAAAAAAAAAATCCACCTTGAAAATACTACCTAATATTTCACAATTTGTTTTTTGACCTCTTTGAAAGAAAAAAAAAAAACTTAGTACCAGAAAAATCTTGTATATATAATTCAGAAGAAAATTTCTCGCATATTTAATAATAAAAAAAAAAGATACGCAAATAATCAAAAGAATGACAAGAAAATTACGTTACTCAAAGGCTTGAAAGAATGACATCTAAATAACGGTAATTCTGATACAGTGTTTCATGGTATTAATGTAACAGTAATTTGAAAAAAACTGAAATGATAACAAGGTTAGAGATAGTTTTTAAATATTAATTAAGAGTTGCCCTTTGGGAAGGCCTCTTTAGGAAGGTTAAGGCTTATGCATGGCTACTACCGCACAGCTAAAGATCAACATTGAACTTTGCAAATGTGTTCTTTGAAAAGGCGCGATTTTCAGAGTAAACAAGTGTCATTCACTCAAATCTATAGACAGCAATACGTCACTGAGGAGGATTTTGAGGATAAGAACTGTTTCATATACTTGTTTTCTGACATTTGCATAAAAGAAACAAACTGTTTGTCTATTTTGTATGACAAAAGAGTTGGATTTTTCTTTTTAAGTTTACTATAAATAAAGTTTAAGGTTACGTTGCAGATGTTAGTTTATTAAATAAATATTTCACAAGTTTAGTTTTCGAAAAACAAATTTCGAAATTTGTGACTTTCTCCGATTCTGTTTGAATATCACTTTGACGATGAAAATACGGAAATTGTTTTAGATTGATTTGTACAGATATGAGGGGGAAAAAAAGAAAAGAAAGAACCTTCAATTCATGCGATAAAATTATATCCATCCGGATTTTTCTGACTTATTTTAGACTTTTCTTGCAACTGCAGATAATAATGTAATATATGAGTAGGTATCCGATAGGTTTTACGCTATTTGTGTGTGTGTGGGGGGGGGGGGGGGGATCACTAATCAGAAGCTTGCATTTTTCCGAAATTCTCAGAAAATACAGATGTCTGATTTTTCAATATTTTTCCAAAACAGCCCAAAATCTATCTGGATCCCTATCCACAATGATGTTACTTAATGAGTTTACATGATATACAATAATTTAAAGTCTAACTGTAAGGCAGGAATCCAGATAGATATTTCGCTATTTTTGAAAAGAGAACGGATTTTAAAAGAAGGATTTACGGAAGAGAATTATAACCAATCAGGAGACCGAAATTTCCGAAAAGTGTGATTTCGCAAAAATGTAGTCTTATGAATGGTCATTTTCGTTTCGAAAATATCGAAAAATCTGTCTGGAGCCCCGTCTAGGCCTCGATGAGGAAATATAATATCCCAATTGAAGACAACTGGAGAATGTGATAATCATGGACATCAAAGTACGAATTTTGACATAGAAACACGAGGATAGAATTAAAATCATTCCATTAATTTACAATCCCGTATATTCAATAACCGTGTATTAAAAATATTATACATAATTTATAATTTACAAAACTATGGCATAATTTCTCCTTTTCGATTTATTTTAAACGGAAAATTCCACTAGATAATTCATAATATTAAGTTCTTAGATATGTTGGTAGATCCTTAATTCAAGCAGAGGTGCAAAATTTTCGCAATATGGAAACTTGATATGATGGATAGGCCAACCAGCGCCTATACACTTCGCAGCAATGCCTAGCCTGATAACGGAAGATTGTTGTACATAGCGTTTGAATTAGAATTTTAATTTTTCAGACCACGGATCGAATTAGTATAATCGGGCCACGGTTTTACCTTTGCCTTAGTAAAATCTATCTGTGAGATAACTCACTTTGTAATTGACCAAGAAATTGCTGAGACATTGTGTTCATTTTATTGTCTGGTTGGAGTCAATACGTAGAAAGTTTTGCTCATTTTCTGCTCGCATGTGCTTCAATAATAGTCTGACAATATAAATGTAGAAATCTTTCAGACCTGAAACTTTTCACTCTATGTCTTTCAACATCCAGAAAGCTAACAGTTATAATTGGAAATAAAATTACCATTTATTTTATTTTATTTATTTATTTATTTTAACTTTGTAAAACGGATAATTCTTTTGGAAAATGGTATTGTAATGTATCTGTAAGCACATTTTAAATTCTCATACTATTAATCTAAGTGTTAAATGAATTTTATAGCAATTTTTTAATGGCACTAAAAGTGCCATTGCGGCATAAAGGGTTAAAGAAATTTTATTATAATGTACTGAATGCATGATTTCCTAAAGTTCGTTTAAACGGAATTCGACTATACTTCATTTCAAGCTCATCCGTTATTAATTTATTTAAATATCGTTTGACATCTAGCATGTTGTTTACTTGATCTTAATTCAATACAAAAATTTCCTAATTTCCTCCAAATCATTTACTTCCTTAGCAAGATCACCCATCTTTTAAAAAAAGAAAAAAACTTTATCTATTAACCTTGAAACTGCCATAGACCCCAAATCAGTTCAAAGACCTAGAGACATCTGAGAAAAATCATGATCTTTTCCGGGGCTTATTACATTGCGATATATTGCATCATCAGACATCTAGACTGATGATGACTGAAGACGATCTCCAAGTCATGTCATGAAAAGTGGTTAGACGAGAAGCAAACCTAACTGTGGGGTTCCGCAGTGCCAAACCTCAGGTAAAAAAATGATGTATTTTCCTAAAAGAAAAGAAAAAAATCGTTCAGCTCTTTCAAAACTACTTGATTTTGCAGATATTGTCCAGTGTCGCAATAAAATGTGAGATCTGTATCTCGCTGTAGACAGGGGCGTCGCGATAGGGGGTTATGTGTGGGGGGGGGAGCCTCCCCCTCCAATATATGTGAACTTGGGAAATTATAGATTTTTGAAAGACTTTTACTTTTTCTTTTAAATAACAGTAAAAATATATGAAATTTTTATTGTTTTTCTGAGTTCTGTAATAGTAAATAAGTTAAATTACCAAAAGAAGTACAAAAAGCAGCCAGACTCAGTTTGTCATTGTGTGTTTCTGTGCTACGAAAATATCATCATATCCAGACCTGAATTTCCTTACTGTTGTCCATCAACAGTGTCTCTAATCTATTCCTTAGGTTTAAATCTTACATTTACTATATTGTTTGAAACTGCTTCCTTAACTATTCATTCAGCAATTGGGTATCTTATTATTTCCATACTCAATGATTCCAAGATAGGAAAATAGAAGTTAATCTAGTTTTGATTTTAATTATTTAAATGAAAGCAGTGTACTTAAACTTTCATTAAACAAACCAATAATTATAATTTTCATGCTTTTAGTTTCAGTATTTTTCCTTAAGGAAAAATACCAATTGGAAAGGATTTTTTATGTAAAAGTATCATTATCATTAAACATACATTGAACATATCATTTCATTTGTAAAATAAAACAAGTTGTTTCAAGTTGGAAAAATTTTAAATTATAAGTTCGGAAATTTTTTAATTCTCTCTTCCCCCCCCCCCCCCCACAAGAAAAAATATTTGTAGCTACGCCCCTGACTGTAGATTAGTTTTCTTCAAATGCTATGGCGAGCGGTGACTAGATTCTAGAGGTGCAGCGAAAATATATAACTGTTGAATATTAAATTAATTAAATTAATCGGACTTTTAAAATTCAGGCATCGCTCTATTCTAAAAAAAGTTAAATAAAGCTGTGATCGCCGCCGCCGCCGCCGCTGCAGTAAATGAATTGTTTTGTGACCAGAAGTCTTTTTTCACTAATATTAAGAAAACTGTATACAAAAATACGAAAATTGGTAGTATTATAGAGAAATTTTTGATAAACACGCTGAAGCAGACAGTTTCTAAATCGAAGATTTATTTTAAGAGCTATTTAATGTTGAAGTCGGTCAAAATCGTTTCATTAAAAAGCTTTTATAGGAACGAAAATTATGCATAGGAATTTAATAATTTTCTCTAGGGCAAGTCTATAGGGCACTACTTCACAAGCTTGCGGTGTGTAGACTGCGCTTTTTTTTCTTTTTTTTTTTTTTTTGACTAATTTTTTACAGGGTTTTCTTTTCAATTTTTTACTCAAATTTTTATCATTTCAAGAGGTGCTTTTTTTCATGTTTAGAAAAAGTAATTTTTTATAGTGATACCAATTTGTAAAACAGCGCAAAGCTTCCTCTCAAATAAAAAATGTAGACTATTAAAAACAGAAATGAAACTTTAAAATAATAATTAAATTATCACGTGTTAAAAGCAGGAAATAGGGAAATTTATGTCTTTACACATGAATATTAAAAAAGTAAGAAAATCTTAAAATAATTAAGTTATTACACTCGAAACGCATTTAATGATGATACTTCGTCATACATAAAATGCCTAAATATTAAATATCGTCATATGTAAAATGCCTAAAATAATTAAATTATTACGGGTCAAAACGTTTAATAACGAAAATTAGGTGATATATAAAAAAGCTCAAATAATAATATTCCCAAATACTTTTAAATTGAATAATATATTTACCCGTGAATCTTAAAAAAGAAAAAAAAAACTTTAAAATAATTATTACACGCAAATGGTGAAAATAACGTCATATATTAAAACTATACATTTAAAACGATTTTCTTATGGACGATATTTTCATGCGACGCACGTCACATTGGGAGACACATGGTGCAAAAGTAGCGTGGATAGCAAATTTGTTTATATATTTCATCACTTGATGCAGCATAAATACAGGTAAATGCATGCACAAAATACTTTTGATTTATTTTGTACAATTTACTGTTCGATAAATCCATATTGAAAATTTGTAATATACTTATTAATTAAAATAAACAATTTACATTTTAAAAATAACAAAAATAATCATGATGGTGCATTAAAATAGAGAAAAGAGTTCAAGCATAAGCTATATATGTTCCTGAAAATATCTAATACTCGGTCAAAACATAAAATATAAGCATTAAATTTTGAAAACACAGTATTTTTTAATACTATGATTCTGAATGTTATTCCGAAGCAGACGGAGTTTTTCAACCTGGAATCCAAAGGAAGAATATTGTCCATAGCGTCGTTATAAAAGTCCGAGAGGCAGCTGAATTCTTAACCTATCCATTTTATACGAGCTAATTTTCAAATTTGTAATCGATCTCACTTATCAATCCCAAAAACAGCCGTCAGCTGTCGCGACAGCAGTGGATGAGAGCATGGAACCGAAAAATGCCCCATTCAAAAGGAAAAGCAAGGCCACCCGATTACAAAAGATAGTCGCCGTTCGTGATAATATCATTCAATCCTCCGTAACCTGGTAATATTTTTAAGGGGACCGGGTAAGTTCTATCTCCGCCATGTTAAAATACACCAACTTTATGTACCTTTTTCTCAAAAATGATGAAGTATAGAGGTCTAGAATTTTTAGAGTGGTTTGAGTAACATGCTTTACATATTAACAGACCATTTTTTCTAAGTAAGCCTGAAAATTAATTATAAATTATTTAGTGAAAGGCATTTTTAAATTAGCCTTTTTCGTAAGATTTCACTGCATAAAATAAATAATTCTCAACAAATTAATAAATCTTGGGGTTAAAGTATACAATATAACATAATAAAAGTATTTTTAAAAAGTAAGTTCTTAAGTTTAATAGATATTGAAAAAAAGAAACACAAACATAAAAATTCCAAGTTTTGAGAAAAAAACAATTAAAGATTTAAATGGCCATTAAGCTGTGGAGTACTCTTAGAAAGAATGAATAATTCCAACTCTTCTTTTTTTAATATATAAACGTGTGTGACACATCGTTGGAAAGAAAAAAGTTTAAACCCTTTAATGATATAAAAAAGTAAAAATCGATTTTTTTTTTCCAAATTTCGCTTACCTGGTCCCCTTAAAACGGGGCACATTTCCATGCTTTTAGAATTTAGAAGTTTGAATGGGGGTTGGCGGGCGTAAGCTTGCAGCGGAAGAGCCCCCTAGTTTAATAAAATAAGTATAATTTAACAAAACAACAGGTTAAAATCAGAAATTAAAGTCATATAAGGTAGTTTTTTTTTCAGGCTTTAAAGAAACCCTTCTTCATCAATACAAATGTGGAGGGAGACCATCATTTGTTTTAAAAGTTTAGAGAAGTACGTCAAAAGAGGAACGCATACTCGGCCGAAACTGCACATGATTCGTTTAGAGCAGATCTTTGTAAATTTGTAAACAATCCTTTTAAAAATAAATGCTAACCTGTTGCGCTTTAGCTATGAATTTTTGATTCAGCCTAGTTTATTTATTTATTTGTGAAGTTTTAATTACGTTTGGCAATTTAATTATGAAATATTATACGGAGGCAAACAAGAGCTGAATTATTTAAGTGCAAACGGGTTAATCATTCGTAAATTGGATTGCGAGCAGATCTAAAAATATTCAATCTTGAAAATTATTTTAAAAATTCATAAAAAATCAGTGAATTGAGATACAGTTTTCAGATAAATTGCATTTGAAATTCATTCTTGTTTCCATTCGACGGTGTAAAAACTGATATTGTTATGCTGTTTAGAAGTTTTCTAAAAATGCAGTTAAAGCAAAATTTATTGATCAGGTCGTTGTCACCGTCAATATGACTCCCACGTTACTCATGGTTATCTTTTTGCTTTAAAATACAGATCCTGATTTTTTTATATATATATAACTAGGGGGCTCGGCCCCCTACGACCTACGCTCGCCAACCCCCGTCCAGACACCGCAGACTCTAAATGCACGCTAATGTGATCGGCTTTAAAAAGATTTCGAAAGATTGAATTATAATTTAAAAAACAGTGGCGATCTCCCTATAAACGGATTTCTATTCATTTCTCTTTGATTGGGGAAATTTTAACGCCAAATCCGCTGCGGTACTACTTGATTATCCTGTCGACTAATTTCGCCAAATTATATAAATCGCCAAACCACTCGCCAAATTATACAAATTGACATAATTTTTATTTTAAATAACGAAAGAACAAATAAATTAGTACAACATTAATAAAAATACAAATAAAACGTCGAAATAAAAATAACTTGATGACGTAGACACGTGTAACAACATTTCAAAATAAGCTAATATAAAAGGAATTAAGTAAACAAAATCTTTGTCTCCTGGTATTTTTTAACAAAGCGAAAAGAAAGTTCTATTAAATGAGACATTTTAAATTAATCGTTTTTAATCTGACGTAATTTTGGCCAAACTAGTCTTTCTCTTTTTAATATTCACATGAAAATACATGTGTTAGAAATTAAATATTATTTGCGCTTTCCTAAGAAAAATAGTTGAAAAGTATCCTCTCAAAATATCAAATAAATGTCTAGCGCAATTTGTAAATACCGTTTTGCAATATTATTTTGTGTTCATTTTATGTAATAACTGTAATGTGACGTAAATATGACGTAATTTCTCCTATTTAAGACTTCTAACGCATGTTAATAAATTTATTATTTTACAAATTCCTTTCTCTCTTAAAATTCACGTGTAATTATAGTTTTTATGACGTAATTTTTAATAAGTTCCTGCTTTTTGTACATAATTATTTAATTCTAATTCCAAATGTTTTTTTCTGTTTATAATAGTCACATGTAAATAATTTTTTTAATTTATTTACACGTATAAATATATATATATATATATATATTTTAAGCAAACATTATTGTTTCCGCTGTTTATACAGTTGGCAACAGTTTAAATTAATATCACTTTCTAAAATCTGTAAAAAAAATCTCTCAAAATGCTGAAAATTTGAATTTAAAATAGATATAAAACCTCGAAAAATGAGTCAAATTAAAAAAATAAATCAATTCTGCACACCGGGAAATTATAACGTATAAAATGAACTAAAAATTATTAAATTCCGATGTATAGTTTTTGCTACTATAAAACTTTTTTAGTGGAACGATTTTGTCCAACTTTAGCATTAAATATCTCTTAAAATAATTCTTCGATTTGAAAACTGTCTGCATCAGCGTGTTTATAAAACATTTCTGTATAACACTACCGATTTTCATATTTTTGTATGCATTATTTTTCTTAATATTAACGAAGAAAGACCTCCGGTCACAAAAAATTCAAAACCGGCGGCGGCGGCGGTGACAGCGGTAGTTACTTTTTTTTAGAATAGAGAGATTATTACAGTTGTATATAATTAACATTCTCAAAATCTGCTACGTAGTCAGTTTCTGTTTAATGTAGTTTTTTTTAAAAGTAAACTGTCAAATTTTAAAGTCTAGTCTAATATTGCATGAACTACCAATCAGGCACTATATAATGGGATCACAATTTTTTAATGCAATACTGCTGACTGCACCAATATCATTTAACGAAGTAATTTCTATAACCTTGTTTTATAGTATTTTAAGGTTTAAAAGCAGTGCCAACATTAAAGGATCTGTATAATTTAGCTATTTTTTTCCGAAATATCTTTATAATATAGAATAAAATCATAGCTCATAGAAACTACATAATTTATAGTAGGTGATAAAAATCATTCTGTAAAGGTTAAATTATGATGTTTTGGTTATTTCTGAAAGGCTAATTTCAATATCTGACAGAAATTGTGCTGCATATGACCATTGTTATAAGACTCGTTCATTCCATGACAGAGGATCGTTATAATGGGAGGTCGCTATAGATATTACACTTGTATTTTTATGCATTACATTAAAAATTTCAAAATATATATGAATTGCATGAAAATCTTGATATCAAAATATAGTTCACTTGATTGTAATTGAAGTAATTTTTCTAAAGTAAAAACGGAATTAAATTTTAAATTTCTAAAAATGCAATGCTTATATTTATTTAAATAATAAAAAAGTAGGCATCCTCCAAAATAACTTACTCAAACTATATCCTATCAAAGGAAAAAACCTTTGTTTTTTTTATGTAAAAATGCTGAGAAATCTGACGAATATAATTTTCCAGCGATTCAGGAAAAGTAGCAAATGACGAATATGAATAATGATTAATCAATGAGAATGCAGCTGTGAATATTTAAAAAATAACTGAAAAATAACTCTTACTGGGTGGTAAAATAAATTTCTCAAAGTATTCAATCCAAATTAAAGTATTTCGATCTCAAAAAATAACCGTAGCAATAATTCTAAGAGACGCAGAAGTGCCATTGTTTCCTGAACAGGTATAGATGACGTTAATAATGCATTGCAATACTTTTCAGCGATAAATGAGGATAGAATTGCTGCTATTAAGAAGGAAAGAGGGTATTTTTCTGTTTGAAAAGACTAAAAGATTCTTTTTTTTTACGCTGCAGCAATCTTAAACAAATATTTGTATGGTAAGTATGAAAATGTTGTTAAAATGGTCAGTCAAATGAAAACTGAATGCACATTAAAAAGTGAGCATGGAAAATTTTATTAAAAAATAATTGCCAGAACTGCTGAGACATTTATCCCACTGGAAGACGAGACGATCAATTCCAATCTTGTAGAAAGAGTTAAGTTGCTGAAGGATCCACAACCTCAGCCACTCTTGCACGTCCTCGTTCAAACGAAACAGACGTCCACGAATGTCTTTCTTCAAGGGGCCAAAAGTATGAAAATCACCCGGATATTTTCCTGGATATAAGACCATCAATCTGCGCAATCCCATAAGAAGTAATGGCTCGACGGGCCTGTCCAGAGTTATCTCAATAATATCAAGATATATATCAAGATGGCCTTGACCTGTCCTGGCCGTGTCTTGCAGTGATGTTCGTCCTTCTCGGAATCTATGCTACTCGTGCAAACTTGTTAGTGACATGCTGTGTTCGCCATAGACAGTAGACATGCAACGGTGAGTTTAGCTTGTTCCAGCACCT
Organism: Maratus speciosus; assembly: GCA_963932465.1. Lineage (NCBI taxonomy): Eukaryota > Metazoa > Arthropoda > Arachnida > Araneae > Salticidae > Maratus > Maratus speciosus. The sequence goes on from OZ010788.1 coordinate 150,936,393, forward strand.
TCAGCCACCAAAAATAGAACCACACCTCTCTGCTCTTTTTTGCTTTCCTCCATTTCTAACGCTGGACGAACCCATTTTGCGTTTTCGAACCCTACGTTTACCTACAAAGAAATAAAAAATAACTGTGAGTACCTGTGAGCTGTCATTATGCATTTCTTCGAACCCTCGAGATAAAAGTATCGATATGTTACAACAATGTTGCCAACTTTGGCTAGAAATGTGTTTTATGGCGGCTGTCCTGGTTCCCACAGTAAAATAAAATAAAATAAACCACTTCTGTAAGTAAATATTTCATAAGAATCGTCTTGGATATGACTCGCAGATTTTAGATCTGCCTTTTATAAAGTACTGAAAAATCGTTATCTTGGATTCTTAGAAGTAACTGTCGGATCGAAATTAATCAGTTATCATTGAAGTTACGATTTTGTTAATTCAGGAATAACATAAAGTCCCACTAAATATTATAGGGCAATAGTAATAGTGTAAGTTATTAAGCTTAGGGTGATCGCACATCATAAAGTGAATAAATAAATACGTCTAGGATGTGATGGGGTAGTTAGGATCAAGAAATAAAAATTCCGAAATTCCCAACTAGGACTCATCAACCCTTAATTAAGATGAATTTATCAAGTTATGCACTGTATTTTTATTTTTATAGGTATCCCCACCGGGATAAGCTCCGTATGAGCTCCGGTATGATCCAGGGCTTCCATATGGTCCGCCAACTGAATACCAATAAATTTTAACAGAAAATTTTATGGTAGGTTTGCGCTAGAATTAACTTTCAAAGGTGATTCCGGGGCGGTTTGTAAGAAAAATCTAAAAAGAAATTTTTTCTAAAATAATATTGGTATTCAGTTGGCGGACCATTTGGGAGCCCTGCATTTTTTTTTTAAGCTAACTGGGTACACTTACTATTACGACTAGTGAAATAATAGTTAACAACAAATGCTAAATATTAATGCATTGCATATGCATAAATAAAAAACATAAACAACATTTATTTACGTAAATAATATGTACAAGTAAAAGGAAATAAAATAAACATTAATTAAAGAACAAGAAACCATGCTACTGTTTGTAGCCAGATCTATTGATATGCAAATTAGTATTGAGAATAACTATTTGCTTGAAAACACTTTTAGCTAAGGAAAACATACTTGTGTTTTTAATTACATATTTCATAACATTCTTAACAAATTGAATTCGATATTCATTAATTATACTTGTGAGGATATTTACGTAGCGACATTAGTAAGGAGAAGTCAGATGCTAACTTATAATAAATGGAACAAGATTGCTTTGTTTTAATGCTTGCTCACTTGTGATTGCGTGATAAAAGAGTATACCTTTTATAAACACTTATTTTTTATCGCAATAATGTGAATATGCCGTAGGAGTTTAATAATAAATTCAACCTTGCAATAAAATAAGAAAAGAAATAAAAACACTTCTTTAAGTAAAGATTTCATAACAGTCATCTTGGATATGACTCGCAGATTTTAGGTTTATCGTGTATAAAATATTTAAAAATTACACATACTGGACAATTGCACCATAAAATATAATAAATAAAGACATAATCTTGCTTAATGGTACACAAAACACGAACTTTAATAAGCTAAAAGTTAACTTCTACGTTTCGAGCTGTTTCTACAGCCGTCTTCAGGAAAACATGATGATAAAAAGGCTCAAAGATCAGAAACGAAAGCTTCCTGTGCAAGAGATAATTAGTCGAAACTTGACCAATGATTTGAATACAAAAATGTAGTGTTGCCATCTAGTGAAAATAAATAATTATTAATGAACTGAGAACAAACGAATCAAAAGGTCGATTTAAGAAACCACGAGTGCCGCCATCTACACATGAGGAACAAACCCACGTTCAACTGAGTTTTCATTCAAGTTTTGGCAACATAATACAAGTTTCAGCTGAAACATTGTAATTAGATGTAGAATTATGACTTTATGAGATTATGCCAGATTTTTGGGATATTATAGGATAAATTATCGTTACAAGGTTTATCTCCACGTGCAATGATTTCAAAACTCAGTTCATTAATAATTATTTATTTTCACTAGATGGCAACACTACATTTTTGTATTCACATCATTGATCAAGTTTCGACTAGTTATATTTTGCTCAGGAAGCTTTCGTCTCTGAACATTGAGCCTTTTTACCATCATATTTTCCTGAAGACGGCTGTAGAAACAGCTCAAACGTAGAAGTTAACTTTTAGCTTATTAAAATTCGTGTTTTGTATACCATCAAGCAAGATTGTGTCTTTATTTATTATTTAAAAATTGTTCTCTTGTATTCTTAAAAGTAACTAATACGTAAATGTGTCGTAGAAGCTTAATAATACATTAAACCTTGTGATGAAAAAAAAAAACAAGTAGGTAAGTGTGATCATACATCGCACAAAGGGTTTCGTTTAATATTCCTTTCAAAACACTTTCTTTCAAAACGTCCAGTACATTTATCGCCATGGAATACCTTCTAAATTTTGGCAAACACATCCTAAACTATGTTAAAGTTTCAAACATATTCGCCTTGTTATGTTTCCTAATTTTGTTCGCCCCCCCCCCCAAAATGCTACGATATATCACATGACGGGTATCTGCCAAATTTAGAAAAGTGCCCCCCTTAGGGGGGAGTGGGCAGATGGTCACCATGATTTTTGACGCGGCCTGATTTTAAAAATTTATGTTATGTTTTATAAGCCATATTAAAGTTTCAAACAGATCGTCCAGTTATATTTCCTAACTTTGTTCGCGCACCTCCCTCAACCCCCCCCCCCCTCCTCGAAATGCGACGCGCCCTTCTTCTTTATAATTTATTATCGTGTGTTATAAAGTATCTTAAAGCTTAAAACACATTGAATTGTTAGATTTCCTACTTTAAATGAAATCGCGGTCTGTTAATTCCACATTCCACCACCAGGGTGCTCACTGTATTCTTAACAAAAGCGTATCTGAACGAAACTCCTTTACATAACCCATTAGTAGATATGTTACTCGAGGGGGTGGCGGTCTTCAGCAAGAATTTAAGATAATTGTTGAAATTACTATTCGGAAATAGTGGTAATTTAACTTTTGACATATTTATATTTAATAAGTATAAGTAGCATGTATCTGAGGACTCCATTAAAAAACGCACCTGAAACGGTATAAAACAAAAAAGAAATATTTTGCCCCTCCCCCTCTCCCTACCTTCCCGAAATTTCACGCGCCATTTTTTATAAACTTTTTCTAATGTGTTATAAACTATCGTAAAATTTCAAACAGATCGCCTTGTTATATTTCCTAATTTTAACAAAAATGTTAGTTCCACATTCCACCACCAGGGAGCGCACTCTATTCTTAACAAAACTGTATCGGAAGGAAACTCCGTTAAACAACATATAAGTAGATGTGCTACTCGAGGCGGTGGCTGTCTTAATAAGAAATTAAGATATTTGCTGAAATTACTATTAGGAAATAGTGGTAACTAAACTTTAGACAATTTTATATTAAATAAGTAGCATATATCTCAGGACTCCCTCAAAAAGTCACCTAAAGCGGTCAGAAACGCTAATTTTTTAAATAGAAATCTAGCGCCCCCCCCCCCCCTCCCCGGAATTTCGCGTGTCATTCTTTCTTACACTTTATCTTATGTGTTATAAAATATTTTAAAGTTTCAAACAGATCGACTTGTTAGACTTCCTAATTTTAACAAAATCGCGTTATGTTAGTTTCACATTCCACCACCAGGGAATGCACTCTATTCTTAACAAAAGCATATCTGAACGAAACTCCTTTACGCAATCTTTCCGTAGATAGATGGGTCGGGATGGTGGCGGTCTTAAACAAGAATTTAAAATATTTGCTGCGGTAACAAACGCTAAGATTTTAAAAATAATTCTAGCTCTCCCCCCCTCCCCCCCCCCCTCCTCGAAATATCACACTCCATTCTTTTTTACACTTTTTTCTATGTGTTATAAACTATCTTAAAGTTTCAAACAGACTGAGTGGCGGTCTTAACCAATAATTCAAAATATTTCCTGAAATTACTATTAGAAAATAGTGGTATGAAGTAAACTTTCTGATGATGAATGAGTTATACTTATCTCATATCGCTGTTCAAAAAGCCCCGGCAAATTATTAGATTTCCTAATTTAAGTTAATTCGTGGTTAAATAAGCGCGTCTCTTCATTTTAATCGACGCATTTGATAGGAATAAACCGATTAATTAAATAATAAATAATATTTCAGCTTGTAATTAAGATAGGACTTAGATATGGGTATCAATGAAATCAGCGAGAAATTTGACATCGGGATGCCAAAAGATTTAATCAAAAAATTTAATATTTAAAAAGTTAAAATTTCGTATTAAAATATGCTATTATGGTAAACCGCAGCGTCGTCATGTCTACCTGCTTTCCCGCCGAATTGAAATCTTTTTATTTCCTTGTCTTTCCAATTAAAGAAATTAAATTTTTATCGATCGATTTTTAGTGGATATTTTAACTTATACACATCGCAGAAATGTGAACTTTATACCAAATGAAAGTAGATTTTTTTTCTGCGTCTGTCTATTCCATTTACAAATTTCTCGGACCAATATTTTCTGATATACGATTTCGCTTTAAAATCTCCACTTCATTTTTCGGCTTAATTTCCTCCGTGGTAACCGTGCATTCGGCTGATTTTACTGGCAACCCTTAGGAGAAACACGGATGATTTCGAGAAAGTCCATTTGAATTTGCGTTAAAAAGGTGGATTGGTTAATTTTAGAAGTTAATTAGCCCGTAATTCGGTTAATTACCAACTTTTTCAAAATTTTATGATTTGTTGTTCGATGTGAAGTGTTAAGCTATAAGTACCCAAAATTTCAAGCCTCTAACATGTATAGTTTCTGAGAACGGGCTCTGTGACCTTACAGACGGACAGACAGACAGACAGAGGAGCGAGACGAATAGGGTTTCGTGAGATGAACGAAACCCTAAAAAACTAAAGTTGTGGCCATATGATCCAAGAAGGATCAGGGTCTACAGTGCCCAATCCTGGTCCCCAAAGTGCTACGTCCGGGTCGCTAATTGACAAACACAGCGTCTCCGCACACTTGTCGACAACCTCTGTAGCCAAGCGTTATGGGGAGAAAGTAAACTTCGACGCGCATGCAAGTCTGAGGCTACTTCGACCTTCGACATTTCGTCCATTTGACAGTGTATTTCTTGTTTATGGAATACTACATGCAAAAATACGAGTGCGAAATAATAAATTCTTATTTCATCTTCTGAATAATTATAACATATAAGCATTACGGACCTTTCTTCTCCCAAGCTAAGTATGTATTTATGGAGATGTACGTAGCATGTGCAGCCATCTAGTGTCATCATAACTAATAAATACATTACAATAATCATCTCCTTAATAATTATAATATGTATGTATATGAACACACACACACACACACACATATATATATATATATATATATATATATATATATATATATATATATATATATATTGTGAACAAGTGAAATTTTTAATCTTATAGGTCCGCTCTATAACTTCGACCTTTCTTTAAATGATCACCATAAATAAATGAAAATTCACTTTAATATCATAGTTAGTAGTTGAGAGTATGCTAAGATAAGTGTTTTGTTGCTGATTAATACTAGGTTGAGCAAAATGTTCTGGGAAATTTGGGAAAGTTGCGTTGTTATGCGCAAATTAACAACAAAAGCAACAAGGACTATTCTTCAAAGTAGAGACCATCATAGTCCACGACTTTCTGCCATTGTTCTGCCTGATTCCGGATTTGCTGGAAGCACCATGGCGACTCCTTGGAATCGAAAACTTTTGACATGCTTCTTCAACTTCATTAAAGGATTCAAATTGACGGCCCTTGAAAAAGTATTGCATTGATCGAAAAAGGCCATAATCGGATGGAGCCACGTCTGGACTGTAGTCGGGGTGTGGAAGAATTTCGACGCCGTCCAATTGTGCAAACTTGTCCTTGGTCCTCTGGGCCACATGCGGTTTGGCATTGTCCTGCTGAAACAAAGCGCGCTTTCGGCGGACCAATCGTGGATACTTCTACATCAATTTGTCGTAGACGCGATCCAACTGCTGGCAATAGAGCTCGGCATTCATGGCACGACCATCATATACGATACAAAGTCTGGTAACTATTAGATTAAAAATTTCCCAGAACTTTTTGCTCAACCTAATAATAGGTTAAAAATATCCAATAACGGACACCCTTCCCCCTCAAATTTTTCGGTTCATAAAGAAATAGGATATAGAAATTTTGCTTTTTTTTTTTTTTTTTTCATAACTCTTCCTTGTACGCTATAATGTGGTTATTGTTGACAATCTTGATTAAACTAGTCCAGTGAAATGTATGCAAATGCTTAGTTTGATGCAAATAAAACATTTACATAAATTTTATTTACAATTTTGAATAGCGTGACACAAAAGTTAAACCAATTTATTGAAATAAATGCATTGCAATGCATAATATAGATTCAATGAAAGTAATATATTTAACAGTGAATTGGAAAATTAAAGTATTTTTTAGATGTGTAAATACATTTTAACCAAATCAAAAATAATTTAAATTGAATTTTAAAACAAACCGTTTAAAGCCACATCAAGGAATCAGTTAAATTTTATATCATATCTTTTAAAACCCATATTTTGAATTTATGAGAGATGTGGATGAAAAAGGCATCAGCTAATAAAATTTTATACCTCTTTTAGTGTTCAACATAATTTTTGCACATGTGATTATAAATAGAACAAAAATAAAATGGTGAAATAAATAATACAAATGTATATTTTTTAACATAGCGTCACTCAAAATTTGATATCATTATTTTTAAAATCCATATTTAGAATTCTTAAAGCCATGAGATAAAGTGGTGAGTCACAAACTTTGAACCCGATAAGGGTTTTTGTATTGATAAATTACGCACAGCATATATGGGGCTGTACAAACGAATTTATATATACAGTACTAAATATGGACATCAGTTGCTGAAATTTATTTTTACACCGGTGTGTGTTTCTTTAGATATGACATTTCATTGTATGAAATAATAAAATTTTTTAATAATATCCAGATAATGATGAAAAGGTTTTGATAATATATACTATAAGGATACCCGTCCGACGTAATGACCACCCCAGTAACGCCCGAACCTATTTTGTTTGCAAATTACACATTTTAAAACCTAGCAAAATAAAAATAATTAATGGAGAATATACTTTTATGGAATGGAATATTGTAGGCCTATTTTATAAAGAGGAATTTTATGAAGAGGCCTATTTTTTTAAGGGGAATTTTGTGAATCTGCCTGTTTCATTATTTTGTGAAGGGGCCTGTTTTATTAAATGGATTTTCCTAAAGGAGCCCTAAATAAGGTCCAAATTTTGCCTGGGTCGAACTCTGCTTCACCGAAACTTTTCTCAAGTAAATACTTAAAGATAGTTGGCCTAAGTATAGCCGTTTTAATTTGAAATAAACCTTTTTCAACATAGAAATTGTTTTTATAGCATTTATCTCCACACCATCTTACATTCATTCAACCGTTAGTCAAAAAATATACTTCAAAAGTAGCAAATAAGGTAGCGATAAAAATCGTCATTTGTCTTACAACGCTTGACCATAAACATCATCACGCATCCATTGTCGAGAATAACCTTTGCAGAAAGTACAGGCAAAGGCCAGTTCTGTGGGACAAGGTGTTTTATTTTGTAGAAAAAAGTCTAAGTAAATCTGAATCAGGATCTAACAGCTATTGTGATGCATTCGCTTTTGTTTCAAATATGGAACGTCACTTTCCCCCGAAAAATAGCAAGGTAATAGAGGAGAAAGAAATCTTTTTTCTTTCCATTCTATCAACGGTGTATTTTTTCCGCTTAAAAGCTTTTATGTAACAGGATTTTTAAGAGTCTTTTCTGTTTAAAACCAAACCATTTATAAAGTGATTCTTTTATTTGTGGAATATTTTCAATTTAGGTTAGGTTTCGTAAGAAAAGCTATCTATTACATCCCCCCCTATGTTGAAATTTCTGAAAAAAGTTTGCAAATCTGCGCCACTCATGCCCTAGAACCCAAAACCACCCCCAGTTAGAAACGTTATTGTACATATATATATGTATCATTTTTTTACGGGCACGATAACTTCCATAATTCTGCGCAAATATCTTCCAAACTTCCATACATAAAATCAAGCGGCACAAAATCTCGGTCAAGTTCGTTAATAGACAAAATCAGACGAAAAGGGGGGAAATGGGGGGGGGCTTTTGTGAAAACAGATAAAACCCCATAACTTCTTAATTGTGATACTTATCGAATCAGTTTAAAGTTATTACTTCAAGGAAAAGGGCCAAAAATTACGTATGACATATTTTTGATGTTATTAAAAATGATCTCAAGGGGCGAAAAAAATAGGATTTTAAGTAGAAAAAATTCATAACTTCGTCAATTCTCAAAATATCAAATCCAATTAAATTTATTATAAATCGACTTAAGGGAGCTGGTCACTCAGCTTCGGAATCCACCTTTGTACACTGTTAAAAATTTGCAGCATTCTGGCAGGTCATTTGACCGTTCTTTCCGAAAACGATTACACAACCGTAATTTTAACACTATTCTGACCATATTATTGGCCATTTTATGGTCAGAATATAGTTAAATTATGGTTATGAAACCGTTTTTTTCAAAAAATGGTCGAATGACCTGCCAGAATGCTGCAAAATTTTAACAGTGTAATGTTAAGTCTATGGACGTTTGATGCATTGTTATATTTAAAATATCTTCTCGGGGTATACACATTTTTAACATCTTTTTTCTGTGTACTCTTCTTAAAGGGTGTCTCTTTTTTCTGAGTTTTCCAAATATTTCTAAAATCTATGCTGAATTTATTATTTTATGTATTAAAAGCGGACGAACTGTGAGTAAGATTTTAACACGTCCTATAAAATTAAGTCTACACTTTATAAATATTTTGAGAACTAAGGAAAAAAGTGACGTCTTTTAGGAAGTGTACACAAAAAATAGAAGTTAAAAATATTAATTTCTCGAGGAGATATTTTAAATATATGAATGAGTCAAATGCCCATAGACTTTACATTAGTGAGGGGAAATCGGTAGCTGAGTGGCTAGCCCCCTTAATATTATCTACAACTTTTACATTGACATGTTTTTAGTAGGACCAAGTCTTAGAGGGAAAAAAATTGAAAAAAAAAAAGAAAAAAAATAGGCGGAGGAAGTTGTAGGAGGGGGGGGGGATCACATTAACATGATTCTGATAAAAACAACTCTTACAGAAAAATGAAATTAAAAATTCGTCAAAAACGTGCAGATGAAAATTGTTCAACTGGGTTTATATCTAATCTTGATTTAATTTTTGTTGGTGAAATTAGTATTTAACTTCGAAATCTACCTGTGATTGTAGACCAAAGCGGCAGTGATTTTTTTTTTATTATGTATTTATGTTTCTGTAAAATTTTCACGTTTATGAACAATTACATGATTAAATTACATGTTTAGGGAAATGGATGCTACTTGTTTTCTTATTTCCGCAATGAAAAGTTTGTGGGCAAAAGGTTTGGGTGATATTAGGTCATTTAATATCTTCTAATGTCGAGTTTATTTCTGTGAATATTGTAAAATTTTCGTAGTAACCGTCAGATTTTAATAGAATACAATCTGCTTGAAATGATTTTCACTCATTTTTTTAATTATATTTCATCCACCAGTTGAGGTATTAAAAATCAGATATTACACGAGGACGTGCCATATACGAGAAAATGAGGTAATATTGAATAATGTTAATATCTTCAATGCATAATGCCATACTTTTTAGGAATAATGTAATCATTTCCATTTTAATTCCAGTAAATCACAACAAAAATGAATAAAAATTAATCGGTCATAAAATTCTATCCATTTCTCACGTTAGGAGTCTGTTTTTTATAAACAACTTTTAAAACCCTAGAAATGTATAAAATAAATAAAATAAATTTATCAATTGGAATTAGATGTTCTTTCGGACATTCTTATGTTCCAGTTCACCTGTAAGAAAGTATGTCACTTTCTGGAAGTTTCATTTTTTCTATATAAGAATAATAAAATGTTAATTTCACATATCCTGAATGTAAAGGCACTTTAAACGATGATAGAAATTGAAAAATATTTTTTTTTAATGTTGTCTAAACCCATTCTAGTTCCAGTTATATTATAATTTTCTGGTTACAACAAAGGCTATTCCGACGAGATTTTCTTTGAACGTCGGATTTACTTGGTAAATTAGCCTACTTTTGATTCCACTTGTTGTGAAGATAGATAATCTTCCCTAGATTCGCTTATTATTTTGTTAATTATTCAGGAAGTAACAGCACAATGTGTGAATAGTTTTTCATTTGATAGTAATAAAAATGCAATATCCTTTTATTGTATTTGATATTAGCATTGTACATGTTTTCAGAATTAGGTAAAAAATAAGCAAAAACATGCCTCTAAGTAACGTTGACGTCATATTGATGGTAGAAACGACTTGAACAGTCAATTTTGATTTATCGCGAATTTATTAACTTCTAAACATCACACAATTTCAATTTTTGTGCAATCGAATGGGGAAAAAATTGTGCTTTCAAATGCAATTTCCTTGAAAACTGTATCTCAATTTGCTGATTTTTAATGTGTTTTTATTTTCAAGAGCAATTTTTTTAAATGTATCAAAGTGAACGGGAGATTATGAACGGGGTTTTGGGAGATTAACCCATTTGCACTTAAAAAATGTGTAATTTTTTCAGAATTTGATTGTTTTCATGTAATATTCAGTAACTAAACTCACCAAACGAAATTAAAACTTCAGAAATAAAATAAGTAAAACACGACTTTCACAGATCGATCGATTGTAATCGAACTCTATGCTTAAACACTGAAACATTCAAAATGAAAAAGGTTGCTATAAATATTAAAATCTTTCAGGAATTATTACTGGCATAAAATGATTTTCACCTAAGTTCTGTACATCGAACAATATATCGGGCATGGGAAGGATTACTTGATACTTATAAAAGTACATCACATTAATTCCAAAAACGATTACACCATAAAAATAACACACTGGGGAAAAAAGGTTTTTTGTTGTTGTAGTTGTATTTGTGTGGGATATTAAATTACCAGAAAAATATACATATTTTAACTATTCTTGTTTTAAATTAGGGCTAAATTCTTCCCTTGTGTTTCTAACTGAAGAGATTTATTTAAATTTGCACACAATGCAAAACTTTGAGACATTTGATAAATTAATTTTAAAATATCAAAATAAATCGGTAAATTGCGATAGCTATTTCAAATAAATTTTATTTTAAAGGATTTTTTTTCTTCTATCCAATATGTAATGATAGGACTTCTCCGGTAAAGGAAAGTGATCATGTGTGCGAATGGTGTGTACACAAATCGTGTAGAAAACAAAATTATGATATAATTAAAAGAGAAATAAACTATTCGAATTCTGAAAAAAAAAGTATCTTCGTGGGGGTTTTCAATCTTTCCATGAAGTATCAGTGTTAAGGGTGTATTCGAAAAATATTTTTCCACCCTCAACAGCTCGAAATTTTCTGAGACATTTTCAGACTCATTTTTAAAAGTAACAACATGAAACTTGTTGAAGTGATTTTTGAAGAGATGTATAAGAAGCCGTGGGATTTCATTTTTCGCTCAATTAATTAGTATTTGATTTTTAAACAATTATTTTCTCAGTAGATCTTTTTTTTTTTCATTCCCAGATCTCCCGCTTCGGAAAATTCGGTTAAAAACGCCAACTTTGACAGCCTTTTTTTGCAATATTTTCTGCATTTATTAAAAAATTGACAAGCACGGCACATTATGCAGTTTCTAAATAAGAGAATTTTCCAGTTTGATGCGTTTGAAAGCAAAAATGAATTTAAAAAATAAATCAGAAAATAAGCAGTTTGGAATGGAATACACCCTTAAACTGAAATACTGTAGGTTTAAAGTCTGATTAATGATTGGTCCGGCTGGTCCGAGAACATATAGATACCCAAATTTCTAAGGGCCTCAAATGGTTTGTTCCTTCATACCCGAATTAGTACGAACCCGAAAATCATTATGAGGGGAAGATATAAGGGATCGTATAGGAGACGTATAATGTCAACTTGAACTGTTTGAGAAACAAGAATGACGTCTAACTTTCTTAAAATGTTTTGAAAAATGAAATGGATTGTTATTCAAGGGATATAAGGAGAAATATTCTGAACCCTATACACTGTTAGTGTTAGTAACATAAAGAAGAAAACGACGGAAAACTCCGAACGATTAGGCTGACGGGCGCGAGTGGGATCGAACACAACACCTCCCGTCTACCAGCTTTAAACGCAGAACTTTTCAGCCACTTGTGCGCGGGGGTATTTTGGGTCAATACATGTATATTCTATGTAAGAAGATATTTTTAAGTGGGAAAATTAATCTTGAAACAATGTAAGGGGACCGTGTAAGCGAAATTTAGCCAAAATATCGATTTTTACTTTTTTATATCATTAAATAGTTTAAAACTTTTATCTTTTCAACGATGCAATACACATGTTTATACATAAAAAGAAGTGTTGTTTTTTTCACATTCTTTCTAAGAGCGTTTCACAGCAGTGGGCTACTTTTTTTAAATTCAGATTTCTTGATTATCACCACTTTTCTAAAGTGGTAAACTTCCTATTGTTTTCGCCTTAATTAATATGTTATTGATTAAGGCGAATTTTACTATATCAAAAAAGTGGTGCTAATCAAGAAATAAGAATTAAAAAAAAGTAATCCACTGACAATACTGCTTCACAGCTTTAATGGACTTTTTCTCAAAACATCGATTTTTCAGGTTTGTGTTCCTTTTTTTTTTTCAATATCTATTAAACTGAAGAACTCAGATTTTTCTAAATACTTATATTATGCTATAGTGCATACTTTAAAACAGGAATTTAATGATTTGATGAGAATTATTTATTTTAGGCAGTGAAATCTTACCAAAAATGCTAATTTAAAAATGTCTTTCAATAAGTAATTAATAATTAATTTTCAGTTTCGCTTAGAAAGAAAATGGTCCTTTAAAATACGTAAAGAATGTTATTCAAACTACTCTAAAAAATCGAGACCTCTATCTTTCACCATTTCTGAGAGAAGGTACAGTCGTGGGAAAAAAAAAGTAAACACCCCTACTAACTCCTCAACAAATTATCGTAGAAGAAAGTTACTGGTACCGAACGATTGAAAATAAAGTCTACTTTTAAATGATGTATATAAAATTTGCTTAGGGGGCCACCTACATATTAAAACGAACCATAACTTTGTTTTTTTTTCAATAGCAGTGCCCAATTCTGACAGCATAAATGAACTCTACACCCTTCAATTAGCCTAAAAACGAATTTTTATGCAATTCGTACCATAAGTTTCCGAGAAATTAATTATTTTAAAACGAGCGTATTTTAAGGGCTGTATCCAAATTGAAGTTCTGTATTGGATTGTTAACCGAGAGAGCCGCTTCCTTGATCAAGGCGCCTTAAGCGCCACTCAAGGAGTCAATGAAGCGTGTTAGATTACAGTACGGCAGAATAAATTTCAAATTGTCTACTCACTTCCATCATAGACGGCCCCTTAAACCATCATTTCGCCGTTTTTTAAGCATAATTTGAAAACTACTTGGAAGAAAAATGTGAAATTTTTGAATTTCCATAAAGCAGGTCTTAATAAATCTAAATCCATCAAAAAAATTGTAGGTTGCAATTCATAATTTTTTCGAATATTAATTTCATAATTCATAATTCATATCATAAAATTATAAAAATTGCAAATTCAGCTTATTTATGTTTGGGTATATTAGTATTATTACCACAAAAAAAATTAGCACATTAAGAGCATAATTTCGGGAGATATAAATAAAAATATGAAAATATAATTTAACATTACAAGCACTAAATTTTGAATGTTTATAATTCAAAAACTTATCATTCAAATGACTTGAAATTTGGTGTCTAGGCATAGTTTGAACCGAAGATTTGAAATATCTCGTTAAAATTGTGTATTGCTATTGAAAAAAATGAAGTTAGTATTCGTTTTAACCCTTTCGTGGTCACGCACGCGTATACGCGGTCGCACTTTGGTACTTGTAAGTGGTCGTGAACGCATATAGGTGGTCAGACTTTTGTACTTGTAGATGGTCACAAGCGCGTATAGGCGGTCAAAATATTCTACTTGTAGATGGTTATGAACGCGTTTGCGCGTTTGTGCTTCCCCCCACTTCTCGAGACTGGGAGTTAAAGAAGGCGTTTATCAATCACCCCCTCTTTCCAGGCACACAATAGGCGTTAGGCAGACTATTTGTCAACTGGATTACCGTATTTTAAGTCGAATGCCTTAGGGGATTTCGTTTTCTGTTAATGCTTAAGAATGGCATTGTATTTCGAACCATATACTAGGCAATTTTATAGAATATCATCGTTTACTTATTTTACTTTATTATTTCTGTCCATAAGATTCTAATTCATTACTATAATAATTATTATTTTATATCATTTGCCATATAATATTTATTTATTTTGCATGTTCATTATTTATTATGTAATATTTATTTATTTTGCTCTTTTAATGAATATACACGTTCTTTTCTTTCCTTTTTACTTCCAAATGTATGTCATTTTTTTCATTTAACTATAATACTAAATAACTAAACTGTTTTTTTTTCTTTACTTACAGCACTTTTGTTGTGTAATAATAATAAAAATCTCAAATATCCAATTTAACATTACACTTCAAAAATAATATTTTTATTTATTATTGTTGCGCAAATTTTATTCAAATTCTAGCATAATTTAAAACTAGCACCGTGAAACCTGTCTATAATGACGCTGAATGGGCCAGAAAAGGCATCGATGTAGATAGGTTTTAAATTTCATTATTGGTAGATTGGTAAACGGAAAAAAGGTGACCGGAAAAAACGGGACCGGAAAAAACGTGACAAGGAAAAAAGGTGACCGGGAAAAACGTGACAAGGAAGTGTTAAATATTGAATTTGGAAACAATGAACCTGGAAAAAAAATTAAAGCAAATCGGATGTTTCTGTCAAGAGTTATCGCGTTACGTACATACAGACGTAAGTGCATACATACATACATACAGAACCTGCGTGCACATTAATCCTTGGGCTTTGATAGCCTGCGAGCAAAAAGCAGGATAATGAAAAAATTCCTCTAAAGAAAATGCCTCCTCTCTTCGTCTTTATTTTGTTCCCTTTACAGGCTGTGTATGTAATTTTTTCCCTCCCCCTCCGCCTTATAAAACATCTTTACTCATATATAAACTATCAATAGCGAATTGAAAGAATCAATAAATTGTTTTTCCTTAATACCCCCCCCCCCCCCCTCCGTGGATAGCACTAACTTGTCTTTTGTAGAAGTCATAATAAACTTCTCTTAATGAAATGTTAAAATTGTATTTTCTTGGACCAAATCTTAGAGTTGTCAAACTCACCCATTAACTCTGCCCCCCCCCCCCCCTACGCTGTAAGAAACTGACAGTGGAAAAACTTTACTTTAGTTTTTAGCATTTATTTATCGACAAGTTCAATATTTAACACTTCCTTGTCACGTTTTTTCCGGTCACCTTTTTTTTCCTTGTCACGTTTTTTCCGATCTCGTTTTTTCCTTATCCCGTTTTTTCCGCTCTTGTTTTTTCTGTCACGTTTTTTCCGGTCACCTTTTTTCCTAGATTCAATATTATTCCTAAGGAAGAATTTTTTAAAGATAGCGTGCTTGCATTTCAGTATTTTTAAACGATTTTCTTTGATTTGAGTAGCTGAGGTCGATCTGTACAAAGGACTTTTTTACTCCTTCTATTTTATTTGCAAGATTTTTTAATGGGGATACTTTTACTTTCGAAACCGGTTCCGAAAGTAAATGTATCCTAAATAAATTAAAAAAAAACTTTAAACAAAATCGAAAAAGAAAAAAACGGTCTTTCTATAGATCGATCTTAGGTAGCCAATGCAAAAGATTCGTTTAAAAAAATGGAAATAAAAACGAGGTATCTTAAAAAAATTCTTCCACCAAATAAACATTAGCGAGCGGGTGCTTTCGCGTGAGTGAAGTAGCCTATTAATTGTTGGAAGTAGATCAAAAACTCCACGCAATTAAACATCATAGACGGCTTTATTAAGTGCAATTGCTCGCAGTAATCTGCAATGCTTTTTTAATATTTTAGAGCAAAAGTAAAGTAATTTTATTTTTCAATTTGAAACTTTTCCTTAATCATATGAGACAAAGTTAATGATAATTCTACCGTGAAGGTTGTATTTCAAAATCTCTACAAACGTATCATATTTTTTTTTTTTTTTTCCCGTTCTTATCTCGATTTTCCTTTTGTTTATATGGCAGTTTACATACAAAGAGATTTGCCATGAAAGAATTATTTCAATCATTAAAATGATGTTTACACAGTACTTCTCAGGTTGGGAGATATAACCTATCATCTCACCAATATGATTAAGCAAAGTAAACAATAATAATCATTTTAAGATAGGTAATGCATTCATATGCATTAAAGACAGATAATCTTAACAAAAGTTACTCTTCCTTGTTTTTACTTGCATTAAAAAATAAATAAAGGTGTATTTTTACACATATTTATATGCGTGGTTTTCATTATATTCGACCTACTTATATTTTTGAATAACTGGATACTTGATTTCTTTTGAAAGTTGAGGGGGGTGGGGGGAGAGAATCCAAAAACCATTCTTATGTTTATATCACTGGCTGTGTCCGCTTGGAAAATTAAAAACATTGTGTATTATTTGTGCTTTCTTTATATAACGAGTCCCAATATAGCGACTCTTACATTAAAACTGCCATATTAAAAAGCCCTAAATCTTATTTATTCTCACAGTTGTGTTTCACAGAGAAGAACCAGAGGTGTAGCCAGAAAAATGCTTATGAGACTACACTTCCCTGAACGATATCTACAATTATCATTATTTTTTACCTAATCATTCTACTAAATACAACAGAGTTGACCAAATATTCCAGTGTAATTAATTCCAATGATACTTTAAAAGTTTCTATGAGTTTTCTTTGAAGTAAGGTTTGAAAGAGAGTAAATATCTCTCATTGTTATCTAATCCAAACTCTTGCAACCCATAAATGACATCGAAATACTACCTGTAAGTGACGCTTTGAGCTTTGAGAAAACTATTATTGACAGACCCACCCCTTCCCTTGTAAAGATGATTTCTAAAGAAAACAGTTCACAGGAACAGTAAAATTCCAAATAGTGGTAGCTTGCTACATATTTTTTTCATTGTCGCTTATTTAATAAAAGGATTATGAAATGTTTATGTTTTAAACTAGTTCTTTTAAAATTAGTATTAATCAATAATTATTAAATCATGAATATTGCACAATGTAACATAAAAGATTGTTGATATAAAAATAAAGTAGGGCATCATTAAAAAAAAAAATCTTTTCTGACATCACAGCAGAAATCTTAGAATAACTCCCCTCCCCAACGGAAAATAAAAACTGATAGCCGAAGAGTTATATTTATTGTAGCCTAAGAATTATTATTAAACTTATGGTTATTTTTAATAATAAAAACTTTGTTGCACATTTTCTGTATGTTATCAAATTCTGCCCCATTCCGCAAGTGTGCTTATAGAAGAATTTAGTAATTTAGTTATTCTACCTAAATACTTTTAAATAATCACTTTCAATGGTCTACTTTAAAAAAAATCAAATTCGTGATATTTGATATGCGCATGTTACCTCCGATATCGTAAAATCAAGAAAATTTTTCTCCGATTAAGTCACACACTAATGACAATTTGTAATTCTAAATTATGAGTAATTTATTTATTTTACATTTTCCAACATAGTTGAAAAGGGTTTATGACTTCAGTTTGTCTGTCAGTGCTCTATCTTGCGCAAATATAATTCGATTTCCCTGAAATTTTGTGTGTTATTGACATTTACTATCGCACGATCACCATTGAAAATGAAATATGTAGCATGTACAGTTCCCTTACAGGGGCATTCAAAAGTATGCCGTTAAATTACGACCAATGGGAAAAAATCGTTTCAAGTGCAGCACTAAAACATGCTTTCTGTAGAATATGAAATGCAAAGAATTTATTATTCATTTCCAGAGTCGCACAAAAGAATTCCGTTACATAATGATCTACGCGGGAAAATCGTTTGCAGTATATTTTAATGTAGATACTCTATTTCAAATGAATTTAGGTAAAAAGGTCAACTGTGAAAAGGTCTTAGCAAAAAAAATCAGTGGTAAAAATAATAATTATTATATATACTTAGATGAACCTAAAATTCAGATCTATTAGTTATTAAAGTTACATATATTTTCAGTTATAGAAAACTAATTCTAAGCTTCAACTAAAGCCCGTGCTAAGTCCGCATATCTATTATTGATATCAAAAAAGTATATTATACATAGCGTTACACTTAAAGGACACTAACAAATAGGTGCTGTGTATTGAAAAAATATATTCTGCTGGAGACGCCGGCTGTTCATTAGTAAGCCCCTAGAAAGGGCGGGGTGGTAAACAGAAAATACAATCTATAGATTCTCTCAATTTAGTACATGGATAGCTTATGTATAAGGCTATTAACTTTTATATATTTATGGGAACTTTGACCAAAGACAGCCTTTTGGTGAAGAGAAAGGGGGAGGACATGGAATTAAAAGAAACAAATTTTTACATACATTTAAAGGGGTCAAAACATAAACAAAAGTACTTTTTTCAAAAGTGAAGGTTTTTCATTATCTTGATTTTTATAATGTAAGAGGGGAGCAGAGTTAAGAGCGGGATGTACGTGTGTGTGTGTGTGTGTGTATGGAGGGGGGTAACAATAAGTGAGAGTCAAAATTTTGAAGTTTCAACAAAGAAAACAAAATTTAAGGAATGCACAGCAGAAATGAAAATATTTTCTCGAAAATAATTTAAATAATACTTAGGATCTAAATTTATTGAGTATGGCGTAGAGTCCTGCATCGGGTCGGGAAACCTTTCTTTTTTTGTCGGGGGTTGGATTAACTTCTACAATTTTGCTGCAAATCGGGTTGATATCCATTGTTTCGGGTTAGGTTTTGTCTCTTGCGGGTCCGGTTCGGCTTGACCCGATTTTTCAAAGAATTTCTAAAATATTTTTTCTGTTGAAAAATCTGCATACAATAACAGTTTTTAAAGAAATGGAAAAATTGAATACACAAGGAAAATTGTAAAATCTAAATAATTTAGAAACTAGTTTTATTAAGCTTGTCTTAATACAATTTAACAGACATATTACAAAAATGGGATCTGTAGGTCGAAGGGAAAATTTATGATAGTCATAGACCGTTTATTCAGAGCTATATTTCAATTTACATTTGTGAATATACGATCTTCAGCTGTGTATCGACCTATCTTTAACTACATTGTCAAAGGACTATTTCATCTTATTCCTCTATCTAAGATAAGCAAACGATATTACGTCGTTCAAGCCATTAAATAAAACTGTCATACAAAATTTCCCACAATTGTACTATTATCGTTCTTCCTCTTAATCATTTGATTTTCCTCTAATTTTTTACGCGCAAGCAAAAAAAACAAAAAAAAGAACTGGAAAGTAAAAACTTTTTTTTTCTTCATCTTTTTTCTTTTTTTTTCTTATCTTAAGAAAGATATAATGAAAGTAATGTTTTATTAAATTTTGAACTCGAGTGTGAAAACCAAATTTCAAAATAAGACAGTTTTCTTTATAGATATTAAAATTATTTTAATTTCAGCAATCCACCCTTTACTAAAAAATATTTTAAATATTCACAAAAGTGCCCTTTTTCAACCGTCCTTTTTTAGTGCACTGTTCTTCGGTTGTCTTGGAATTCCTCTGTTAATGATCAGTAAACACTACGCGCATTATTATTACTATTAATTTTTATGGTAAACAGACTGCAGTGCACATTAGCAATGTGTATCAATTATTACGGTTGGAATAATATACTACTATTAAAAAAAAAGTACTACAAGCAGATATCGATCTAGACCGTAATTCGAGTTTATTCGAATTATTTTATACATCCATGTAAACCAACAATAAAGGCCACACTCACTATTTCCAATAGTGAACAGGCCTCCATATCATATATCGATTTCATGGCAATGCAAGTAATATTTACAAAGGTCAGATGGAAAAGCAGTACTAGACTTTTTCCGCGATGGCACACCAAGCTCACAATTAGCCTAAAATATTCAAGTGTAACTATATATTGTTTAAAAAGATACCAATGAACAGTACAAGTATAGAATTATTCAAAAATATCAATAGAATGGATGCAATTAAAGCAGTAGATATGATTAAGTATAAGTATATGTCTTTAAAAACAGGAAAGAATCATTATCTAAAATATTCTTACAATAATGCAAATGAAAGCATTATCTTTTTAAATTTATTGTTATTATTATTATTATTACTTTACTTTGTACAATCATGTTTGTTAAATGACAAATTAAATCATGGCAATCTATTTTTTTTATAAATATATCTCATATAGACTAATACTATATGATCAGAATTAATGCTAATACTATATGATAAGTATGATTAAAACAATCATAATGAAATGAATGTATTGAAATTGGAAAAAAAAAAGATAAACTAGATTTTGATGATTGAACTTTTCATTTCGTTACCATGAGAATTAAACTAAGAAAACATTTATTTTAATGCATTAAACTACACTAATACTATATAATGCACATTTATTTTAACGTATTTAAATATCCATTTTTAATTATAGATTACTTAGAGATCACAAATATATTTTACAATTAATGTTGATTTCTTTCCTGCTCATGCTGACTGATAATTGTTACATCATATAAATCCAACTTATTGCAATTGCTTCAAGGTCTGTGACACTAAATTTGGGGGGCTCTGGGCGAATGCCCCGTACAAAAACTGCATAATCTTCCAAATTGATTTTTTTTTTTTTTTGTGACACATTCCTGAATTCAGTTTTGTTCATAAACACATGGAATTGGCAGGTACTCTTATTCAGAAACTATAAAGTCGAACAATTTTTTTCAATTTTCGATAAACATAGGAAGGAAGTCTTTTAGAAAATGCTGTTAAAGTTGGCGTTTTGAAAAAAAAATTCTGCACACGGAAGCCCGATAAAGGTTACAATGGGAAAACGCTTGTATTTCTCATGTAATTTATTTGTCGAAAAGTGAAAAAAAGAAAAAGTGAAAGAAAAAAAAAACATTTGCTCTCAAATCATTTACACAGTCATACCTGCATTTGTCAAGCTTTTACACTTATATATTAATTCGTTAATGTGTCAAAGTTTTTATTGTTAAACGAGCAATTTTTTTTCATCTAAATAATATTTACAAAAGTTAGCGGTAGGGCAGGCGGAAGAGCATTAATTAACCACCATATACAGGGCAGGGTCCGACTTAGGCTATGGGGGGGGGGGAAGGTAAGAATCATTCTGCCCCCCCCCCCCCCTCTATCTATCTATCTATAGATTTTTTTGTGAATAATGTGGAAGTAGCTAGTAATAAACTTCATACTATTGTATTATATGCATAAGTTTTATATCCGGTACTGCTTACATCTGTATACAGAGTGTCACAAAAAGATAATCAAAACTTTAAGAAAAAAATACTTGTAGGAAAATAGTAGAAAAAAAATGATAGATTGTTTGATACGAGTATTTCTTTGCAAACATTTACTTTGCTTATCTACGTACGTTATAAGATGTCTAAAAGAAAACGTCCCAAATTGGTTATAAGTATTGGTTTTAACTTGCCACGTTAAGAGAAAAACGTTAATAAAGAATTGCTTTTGAGAACTATAGAATACTAAATTGTCATAATAAAATATTAATCATTAGTTTTCTAATGATATTTGCGAGGTGGAGAGGTTACTGAAAGCGGAGGGGGGAAGGGGACCGCACTTCCTTCTTAAAAGTTCGAAAATGTATGAATTTTGGTCACTTTTATTTAATTTTAAACATTTGACACCATTTAAATAAAAATCCTGACTACTCTCATGGGAGTCCCCTAAAACGGGGGATCCGGGGAAGCTTCCCCGCATGCACCTACATAAGTCGGGCCCTGACAATATATATGTAATATACATATATATATATATGTATTTAATGGACCACCATAACCAATAATTTTATATATTAAACTTTATTTTCAAAGATCTTTGTAAAACATTTTTATTTATGCAATGTATTGCCTAAATTGTGTTTCCTTGCGCTAAATACTGAATTTTTTACTCATACTTTGTTACCCCCCGACCCCTTTAACTCTGCCCTCTCCTACATTGTAAAGATCAAGATGATAAAATTTCCGTTTGTTAGTCAACATATTTATTTCAACCCCTTTAAAATATCTGTATGTAAAGTTTTTTTATGTTCCCCCACTCTCTTCCTTCTCACCCCAAAGACTATCCTTGGTCAAAGATTCCATAAATATATAAAACTCGCTGTTCTTATACATAAGCTATCAAAGTAGCGCGTTGAAAGAACAGATACACCTGCTTTACTTGAAACGCAGAAAAAAAAATATAAGTATTACTGACTATGGAAGTTGCTTAGAGAATAGTTTTAATTGTGTGATGCATTTTTTCGCTGAACTATATTTGTATGCCAATAGAAGTTTGTGGAACATAAAAAATTTTATACAGGGATACGCAAACCAACAAGATACATGGCCGTTTGGGTGCGTAATTGACTATTTTTTTTAAATTATTATAGAAGGTAATTGATAAAACTGGATTTCTAAATGTGTTATATGTTTACCATACTGTTTACTCACATGTCTTCCTGCCACATATCTTGCGCCTTATTTACCGGTAAAATTTCAGTACAGTTTTATAGATAGATAAATGTGTTGGAAAGTATTTCACAATCTATTCTTGAAATCTATTCTCACAATCTATTCTTCGTTCTTATTTTTATGAGCTTTTATTTTTTATGCTGGAGAAAGTTTTCAAAGTTTCCATACATACAAATAAGCAGAGATAATAATTACTACTATTTGTTTATTAATATTATTTGTTTAAAAATTAAATGAAAAAAATAAAAATATCTTGCGAAGGAAAATTAAAACTGGTTTCATCCAAATCCTAAAACTTAAAAAAAGGATAAATCTTAAAAAGTGATAAAAAGTGTCATTTGATTTTTTTTAACTCTTTCCAGTATAGTTGAAAAGCGTTTATAAATTCGGTTTGTCTGTCTTTCCTTCTGTCCGTGCTCTAATTCACATAAATTTAGTCCAATTGCCATAAAATTGATATATGTTATTTTTGTTTAATTTGGCATGTTCATTATTGAAAATGAAATGTGTAGCATGTAAGATTCGTTTACAGGGACACGCAAAAGAATGCCGTCACATTACGGTGAATTAGAAAAATCGTGTATGGTGTAGTTTAATGATATTACACTATTTTAAACATATTGGAATTTTTATATTTCACTAAGGAGTTGTACACTACAAGGCGATTACTGTAGAATATGATGTGGATAGAATTTATATTTCATTTTCAGGGACACACAAAAAAATTTGGCCTATGACCAATGATTGCTATAAGTTCGTTATCAGTTGCGGTATACGTTTTTAAATTTGACTGTTGTTATTATTATTTTTTTTTAATATTATGTGGTGTTTATAAATTCAATAGGTCATATACTGGGAATCACTATCGCAAGTACAATTCCGTTTATTGACAGAAATTGCTGAATGGGAATTTTCCTGCGGAACTAAATTTTTGCATACATACATACAAAGTTATAGAGCATATACAGGGCTGCACAAAAAATAGATATTTTTCCAACTAACTGACAGCAATTGCAGAAATTGGGTTTTCAAATGCGTTATGTGTTTTCTAATTTATTTATTTAGACACCACCTTTCTCCGTAATAAGCTGTAAAGTTTTGTTTCAATATTCTGGATGTATTGGAAAGTGTTTCATAATTTATGCTAGACACATGATTTTTAGCTCATGTTTCTTTTTACAAATTTTCTTTTTCAATTTCTCCAAAGAATTTTTGAAAAAATACGGAGTCTTACTGTACTAAATATAAGAAAAAATACATGAATACATTTCGAAATTATTAAAAATAGTGCTTAGTTTCCATCTGGTCTAAGAATGTTCAACTTGTGTCCCGCGGAGTTGCGAACTTATTGTTGTAAAGTTTAAATCCTTTTTATCTCTTTATGGCCGATGGACGCTGGAAGTTTTATGGGAGATAAAGTGAGGGGGGGGGGGGGAGGGAGGTATTACTCTTCACAGATATTTGAAATGGATTGTATTTTTCTCATTTTCAATAGGAGAATATATTAGGTACCTAAAATAATTCCTGTTATCGGAAAATTTTAAATGTAATTATTTTTCCTAGGTGGTGAGAAGGAGAAAAATGACACCCGAAAAAAAAAGGGCACTTTTATTACAATGGAACTTACAAAAAGCACATTTATTTTGTATATTACTATGCAGACTCTCCATTGACCTATTTATACATAGTAATACCTGTACTAAGCGGAATCTTGCCTTAAAAAAATCCAAAGTTCTTTGGAAAATTTCTAATTCAAAATTATTATATTGCCCCTTATCATTTCGTTTTAAAGGGTTTCATTGTTAAAATTAAAACTTGCATTTAATCAGTAATACAGTCGTTCCCGTTTAAACGATTATTTTTGGTTCCAGAAATAATATTCGATTAAGCGGGGTTTTTGATTAAACGGGGAATCATAACTGTAATACGCGTAATAAAAAGGGAAAATACCCATCTACGGTATGTTTAATTAACAAAATAATAAATCGTTAATAGAATAACATAAACTAAAATAAATACGAATGCTAATATAAAGTAAATACTTATTAATTTAACGTCAGTATATTCATTTATATGGTTTACATCACACTTAATGCAGCTCGTTTGAGTTTGGTCAAAACTTTGCTACTTCTAATTTATGTTACTTATACTGCCTTTAAAAATCGTTTAAAGTGGTTTGTTTAGGTAAAATTTTAAAGGAGTAAATATAGAGTTATTTTTCGAATGAGTGCAATATATCACAACGACCATCTCGAGTCTCGAAGTGACGACGCATTGCCATTAAAGCCTGATTAACAGCAAGAAGCGATGGTGGTGAGATCAAGGTGGGGAAATCATTTGACCTGTCCATTATATACCTGCCGGCCAAAATCATTGCAGGAAGAACTGAAAATTTGTTTTCAGCGTAAAGGAACCGGAAATGACAAAAGGTGGAAGGAAATTCTAGCTGAAACGGGCTTTCTGCGCCTATTTTCAAACATCGGTCACACAGTTCTTATTCGATTAAGCGGGGAGGTTCGTAAAAGTTATTTGGTTTAAGTGGGGGAAAATAACATAGAACCAATAGGAATAAATTCGGTTCCGGAGAATTCCATTCGAATAAGCGAGGTATTTGATTATCCGTGACCCGATTAAGTGGGGAGGACTATTATACATATGCACAAGTATTACACCTATAATTCATTAATGATGCAATACTATGATCACTAATTAATTACAGTAAAACCTGTAAAAATGAAATCCATGTATAACATAATCCTGCCTTAAACGGAGAATTTTATATTCCCAAATACAAAATATTACACAATTACACCTAGTAAAACCTGTCTAAAACAGAATTTGTTTTCGTACCTAGTGATCTCGTATTAACCGGTTTTATTGTTATATACAGTGGTACTGTGCAGTGTTACTGATTAATTAATTCTGTAAAACTTAAATAATATATATTTACTATCTCTAAACATGATTTAAGTATAAGAAATAGTGTACTTTATAAAAAAGAAACGCCTTAACATGTTTGGTTTTACTGTACTAAAACAATTGCCTGCCGAGACGAAAGGAAAGGTTGAAATAATTACTGCCACTTTGATTACATCAATAAATGTTTTTCTTTTAATGTTCTACATTTATCAGTAAAATAATAGGAATTAATAAAAATTCAAATTTGTTATCTGGAAGCTAAATTATAAGATCCAAATTCCGCCTGTTTTTGTTGTTGTTGTTGTTTTTTTTTTTATGTATGGCTGGAAAAAAGGTTGTCAGTTTGTATTTTTTTCTTCTTTTTTTAAACAGGAATTTGCACATTTTGAAAATCTTATTAAAATTTGTTTTAATTCTTTTATTGCTCACAAAAAAAAATAAGTTAGAAGAATTATCATTTAGAAGAAGTTTTTTCCATTTATTTTGAATGCGCATTTGAAATACTTTATAACAAATCACTTTTTTTTTTGTGTGTGTGTGTGGGGGGGGGGGGTTGGTGGGTGGTGTTAGAATATTTTAATGTATTTTCAACTGGTATATTCATCAGGATAATGTACAATATATCAGCTATCTCAGATTTATATCACAGAAAATCAAAGAAAGCAGATGTTACACTAATTTGCATAATGAGAAATTATTATTATTATTATTATTTATAAAAGAAAAAAAATAATATTAGCATTAATTGAAATTGAGATACGATGAATAACCCTATCTAAAAGTGTAACTAAAGTGTACTAAACGTTTAATTGAGATTCGTTGTATAGTGAGATCTATCGCTATGCGTGCGTTTTATAAAATGCAAATTTATTTAAAAAATCGATTACTTCCAGTTTAATTTTGTAATTAAATCATTACAAATTAATAAAATTTACAAGTTTATGTAACAGAAACTGTTTAGAAAAAAAGAATGCATTTAGAGGAAATGAAACATGCTTGTTATTACGAAGATATAAATTCTTTTCAAATTTAGATAAAATTTAATAGCATATAAAGCAAATTATACTACATTAACAGTTTGCAAACATTATTCTAAGCAACACGGAACACACACCTGTATTCCTGAAAACTGCTATTTCGTTACATACTTTCAGATGTTGTCTGGGTTTAACTAGACAATCGTTTTCGAAAGCTATTAGTCAACTAGTTTTAAACGCCCATTCACGCCTCATAAAAGACAGTGGACAGCCGTTTCAATCATTCAGTGTCAGAAAGAAGGGGAAAGAACTAAATCCCTTAGCACTTTTCAACTACAAAATCACATAACCCCTTCTACCTTTTCGAACAAGTTCTTTTTTCCTATTCAAGGCCTTTTTAAGGTACATTTTTATAATCTAGTGAAACGCTCAATGGGTTAATATGTAGATGACCCCTAAGAAAATTTTATATACATCATTTAAAAGTAGACTTTATTTCCAATCGTTCGGTATCAGTAACTTTCTTCTATGATGATTTGTTGAGGAGTTAGTAGGGGGTGTTTACTTTTTTTTCCACGACTGTACATAAGGTTGGTGTATTTTAACATGGCCGAGATAGAGCTTACGCGGTCCCCTTAAAGATATTATTAACAATTTTCTACTGTGTGCTTTCGGTATCAGTATCGAGCTCGGGCTCTGTTGACATAAAATTTTTCGTGTTCGGGTAAGGTGGCATTTAAACTCGTAGAGCTCGGCTGCGAAATACAGCGAACCATCTCTATTACCCGCGACGGCAAAACCTCCCTATATGTATTGCTCTCCATGTATCTTTATGAAATCGTGGTCCGTGATTTATTAAAAAATACTTCAATTGTTGAAAAAGCTCAATATAGATTTGAAAATACATTGATTTGAATTGTTGTTATTATTTAGACTTTAAAAATTATGGTAACGGTAAATAAAAAATACCGATTTAAAAATATGAGTAAATTATCTATACGGACAATGGAATTTTGTATTGAGAAAATTTAAAAAAAAAATTCTGATAAAAAAAATATTCGACACTGCACACCATATTTTTTTTTTCAAATATGTGCCTGTAAAAGATAGTAAATTTGCTATGTACAGTTTTTGATTCTATAAAACTTTTGTAACTGAACTGTCCTGGCCGATTTGAATATCGAATACTAGTGCTTAACATAATTCGATATAAAATGCGCTTGCTTCAGTTTCTTTATCATGTATTTCTCTATAAAAACCCAAAGTTACCTTGTTTTTATATGCAATAGTTTTTGTATTATAAGCTCGGGAAGGGGGGAAAAATAATTGATTCCAAACGGCAGCCGGCAGCGTTAATAAGCTCTTTTTTTTTTAGAATAGAGAGATACATCTTTAGAATAGAGACATCTATTTTATTATTCTAAGATAACAGCATGACAAAGTTTTGTTGTTGCCAAACACAAATTTATTTACATAAAAAAATACTTTAACTATTGGCACTACGTTTATTCAGTTTGATTATGTTTTTGTCATTTTGACAATTAATACAAGAAATACACTTACTTTGATAAACATTTTTAGCCTAAGCATATATAATGTCGCCTACTTCAGAAGCATAACGCTAAAACCCATCCAGGTTCAGATTTTAAGGTTCAGGAAAAAGTTTTTTCCTTGTATTCTGGACTGTATAATGGACTTTTAATTTTTCATGTAGCTTTACAATTGGAAGAACAAGACACTGAATTACTTTTGGTGATTGTTAAGTAACCAATATAAGAACAACAGAGTAACCCAACAAAACATTTTGGATTTAACATACATCTGAAAATATTGTAAGTTAGAATAAGCAAATTTTCCACTCAATACAAAAGTGAAATATTCGTCATATGTCCCCCACTATTTATATTATACCACTTTTGGGATAATTAAGATGCAATGAAACAGGAAAGGGTACCAACTAGTAGTACCAACTAGAGATGAGAAGAACTCGGGCTCAAAATAATATTTTTTTAACTAACAAATTTGAAAAATGAAAAGAAAAACACCAAATGCTATTTGGGAAACAAGAATGTAGTCTAAGCATCTGAAATTGTTTTACAATGCTCTAAAAATCACTTTGAAAGGAAACTGAATTGTTATTGTTTGGATATTAAGAGAAATGTTCCATCTGATTCTGAAGTCTTGGTATGGTCAGTGCTTGTAACCATAAAGAAGCAGCAGTATATCTATTCTCTATTCTCTCTCCCTGTTTGGACTCCTTTGTCTTTCTGCCATAGTTTTACAATAATTTAAAAAGGTATATATTTTAAAGTAATAAGAAGATTTAAACTATATCTAGATTTCTGCTAGTGGCTGGGTATAAATAACAAATTTGCTGGAATATGGAAATCACGAAACGTCGTCATAGAAAAATATTTAGAATTAATAGTTATTTTAATTTTAGAAGAGAATTTTAAATGAGGAAACTAATTGTGAAATACTTCTAAAATGTAATTAACAGTTTTCAGCTGTTTTCTTACAGTATCGGGCTCGAGGTCTGAAGATACTTTTTTTTTTCTTCGGTCTCTAAAAAAAAAGCTTGAACTCATATCTATTACCTATTCAAACTCAAGACATGTTGCATAAATCACGCTATTCTTGAACATTCAAAGTTCTTCCCCAGCTTGTAATAAGACATTCGTAAAAAATTACATTTTCTGTAAAAAAAAAATAACTTTTTGTAGGCAGTTAACTTTATTAAAATGAAAATAAAAATAGTTAAAAGCAGATTTTTGACGACAAAGAGGCAGATTTCGGAAAGAAAGTACAAAATTTCTTTCAGTGTTATTCACATCATAAGCGTAATTATTTTCAGTTGAACTAAAAGGTGAACTTGAAAATGGTCAGCGATAGATCAATTTATTAACAGTTTAGTTTAGCTTTGTTTCCCATTTGATGGGAAAAATAATACTTTATAGATGTGACCTTGTGAAGAAACAGGCTTGTCGATGGCATTATCCTCAGGTTATACGTCCACGTGCAGGCAGGAACTTCCAATTACCGGGGAAAGTAGGCCATGATCCCAACAGAGACAGCATTAGACAGGTTGGCTGACATCTTCCAAGCGGATTGAAAGCGAAAGTTAATTGAACACCTTATTTCGACAGTTAGGAAAAGAAATGAAACATTTTGAAGAGTAAATGAAAGTTTTTCTTGAGATGTTTCAAATTTAAGTTTTTAAGTTTTTGGATTATACAATAAATACCATTTAAATGAATCACTTTTGTTAATCAGGCATTGATTTAATAAAGAGACTTGGACTTGAAATCTACAACAAGCTTTGATCGCGATTTTGTTAAGATAAACTACAGAGACGTTTTATTAATCTTCGGAGGAGTTAGAAATAATTTAACAAAAGGAACTGGGATGTAACGATCTCCATCCTTGTCCGATTGTGGGAGGCTATGCTTTTTCCTTCTTTAAGTGGTGGCAAAGTGTTGTTACCAAAACCGTATCCACGAAATCTTAAAACCTTCTAAAATAATGCTTGCTATGGATTTATTCACCCTTTATTCAAATGTACAGTCGTGGAAAAAAAAAAAAACCTTACTAACTCTGCAAAAAATTATCCTAGAAGAAAGTTACTGGTACCACACGATTGTTAATAAAGTCTACTTTTAAATGGTGAATATGAAATTCAATTAGAGGGCCATCTACATATTAAAACGAACCCTAACTTTGTTTTTTTCAATAGCAGTACACAATTCTGACAGCATAAAGGATTTCTACACCTTTCAATTACCTAAAAACACATTTTTATGCAATTCGTATGATAAGCTTCCGAGAAAATATTTATTTTAAAACGAGCGTATTTTAGCGTCTGTAAGTTTGGCACTCGATTGTTGACCAAGAGGGCCCCCTTCTTGATCAAGGCATCTTAAACCCTTGGGGACGAGCGACGGGTATTCGTGCCGCGTAAGGTGCTCAGAATCAGTTATTATTCTCACCAGTAAATTTTTATTGTAAATTTTGGCTTATTTAATCCGAGCATTTTCCGGATTCAATTAGGTAAAAATTTTTGTTTTAAAAAACCGGTGATTAAAGATTAAAAATTCTGTAAAAGACGGTCGTTCCGAAGGGATTAAAAACCACTCAAGCAGTCATTGAAGACTGCTAGATTACAGAATAGCATAAGAAATTTCAAAATATCTAGTCACATCTATCATAGACGGCCCCTTAAACCATCATTTTGCCGTTTTTTAAGCATAATTTGAAAACCATTTGGAAGAAAATGTGAAATTTTGGATTTCCATAAAGCAGGACTTAATAAATCTAAATCCATCAAAAGAATTGTAGGTTGCAATTCATAATTTTTTCGAATATTAATTTCATAATTCATAATTTATATCATAAAATTATAAAAATTGCAAATTCAACGTATTTATGTTTGGGTATTTTTAGTATT
Organism: Maratus speciosus; assembly: GCA_963932465.1. Classification (NCBI taxonomy): domain Eukaryota; kingdom Metazoa; phylum Arthropoda; class Arachnida; order Araneae; family Salticidae; genus Maratus; species Maratus speciosus. The sequence continues at coordinate 150,967,645 of OZ010788.1, forward strand.
ATTGCTACACAAAAAATTAGCACATTAGGAGTAGGGTAGACTGGGGATAGTTGGCCTGCTTTTTCTTCTAATATTTAAAAAAAAATTACAATTGAACATTTTAAATTTCTTTTTATGTTACCACTATCAGCGTACATTCAGGAAGAATTCACAATAGTAAAGCGTGAAAATATTAACTATAAGTATTAGTTTAGAAGCTCAAATTGACACCAAGTCGCTTGAGCCAACCTGCCCCGATTGCGGGGTAAGCTGGCCCACGTCACTTTTTAATGTTCTGATAATGTAGAAGTTTAAGAAATGATCAAAATTTTACCAAATCTTAATTTTTATTTGTTGCGAACGAAAACACAATATAGCCTCCTAAATTAAAATACAAAATTTGAATAATAAAACTGTGAGTTATTCAAATTATTAACTTCGACCAAAAATTACTTTAAAAATTGATTTTATTGTCTCATAAAAAATTCTTTAATACATTACGGAACAGTAATAAATTTTAATAAAGGCATGCTAGGTGTTAAAACACCTGTATAAATAAATCCATAAATCTTAGAGTCCAGTAATTTAAGAAATCATTCATCCTTAATTAGGTGATTTATTATAAACACCAGATGATAAATAAATTGTATCAAGGCCTCTGTATATCTGTTAAGTGCAATAATTCCTTTCTTTGTTGGCTAAGCCAACAGGGATTTTTCTATGATTATGAAAGTTATAAATGTTTTTGTACAACAGGAGCAGCTGATTTAATACGGGGAGGAGGTAAACAACATTATAACTTCATTTTTTAAAAAGATTGACTGGAATAATCAGGAATTCAATTAATAAAATAACTCGTTACTATTAATTAATAATAAATTAATTAAAATAATAATAAATGTTTATTAAAATAATTCATTAAAACTATCAAATTCCAGTACGCCAGAGCCAAATTCCTACGGGGAATGTTGGCCCGGCGGGCCAACATGCCCCGTGCCAAATGGGTCAACTAACCCCGTATCGCCATTTTTGTTTTTCATGGCTGTAAGGAATTATTCTGAAAGTATTTCAATAAAAAAACCTGCCCTACAATAACTACGAACAAATATTTTTCTGAATTATTATATATCAAAATCTAAAATGTAATCTACAAACAAATAAAAAACGATTACTTATAAGAGAGGAAATTTACTCACCTTTGCAAAATTTTGAAAATTATCAATAATTCTTTAACGGACGCTCCGACTTCAATGGTTCTGATGTTGGAGGAGGGAAGCGAAGCAACTCATACTTGGCTGGACTGGCAATGTCATCTAACGCAAAGTTTAAAAAATATCGCGACTGGGCCAACATACCCCTATGGCCAACTAGCCCCGGTCTACCCTATAATTTCAGGAGATATTAATAAAAACATGAAAATGTAATTTAACATTAGAAGCACTAAATTTTGAATGTTTATAATTCAAAAACTTATCATTCAAATGACTTGAAATTTGGTGTCTAGGCATAGTTTGAATCAAAGATTTGAAATATCTTGTTAAAATTCGGTATTGACATTGAAAAAATGAAGTTTGGGTTCGTTTTAATATGTAGATGCCCCTAAGCAAATTTTATATACATCATTTAAAAGTAGACTTTATTTCCAATCGTACGGTAATAGTAAATTTCTTCTACGATAATTTGTTGAGGAGTTAGTACGGGTGTTTACTTTTTTTTTTCCACGACTGTACAACAAAATTATAAAATAATTTAAAAAATGCAATTTAACAAATTACAACGACCATTTGGAAAATGATTTTTTCAAAGACTAAAATTTAAGACATAAAAAATAGCACGGAGTTGATCATACATTACGTACGCCATGAATTAAACAGTAATAGTGTTATTACACGTAAAAATTGCAAGCCACAGAAATCGCTGCGATTTGTACGTATTATCTACCTTTAACTTACGTATTATCCAAGCATTTCATTGGCTGTTCGGGAAAAGACTTTTCCATCGTCATATTTCCAAGAAATCTGACGGCCAATTTTAAATGAAATTTATTTCTTAAACTTCTAAACATCCGACAATATTACTTTTTATATCATCGTATAGAGAAAAAATGTACTTTTAAATGCAATTTGTTTGAAAGCTGTATCTCAATTTGTTTCTGAGTTATTAATTTTTTTGGTAGTTTTTATTACTTTTTTGTCATTGTGGCAACACTGTTGTCCATCTCTGTTGAAAGTAAAGGGAAATACATATTACTGTATAGACCAATCCGAAACTGAATAAAATGCGGATTAAACCAATAAAAACCTTCAGATATGCTTTTGATTTCCTACTTTGACGAGAACAATAACCATTTTTCCAAATGGTTAAAAAAAAGTAATATAAAAATTTTGTTTTTAAAGTCGATTCCTACTTAGGCCATCAAAGAAAAATTTAATATAATCCCTTAAGCTAATATTAGTTTTTGTTGCATTAAAATATCTCAATTTGTTGATTTTCTATAAGCAAGTAGGTTTACAATGGAACTCTATGGGAATTTGGCGAAATATTAGAGATATCGCCAAGTTGGCGTCACTTTTGGCGACTCATTTTGGCCGCCAAATTTGGCGATATATCGCCAAGTTGGCGACAAACTTGGCGTATTTGGCGACAGAACAGGGTCCCCCCCCTATGGTAACCCCTTATTGAAAATACTTTCATTGATCTTCAATAACCCATGGCCGCCATTTTGTTTCCCATGCAAAACTAAAATTAATTAATTAAAATTTAATTAATTAATTAATATTTGAAAAAACTGTATTAACATCAATTGTCATCCAGTACAAGTTTAAAAAAATTTATTTCAACTTGATAGGATGAATAATGAGTATTTTATTAACGATTGAAAATTTGAACAAGATAAATATATAAATAAATAAATAAATATAGGGAGAGTGTGAGCTAATAGTAGGAATTGAATAATGTCCATTTTATTTTTAGCCGTTTGATTATTAATACAGAGTGATTTGTCGGACTTGATTTTTTTAAAGGGGCTCGAGTACAAAAAAAAAAAAAAAAAAAAAAAAAAAAAAAAAAAAAAATTAACGGTCCCTAAATTACTATCCAAAGATTTTTTTTAAAATCTTTTAATTCTTTGAAAGGGCGTTGGGGGAAAGCGAGTTTATAAGGCCTTAAATTTTTGTTTAATTTTTTTAATCTCATGTTTTTGTCTAGTTGGGGTGCCTTGAAATGCAGGACCTGGGTGCATTGCACCTGCTGCACCCTTCCTTCTCCCCTTTAAGACCGGTCCTGCTAATTTGTTTAACTTCTTTTGTCATTAGACTACCTGTCCTCTCTTATATAATTAATAAATAAAGTGAATTATATATATGCGTCATACTAGAAAAAACGTTACTTTTCGGCATTTGGTAGTTAATTGTTGACAGAATACTTTTTTTATGTTTTAGGTTGTTTTGCCTTAGACAACATATTTGATGAAAATTGATTATTTGCGAGTTTTTCTATTTATGTTTTTCTTTTTTTATTGAGCGGCCGTATGCATATATACCTCTGCACGTGTTACGCTTAATTTTCTCTATTAACATCTTCATTTATTTTGTGAATGTGATAAATATGTTGTTAATTTAATAAAATATTTCTTATCTAAAAATTCTTTTAAACGTGAATTAAATTTTATTTAGAAAAAAGTAATTATTACTGTTACAAGCTTTTTATGTATCCTCTGTTACAATAAAATAACGTGCAATAAGTTTCAAATATAGTAGAATTTGTCAACTAATAAAAATATGAAAAGGCAGGAGACATCCCTTTTTAACACTTTCCAACAAAGTTGAAAAGTGTTTATGAATTCAGTTTCTCTGTCCGTCTGTCCACGCTCTAATTTCCGTAAATATACTCAGAATTTCATGCAATTGATATATGTTCATGATGTTTACCATGGCATGTTTGGTATTCAATATGAAGTGTGTAGCGTTAATAGTTCATTTACAGGGGCACTCAAAAGAATTCCGTTACATTATGGGCAATGGGGAAAATCGTTTCCAGTGTATTTTAATAACATTAAGCTATAACCGAACCCGGTAATAGCGTCCTCGGTTATAGAGACAACTCGGTTATAACGTCAAATTCTGCAGTCCCCACGAAACTCCCATAGACACCAATGTTATAGTAACTCGGAAATAACGAATTAATCTAACCAGCGACCCCGGTTATTGCGTCAAAAAATACACATAAACTAATATATTTATTCTAAAAAAATAGATGTAGTAGTATCACCACCTGGAATCAAAGACGCTCAGCAATTACTATCATTTTATGCAGGAACAAATTCCTGTTTTCCTTGGAAAAATATAGTAAGTGTATTTTTTACTCTTTATATAATTTATTATACAATTTATACCAACATTATCATTTTATAAGTTGTAAAATAGGGTTGTGTGCAAGCGTTTTTATTTATACCCCATGTTTCTGACCAGACCTCGGTTATTACATCACTCGGTTATAGCGTCATAATTATTGTGGTCCCTTGAATGACGCTATAACCGAGTTCGACTGTATTTCAAATGTGTTGAAATTGATATAAATCATTAAATTTCACTACAAGATGATTACTGTAGAATAGATCTTTCATAGCATTTATCGTTCATTTACAGGGACACGCAAAGGAAATCGGTTACAGGCCTTTGATCAATAACTGCTGAAAGTGCGTTTCAATTTCGGTATGCGCTTTTAAATTTAACTTTTTGCATGTTACTCGTTGTGTATAAATTCTATATCTGGTATACAGAGATGCACAAAAGAATTCACGTACCATTCTCCTCGTTAGCGGAAACTGCTGAAGGGGTATTTTTAACTGTGGTATGTATTTCCTAATTAAACTGAATTTTTGCATACGTGTAGTTTATAGATACAAATCAATGTATCATATACAGGGCTGCTCAAAGAATTCAGATAATTGTCCGACTGTCGATTGAAATTGTTGATATTTGGTTTCCGAATGCGTTAATGCGTTTCCAAACGGTTCAATTAGACATCCTATTTCAACTTATTAAACGGGAAAGTTTTGTTACATTATTCTGAATGTGTTGGAAAGTGTTTCATAATCGATGCTTGACCCATGATTGTTTCTTGCTTGTTAAATTTAGTTAACAGCCATAGACGTACGCATTGTTGTTTTCCTAAATTAGAAATGATCGTTGACTTTATGCATCCCCCTTTCTTGGTTTAAAATTTGGGAAATATTTATTTAATAAATATAACCTTTTAATTCATATGTGTAAAGATTTTTTTTTTTTTTTTTTGAGATATTTACCTCAAGTTTCATATTAACTGAATAAGGCTGGCATTATGAAACAAAACAATGTGTCAGTTGTAATTTTCCAACTGGGCAAAAAATGTCCAGGCCAGGATTTGAATCAGGGATATCTTGGCTGAAGCCACCAATGCTCTGCCAGCTGAGCTTTCCCGGACCAATCTGGAGGACCTAATTCACCCAGCTGAACTTATTGATCATAGCTTCTGGTCTGATATATGAATCAGCTCAACAGAATAAATCGCAATTTGTTTATTCATATATCAGACCAGATGTTATGATCAATAAGGTTAGCTGGGTGAATTAGGTTCTCCAGATTCCGTCCATCCGATTAGCTCAGATGGCAAAACATTGGCAGTTTCAGCCAAGAAATCCCTGGTTCGAATCCTGGCCTGGACATTTTTCGCACAGTTGGAAAAATGCAACTGATATGAATTATGTACCAGTTAGAATAATTGTGTTAAAATTAATCCAGTGTAATTATGTATCCAGCGTTTACTGGAGCTTCATTACTTGTGATTTATTCTGTTGAGCTGATTCAGATATAGAACTTGGTATGAAATTTATGTATACATACAATAGGTATGAAGTTTAATGTTAGTCAGTTCAGCATAATTCACGAAAAATTTCGAACGATAGAAGGGGGCTCCCCAAACAATGTTTGCCCCAGCTTCCCCTCCCTCCACTGTCTAAGTCAGGCCCTGGCTACAACACTAATTATCTTGGAACATAGGACAATACTAAAACCTTATAGGTGGAAGCAATCAGTGTTGCCAGTGGGCTACTTTTTTAAAATTCAAATTTCTTGATTGTTACCACTTTTTTGAAATGGCGAAAATCCTCTTGCTTTTGCTTTAATTAATATGTCATTAAATAACGCGCATTTTAACATTTCAAAAAAGTGGTGCCAGTCAAGAAATCGAATTTTTAAGAAAGTAGCCCAGTGGCAACACTGGAAGCAATTAGTATTGTGGGTATATAATACGTGGGTATCAAACTAATTACTTTATTATCTAATTTCACTAAATCTCAGTAAGTTAAAAGTTAACAAATTCGTTTTTATCCATCAACCCAATTGTTAGTATCATTCATAAAATCCATATGAATATAAACTCAATTAAATAACATAAATCTAAATCCTTCACCCTACATTTTTGTTACAAATTAAATATTGTTTTCGGAAAAATAAAAATTATAAATTCAGATTTCCAATAATTATTATTGTTTTGTAAGATCGAGTTTTTAAAGAATAAGTTAGGAAGTTAAATTCTTTGTGTTAACTCAAATTTATATATGTAAAATATTGATGGTAAATTTTATGGGAAAATATTGCAAAATTAAAAAATATATATCTTTGAATTTGTCATTTCCATGGTCTGTTGGTCATCATCATGTTTTCAGAAAGACATGGTTATGACATTTTTAATCTTAACCGCCTCAGCACTAAGATCAAAATATTGCTTAAACGCCTATTACTTAAAAAGGGCTGACCCTATAGCTAATTAGGCCTCCTATATACTATATTAGGCCTCCCCAAGTAATTATAATGTTCATTTCATTTCACTGAATAGCGATATTTATACGCAACTGAACACAAGAACAAAGAAATAACGAAATGAGGGAGGGGTCTACACTTGCTTGCATGGTAAAGTTGTACCCACAGTGAACTACATTTCTCAGGATGCCAGAAATTTTGTTTCTTTCTCTTGAAATGTGATAGAAGGTTTTTTTTTTATTTAATTAATTTTTATCGACAGAAATCACTGTCTTCTTTAACCCGAGAGAACTCGCTAGTGAGAATTTCTCTCACGGTGCCCAATTGCTTTCTTTATTTTACATTCGCTTAATATCTTTTTTTTTTTTTTTTGCTTGGCTTAGTACTTTTACTCACAAATAGGTAAAATAATTGAAATATTATTTTTAAATTTTAATTAAAATGAAAAATGGTTTAAATAAGAGTCTTAAAAAAAGTACGGCGGTGAGGGAAAATCTCATGCAGCGAGTTCCCCCGGGTTAATGTCCGTATTATACTTATAGCGTATAGCCCGTATTATAATAAGATAATATATGCAACGACAGTGCACATTCAACTATCGACTCTCGTTGGCGGAAAAAGTTGCCGGAAAGGGAAAAAATGAAAGAGGGAAGAGGGAAAAGAAGAAAAGATGTAAGATGTAAGATCACATGCTAGCTGCAAAACAACATAATTTGAACTGAGGATGCCTCCGGTGAGGAGTGAAAACGTTATTGTTTGGAAAGAAGCTGGAAATTATAGATGATGCATTGCACAATAACATGCTTGTTATATAGTATACTTTAAAACCTGCAGTATATGTTTTTAAGAAAAATTACGAAATATGTCTTAAAGTTTTTAATGAAAAATGACGAAATATATCTTATAGAAATTGATTTGAATATAAAAGTATACAAACAAGATAAATAATTTTTTTAAAGAAAAAATAACTGTGTCATGTTTTTTTATATAACTGAAATTTTATGTAACAGATAATGGAAAAATGTCTATACTGTGATAGCTGCTATGATTATAATGCCTGAAGAGATAGTATAGGATGAGTATAAGATAGAAAGCTTTCATTTATTCCCTGATTTCCTTAGATGGGGTCCGTGTGACCCCATTCGCAATTTCTACAAATAAACAAAAAAATTTAACTGTGCGAAACTTACTAAGTATATAAAATCATGAAAGAGACCTTTATAGAATAATTCCAAGAAAATAATTTTATCATACATATTCTAAATGAGAAAAAAACTGCAAAATGTCCAGATGAGGTCAAATTGACCCCATCTTAGTACTGCGAGGCTTAAGTTCATTTTAGGCTTAATTATAGCCATTAAAATGTCTGTTTATAGACTGTTGAATTGTTTTCTATTCAGGGAGTTGTAAAACCACCCTTACGTGTAAATCTCATATTTGTAAAATCTCCCCTCCTTTGAAAACCCTCTAGATCTCTAGGCCTTGACTGCACACCAGAAAATTAACACACAATTTTCAAGAAATATACACAAATAAACAAATGTTACAGTCACATTAAAAGGTTTGATATGAGTAAAGCTCACTTTAAATGCAAAATAAAAAGATATTTATTTGTATTTATTCGTTATTCCTGTTTTCTATACAGGACCAGTGTTGACAGTGGGCTACTTTTTTTTAAATTCAGATTTCTTGATTGGCACCACTTTTTTGAAATGGTAAAATTCCCCTTGTTTTCGCCTTAATTAATGTGTCATTAAACAAGGCAAATTTTACCATTTCAAAAAAGTGGTGGCCAATCATGAAATCGGAATTTCAAAAAAGTAGCCCATTGGCAATACTGTACAGGATCCTCTGAAGTAAATTATAATAATAATAAAAAAATTAAATTAAATTAAAATAAATAGGGCGGGAAGAGGTACGCCAGGTACGTGCAACCCTGCAAGCGCTATACGCGAAATATAAAAGTTTGGAGATCCCTGATCTAGACCATAATTTTTTTTGTTTAAGGCAGGTTCATTTACAGTCTGCTTCCGTTAAGTTTTTAAAGAAATACTTTTATTGATCCGAATGACTTTTAAAATAATTTTTTTACCTCATTTAAAATATTTTTGTGATTGGAACTATATGTCTATGACTAACGGTTTAGGAATTAGACATTGGACACCATTGAAAGTGGACACCCTGTATAATTATATGTATATAAATACTTCCGCCACTGCCTTTAATGTGGTTACTATTATAATATTAACTATACAATTAGAATGCAACATCTCTTGGGAGCAATTTTTAAGAATAAAATCTCTTATACAGAAAAATCCACTCGTTCTATCCACCACATTGCATTTCTTTTTATTTCTTCTCTGTTAAGGGTGTTCTCAAATCCAAAAGGGCAACTCTCTGACATAAGTTTTAATTTATTTTTGTTCGAAAATGCAGGAAACTAGCTGGTGTTGTTGTTCAGAAACTATGTAACTGAGATGTTTTTTTTTTCATTTTTTTGCAACCGCAATAAATCTTTCGGAAAATAGTGTCAAAGCGGATGTTTTGAACCGAATTTCCGCAAGAAGGAAGAAAACGCACTCAAGAGCGGGCGAAAAAACGTGTTTGTCACGTGATCAAAATTGCTTATAACTCGATAGGTAATTGATTGATAAAGAATGGAAAAAACAGTTCAATTCCAAATAACTTCCATGGCCAAGCTTTCCAATTTTATACCTTTCCGTTAAAAAAATGAATTTGTAAATGTGTCAAAACGTTTTGCACTTGTTGAGCAGTTAAGAACAGCCTTAAGTAACTCAAGAGTTTTATCTTTTAATTATTGTATCAAATTAAACAATGTTTACGTGTACATTTTATGAGAAAAGAAAATCGACTTTTTTTCTAAGCACTGCTCTTTTTGCTTAAAATTCTTAATTATTCTGCATCTGCATTTTATGTATACGGACCACTACACTAGTAAAACTGTACCGTTGAAACAAACCAAAAATATAACTAGAAAGCAGGAATTCTACTTTTTTTAGAATTTAGTGTCGCCCCCGATGAAAAAAATACATATGTATATAAATATAGATAATACAAAATATATTTCACTTTTAAGACTTAAAAACACACGCTTTTATTTTATATAAAATGATGTCATTCGCATCCTCTGAAGAATTCCTCATTTACGATCCAGTCTTAAACAGCATTTACAGTAAAGTATTCATATGACGTCACTATCGCTGAATAATACAGAAATCCAAAATAACAGATGTCGTCACTCAAGAAGCTCGACAAAGAAAATCTGCTATCTAGTGATTCATATGCCTTCATTTGTTTATAATATCGATAATTAAATTAAATATAGTTTATAATAGCTCCATGTTTTATCAGAAATCATTCATTTATATATATTTTTTTCAAAATAGCACGTATTTTAATTACATTTTTTTTTCAGTAGTTATGGGAAAATGGCAGCAGAAAGATATAATTACTATTTTCCAACTTTATCTTCCAACTTTCCAATTTTATTTTTTTCTTCTTTATTTTCTACAGAAATGGAGCACTTGAGTTGCCAAAATTAAACAAATGGCGCTAAAAACTACAAAAAAATTAATGTCTCAAAAATAAATTGAGATACAATTTTCAAGCAAATTGCATTAAAAGGTATTTTTTTCCCCAATACGACGGTATAAAAATTGAAAATGTGCGATGCTTAGAGGTTTAAAAAATTGCAGTAAAGTATTTAACAGTACAAGGATACATCTGTTTTTACGGCTGGCTTATACAACGGAACGTTATTTTTTGGAGACGACACTTTAATAGCTGGGGGGAAGAAATAGCATACCGGGACTAATAAAACATTTTACCTTGATTTGTAATGCAATTTTTATTAAGAAAAAAAATCACGAAATTTCACTTTTGTCTTTACTAGGTTTTTAATATGTAACAAATGGTTCATTTTAAGGTTCAGTTTATTGACACTACAAATCGAAAACAACTGAAATGAATTTGAAATCTGTATGAGCCAAATCTAAAAATAAGTAATGGCTTAATTGACAGTAATATTTATCACAAACAAACCCTTTTTACATTAACAGCTCTGCAAACATTTCATGGCCTTAGCAAAGAAAATATCATGACAAAGATTCGATTTTTCGAGAACTTCTGCTCGTGATATGTCTCTGTCCTCAACGCCACACGTTTACTGTTTACTTACTTCACCCCTAGGATGACCCAGATCGAGTTTAATAAATTGCTTGTTTGTTGTTATTGCTTAAGCGTCTCTCGTTTTTTTTTTCTAACAAATTCTTACCTTGCCTGAAGCAATGAGATGTGTTTCTTCTTGCGGAAGTACAAAGAGCTTTTTAGTTAGTGTGTGAAATAATTGTGAAACGCCTACTCCCATTTCTACCTTTTTGCGGTATCATGATTACAAGATAAAATAAACATAGAAAATACGCTATCATCATAGATCTATGGAGCTTTCATGTATTGTAGCGAAAATCATAAGAATTATAGCCATGTTGAGAAAGTAGTTATTTGAACACTACAGGAAAACACTTTACGTATAAAGACTTAAGCAGACTGGTACTTCTAGCCTAACCCTGTAATGTACATCTCGAAGGGTTTAATATATCGAGACGGTGTTGGCTGCATATGTCATGGTGTTAGAGTAGCCCACTAACGAGGAAACACCTGCTCTTTAATGTTAATCCTATGGAAGAAATTTTTAATGATATCTAGTTTGCATTTCAATATTTTCAAAGGATTTTTTTTGTTTTTGTTTTTGCATTGAATAGCTGAGGTCGATCTCTAGAAAAGCCGTTTTCGAGACCTATTCGCTAATGTTAATCCCATGCAAGAAAATTTTAAAGATATCTCGTTTCCATTTCTATATTTCATATGAATGATAGAATATAAATAGCTGAGGTCGATCTCTACAAAGGCCATTTTTTTACTTTTTTGATTTTCTTTGAAGGTCATTTTTAATGAAGATACTTTCACTTTCGAAACCAATTCCGAAAGTAATCTTTAAAAAAATCTGTAAACAAATGAATAAGTATAATCTGTAGACAAAAAAAAAAAAAAAAAAAAAAGTGTAAACAATAATCAAAATCTGTAAAGAAAATCAAAAAAGTAAAAAACGGCCTTTGTAGAGATCGATCTTAACTAGCCATTCAAAAAAAAGAAAAAAACTCATTTAAAAATATTGAAATGCAAACGAGATATCTTAAAAAGTTTCTTTCACAGGATTAACATTAGATAGCGGGTGTTTTCGCGTGAGTGAAGTAGCTTCTTAATGCCTGACATACAGGTTATTGCAAAAGTAAAATGTAATTTAAATAAGCATACAAGTAAAAATAGTTTTCCTTAAAGCAATTTCATTCAGCGTTCATCTTAAAAGACACACATAATTTTTTTACTGCATTTCATCATTTTTCTCAAATTTTTCCATTACAATATTTAAGTACTGCGCTACTTATTTATTTCCAGTGTCTCTTCTCAATGTTCATTTAACATGGAGCTCATGGAGCCTATGGAGCTCATACCTTTTTGATTTTTTCTTCCCACCTTTTTGTCCCTAATGCCACATTTTTTTTTATTCTTTGTAATTTTAATGATATTGTAAATTCAAAGTACGAGAATGTTTGCTGACGCTAGAGTCAAAACGGATGATAAAATGCCTTTGCATATGGGTGATTTATAATGGAGAGAGTAACATAGCCTAAGCTTTTTTTATATTACTAGGGGGTTCTGCCCCCTACGAGCTACGCTCGTCAACCCCCGTTCAGACACCACAGGCTCTAACAACAGGCTAATTTGATCGGCTTTAAAAAGATTTCAGAAGGCTGAATTATAATTTGAATCTGACAATTATAATCTGACGTAATTTTCACCAAGCTTCTCTTTCTCTTTTTAATATTCACGTAAAAATACTTTTGTTAGAAATGAAATATTATGATCATCTTAAAATTTCAAATAAATGATTCGCGCAATTTTTAAATTTAAACTGTTTTGCAATATTATTTTTTGTTCATTTTACGTAATAAGTGTAATGTGACGTGAATTCTCCTATTTAAGACTTCTAACGCATGTTAATGAATTTATTATTTTACAATATTCTTTCTCTTTAAAATTCACGTGCAAATATAGTTTTTATGACATAATTTTCAATGAGTTCCTGCTTTTTATATTTTCTGTTTATAATAGTCACGGGTAAAATAAATTTTTAATTTGAAGAAAACATTATTGTTTGCGCTGTTTATACAGTTGGCAACAGTTTAAATTAATACAATTTTCTAATATATGTAAAAAATATCTCACGAAATGCTGAAAATTTGAATTTAAAATAGAAATAAAACCTCAAAAATGATTCAAATTAAAAAACTAAATGCAGTCTGCACACCGTGAAATTCTGACGCATAAAATGATCTAAAAATGGTTAAATTCCTGTGTACATTTTTGCTCCTATAAAACTTTTTCAATGGAACGATTTTGTCCAACTTTGGCATTGAATATCTCTTAAAATAATTCTTCGATTTGAAAACTGTCTGCACCAGCGTGTTTATCAAACATTTCTCTATAATACTACCGATTTTCATATTTTTGTATGCAACAGTTTTTTTAATATTAATGAAGAAAGGCCATGCTTAAGCATTCAAATTGGATGACGATCTGCCGGGAATATCTACGCAGATTTTCATTGGTCCATTTCCAAATCAAAACTTTTTTTTATATATAGAAGGATTCAAATATTTTTCGCAATAATTCCAAATTTTGTTTTTTTCATTGAGAATCAATGGACATTTTATCTATAAAATTTAAAATTTTTTTCTATTGTTGCAAAAAATTCAATAGCCGTATTAATAATAAATGAAATTTGAAATAAATTTTTTACGAGTTAAAAATAAGATGAATATAGCTTCATACAGGAAATAAAACTGATATTTTCAAACATTTGTTAGTAATACAAGAAGCATTAATAAGAGTAAATACAGAAAGCTGGTGACTATAACGTCAAAAAATTGCAACATATTTCACCGATACCGATTTTTAAGTATGAATATCAATTACACACAGATGTGCCCATTCAATTAAAAAGGTGTTCATTTTGTGATTTAGATTCATTTATGTTTTCCTATTATTTATTTGTTGATGAAATTTTAATTTCGTTAAGGAATACTAGCCGGAAAGACTGAATTATTTATATTGTTTTAAGACTGTGTAAAAATTGAAATCGTCGGAAACTTAGAAGTTAACAAATTTGCAAATAACCGAAAGTTATTTTACAGGCTTCATCATCAATATGACGTCAGCATTACACACGGGCATGCAATATATATATTGTTCATATGCAATTTCTTTTTGTGGTAAAATAAAAAATATTTGTAAATTTTAAAAAGACAGAGACTTTTAACGTTAAGTAAATGTAACGAAGTAACGTTAAGTAAACTTAACGTTATTACCGCATTTTTTATCTAAAATTATTCCTCAAGGTCTTTCGTCATTTTTTTTTTTTTTTTTTTTGTGATTTTTTTTTTTTTTTGTGATTTTTTTTTTTTTTTTTTTTTTTTTTTTTTTTTTTTTTTTTTTGTGTGTGTGTGTGTTTTGTTTGGTGACCCGAAAATGACTGATGTTGATGCTAAATAAATATCCCAAGTTAAATTTAGGTAACAATTTCATCTTGAATTTACATCGCTATCTGGCACGAAATAGGGTAGCAAAATTTATGTAAAACTGATTTTTTCTAATGTTTTACTCTGTAACAGTTATACTGTTGTTATAATATTAGTAGTCAAGATTTAGGGATATTTTTGCATTCATAACGTACCAGAGTGGAAAATGGAGTAACTAAAATTAAGTAAAATTGTTTTTTTTTTATGTTTTTATTAAAGATTTTTCATGCTCAGACTATAAGTTTTTCTCCAAACTTTGCACTACTGCACTGATGAAACATTTCGGATTAAATATTGGTAAATACACTACAAATAATGATGCGATACCTTGTAGTTCAAACCTGATGATGATACATCCAGTTAATTTTTAAATGAGTTTGTCTAAATGCAGTAGTAATTAAAAAACTTGACATATTAAACAAAAACATAATTTACCGAACAAATTGAAAAAAACAAATTATTTCCTACATTATTTAAGCCCGAGAAGGGACAGATATTAAGATATTTCATTCAGTTAATTGTACATTTAATATTAAATTTTTGTAACAAATCGGTTAAATCAAGGGAACATTAAAAAGTAAAAATTAAATTTTAACAACATCATACTTAAACACCCTAAAAACTTAGATTCCGTTCAAACAAAATCGAAATAAATCTTAGATTTTTTTTTTCTAGACTAGCTGTTTAACCCGTTCTACGGACGGGTGTTCATGAATTTAATTCTAAAACCTAAAATAAAAATAAAAATCTGTACAACCAAATTGAAGTTCATGAATATAAAAATGTGTTATGTCCATTAAAAATCAGTAATTACACAACCAATATGAAATAAGTATGTACACAAAAAATCAGGTATGTGTTAAAAAATAAATAAAAGTAAGTGTTTGCACAACCAAATTAAAGTTGGGAATATAAAAATCAGTTATAAAGCCAATATATACAAAACCAAACAAACATTTGTAAGATAAAATTCAATTTACACCTTGACTAAAAAAAAAAAAAAAAAAAAAAAAAATGGAAAAAATTGTTTTAAAATGAAAAATCTTTGCACTGTTTACCACGTCACCAATGAGGTAAATTGCAGTAGACTCGTTTTTTTAGTGAGTATTTACTCAATCAAAGTTTAGGAAATCAGTTATAAAGACAATATTTACACAACCAAACAAAAATTTGTAAGAAAGAATGAAATGTACATCTTCATTGCAAAAAAACTTAAAAAAATTAAAAAAAAAATGAAAAAATTTTTTTTTAAATAAAAAAATATTTGCATTGTTTTCCACGTCATCCATGAGGTAAAGTGCAGTAGACTCGTTTTTGTTTGTTTGTTTGTTTTTTACAATACAGCAAAATAGTTGCGACTCAAAATACAACTTCACGGAAGACAATGTTTTGTGTAAATACCTTATCAGACTGTGAAAAAAGTTTTCCTTGTTTTGGTCCGTCCTTGACCCAAACACGTACATATCCTCTAGAAGTTGCTCTTGAAAAAGCTACACACAACATCCCATGTGAAAAAACTTAATGGAGCCAATAATTCCAACTTTTTTCAAACTTTGTCCCTGGGATTTATTGATAGTAATAGCAAAGGCGATCCTAATTAGAAACTGACGTCGGTGTAACTGGAAAGGTAAACGGCTATCCGACGGTGTAAGCAGGATCATCGGAATGAAAACACGAGTGCCTCTCTTATGTCCTGTCAAAACTTCTGCATCTATAACATTTTGCGACGACCTTCTGACTATTAAACGTGTTCCATTACAGAGACCACTGGACGTATTCATGTTCCTATCCAACATAACAATAACGCCAACTTTAAGATTTAATTGATGTGATGGCATTCCAGAAGGTGTTAAACTATTGATGAAATCCATCTGCAAATTGTTTTGTTCTTCTTCATCATCACAAAGTATTGTATCAGCACTAAAATAAGTTTTGACTTCGCAAGGAACTTTTCGTAAAAAATCCTCATTCAGTCTCAAAGAATCCTCATTCTTGGGAGACAAAAATGGCTTTTTCCGAAAGGTGATCAAGATCAATTTCAGACGAACCAAAAATATCATCCACTATAGAATACTGCACTAAACATTCTGGAGGTATTTCAATCATATCTTCTCCGAGTTCATAATCATTAGTCAACCAACCATTCTCCAGGCGAATGAGCCATCCCATGAAATCGAGTTCTTCTGGCTCCGTTCGCGTACTTGTAACCAGATTGAACTGTCGAAATGATGGCCAGAGAGAAGAATTCTTGATACAACTTTCAATAATGAGTGTTTTGTTTGCATGTATAACCACAGGTAAAATCTGCCTCCAGTCACCTCCAAGAATAAATACTTTGCCCAAAAATAAGACATCATTGCCAACCAAATCTCATAGAAGTCTGTCAACAGCATTAAAAGCATGAATAGGTGCCATGGTACATTCATCCCATATATTGGGCTTAGCCATTTTCAGTAATCTTCCTTCAGATGTATTTAACCGAATTTTTGAAGCTGAATTATCCAATATGGACACTGGTAATTTAAACTGAGAAAGTGCAGTTCTTCCATCTTGCAAGAGTATAGATGCGGTGCCTGTCCATGCAACGTAATAGCAGTATGTTCCATTCCTCTGACGTAATGCAGCAAAGTATTGAATAGGAACGTTTTTCCTGATCCCGCAAAAGCATTGGCAAAGAAAACCTTAGCGACAGTAGCATAATCATTTTGAATACTTTCAATAACAGAATCAAAAATTATACGTTGTTCCGGATTTAGCATGTTTAACAATCGTTTTCCTTCTGCTCTTTCTTCTTTAAATCATAAACATCGCATTCCACGCAGTTCTACAGGTTTGAGGGTTCAGGTAATTCAACTCTCTGAAGTGTCATGTTGTGTATGCGTACATGATTGATATGTCTTGAAGGGCGCTATCTCTACTCTCCTGTAGCAGCAGATGGCGAGCAAAATCTTCTGAGAGTTCTGAATTAAACTGTTCCCATAATTGAATTGGCTAATTTGGATTGACAAAGACACATATGAACGAAAACAGTTGTCTCAGTTTGGGTGGCATTTCAAAACCACATGCTTCAGTTAAACAATATTGTCATTCCTCATCAACTTCTAATAATTTTCTAGCACGGCATGCACCCTTGAATGTTTCATGGACAGTATTCTCATACGTCCTTAACGCCTCGAAAGACTTGGCACCGGGAACATGACAAAGCAGCATACGAAGATGGAATCGTTCAGTATCCTTTGGACTTACAGAATACATCCTGATACTATGAAGTCACCTAATATAACACGCCTTTGCCGCACATTGCCTTTCCATACAAAGTATTTTGGAATTTCTGTATAGATATAGATGTTTGCTGAAGGATCAGACCTGTTAAGTAGAAACCAAGCAGTGAGCATGGTGTCTGTATTTCTTGCTCTTTCAAAAGCTTCACGTTTGTCCGCTTCCCTAAAATACACAGATTGCATGTGTTGTAGATACACCGGCAATCTAATAATAACATGGGACTTGTCCCGCATGGACTTTTCAAGAAGTGGCCACACTGTCTCTGGTGCCGAAACATATCGTTCATTTAAGCGTGACGTAAGTAATAAGTATATCTCGAAAAATATTTTTCTACTACTGTGCATTTTTTAAATGAAATTTAATTTATTATGCTGCTATGGCAGCAGACGTTATGAAAGGAATATCTTTGGAATAAGGGAATAAATAGAATAAAAAGTTTTGTTGATGTTCGTGATAAAAAGTTTTCTTTATTTTTAAAATAAGGTAATAATTAAGCGAATTAAATAATCTCTAGTTATTTGCATGCGAGGTAAAAGAATTATCGTAATACCGCTACATCTTCTTACTATTGCAGCGTGGCCTACGTAATATGTATATCTCACATTGCAGTAAACATTTAAAACTGGTTTGAACTCGAGCGATTACGGATTGAACATAAAAAAGGCAAAAAATCGTTAAAAATATAAAATAAAATAGAAAAAATCTATTTAAAATTTTCGAATTTTTTGCTCCAGTCCTTCATGGGCCTCCTACCAGCAACCCGTGTGCAAAATTTCGTAGCCCTGCGCCCTTTGGTTTCCGAGTTTTTGTGGTTACAAACATACGCGCACAGATTTTAATAGTATAGATGTGCCTAATCATTTGTTTTCACCTACCGTAAACGTAATGCAAAACCAGCAATACAAATATTTGCAAGTTAAATTTGGAAAAAATTCGTCTTTTGGTTCGGCGAAGATCACAATCAACGACAAGTTTTCAATACTACATGCTGCTGGGTGGACATTAAATCCTGAAAAATGCCAGTAATTTTAGGAAAAATAGCTGAAAAAAAAATAAAACAAAACTGTATTTTTGCACAAGTGCTAGTCAAGGTATTTAGTTTAATATACCAAAAGTTCCCATCCATCCGATGTGTGCTTTTGCATCCAGGGGGGACTAATGAGCTCTAAAATCGGTTTTCTGTGACTACATCATTAATGATGACATCTAGAAAAACATGTTCAGTTACAAAGATGTAGAAAATTTAATTTCCTACAAAAAGTGTCATTAACATTTGTTTGTCACACTAACCCTTTCCTGTCAAAAATTTTAAAAAGGTGAACATATTTGGAAGAAAAATTATAAAAATATGAAAAACCTGCTGTTACTTTCAAAGAACTTATATTAAGAGTTCTAAAATTCTTACTTTTGAATGAAGAAGGTGAATATATACTATGCATATATGCTTATATCCACACCACCCCTAAGGTAAAGCATTTAGCGCGTTTTTTTATTGTAGTTTCCCCCATAGACATATTCCACTTATACTGAATGGGTTAATCAAATCTTAATCGTTTGACTTCTTTAGTAGTCGGTTGCACATCTTCAACTTCTTCACTCGATTCAGTTTCATCATTATCTGCATTTCTTTCTTTTATTGTTGTATTGCCTTTAGTATTTTCTAGTTGGTTTTGGTTTTCGATACCATCACTAAATTCGGGAGTAAGCGATTCCCTCCTCCCTTGCAGTGCGCAGGATACTGTCAATATCCTCCTCATCTTCAAATTCAACTTTACTTCCATTGTGACGTGAAACTTCGCAAGAATTTATGCAAATATCAGAGCATTTCATTCCGATTTTTCCGAAAAATAGTTTTCTTGGGGGATTAAATTGGATACTTGACAACTTTTAAAAGTGCTGGCAGCTTGTATGTTACTCTCTCCTTCCTTTCTCAAAATTTTTCATAACGACATTTTGCCTTTCCCAAACAATGTAGAGAGACAATTTGAAAAAGCGTTAATGAATAATATATGACTTTCAGAACTGCATCATTTTTGAGACTGTGCGACGAATACAAGGTGGTTGCAAATCTTCCTCTTCCAGGCTTAATAAAAAATATCTCTGTCTTTGGAGGTGCTAAAGCAGTCAACAATACGAGCACATCAACATCATCGTCAACAACAGCAGCAAGTGCACCAATCTTAGCTACTTCAATAGCTGTGTTAAAAATTAGTGCATCAGCATCACTTCTGCCTGCTTCGATTCGAAACCATTCTCCGTAAATTTCTCCATGAGCATAGATATGAGATGTGTCTTATTTTGATGATTAGATAAAAAGAATTCTTGACTAATTGACACGTTTATTTCTTCGTTAAAATCAATGTCGGGAGTTACAATTTTCGAATTTCCACGAGTTCTTTCGGCCGTTTTTGTATTAGAAACTTCGTTAGAGTAACCAACGAAAACGATTATTCATTTACCACAGTAGTTTCTTAGGACATAATAAATATAACTTTCTACGACACACTTGTATGTTCCACCGAAGGGCCAAAGAACACGATGCAAAAACCATCCTCCATCCATAATGTCCATATACACACATTCATTTGAATTCTCGTCCATTTTTTTTTTTTTTTTTTTTTTTTTTTTTTTAAGATTGAATATAATAATGCTTTGATGGTTTTTCTCATACCACTTTCATCAAATAATGTTAAAGGGTATGGAGATAGTTCATATTGAAAGAAAGTTGCCAAATCTTCTTGTTTTTTCAAACAAACAAAAATACTCTGAAACAACAATAAGGGATGGCAGATCACAGTATGATCTTTAAATCTGAACGAATTATTCATCTTCGGTACTGATAGTACTCGACCTTTATGTGAAAGTTTCAAGTCACCAATTTTTTTCCCCGAAATATTTTCAATGACTTTACATCCGACGCTATATGCATCATGATAGATTAATATGTGATCTCCAAAAATTCCGCCATAGATTGAGATGCACTTACTGATAATAGGAAAACATGGATTTTTTTCAAGTCATGCATCCAGGTTTTTTATGTCTGCATTATCGCATAGTGCACTAGCATCTCGATAGTCAAAGAGTTGATCGGATGATTGTCCACGTACACCAGATAACTGTTCTAGGGATTCATATAATTGCCTTAGAAAGGATCTGTCAATGCCAATGATCCATTTTTCCAATACGCTGTCTGTTATACCCCTTCCACGTGTTATTCCACCTGATGATTTCATACTTCTCATCAATGTCTGTTCGATCGCCATATTTGTCCAAACACCGTACCAAAATTTGTCACTTCTTCGAACAGTAAAATAGACCGCTTTTATGAATTGTGAGTATTCTGTTTCATGCAATTTTGTATCAAACAGAGTCATATCTTATAAGTATATTTGACAAGCCTTTGTATACGGGAAATAGCCATTAGCATGAAAAGAAAGTAGCATGTTCCGAATCATTTCGACGTGTAACTGTCAATTTCCACTGCGTTCTACCAATATAAATTTGTGCATCAATGTAACCATTCGAAAATATTGACACCTAAGTTCCGCTGTTGGCCCATTCTTTTCTAATGCTTTCACTTCACACTTTATTTTTTCAGTAAGAGAAATCAGTGTAGCGTGGTCCAGTATATTGTCATATATAGGAGAGGTTTTTTGAAATCAGAAGCAAACTGTAAAAGGTGTCCTTTTTCAGCTTCGGCAGGTGTGATATTTTTCAGGATTATTTCCCCCAAAGCCAAATGTACTAAGGTGTGCCCTCTAGCAGCACACGCAATTGCATGACCGGCCAACATATTTTCAACGGTAATTGTCGCATATACCTGGATCAGCAATTGTTTCAGACCATTTCCAGCCATTAAGTATCCAATACAACCAAGATAAGACATTAAGAGATGAAATCCTCCAAGCCAAATATTCACGTTCTTGAAATGTGGCGTATCGCTTAACGCTGCACATATATCTTTCGCTTTCATATAAAGTGGCTGCTCAAATGTCACAAAAATGCAATTCTGATTGACTTCTTTACCTTTTTCCCCCGCTCGCTGTGCAAATACTTAAATATATTGTAGCATAATGATTTGGTGGAAGATTCAGGAAAGGCAAGAACTGGACACCTGAGCATTCAAAATCCTTACCGTTAGCCAAAATTTCCATAAAGCCATTGCATCCATATACATTAGAAATGTTCTCAAACTTGGCATACAACCATAGGGCATCAGGAGTGTTTGGAACAACTGAGTGTAAGTCAGTGGGTTTAACCTCCTCAAGTTGTAAGTTTTGCAAGCCCCTGTCTGCAGAAAATTTCGGATTAAAAACTTTCACCTTCAATTCACCTTGTTTTTTTATAACTTTTGCTGGAGATAATTTTCTTAACCTTTCAACACTTCTGGAAGAAGAAAATTAGATGAGGATGTTACACAACTTATGCCTCCCATGCTGTGAAACGTTTTCAAGCCGTCGATGGTGTTTATATTGAAGCCCGCATTCTCGACAATGAGTTGAATGAATGAATCGGGCAGTACGAGTCGATTTCCCTGCAGTGTGGCACTTGCTTCAGAAATTTGCATCTCGTTGAAAGGAACCGTAAATCCAAATTTATGCATGATATCCTGTAAAATTTTGGATGCAAATTTTCGATGTACGAGGGGGTATCGTAAAGTTTCAATTTTAGGCGAATATTTTTTAATGCTAAGTCGTACCCCTTTTTCCAAACAAAAATCTTTTACATACGCTTTGAGAACATTTGCAAGAGAAATATACTACGAAATGTATTTTTTAAAAGTAGTGGTGCGAATAGAATATAAAAATAGTCGCTTTTAATTAAAACTTTACGATACCTCTTCGTACATAACATCCTAACCCTATCTAAAGAAGTTAGAGGAAAGAGTGTGGTCTAGTTGCTGCCATAATTGCTTGTGAAATCGTATTACATTTCTGTTTATACACATATCTGATTCTCTTTTCTTATTTTTCATAATTATTCCTTGCACAAGCGACGTTAAAGCCGAGGCTTTCTATTTCCCCAAAGAAATTGTTCATATGTTCGTAGGGCACAAGATTAAAGCATCGTGAATATCCTCTTGTATTATTTGTGCTGCTTTCTTGACGATTCTCAGTCGTTCGTCTTCTTCATAAGAATCCCGGTTCCTATGCCATGCGAAAGTTAAAGGTTTGTGACCAAACCCCTTGAAGCATATGACTGCCCTTTTCTTGGAACTGGTGATTATTAGTTTGTCTCCATAGTGCGCTTTAAGTTTAGAAATTATTGTCTTAACTCTAATATAACCCTGTACAGGCTCTAGAAGTTCATCAATAAAGAAATGACATTCGTCACTTTCTTCAATAGGATATGAGCTTGGATAAATACCTTACATACTTTTGACAATCTTTATTACTTCTGGTCCTCCTTTCTTCTTACTGGTTTCCTCTTGCTTGGTAAAAAACGTTATAAAGCTTTTGTGGTCATATCTTGCTTCAGCTGCAACCAAAACAATGACATTAGATAAATGCTTACAAATCTTACTTCTTTATCCCATTTGTCTACCAGCTTTCAACTATTACAGCTTTTTCGCGATAAATTAGATATTTCTTTTTTTCTCTATATATGAAAGCTTCGCCTAATGTATCAGAACATAGCAGGCATTTTTCCCTAAATTCAAACAAGGGACTATCTTTTCTCAATTTTTCTTTTAATGGAGTAATTTGTGTGGACAATTGATGGTTTTTCTGCAATATCTTTCTTGTATAATTTAACAGAGTTATTTCTTGTATAATTTTCCTACACGTTGGGTGAACTATAAATTCATCATTGTTTTCAGCCATTTCTTCAAATGCTTTCCACTTATGGTCACCTCTTTCCAAACTTCCTGCCAAGGGACTTCAGCCCCTTTTTTCCAATTTTCAGATAATTATTCGAAACGCAGCCCTCCCCACGTATAAGACAAACTACTTCGCCAATCTTCAATTTTCCATTCTCAATCAGCAATCAAGAAATAATCCTTTTACACTCTAAAACTATTTAAAAATTTCTACAACACGCGTCGAAAATAAAAGTATTTACTTTCCAAAAACTCTCAAAGGATACTTCGTTCAGTAAATTAGGGTAATTTAATACCAGCGAAATGCTCATAAATTAAAAACACTGCAAAGATACCTGCACGTGGTATATTTCAGCATAAGCAAGGAGTGATAGGATATTGGACAATGACCATTGCACAAGCGTGTGAAAACGCTATACAGAGACAATGGAAAAGTCCCAGTCAGGTGAGGTAAGGGAAGGATTGAAAGTAGATAAGTATTTGTTCTGCTTCTTGGGCGGGTTTAATATGTTGTGTTTCCGCATTTTTTCCAGTAATGTGTTTACTTTACTTTAATTTTTGACAAGGATGGGTTTCTGTAGTAAAACAATATTAATAACACTTTTTGTAGAACATTAAATTATCTACATCTTTGTAACGGAACTTTTTTTTTTAGATGCCATCGTTCATGAGATATTCTCAGTAAACAGATTTTTAAACTCATTAGCGCCCCCTAGAGGCGAAAGCTCACCACATCGGATCGATGGGGACATTTAATATGTTAAACTACATACCCCAACTAGCACCTGTGAAAAAATCCAGCTTTGTTCTAATTTTTTCCGCTATTTGTAAAAAAAAGTTACAAAAATGAGTGTACTAAAAAGAATCCATACATTTTCTTCGATATATAATTGCTGGAAAAGGAATAAAATCTGATGCAGAAAAAACAAACGTTATTTCTAGATTTCTAACACCTAAGAATGTGACTGAATTAGAAAAATTTTAGGAATTGCTGGATTTTTAAATAAATTTTTCCCAATTTCGCTGAAGTTACAAATCCTCTTTACGAGTTATTAAAGATTAAAAAAGAATTAATTTACGGAAAATCCCAAATGATAGCATTTGAAGATATTAAACAGAAACATTGACATACTCCTGAATTAGCAATGAATAATCCAGAGATAAAAACCTTTATTTCAGCAGATTCCTCATCCTACGGCCTCGAATTAGATCTATATCAGAAGGATAATATTCACCTACTTCCAGTGTTCTATGCATCCCTTATGTCGCCTGATAACAAGAGAAAAGGCACACACAGACAGAAAAAGAATCGTTGACTATCGTGTGACATGTGAATGGTTTCATGATTTCAATGTCGGACTAGAAGTTGACATGGAAACAGATAATAAAACTCTTGTGTCTATTTTGCGCTATGCCTAAACCATCTATACTAATGTTACAAAGAAGTAAAGTTTGTTCGTTTGTTTGTTTGTAGGGGTAATCTCTGGAACTACCGAACCAATTTCAAAAGTAATGGTATCAAAATGAAGGTGTTAGTCCCTGTTCCAACATTGGTTATATCTTATATCTATAGTTGTAACCCAAAGGGGATGCAGGAGCAAAAAACGTTCTAAAAATACGATTTTTGTGTTACTGAAGGACCTAGAAACAGTAAATTCGGCATGGTATTTATATATAAGATATAAATTATCTCTAAGAACATTTCTTAAAAAACTCGAAATTTAAAAGGGGTGAAAATGCGCGAAAAGCGTTCTAAAAACGTTCAAAATGCCGATTTGTAAGCAATCTCAAGAAGGATCAAACCGATTTCAAAAGTAATGGTTGGAAATTGAATGTGACAGCCCTTGCTCTAACATAGGCCCTGTTTCACGTCAGGGTCACTACCACCTGGGTATTGCAGGAGCAAAAAACGTTCTACATTACGATTTTTGTGATACTGCAGCGGCTAGCAACTTGAAATTAAGAGTGGTAGTCACTTATAAGATATGAATTACCTCTAAGAACATTTTCTAAAAAATTCGACATTTAAAAGTGGTGAAAATAGTCGAAAAGCGTTCTAAAAACGTTCTAAATTGCGATTTCTACGCAATCTCAGGAAGTACCATATCATTTTCAAAAGTAATGGTTGGAACCTGATGGTGACAGCCCTTACTCCAACATAGGCTCTATTTCATGTCGGTTTCACTACCATCTGGGTCTTGCATGAGCAAAAAACGTTCTAAAATGTGATTTTTGTGATACTTTAGGGACTAGAAACTTGAAATTTGGCATGGTAATTATAAGATGTAAATAATCGCTAAGAACATTTCCGAAAAATTTCGAAATTTAAAAGGGATGAAAATGCCCGAAAAGCGTTCTAAATGGCGATTTCTAACTGATTTCAAAAGTGATGGTTGCAATTTGGTAGTGATAACACCTGCTCAAACATAAACTATATTTTATGTCGGTACCACTACCACTAGAGGGTTGCAGGAGCAAAAAACGTTCTAAATTGCGACATCTGTTATACTGAAAAGGCTAGAAACTTGATATACAGCTTGGTAGTTACTTATAGAATATAAATGCCCTTTAAGAATAGTCGAAAAGAAATTCGAAATTTTAAAAAGATGAAATGAAGGGAAGGAATGAAAAGTGTTCTAAAAAAGTCTTAAATTACGATTTCTGATTTCTGTGCAATCTGAAAAAATAATGAACCGATTCCAAAAGTAATGATTGCGAATCAATGGTGACAGTTTCTGATCCTACACAGGCTATATTTTACGTTGGTGCCACTACCACCTGGAGTTGGCAGGAAAAACAAACGTTATAGAAAAGCCTTTAAAATATTTTTAAATTACGGCTCCTATGGAATATTAGGAAATACCAAACCGATTTCAAAATTAATTTTGGAAAATTAATGGTGACAGTCTCTGTTTCACATAGGCGTATTATGTTGGTGCCACTACCACCAGAGAGGTGGTAGACCGTTAAACAAGAAGCTTGAAATTTGAAATGATGGTTAATTTTAAGATATAGGGGAGATGGGGGCACATGTGAACAGTTCGCATAAATATAGCTTTTTCTCATAACTGCATTAATTTCTATAAACAAAAACTACTTAATATAGCAAACAGAACTTTCTTTTACACATGGTAATTATTTTAAAATCACCTGTATAGTCCTTCTTACATTTTTTAATAGTTTTATAAATTCAAAAAGTTGTTCACATGTGCCCCATCAGCGGGGTAGTTGTGAACACACGTGGGGTACATATGAACACAAGGAAAAAGTATCCTTTAACATGTTTTTTATTCTGTTATTCATTTGTCATCGTAATCATTAGTTATATTAGCTTTTAAATTCACCATAAAGAAATATATATATATACATATACATATATATATCTAGTTTCTGGGTGATATGTTTAAGCAAAAGATTATAAAATGAAAATAAGTAGATTTAGGGGGGGGGGGAGAGAGGGTTAAATGATTCATTAAGTATTGTTGCAATAAAATAAAAAAATGAAGAAGCAATTTAAAAAAAGAAATTAAACTTTTAAATTTTGCTTAAGGGTTTTTGTTTGAGGAAAATTTTAGGGAGGGGGCATTTACATACTATTTATCGGAAATCTGCCGATATACGAAAGACTCTTACTCCTGTATTTGCTTTATTTACTTGTAAATTATAGATAAAGAAGGGGTTTTTAATGTTTAAAAAAATCGCGACTATAACTCCCCTCCCCCCTTTTGAAAGAGGTGTGGGAGGGGGGGGGGTACAATCGGGATTTTACAGCATTTATCAGTTTAAAAATTTTACTTTCTTTAAATATTGCTGGTATATATCTCCATTCATAACTGTTTTAGAGATGAAAGTAAGCCATCATTGCAAGGTTAGAACAAATGTAATAGAAAAATTTGCAAAGTTGTTCAAGATAATACTTTTGTATTAACAATGCATAAAGAATATTGTTGTAAACCGTTTAGTAAAATAATATATAACACTTATTGCATTTTAGAAAACATTAAATTTTATTAAAGTACAATTGAACGTAAACGATCTTGTTGTTCTTTATGTATTTGCTGAAAGATGTGTTTGTGGAAGTTTCAATACAAAATCAATTTTGTGTGAGGAAAATATCTTCTATTTCAGGAAAATTGTAGATAATGGAACTGACATTATTTCTCATTAAGTTAACTGAAAGAAACAGAATCACAGAATGATTATTGGGCACTTATGAACTGTTCATATCTACCCCAACTAGTCTGCTTACAAGTGCCCCACATTGCTGCTTCTGTTAAATTGATAAATCATTAAAGTTTCTCAATTTTGGAAAAAAAATAACTTTATCAAAAATGTTTATTAGTATTCCTAGTATATGTTAAAACACTCAAATTCAAATAATGAATAAATAAATGAAGTTATTCGCTTATCAACTTGGAGCAAAGATTTTACTTTTGAGATCTAAAAACAGTGTTTTGGCTACAGAGGACAAACAAAATGTCATAGAGCTTCAAAAAATTTTTACCATATGTCTACAGGTGCTATCATCTTTAGTAATTTTTTTCAAATAAAAAAACTTATAATAACTATCGAAAAATTGCGATGTTCACATGTGCCCCGTGTTCACATGTGCCTCCATCTCCCCTAAATGCGTACTAAGAAGATGGTTTCTAAAAAATTCAAAAATTCAAATCAATGCTGAAATAAGCGTATGAAATGAGCATAAAAGCTTCAAAATACTTTCTAAATTATCATTTATTTAGAATTATTTTTCGTTCTTCTTATTAATTTAAGTCTCATGTCTGCCTAATCCAGTGTAATAATGAAGTTTAGTCAAACTGTGTCTTAATTAGTAATTTTTGAATTATTCCTATGAGCATAATTTCTTCTAATAAAAATTAGGCATACAAATATCACTTGACATGTTTCAACTACACTGTAAAAAAGTCCTTCCGGCCAGTGCCGGGAGGAAGAGGTAGCTTTCATATTCCTTATTTTTAAAAAGCAAGCTTATATTATTCAAACACACGAAGCTCAATTTAGTGGAAACCAATTATAGGAGATTCAATCCTAATCTTTATCAATACTAAATCATTATGAATGAGAATTTCGCGAAATTAGTTAGATTTATCCAAGCTGCTTTTATTTAAAGTAACTTATATTTGGTTGCCAAATTCGGCGATATCTTGAAGTTCCTGCCATTTTAAGACAACATGGTGGATGAGGCTAACGAGTGAACTTGGTCGAGACCTTAGTAATTCCTGTGCACATGCTCACTCACATCGGAATCGGTTGATACATACAAGTTCTGTCGCAGGCAAAAACTCAGATTTTTCAAAATGTCACCCACATTAGAAATTCAAACTGATATATCTGAGCAATTTTCAAGGATAAAGACAAAACAAAAAATTCTCAGAAATCGTTATATCATGGTCAAATACTTAAGAAAAAAACCTTTTCCAATTTCTAAATCTTTTGCACCTCACTTTAAATATAATTTTTTATTTAATTTAATGGCCTCCATTTTGAAACAAGATGGCTGATGAAGCTGGCCAGCGAACTTGGTCGAGACATTACGATATACTATCCACATGCCTTCTTACATCGAAATAGGTTAATAAATACGCGTGTTATCACGTGACAAATATCAGATCGTTTCAAAATGTCAGCCATGCTAGAAATTCAAAGTGCTATAATTCAATCATTTTTTAAGATATATACGAAACAAAAACTGCTCCGGAATCTTTGTATCAAGGTCAAACACATAAAAAAAATCTTTTTCATTTTTCAATTTTTTGATAACTCATTTTAAATTTAAAATTAATTTTTTCTTTTAAATGACAGCCCTTTTGAAACAAGATGGCGAATGAAGCTGATCAACGAACTCGGTCGAGACGTTGGTATGTACTATGTACACACCAAGTTACATCCAAATCGGTTCATAAATACGCCTGTTATCGCGTGACAAAAATCAGGTTGTTTCAAAATGTCAGCTACAATAGAAATTCAAAATGCTATAATTCAGCCATTTTAGGTAGCTTTCTTTACAAAAAGCTACCTATTGCAGCCGTTCGGAGGAAAGCGATTTCAAAAAATTTTGGTATATTTTCATCGATCATGACCCCCAGACCCCGAAACCACCCTCCGTTCAAAATTGATATATATATATATATATCAATATACAGTCGACGCTCGTTTTTACGAACTCGTAGGGAAACCCAAATAGTTCGTAAAATAGAAAGTTCGTAAAATAGAAAAACACCAAAAATGATATGAATACGTACATTATTTATGTCTATTTTTATCAAACTGCCCTCTCTTCATGGATGAAGCAAGATTATTTATTATTTAATAAAGTTATACATGTATTTTTAAATATTCAAGAAATAAATTCAAATTTATGCACAAAAAATAAATTTAGTACACAGAAACATAAGTTACCATGCTTTCAAAATATTAATTATGAAAACACAGACTGTATAAGTACTTAGTAGACTAAAATACATAGATGAAAACATAGATAAAAAATTAGGAATGGAAATAATCATTTATCATTTTTTAAAAAATCACATTTTGAAAAATATGTTTCAATTTTATCTATGGAAGCCTTTACTAACGTTACCTTTCACAGTTATTGTTCCCTTCAAAAAAGTATCTTAGTCCTGACAATCGCTACTTGAAATTGTTGCTATGCTCCCTCCCTATGAAAGAGACTCGGGAAAAACAACACATTCTTCGAATGTACCTGATGTCTCATTGTACCTGTATAGAGTTTAAGTGACGTTGGCACTGCATTCCGATACTTAAAAAAAGAAGAAAAAATCATAAGTACGAAAACTGAGTTCGCAAAAAAGAGATTTTCATAATCTGTAGTTCGTAAATGGGAGCGAAAAATTACATTGATTCTATGGGAGCGTATTCGGGACCACTCTATAGTTCGTAAAATCGCAAGTGTTCGTGAAAAAGAGGTTCGTAAAAACGAGAGTCTATTGTATATATATATATATATATATATATATATATATATATGACCTATGTCACACTGTAACTCTCGTATTTATGAACCGATTTGGATGTAACTCGGTGTGTACATAGTACATACCAATGTCTCGACCGAGTTCGTTGGCCAGCTTCATCCGCCATTTTGTTTCAAAATGGCGGCCATTTAAAATTTTAAAAAAAATTTAAAATTTGAAATGTGGTGCCAAAAAATTGCAAATGGAAAAATATTTTTTACTTATGTATTTGACCTTTATACAAAGACTCCGTAGCAGTTTTTGTTTCGTCTATATCTTAAAAAATGGCTGAGTTATAGCATTTTGAATTTCTAGCGAAGCTGACATTTTGAAACGTCCTGAAAATTGTCACGCGAAAAAGGCGTATTTATGAACCGATTTGGATGTAACTTCGTTTATACATAGTACAGACCAATGTCTCGAACGAGTTCGTTGGCCAGCTTCATCCGCCATCTTGTTTAAAAATGGTGGACATTTAAAATTTTAAGAAAAATTTAAATTTGAAATGTGGTAGCAAAAAATTGAAAATTGAAAAAATATTTTTTCTTATGTGTTTGACCTTGATAAAAAGATTCGGGAGCAGTTTTTGTTTCGTCTACATCTAAAAAAATGGCTGAGTTATAACATTTTGAATTTCTATTATGGCTGACATTTTAAAACGACCTGATTTTTGTCACGTGATAACAAGCGTATTTATGAACCGATTTGAATGTAACTTGGTGTGTACATAGTACATACAAATAACTCAACCGAGTTCGTTGACCAGCTTCATTCGCCATATTGTTTCAAAATGGTGGCCATTTAAAAAAATTAAAAAAAAATTAAAATGAGATACCAAAAAAGTGGAAAATGAAAAAGATTTTTTTTGTATGTGTTTGATCTTAATACAAAGATTCCGGAACAGGTTTTGTTTCGTCTACATCTAAAAAAATGGCTGAGTTATAACATTTTGAATTTCTATTGTGGCTGACATTTTAAAACGACCTGATTTTTGTCACGCGATAACAGGCGTATTTATGAACCGATTTGAATGTAACTTGGTCTGTACATAGTACATACCAATGTCTCGACCGAGTTCGTTGGCCAGCTTCATTCGCCATCTTGTTTCAAAAGGGTTGCCATTTTTAAAAAAAATGTAATTTAAAATTTAAAATGAGGTATTAAAAAATTGGAAAATGAAAAAGATTTTTTTTATGTGTTTGGCCTTGATACAAAGATTCTGGAGCAGTTTTTGATTCTGAAAATTTGTTCTTTTGTTTATATCTTAAAAAGTGGTTGAATTATAGCACTTTGAATTTCTATCATGGCTAACACTTTGAAACGATCTTGTATTTGTCACGCGATACCACACTTATTCGCCTATTTCGATGGAAGAAGGCATGTGGATAGTATACATCAATATCTCGACCAAGTTCGCTGGCCAGCTTCATCAGCCATCTTGTTTCAAAATGGCGGCCATTAAATTAAAGAAAAAATTATATTTAAAGTGAGGTGCAAAAAAATTAGAAATTGAAAAAGGTTTCTTTCTTAACTATTTGACCTTGATATAAGGATTCAGGAGCAATTTTTTGTTTGTCTTTATCTTAAAAAATGGCTCAGATATAGCAGTTTCAACTTCTAAAGTGGGTGACATTTTGAAAAATCTGATTTTTTGCCTGCGACAGCACTCGTATATATCAACCGATTCCGATATGAGTGAGCATGTGCACAGCAATTACTAAGGTCTCGACCAAGTTCACTGGTTAGCCTCATCTACCATGTTGTCTTAAAATGGCAGGCACTTTAAGAAATCGCCGAATTTGGCAGCCAAATATAAGTGATTTTAAATAAAAGCAGCTTGGATAAAGCTGACTAATTTCGCGAAATTCTCATTCATAATGATTTAGTATTGATAAAAATTAGTATTGAATCTCCTACATTCGGTTTCCACTTAATTGAGCTTCGTGTGTTTGAATAATATAAGTTGGCTTTTTAAAAATAAGGAATATGAAAGCTACCTCTTCCTCCCGGCACTGGCCGGAAGGACTTTTTTTAGATATAGAAGAAACAAAAACTGTTCCGGAATCTTTGTATTAAGGTCAAACATATACAAAAAAATCTTTTTCATTTTCCAATATTTTTGGTGCCTCATTTTAAATTTTAAATTTTTTAAAAAAATTTAAATGGCCGCCATTTTGAAACAAGATGGCGGATGAAGATGGCGAACGAACTCGGTCGAGAAACTGGTACGTATTATGTATACACCAAGGTACATCCAAATCGGTTCATAAATACGCCTGTTTTCGCGTGACAAATATCAGGTCGTTTTAAAATGTCAGCCCCGCTAGAAATTCAAAGTGCTATAACTCAGCTATTTTTTAAGATATAGACGAAACAAAAACTGCTCCGGAATCTTTGTATCAAGGTCAAACACACAAGAAAAAAATATTTTTCAATTTTCAATTTTTTGGTACCACATTTCAAATTTAAAATTTTTTTAAAAAATTTAAATGGCCGCCATTTTGAAACAAGATGGTGGATGAAGCTGGCCAACGAACTCGATCGAGACATTGGTACGTGTTATGTATACACCAAGGTACATCTAAATCGATTCATAAATACGCCTGTTATCGTGTGACAAAAATCAGGTCTTTCAAAATGTCAGCCAAGCTAGAAATTCAAAATGCTATAACTCAGCCATTTTTTAAGATATAGACGAAACAAAAACTGCTCCGGAATCTTTGTATCAAGGCCAAACACATAAGAAAAAAATATTTTTAAATTTTAAACTTTTTGGTACCACATTTCAAATTTTAAATTTTTTAAAATTTTTTAAATGGCCGCCATTTTGAAACAAGATGGTGGATGAAGCTAGCCAACGAACTCGGTCGAGACATTTGTATGTACTATGTACATACCGAGTTTCATGCAAATCGGTTCATAAATACGAGAGTTACAGTGTGACAAAGATCAGATATATATATATATATATATATTACCATTAATTAAACATAACCTGCCACCGTCAATTATTATGAATTAAAGCTGTAAGTATTAAAAAAAAAAAAAAAAAAAAAAAAAAAAAAAAATATTATAAGAATTATTATGGAAGAAAAAAGAAAAAAGTGGACACCGACAAAAATTGAAAAGCTTATACATTGAATTACGTTATCGAGGGCACAGAATTCAATGATATAAGCAAAATGGTTGTTTTCTGTGGGAGAAATAAGCTAAAGCTAAAATTAATTTTCCCCTGTGCCCGAACAACCACTAAAATCAAGTGAATTGATTAAAAATGAAAGCAGAATAGAAACAAATAATATGAAATGGAAGAATCAATAAAACGTATTTAAATATTTATAGGATATAAAATAGAAATAATAAACACCATACCGATTAATATTTCAGTATTTTACAAAAATCCATGTGCACATGTCTTCCAGTAGATCAAAAAGATTAAGGTGAATAAAACAGTTAAGAAATCACAGTAAATGATACCAAAGGATGCAGTTAATACATTTTGAAATAATATTTGAATTACCTTGTAAAACAAATTTAATCTAATAGAAAATATATAGAAATTAATTACATTATTTAAAATGCACTATTAAATTAATAGATAACAGTTTAACAATATCGTCAAAATTTAGCTAAAAATACACCCTGGTGTATAAAATATAACTAAAATGGAGCTAGAAAAATTAAATATAAGAGCAATATGAAAGATACAATTTTAGTGCTGCCATCTATTAATAATTATATTAAACATCTATCGCAAGATAAAAATTTGCAAGCTTTTGAATGTAGATAACTGTTTAAACAGCAAAACCAAACAAATCCTTATATATAGAGAATTAGAGAACAACCACTAAAATCAAGTGAATTGATTAAAAATGAAAGCAGAATAGAAACAAATAATATGAAATGGAAGAATCAATAAAACGTATTTAAATATTTATAGGATATAAAATAGAAATAATAAACACCATACCGATTAATATTTCAGTATTTTACAAAAATCCATGTGCACATGTCTTCCAGTATATCAAAAAGATTAAGGTGAATAAAACAGTTAAGAAATCACAGTAAATGATACCAAAGGATGCAGTTAATACATTTTGAAATAATATTTGAAATACCTTGTAAAAACAAATTTAATATAATATAAAATATATAGAAATTAATTACATTATTTAAAATGCACTATTAAATTAATAGATAACAGTTTAACAATATCGTCAAAATTTAGCTAAAAATACACCCTGGTGTATAAAATATAACTAAAATGGAGCTAGAAGAATTAAAAATAAGAGCAATATGAAAGATACAATTTTAGTGCTGCCATCTATTAATAATTATATTAAACATCTATCGCAAGATAAAAATTTGCAAGCTTTTGAATGTAAATAACTGTTTAAACAGCAAAACCAAACAAATCCTTATATATAGAGAATTATAAACCTAATATAAATCACACAAATTATTTAAAACTATTGTTAATAAAATTTAAAAGCATACAATATGTTCTATTAGCTAAATTATTTAAACTAAACTAAGAGTTTAAATAATGTTAGAACATTGATAATATATAGCATATATCTATATGCTATAAAACAAAATAAATTCAGTAATAATTAATATAAATAATTATTAAAAATTATCTAAAAATTATTTTTTAATGAATTATATATAAGATATTTATAAAATGAACAGGAAATATCAAACATGTGGAAGTATATAGAAGGTTAAATAATACTTAAAATCCCATTACTTAAAACGCACAAGTATAGAATGTGGATTATTTTCAGACATCCATAAAAATCCATAAAGTATGAATATGGGACATTCAAAAACATTAAACTAAGAGTGGCATACTATTAGTAATTAATATGATATTGTCCTTAGTAAATTAGAATTTAATAACAAATAATTGTAAATTAGATTAATGAATAATTAAGCTAATTATAATATTAATGAAAATCTCCAACTTACATATAAAATATCAAATCAACATCCACATAAAATACATAACAAAAAAATAGTAATAATACAAAAGCCCCGCTTTTTTTTTTTTTTTTTTTTTTTTTTTTTTTTTTTTTTTAATAAATAATTAACCATTGCGTATTATCCAGACAACACCACCCTCCTCCGTACTCTAACATCTACCCACCCAACCAACCTATAATAATTTTTTTATATTATTTTACAATTTTTAATTTTTTATCGATATTTTTTTATTTTATAATTTTTTTTGTAATTTTGTTTACGCATGTGTTAATTTGTGTTTATAGATCATGTAAGAAAAGTACTAATTGTATATTAATGAATATATGAATTTTTTTGGAAAACCATGATTTAATGCATCATAAATTAGTTTTTTAATATTATTGTTAATTAGAGGAGAAGAACATAAACATTTTATTCTATATAAATGATTAAGTATTATATTACGAAATACAGAATGATGTAGACAAGATTTAAAATTTGTAAATGTATTAACTGTGAATTTAAATTCTTTACGTTTGTCATACAAATCTGTGATTGTTTTATTGTCTTTTATTGTAATTTTAAGATCTAAGAAGTTAATTGTATTGTTAGATAAAAGGTTTTCCGTTAATTCCAAATTAGTGGGATAATCAACTGGAAATCGAGTAATTGCAGATTGATCAGTTTCGATTAAAATGATGTCATCAATATAACGATATAAATGTAGATTATTATTAGTAAAATTGCGTTCATAATGAGATAAGTATAAGTCTGAGAGTAAACTGGAAGTACAACCGCCTTGTGGTATACCGACATGCTGTAAATATAAAGTATTATCTTGCAATATATAATTATTATAGATAATGAAGTTAGTTAAAGATTTAAAATATGCAATATCTATATAAGATGGTAATTCCAGTTTTTTATAATACTTTTTAAATAATGCATTTATAATTTTATGTAAATCTAATAGGTCTATATTATTAAAAAGATCTTTGAAGTCATATGTCGTTATATTACAAACAGAATGAAGATTTTTTAAAATCTTAACAAGTTGATAGCTATTTTTTATACAATGTGTATTATCATTGTTTGTAGTAAGTTCATATATTTGATTAAGAATTTTTAAGAGAAGTGTATTGGCTTTATTATTATATGTATTACAACCAATAGTAACAGTCCTAAATTTAATAGGAGTTTTATGAAATTTGGGAATAAGAACTAAATATGGATAATTAAAATTAGTAGATAAAATATTTAAAAGTTTATAATAACTTCGAATTTTACGATTATTTACAATAACATTTTCATTAGTTTTTTGAAAAGACTTATTAGAAGAAATAGAATTTGTAAGTAGTTGGTGATAATATGATTTACATATAATAGCATAATTGTTAGGAGATTTGTCTACATATGTAATAACGAAGTTTTTTTGTAATTTAGTAATTTGTTGGAAATAATGCTGTGTATTAATAGAAACCAAATCAGCAATATTATTTTTTAAAACCATAGTTAATTTTTCAATTACTAATATCTTCCATTGATTAAAATATTCAATAGGCTTATTATAAGAGATAGAAATTTTATAAATAAAAATATCAATATCATATGTAAACTGTTTGATAATAGATTTAACATTAAATTTAGATGGAAGTCTATATTTAGTACCATAACCCATTAGTTGTTTCAATTTAAAATCATGAACAATATCAAGATTTCCAGTGATTATATGTCCATGATCATTGTTTATGTATTTTTTTAGAGTGGGGTCTTTGCAGTTACACGGAAAAGTACTTGCAGCAGATGTATTTTTTGAAAATGTATTATAGTTAAAAATTTTTCTCCCAATTGTATTCGGATATTTAAAGGTTTTTGATATATGAAGATTATTGATAGGAAAAAAACAATTTTTATCATTAATTATAGAATTGATATTAATTTTATTAAAAATGTGATTTGAAAAAGTAATTATCATTTGAGTATTCATGTTCTGAATTTTGTGTTTTTTTTGTATATTAATATTTAAAAGATTAACCCTACTCATAATAAGGTCAAAGTAAATATCAGAGAAATGTTTAGAGAAAGATTTACTTAGAAAGACATTTAAATGTTGTACCAGCTGTTTCTTTTTAATAGCAAAGATGTTTTTACGAATTAACAACCAGTTATAATTCTCTAGGTAATTACGTTGAAGATCATTAATTTGTTTTGTGATAGATTTTTTGGAAACTACAACTGATGATGAACCCTTTCCGCGTTTATTACGTGTTGTTTTAGCATTTAAATTATGATTAAGAGTAGGATAAATTGGAGAATAATCAATATTGTTATTTATAGATGTGAAGACTTTGACAGGTCTGTTAAATACTTCACTGTTAAGTCCATAAGGATATATTGTGTTATAATATTTCATATATGATGATTCCATATAAAGACGTTCTGATTTATTTTTTAGAATTTGAAGGATTTCAATTGTCGTATTTTTAAATAGATGTTTATGAAAATGTTGAATTTCAGCTGTAGATTGTATATTTTTTGCTTTGTTTATATATATATATATATATATATATCAACTTTTGAACGGAGGGTGGTTTCGGGGTCTGGGGGTCATGATCGATGAAAATATACCAAAATTTTTTGAAATCGCTTTCCTCCGAACGGCTGCAATAGGTAGCTTTTTGTAATGAAAGCTACCTAAAAAAAATCAGGCACGTTCCGTTTTGGAAACGGCAACTAGTTGTCTTTTCTGAAACGGAATAGATTCATTTTGAGAATGAAAACTTCAATTTACGACATGATTAGTTTCACATCTGCAATGAAAGTTACATCTTTCGTTATGAAAAAGATTACTTTCATTGCTGATGTGAAACTAATCGTGTTGTAAATTAAATGTTTTCATTCTCAAAAGAATCTTTTCGTTTCAGAAAAGGCAACTAGTTACCTTATCCCATACGGAAAGCCCCTGGATTTTTTTTACAGTGTAGTACGCAAGCAAAGCCGCGGAGTTTGGTAGTTAGATAATATAACTCCTAGGCTCTAGCATATGAAACTATGAAAGATGAGATACACCATGGATATACACCAAAAAGGAACTTGTCTTTGCAGATGCGTTGTCTCGAAGCTCTTTACCAAAAAATGGAAAGGTAGAACTAAGTAAAGAAATAACTGCTTATATGCAAATGTCTATTGAAAAATTTCCTTCATCAGGTGCTGGATTCGTTGAAATATCGTCTTTGCAAAAGGAAAATCCAAACTGCAAATTATTCATATAATTTTTCAAAAATTGTTGGCCAGACAAAATTGATGGGTTAAATAAATATCTAAAATACTGAGAACATCTACATTCAATTTCTATACAAAATGAAACTATTATTATTATACACTAGAATTATTATACCTTTGAAACTAAGAAAAAAAAAATTAAATAGATTACACGATATAATAAAACACACATACACACATAAATAACGCCTGCATTCAACAGTTAAAGGTATATATAAATATTATACAGAAATACATACAATAAATACAATAAATACAACTGGAATGAAAAATTATCCGGAGCCAGGAATCGTACGCCAGAATCGGTTCCGGGTTCGATTTTTGGCTCTGGCTAATTTCTCACTCCAGTTGTGTTTATTGTATTTATTGTATGTATAGATTACACGATGTTTATCTTGGAATAGTAAAGTACAGAGCCAGAGTTTGTGAGTCTGATTGCCAGGATTATGATCAGAAATAGAAAATTCAGTCTCAAAATGTGACAAATGCATTCAAGAATAAAAATACTTTAAATATTCTTTACTTTCATTAACATTCCTAAATTTGCCTAATATTCGCCAAATTTGGCGACAGGAATGAGTTGTCATATATGAAGCCAATTTGGAAAAATTCCCATTTAAAACCTTTAATTTTCCATAGTCGAGCTCATCGAAATTTAATTTAAACTCCGCGCATTTAAGGGGTTTTTGTTTGTTTGTTTTTGGTTTTTTTTTTTTTTTTTTTTTTTTTTTTTAATTTATGGGCCAGAATTTGAAGTGTAATATACGAAAATGTATGGCAAATATTTTTTTGTAGGAAATTTTAATTAAATTGAATGTTGCCTGGTGAATAAAATAATCACTTGTAAACACATTAAAAACCATTAAGTAAAGTGTCTAAGAATATTGGAACTGTACAAAAAGTAATGATATCTAACAAAACCATAACTGTGAAAAAAATGAGCCAAGTTTTGTGAAAAAAAAAAAAAAATCCAAGAAAATAAGTGATATCACAGTGGGTGCCAAGTTCAAATAAATTCACCCAAACTTACCTACTGAAGTATTATAGCATTGTTTAAATTGTTTAAAAGTAAAAATTACTTATAGCATGTTAATAATAAATCTAGAATTTGGCAAGTTTTTTATAAATGTTATGTCTATCATTTTCATGTCTTAATAAAATGATGAGGTTAATATTAATAACAATGTCGTTATAAAAAATTTTAATATGGTTAATATTATAAACAAATGACTCGTGTTAAAGATTTGATAAACCAATAAACACACAAATACACTCCCGCTCATCTTTGGTTATCACTCTAGCGACCCCTAAATCCGGAAACCTTAATGCAAACAGATTAAAAAGCCTGACAAAGAGGCAGATACACTTACGCTTGTTCTTGATCATCACTCTAGAGACTGCACCACTTTAAGAAGGCTCAATACACTCAAATTAAGGCTTCCAAACATGTAATAACAAGTTTTGTAATGGCATTAATAAAAAACAAATGACTCGTAGGTAAAACTTGCCAAGTTCTAGATTTATTAGTAATATGCTAACAAATTTTTTTTATTTTTAAACAATTTAAACAATGCTATAATACTTCAATAGGTATAAATTTGAGTGAATTTTATTTGAACTTGGCACCCACTTAGATATCACTTCTTTTCTTGGCCTCTTTTTTTTTTTTTTTTTTTTTTGCAGAACTTGGCTCCCTTTTTTCACAGTTATATTTTTGTTAGATATATATATCTACATCCTTCTACTGTTCCAAAATGGGAGGATAATGATATCGCAGTGGAAGAGAACTGTGTTCCTGGTGTTATATCCATGAAAGACGGCACCCATGATAGAGCGCCTGTTACCATCACCCATCATTCTAATGTTGCAGTGATTCGCATATTACAACGCAATCGGTCTTCCAAGTCATATTTTGGTGTAAAACACCTGAAAACCCGATTTTAGCGACTGACTCATAGGTTTACCATTGTGTTTTCCTGCTCCCAGTCCTCCATGTTTTCATACCTTTGGGTGCAGGAAAACACAATGGTAAAACGTACGAGTCAGCCGCTAAAATCGGGTTTTCCGGTATTTTCCACCAAGATATGTCTTGGCAGACCGATTGCGTTTTAATATGCGAATCAAGATCTAACCAATCCAAGAATTTCATCCGTGAACTCGATGAGGTGATTGTCTGTGCTGCCGGCTCCCGATCTAAAAGACTCGTAGTGACAGAACTGTTCGTTCCCCTTCAAGACTTATTGAAGAGGACTTTTAAAAGGTAGATTGATGTAATGTATCTGGCAACAGTTAAAAAAGAGATTCATTGGAAACTCTCGTTTGAAGCTAGGTGTGTTTTATGTTTTGAGCCTGTAACATGCAGTACATATGGCGCGCTATAGATAGTTCTAGTATATAATAAAGTACAGTTTAAATATCTTTCGAGATTTTTACGCATAACACAGGGACTTTTAATCTTAAGCCTATGGCCCTTTTAATATATAATTATTCCTCAAGGGCATGATTTATGTCGGATTTTTTTTTTTACGAAAACCATGATGGCCATAACATCTACTGTGCTGAATTAAATGGTCATCGGCCAACCAGTTTAGGAGTTTTGGAGTTACAAAGAAAGAAGAAACCATTAAAGTCGCCTCAAAAGGTCTGCGTTTCGCTCAGCTCAATTAATAGTTGCCACAGTCTGCAATTAAGTGTCCATGCTTGTGAGAACAAATTAGGAATAAAAAAAGTTTTTTTTTTTGTAAGATTTTATTGATCTACCGTAATTGGATCCACTTGGAAGTATTGTCATCATGACTACAATGTTCTTAAAAATAAATGTAAATACCTTTAAAAGCTCTAAATTACATTTCCTCAAATACTCCATTTGGCTATGATGACTTTGATTGCGGAAGGTCAACTAATGATAATGCACTTTAGCGTTTAACCTGACAAGTGAAATCTGTGAATCAAAAGGCATTTTCATTTTTTGTTGAACAGAAAATTATTATCAAGGTAGGCTGGTTAGTTTAAACGCTGTTACGTTCCTAAATTGAAGTACTAAAAGTAAAGACAAGTCAAGTGCAATTATTTCTACAACCTCACCGATGGCTTTTATTGTTTTTAACCGGATTTCTTTTTAGCCAAAATTGGCCATTTTTGATCAAAATAAGCTTTTATGCAGTGAAGCCTTCTTAGGGGCTGTGCATATACAACGTTATCAACTTTTTGGTAATTTTGGACCCCCTCCCCCCATTTCGATATCATACTTTATCATGTCTTCTTGTCATGTCTTAATAATGTCTTCTTGCACTTACCCTCACGAATGGGGGGGGGGGGGGTGACAGATAGAAATTCTTATCAGCAAAACAGGTAGACAACACTCTTTCTCTTTTATTTATTAGTAAACATAAGTTTAATTTCAAATATATTTCGCATATGGTTTCTCGAACCGCGATTATATATAAATACACATATGAAGAAGAATTTCGAAAGTTGGGGGCATTTAGTGGGGGTAATAGTTTTATAATAATTTAGTGATTTTCATAATAACTTTGTATTTTCATAAAAATAGATAACAGACTAAAAAATGATAACATACTACTACGCTATTTTTCCACAATGTAAAAATTAATGTCAAGGCGTTGTGTACGTAATAATAGACGGTCAATTCATTTGCCGAAAATTGCCTAAAAACCGCGCCCAAATCATCGTTGGATCAGCTTATCTTTATTTAGATTTCTACCCATCAGCGGACTACTCAGAGTCTGTCTTCATCTTCAAGCGTGGAATAGCACAGTTGAGGTTTATTCCAACAGAATGAAAACTATGCAGACCTGGATTCGAAGCCGGATACCTTCACTTGCCGTGCCAATGCTCTACCTACTGAGTAATCCGGATGATTCCTGGCTGACTTAATTTACTCTTATGTGTTGGACATGGCTGCGAACAGCAGAGTTAGTTTCATTCGTCCGAGCTATCATATAATTATAGCATTTATATGATGAACGTGTGTGATAACACGGGAACTCCTGTATACTATGTAATTAGATCATAATGAAGAGAAGAAAATTATTTCAACTGGATAAATCATCTTCAATTCTAGATGGTATTTGCTGAACTCAGTTTTTGAAATGTATTATGCTTTTTCTAAATGTTTACTTATGTGGGTTCCCGGGTCACTCCTGTCATCCCTGTTTACTTAGGTATCTTATTTACCTAAATAGCGA
Source organism: Maratus speciosus (assembly GCA_963932465.1). Classification (NCBI taxonomy): domain Eukaryota; kingdom Metazoa; phylum Arthropoda; class Arachnida; order Araneae; family Salticidae; genus Maratus; species Maratus speciosus. The sequence goes on from OZ010788.1 coordinate 151,010,632, forward strand.
AGTTTGTTAAAGTTAAGTGTTTGGTAGTGTTTCATAATCTAAGCTTGAAGCATGATTTTTCTGTCTTCTCACGTTTTACTTATATTCCGGATATTGAAACACCCTTCTATGATATTCAAGACTGGAGTAGAACAGTTGAGGCTTATTCCAACACAGCGAAAAATGTCCAGACCAGAATTGGAATCCGTATACGTTGGCTTGCATGCCAATGCTGTGCCTATAAAGCTATCCGGACAATTCCTGGCTGATATAATGCACTCTTATTCGTTGAACATGAGTGCGAATTGCAGCGCTAGTTTCATTCAACAGCCGTAACTAGGCATTTACATGATGAACGTGTGTGGTAACACAGAGACTCCTGTATACCATGTGATTAGGTAATAGTTGCAGCCAGTCTTCAGTTTCGCTTCAGTGTTTTACAATTGCTCAGAATTCTAGTGGAATATTACAATGTCCTCTATCGATTCATTTCACACATCATAGGCAAATGAATACGCCTCCTTTATATATCGTATGATGCCACGGCCACGGCAACTGGCCCTTTTTCTTAAAATCTACCTCAACAAGGAATTACTTTGCTGCAATAATTTAAGGTAAGTAGGTGTCAGAGCTACCAAAATTGCCAATTGATTTTCTAGAAGAGTAAATAAAAAGGAAGAATTAAAAGCAAGTGAATCATAAGATCCATTTCCTCATTAATCATAAATTGCCGCACTTTAGCGCAAAACTTAAATATATCAGTAGAAAAGACTGATTTTCCTTTTATGTTGAACACGAAATTAATATTAAGTAATGTTAAATAGCTTAAAAGATGCGTTGTATCAGAAAATACTCAGACTTTCATTTTTTATGTATTTTTATTAACATTTCCAACAAAGTTGAAAAGTCTTTAAGAATTCGGTTTGTCTTCCCGCGTTCTAAGTCGCATAAATATAAAGGAAGTTCGGGTATTATGGAATACCATTTTATTTTTATTAGTCAGTTAACATAAAAAAAATAGATGCATTAAAAGTTAGTAAAAAACAATTAACACACTTTTAATGTAGGTAAAGTGGAAGGAAAAAATGTATATAAAAATTTAGCTTTTTTTTTTTTTTTTTTTTTTTTTTTTACACTTTTCGGGTAATATAGCAGTTAGTCGGGTAATATCGAATAGCGTCATAAGGAATATTAAAATTGCAAGAAAAAACACGATTTAAAAGAATAACCAAAAATATTTAACTAAATTATTAAATTATTAACAAAATTAAATTATTAACAAAATCATTAGGTAAACTTCATACCTCATCTATAAATCATGATATTCTTTGAAAAATTATTTTAATTTTTAGACTCGTCTTCAAACAGTTGTCTAGCTGATATTCCATATTACCCGACACACCATCTATAAAAACGTAACCTCTTCACTCGACAACAAGTTAGCATAGAGAAAAATTGATTAACACAACAATAAATATAACTGTTCAACTTTATACCGAACTTGGTTAACATCATTGACAATGAGATTTTATAATTAATATGAATTTTATAAAATTTACCTGCAAAAATTGAGAATAAGACTTTATTTCACCGCGTCGCTCCAACAACAGGTATCTAAACAGAACTGAGCACAGTGCCTCATGTGAGTACTAGGAAGTCGTATGGCAGATTTACACTTGGTTGCAACACTGTATGCGCCAGACATTGAAGTGTTCTATATTGTCCAACCATTCCATAAACCCTAACTTCCTCTACTCGGATTGCCATGTAATTTATGTATGTTATTAAGGTTTACTATTGTATGTTTGGCATTGAAAATACAGTGTGTAGCCTTTACAGTTCGTTTTCACTCATACTCATAAGTCAAAAGAATTCTGTTACATTATGGTCTACGGAGAAAAATCATTTGCAATGTGTTTTAATGATGTTTCTGAATTTCAAACGCATTGAAATTGATATACATCACTGAATTAGACTACATGAAGCTTACTGTTGAATATGATGTGAATAGCATTTTATATTTCATTTACAAGGATGCACAAAATAATTCGGTTACAGTGCCGTCTATAAGCGATAACTGCTGGAAGTGTGTTTTACGTTGCGGAATGCGTTTTTACTTTCTTCTATCTTTACAAGAAGAAACTATTGGATTCATGAAAATTTTCGAATTCCGGTTTTCGACGGATTTACACGTTTTAGAGGTCAGAGAACCCGAAAAACATGTTTTTACAAAATGTCTGTCTGTGAGGCTGTCTGTCTGTGTGTCTGTGTGTGACACAAATTTTGTGGGCGCTCTATCTCAAGAACTAATGCACGGAATTTAATAAAAATTCATATTCAGTTAGTCTCTGATACAAATTGATGCGGATTAGTTTTTGGTGGAAATCGCGCAATAGGTGGCGCAGCTATGCTGCATTTTTTATGATTTCCGAAATGACTCTATCTCAAGAACTAATGCACGGATTTTCATGAAACTTCAGATTCAGTTAGTCCTTGATATGACTTGATGCTGATTAGGTGTTGGTGTAAATCGCTCAACAGGTGGCGCTGCTATGCTGCATTTTTTATGATTTCCGCAATGGCTCTATCTCAAGAACTAATGCACGGATTTTCATGAAACTTCAGATTCAGTTAGTCCTTGATATGACTTGATGCTGATTAGGTGTTGGTGTAAATCGCTCAAAAGGTGGCGCTGCTATGCTGCATTTTTATGATTTCCGCAATGGCTCTATCTCAAGAACTAATGCACGGATTTTCATGAAACTTCAGATTTAGTTAGTCCTTGATATGACTTGATGCTGATTACGTGTTGGTGCAAATCGCTCAACAGGTGGCGCTGCTACGTTGCATTTTTTACGATTTCCGCAATGGCTCTATCTCAAGAAATAATGCACGGGTTTTCATCAAACTTCAGATTTAGTTAGTCCTTGATATGACTTGATGCGGATTACGTGTTGGTGTAAATCTCTCAACAGGTGGAGCTGTTGTGCTGCATTTTGCACGATTCCTGCAATAGCTCTATTTCAAAAACTAATGCACGAATTTTCATCTAACTTCAGATTTAGTTAGATGTTTGCACAAGTTCTTGCTGATTAGATTTTGGTGTTAATCGTCTAATAGGTGGCGCTGCTATGCTGGCATTTTCATGATTTTCGCAACAACTCTATTTCAAAAACTAATGCACGGATTTCCCCCAAACTTCAGATTCAGTTAGACTTTGACGTAAGTGGTTGCTTGGTAGTTTTGTTTAACATAGGTTTTGGTGTAAAGCACCCGATAGGTGGGTCTGCTAGGCTGAATTTGTCTGTATTTACACGATTTCGTAGATAGCCATATCTCAAGAACTAATGCACGGAATTTCATATCTATAGAATCCTCATGATGGGCATAGATTGCCGTTTAATTTTGGTAGTGTGATAGCTAATTTTCAAGTATTAACATGCATGAGATAGAAGAAAGTTTTGGGATTGGTATATCCGACTAGTTTTAATTTAACTTATTTGTTGCATATTACTTCGTGTGTATAAATGTAATAGATCATATTCAGGGCTGCACGAAGGAATTCGAGTACATTTCCGTTTATTGATGGAAATTGTTGAAAAAGGATTTTTAACTGTTTATGTTTTTCCGAACTGAATTAAATTTTAACATACTATGCCTCATATATCCAAATCTAAAATCATATACAGGGCTTCACAAAATAATTTAAATACTTTTATGAATATGGATATTAATTGCTGCAATTCGGTTTTTAAATGTGTTATGTATTTTTCAAAAAAAAAAAAAAAAAAAAAAAAAAATTCAGTTGAATAATTGAAAAAAAAGTTTTTCAGCATTTTTTTATTACATACTTTCTTTTAACAATTATGTTTATGTTGGTATGTGGCAGTCAAATATTGTGACTCATTTTTCACCCACTTCCTGTTGACATAGAGCTTTGAAATTTGGAATATATATGTATTCCTGAGGGCAATACATGAATTAGAGATGAATTTTTTAAAAATTCGATCCCTAAGAAAGGACAACGTTAGGCAATTTTACTTAATGGTTATCCAATTATAATTTGATGTCCTATGGGGAAATCAGTATCAGTTTCAACAATGAGTATTTCTTGAAAAGTACTAATGACAGGGTTACCACAATAGCGCCAAATTTCGGTCAACTTGGGGAATTATCCCCGAAATTGGCGACAAAAATAAGTTGCCATATATGAAGCCAGCTTGGCGATAGCTGGCTAATTTGGCGTATTTCCATTTAAATCTATTAATCTGCCTACCCAAGCACACAGCAATTTAATTTAAACTTCGCGCATTTAAGTATTTTTCAAGACTTTTCTACTTTTTAGTGCATTTAATAAAATATATTTTTTCTGCGATTTTGTTAATTTTAATGAAAGCATGTTTATTTTATTATTATTATTATTATTATTAGGTATCATTTTTCACCTTAATAAATGAGAAAGTTTTTTGCAGTATACTGATTATGTTGGAAAGTGTTTCTTAATATATGCTTGATGCCATTATTTTCTTCTTTTAAATAGTTTGAATTTTATAAGATGCAAGAAAACGACTTCGTCTGTCTGATATCAATCAAAACAATGTCCACGCACGTTTCTGTTATGTCGTAATCCATTTTGAGGCTGAAACACGAGTGGCCACTGCTTACACATGATGGGTCAGTGTGTCAGCGAAACGAGGAGTGGGCACGGAAGGAAATTACTTCCGCTTCGCCCTGGGGTCCGAAGAAAGTTCCGGTTGACCTTATCCCCCCAATAAATGTTTGCTCTGTGTCTTCTCATTGCTATGCTAGAAGCGTTTCTGTAATGATGTCTTCGTCTTCGTGAGCGTCTTTCTGCTTTATATTTTTGTTTGTATATGCTGTTTAATTTGCATTACTGTAAATGTAGTTCACTGTATAGATTTCACCTTGTGGATCAAGGACGTTTGGGGCTGTGCATATATAACGTTATCACTTTAGGGGGGAGGGGGGGCTCTGACACTTGATATCGTATCGTAAGATATCTCTGAGGGGAGGCGGGTTTGCTTTTTGATACCGTTATCATTTTTGATCCAACCAAACTTTTCTTTTTTCAGAAACTTTGTCTTTACATTCAAATAGTCTGTCACCTTTATTATTATTATTATTATATATTTTTATGAAAATACAAAGCTATTATTAAAGCCATTAAATGTTTATAAAATCATTTCATTCCAACATTTTAAATATCCATGCATTTAAATATCCATATATGGCATTGCTGTTCTTCTGTAATATGCGCATGTATTTCGCTGATAGAGAAATAAGGAGCATATTATGTAGGAAATTATACTTGCGTTTACCGGTAAAGAAAAACAAAGAATGTTGTCCACTGTCTTGTTGATAAGTTCTGCTTTTAATCTTCCCGAGCAGGGTTACAAATGGAAGAAGACAATATTACTTTTGAATGTATTATGGAAGAATAAGCTATTAATAAATACTTTAAAATGGTAACTAACTCTTTTAGAGTTATTTAATATAAATTTATCTCATGTATTAATATTTTATTGATTTCTTGAATGCGTAAAGTATGCGACTAACAAATGTAAAATCATATGTGTAATATCACTGCAAACGTATAAAGAAAAAGAATCTGAAAATAAAATAATATTTTGACGTTGATAACGATATCATCGGGTGGGGGGAGGGGATCCAAAATTAGCAAAACGTTGATGACGTTATATGTATATGTGTTATGTGTGTGTGTGTGTTTAAGTATTCATCTTTAAATCTCTATTAAATTTTATTTTCGAAGGAATTTATTTTCGAACCAATAAATATATTCTACCACTTTCCAAAATAATTAAAAAGTGTTTGACTTTGGTTCGTCTGTCTGCCCGCCACTGTATTGCTGTATGGCCGCTACGCCGTTTTATTTCTATCTTAAATTCAAATTTTCAGCATTTCTAGAGATATTTTTTACATTATTTTAGAAAATGGTATTAATTTAAACAGTTACCAAATGTATAAACAGCGCAAACAATAATGTTTGCTTCAAATTAAAAATTTATTTACACGTGACTATTATAAACAGAAAAAATCATTTGGAATTAGAATTAAATAATTATGTACAAAAAGCAGGAACTTATTAAAAATTACGTCATAAAAACTATACACGTGAATTTTAAAAGAGAAAAGATATTGTAAAATAATAAATTCATTAACATGCGTTAGAAGTCTTAAATAGGAGAAATTACGTCATACTTACGTCACATTACAGTTATTACATAAAATGAACACAAAATAATATTGCAAAACAGTTTAAATTTAGAAATTGCGCTAGACATTTATTTGATATTTTGAGAGGATCTTTTCAACTATTTTTGTTAAGAAAGCGCAAATAATATTTTATTTCTAACAAAAGTATTTTCACATGAATATTTAAAAGAGAAAGAATAGCTTGGTCAAAATTACGTCAGATTAAAAACGATTAATTTAAACTGTCTCATTTAAAAGAACTTTCTTTTCACTTTGTTAAAAAATACCAGGAGACAAAGACTCTGTTTACTTAATTCCTTTTATATTAGCTTATTTTGAAATGTTTTACTTAATCAAAGACGAAAACAGCGATTGTATCTTTGGTACTACTTAGTTATCCCGTCGACCAAAAATCTATCATTCGCCAAACTATAAGATTAAATGCCAATAATGGTTGATCGTAAATGTCACATTAACTTGACTTTAAGCAAGTTACACGTGTCTACGTCATCAAGTTATTTTTATTTCGACGTTTTATTTGTATTTTTATTAATGTTGTACTAATTTATTTGTTCTTTCGTTATTTAAAATAAAAATTATGTCAATTTGTATAATTTGGCGAGTGGTTTGGCGATTTATATAATTTGGCGAAATTGGTCGACGAGATAATCAAGTAGTACCGCAGCGGATTTGGCGTTAAAATTCCCTAATCAAAGAGAAATGAATAGAAATCCGTTTATAGGGAGATCACCACTGTTTTTTAAATTATAATTCAATGTTTCGAAATCTTTTTAAAGCCGATCAAATTAGCGTGCATTTAGAGTCTGTGGTGTTTGAACGGGGGTTGACGAGCGCAGCTCGTAGGGGGCAGAGTCCCCTAGTATTACAAAAAAAAATTCATATTGTTCATTATTACGGATCTTGCATTGATTAATGAATTATTAATTTATTTAATTCAATTTATATGGCATGGTAAATTTATACTTTTTGGTTTATAGTCGATCGGGTACATAATGGAATTCAATTTTTAGCTTATTGCTGGATTTTATTACAGAAATCGACTATGTTTTTGCTTATATTTGTATTTCATGTACCCTTGAAGAAGTGAAATGCTATATAAGCTTCCTACTACATCCATCCAATTGATCTATTATTTGTTTACTATACGTTTCTTAATGATTCAACAATATTTCGCTGGTTATTTGTATCTTTTGTCTTTAATAGGTTATTGTATCAAAATTTGGTGGTTTTTCATATGTTTTATATGAATTAACCGTCCGCAATGTGCTAGTGAATTAGTGGTATTGTGTACTTGATTTTGTATTACAAGTTAAAAGTTCCATTTTATTTTGTATAATGTCAGTGTTATGTATTGAAGCTAAATTTATTACTTTAATTTTAGTAATTGGAAATAGATGATGAATTGTAATTATATAATGGTTATATATGTACATATATATATATATATATATATATATATATATATATATATTGTAATTTTTAGTCATTTCTGTAGTGGTAGTGACTAAACTGCCCATTTTTGTGGATAAAAGAGAAAAAAGGGGAAAAGATAGGGATAATTAAATTTTTTACGCCTTTTTCTCGTAAAATTAAAACGTGGAATTATCTTTAACTTGAAATTTATTACCTTTTATTTGATTTTATTGTTAATATAGTGGAACAATGTCATATTTAAACTCTATTTAAAAAAAAAAAAAAAAAACATATATTAAAAATAAGAACATAATTTCATGTATTCAAACTTCATAAATAGTTTTTTCCCTTACAAAACAAAATATCGTCTGTCGACCAGTTGAAAATACCAATAATTTTCTGGAAAATTTGATTTAATAAAAAAAAATCACCATCTATTTTAATTGAAAATATTTATTCTTTTCAATTTTATGGAGAAAATGACAAAAAAAATTAATAATTCCCAACTTTTTCCTTTTCTCTCTTATAAACATAAAAATGGAGTAATGTAGTTGCCACCATTATAGAAAAGTAATTAAAATTAGAAAAAAATATATCCCGAAAACTAATTCACATTTTATACATGCGGATAACTAGTGTTAATTTAATAGCCCAATGTTCGATATTCTAGGAAGAGTAGCTCTGAAATACAAACGGGCCGGCAGATTTTAATATAATAAATACTACTGCAACGTCATCTATTATATTAAAATATGACAGTTAGTATTTTATAGCTACTCCTTCTAGAATATGGAACAAAGCGCAGTGAAATTAACACCAGTTATCCGCATGGTTCCGATGATATCATAAAAGGTCTCAGAACTTTAAAATTTGAATTAGTTTCCGAGATATTAATTTTTTGTATGTTTCAACGAAGTTTCTTTAAAGACTGCAACTTAATTACTCTATTTTCTTAAATAAAAGGGGAAAAAGAGGGAAATAAAAAGAAGTATTATGTTTTTAATTGCCGTCATTTTTACATTAATATTGAAAAGAGAAATTATTTTCAATTTGAACAAGTTGGAAATTGTACGTTAAAAGTAGCAAATGAGATACGTTCGTACTATAACTAGTTTTATAAATATTCAAATCTTGGTGCAATAACTGTTGCACTCTTATGAAAAAATGCATGAATACAAAATTTATTACGATTCTATATATTAAATTCAGCAATACGGTAATAATATGGTTCCATCTTAAGTAGGGCGTCATCACCATGACAACCTAGAATCATTACCTATCATGGGATATCATTGAATTAATTATGTATGGTAGGATTTAATAGAAAGAGGAAAATTTTTATTAATATCTTTTTAAGTTTTGATTCGATTTTCATAAAATTTGAAATGACTCTACGAAATTCAGCAGCAATTCTATGTATTAAATTTCCAACCATTCAGTTGGGTAGTTTTTGCGCTGTACTATATGGACAGACGGACTTACAGACGGACGGACCAGACGACGGCTATAGGTATTCGGTCGTATTTATGCTTTGTATTTCTGGCAATAACTTTTATCGTCTGCGTTTGTTTATACGAGTTCTTAAAATGTTTTGTTGTGAAAGAGGTAGCCACGAGCGGCTTGTCTTGTGATATTATTTAATAAAAACAGTGCACTGCAGTTTTGTTAATTTGAGTATTAGTGAATCTTTAATATGAGCTATCATTATGGTCCGTCGAGCAATGAAGAAGCAGCCTGGGATTAAATCCAACGAACTTCAAAAATCAATCGAGTTTAAGTTGAGTGAAACGCCGACAAAGTTCCGTAGAGCGAAATTCGTCAAAAGCTTATTCGAAAAGGAAGTGAATGTGATTTTTCTTATCTTTACTGTTATATACATATATTAAACGATGTTTAAAGGCGCAAAAAAGAGGATTTAGGGCTTATAGCCACTGAAAGAAATCTAAATATTAATGAAAAAATGACAATTGCTGGTTTAAGCGTTATTATTGAAGACAGTGAAATGTATAAAAATGAACCAGATTTTGTGAAAGATATAGCAAACGATATAATTGAAAATCGTAAACATGAAGCACAAAGGCGAATTGACGAGGAGCAGAAGCAAAGGCAAACTGCTGAGAAGCAAAAGCAATTTGATCTGGAAAAAATTAAACTTGAAATAGAACTGGCTAAAATGAAATCTGAATCTAAATCTAATATTAGTGAGAGTGAAATAAAATTAGAATCGTTAGATCAATTAATAAAAAGTATTCGAACTTTGACTGTAAGAATTCCGATATGTCCTGAAGGATGGGGTTTTTTATTTTCTTCTTTAGAACAAGCTTTTAAGACTAAAAATGTTCCAGAACAATATAAAGCAGAAATTCTGTTAAATTTATTAGGGGACAAAGTATCTAACATAATAACTTACTTACATGATAGCGATATCAAGAATTATGCAAAAATAAAAGAATTAGTGTTAAAAGAATTTCAACCTACACCTTATTTTTGCTTAGAGCAATTTAGAAAAGCTCTTAAACAACCAAATGAGACTCATGTACAGTTTGCTTCACGTCTAACGACAAACTGTGAATATTATTTAAATTTAAGAAGTGTCTCCAATTTCGAGATAGTCCAGGCAACAGAGACCGTATAGGGACTCTACCTAGCAAAATTAATGGTAGCACTGGAAATCGGCTTTCTAGATGTTTTTTGGGTCGCTGAATCCGAATTTGCAACTTCCCACCAAAATTTCTCCCGGCAACCCCCCCCCCCCAAATTTTGGTAAAAAGTCCCCCCAAAAAGGTTTTTATAAAAAAATTCCATTTTTTTATTGTTTTAGGGGAAAAGTAGCTAAAAATTCACAAAGTAGACAAAATTTGCAACAAATTAGATATATGACATTATGACTTAGGATGAAGGGGAAGGGGGGATCTGTCTCGGAACATGCGCCGCAGTGCTGCGTGGACTAAGTTGCGCAATTCCACTTAACCACTCACACGTTTACATTAGCCCTCCTATCTTCCCTCCGAACTTTCTCTATAAGGTTTACTTTAAGTTTTTTGGGTCGCTGAATCCGAATTTTTAACTTACCCCCAAAATTTCCCCTCCCCCCAAATAGTTGCTTTTAACTTAAATTTCTTATTCTTTTAATAGAAAAGCATTACAAAATTCAGAAACTAGACAAAATTTGCAACAAATAGGATACATGACATTATGACGTAGGATAAACGGGGAGAGAGGGGGCTGCCTCGGAACATTCCCCGCGCGCTTTTCTCAAAAACCAAATTTTTTCAAAAAATCAATTTTTTGGGGAGTTGCCGGGTGAAATTTTTGTGGGAAGTTACAAATTCGGATTCAGCGACCCAAAAAACATCTAGAAAGCCGATTTCCAGTACTACCATTAATTTTGCCAGATAAAATCCCCTATTGCCTGGACTTCATCATTTAGTGCACGTAGCGCAGCAGTGCATGTTCCGAGGTACGCCCTCACCCTCAAAGTTCATCCTAATTCATAATGTCATATATTCTATTTGTTGCAAATTTTGTCTATTTTCTGAATTTCGTAATGCTTTTACCCTAAAACAATAAGAAATTTAAGTTAAAAACAACTATTTGGGGGGTTTCGGGGGGGAAATTTTTGGGGGAAAGTTAAAAATTCGGATTCAGCGACCCAAAAATCTTAAAGTGAACCTTATAGAGAAAGTTCGGAGGGGAGATGGGAGGGCGAATGTAAACGTGTGAGTGGTTAAGTGGAATTGCGCAACTTAGTTTACGCAGCACCGCGCGCATGTTCCGAGACAGATCCCCCCTTCCCCTTGATCCTAAGTCATAATGTCATATGTCTACTTTGTTGGAAATTTTGTCTACTTTCTGAATTTTTAGATACTTTTTCTCTAAAACAATAAAAAAATTGATTTTTTTTTAATAAAAGCCTTTTTTGGGGGCTTTTTACCAAAATTTGGGGAGGTTGCCGGGGGAAATTTTGGTGGGAAGTTACAAATTCGGATTCAGCGACCCAAAAAACATCTAGAAAGCCGATTTCCAGTACTACCATTAATTTTGCTAGGTAAAATTCCCTATTGCCTGGACTAAAAGTCTAAAAGAACTTATGGTATCTAGTGGGGTGAGATAGCTAAAAAAAACTTCACATCTGGCAACCAATGCGTCACATAGGATTCAGATAGCATATGGATAGATGAGTCTAAAAAGCCCGGGATACAAATTTTCCTGGCCCTCTAGCGGCGTTGATGACGTAATCAATATGGCCGCCAAAGTTTTGTGACGCGCTTCTACATTTCTTTATATAACTCGGGTTAATATTTTGATATTAACCTATATTGTTAGTGATTATTAATCCGGAGAAAACACGCTTTTCAACGGTATATTTGACATCACTATTTTGGTTCATAATACTACAAATATTACAACTTTATAAAAAAAAATTCAAAACATTTTGCTAAATAACTTGGTCTGTTTCATGTCATAATCTGTTTCATGTAGCTGGAAACGTGTCGCATATCTTTTGTTCTTCAGAAAATTACCTTTCGAATGGTATATATGACTTCTATTATAACTAACAGTTGCTGAAAACACAGAGAGTCGTTATGGCAACAATGTAATTTATATGGGATCCGAAAATTAATACTCTGGCTTTGTAACTGTTTAAGTAGCAAATGTTATTATTGTAAATTTTTATGTGTATGTAAATATATTCTAGGGTTTTAAGCGTGATTTTTTTAAAATTGTAGCTCTCTCGAAATTTAAATTTTTTGGTGGGGGGCAACTTAAAAATGTAATAATATATAAAATAGATTAAATAAGTAAGATTTGATTCAGTAATACTTATTTTGTATTTCTTTATCTAGTAGACGTCACGTGAGAAACTTCACCGTGTAAGGAAGATATTGCTTTCGTCTACCTCACAGAAAGACAGAAATTAAACAATCATGCCAATGAAGAGGAAGCATGAATTATTTGATGCTACAACTGACTCAGTGTTGGCTCCTTTTGCATGGGACCTGTGTTTGTTATGCCAGAAGCATTCAAAAGAGCGCTTAATCATTCCGAAGTATGAAGGTTATTTAACAATGGCAAAGAATCTTTCTATGTTTGCTGAACATGCTTCCAAATGCTATAAGAAATTTGGATAAGTTGGACGATGGAAGTGGTTTTTCACAAACACTAGTAGACCATGCAGCAAAATATCACAAATCTTGCAAGAACAAATATGACAGTTAAAAGGCAGAAAGACTATCTGGTGAAAAGAAACAGAAAGGACGTCCCCACTGCTCAGACCAAACTCCATCTACATCACAATTTACAAGTTCATCAGTATTATATTCAGATGTGAAAAAGGTGTGTCTGTTTTGTGATGAAGGAGAAGATAATGACACACTTTTGACTGCATCCACGTTGGGTATTGGTCCTACAATTCATGATTATGCTGTACAATTACAAGATGAAAAACTGTTGAAGAAGTTATCATCAATTGTCGTCTATTCCTGTTGGTTACCAGTATTCGTGCGGACTCTACAGTGACCTTCCAGAAAAACATCCAGATATACATGCTGAATTTTTTCGTGGCAACTTTACGAGCAGCAAAAATGCTACACCGTTTTCTGCAATATCTGACAATCAACTTCAGGAGCACAATAACAAAGTTATAAAGGGTGAAGGTGGTGCTATTGGAATCCTTGATAGTGAAAATGCTCTGCTTAAGGGGATGGTAGCAGATCCTGGGATCAGTTCTTTAATTGAGGAATTTGAAGAGAAATCAAATTTAAAAGATGACAAAAACGTGGGCGCAAAGCATCATGAAGATAACAATGCTCATGAGAAAAGGTTCTTGGCCAATGTCAAAGAAATGATTAACGTCTTATCCGAACAAGGAAATCCATTTGAAGAAACTGATTTAATGTCAATAGGGAGCTCCAAAATAATTCCAAGTTTCGAAGCTGTCAAGTGTGCTACGGAAGCATTTACTGTAGGACTGAAACAGTATGATGATTATGTCGTGTCCCGTCTCGATCAAGTTCAAAATTCATTTTATGAAATTATTCCTCGAACCAATATTCACATCTTAGAGACTATAACAAGAAAAACAAATAAGGCTAAGTCAAAGATTTCTTACTTGCGTAAAGACTCCAACTTATTTTGCAGATTGTATGTTGCATCTGAAGCACGGGATTGCAACATAGATGATTCTTTTCGCATGATAGCCAAAAGTACGCACCCTCTATTTCAGATGATGGAAAACTTCGAAAACCAACCAACGAGTCGGACATTATTGACTGCATTTAAACAAAATATGACATTAACTTTAATCACAGCCGTAATACACATGCTTAATCCTGGTATTGCGACATTTTCCGGATACTATGAACATGTTTTCAAACCATATTTCATTAATCAACTGAAGAACAGCTCACGAATATATATTGTATTCGACAGATATATTTGTAACAGTTTGAAGGCACATACCCGAGAAACAAGAAAAAATGGCATAAGTATTAAAGTCTCAGACTCAACTGCAATTCCTATGTGTCAACGAAAACAAGACCCAATTGTTCCAGTTGCTAGATGGTGGGGGACGAGTATCCATCAAAACATGTTTTCTGTACTTATAATGACCGAGTCCTCGCGTCAACATCTATGGATGTATCAAGCATTTCTCCCATCTCACACGAAGAAGCAGATGGCCGTCTACTTCTCCATGTTAAGCATGCAGTAGATCGTGGGCATACTCGCATCTTAATACGAACTGTGGACTCAGATGTAGTGGTTATTTCAATATCACTGTTCCCACAAATACAAGATATTGATGAACTATGAACTATGGATTGAGTACGGTTGTGGGAAATACAGAAAATTCATTCCAATTCATGAGATCGGTTCTAAACTTTCAACGGAAATTCGTTGGCTTTTCATTCTGTTATTGGTTGCGGCACAGTTTCCATATTTTGTGGCATTGGCAAGAAGACAGCTTGGAAGGTCTGGATGTCATCTTGTGAAATTGATTGTGTATGGCACCAGCTCTGTACAGGCACCTCTGATATTAACGATGAATGTCATGATCTGTTACAGCGATTTGTTATACTACTTTATAATCAATCATCAGATCTTCAGAGCATCAATGACTGCAGACGAGTGTTATTTACAAGAAAGAATCGAGTCATCGAAAACATACCTCCTACAGCAGATGCTTTGACACAACACATCAAACGATCTACCCTCCAAGCAAGAATTCGGAACAACAGCGTCGTTGCACATTACACAATACCTACGCCAATTAAGTGGGGATGAAAAATAAATTCAGGAGGATGAACCGACCTGTGTGAATAACAATTTCAGAAATGTCAAAACACTGTGAACAACTTACCTTCTATACTTGCCGCAAGCGATGCACATCTTGTAAATGTGTTAAAATGGGAATACGATGTACGAAACTTTGTGTATGTGAAGGGCAGTGTTCCAACAGTGATCAGTAATCACAAGTGAATTTACATGAATCATTTGGATATTATTGCATATGACAGCAAGATATTATGTTATTTAGATATGGCTGACATTAGTGTATTTGACAATCTATAGAATATGATTAAATTTGGATATTAAATTGGAATAATATTGTATTGTATATTCTTTTGTTTCCCATTCTTGTACCTATAAATGTTTGAAACTTACCTTACAGTTATGCCTTAAGCCTTAAGTGTACCTCGTGTCATTGATTTTAAAACGGAAATTAAAGTTTCATAGTCCTAAAAAAACTAGAATTTATTTACATACACATCAAAAATTACAATAATTGCATTTGCTACTGCAACAGTTATAAAGCCACTGTATTAAATTTTAGAACCCATATAAATTGCATTGTTGCCATAAGGCCTATCTGTGCAACGCTACATTGTTTTGGCAAATTTTCAGCAAATATTTGTCATAAAATAGAAGTCATATATACCGTTCGAAAGGTCATTTTCTAACAAAAAAAGTATACTACACGTTTTCAGCTACATGCAACGGATTCCAAGTTATTTAGCAAACTGTTTTGAATTTTTTTTAAATAAATTTATAAATATTTGTGGTATTATGAGCCTAAACAATGATGTCAAATATATCGTAGAAAAGTGCGTTTTCTCCGGATTAATAATCACTAACAATATAGGTTAATATCACATATTAATCCGAGTTATATACAGAAATGTAGAAGTGCGTTGCAAAACTTTGGCGGCCATATTGATTACGTCATCAGGGTCGCTAGAGGGCCAAGAAAATTTGTGTCCTTGGCTTTTTAGACTCGTCTATTCATGTACTATCTGAATCCGAAGTGGCGCATTGGTTGCCAGATGTGAAAAATTTTGGTATAAATTTGAGCTATCCCACCTCACTAATCGGATAAATTATATCAAACATTAGATAAAGAAACAGCTTCCCACATTAGTGTGAGACAAGGAGATAAATGGTTTTTACCAGAAGAATTGGGACGAGAGATTGATTTATATTTCACATCACGCGGAAAATCTCTTACTGAGAATTTTAGTGTTAATCGTAAATATACTAACTCCAAAAGCGTATCTAAAGTATTTTTATCAGATGTTAAAACATTAAGTTGTATTTTTTACCACGAACATCACGCTCTTTAAAAATGCCCGCATTATTTAGATGAAAGGGTGGACGCTATAAAATCTAACAAGTTATGTTTCAATTGTTTAAATTCACATTCAGTTCAGAAGCGCCATTTCAGAATTTTCTTGGGGGGGGGGGGGCAAAGTTTTTTTTAGGACAGTGGCATAACCAAGAGTGAGGATAGGGGGGGGGGGGTATCCTCTTCCCTCCGAAAAAAACCGCTTCAAAATTCTGTTTTAAGCAGGTTTTCATCTTAGCAGGTATAATTTGAAGATACTGACTGAGGTTTTACGTTTAAGACATTATTCCGTTATAGACAGTTTCCCTTTTACAAGTATATCTAAGGTTTTTAAAACATCTTTTCTATAGTAAACCTCTGAAGAGCATAGGCACATTACATTTACTGCAAAACTTGTGAAAATGAAACCTGTCAAAAAAAAAGAATTCTTTCGGAAACGGAAAAATATGACGTTTCCATAAAAAAAAAAAAAAAAAAAAAAAAAAAAAAAACATATAATTATACTTGCTAAGACGGAAGCCTGTCTAAAATGAAGCTTTTTTCCTGACCTTTCGACTTCTTCTTTGCAGGTTTTGCTGCAGGGGTGGGGAGCCATTTCAAGAGGTCCAAGAGGGGGGGGGGGAACAAGTGGGATATTGCCCATTTAACGTCTTAAAAAATCATGGGATTCTTCCAGGAATATTTTTCAATTTTTGTGGAAGACTGCAGTATTATTTTCTTTCTTTTTTTCTTTTTCTTTTTTCATTTTTTTTTTTTTTTTTTTTTTTTTTTTTTTTGCGGAACTACGCGAAATCATTTCGCCAATCGACTGCGGGAAAAAGTTGCAAATTTTGCCAATTGAACTTTGAAAAAATAGTCAATGTGGCAAATTAGTCGCGGAAACAATATAATTTCCTAAAAGGACCGTGGAAAAATATTGCAAAGATCGTAGAAACAAACAGCGATTACTGTTAATCGCTTGCGGCGGTGTAGGGGGGGGGATAAATCGCAGATTTCAACATTCAATCACAGAAGAAAAAAAAAAATCAAATTTGCCATTAGTCGTGCAAAAAAAATTGTGAATTTCGAATATCTATCAAAGAAGAAAACGAGAATTTCATCAAAGGTTTCAGATAAAAATCACGAATTTTGTCAAAGAATCGCGCAAAAAATTCAAGAATTTCGTCAAACGATCGCACAAAGCAATCGCAAATTTTGTCAGTCGGCTGTGGGGAAAAAATGAATTTCAACAAATGATCATAGAAAATAATCACGAATTTCGTCAAAATATCTCAGATAGAAATAACTAATTTCGTAAATCGGTCCACAAAAAATATCGTGAATTTTGACAAATGGTCACGGAAAAAATTTCGGAATTCCATGAAATGATCACGGAAAAAAATTGCGAATTTCGTCAAACGGTCGGGGGAAAAAATCGTGAAATTCAATCGGTCACGAGATAATCAGCACACAAACATGGTCAACACGTCAAGAAATTTGCAAAATTTGTGATCCATAAGGATAAGAAATTTTCACGTTTGATTTCTTGTCAGTAAAAAATTTCCTTAACCCCTTAACTGCCGACGAAATCTTGCACGATCTCCAGTGCCTTACTTAAATCGCATATTTCTGAAATTATAGAAGGTGTATATTAGTTTTCTGAAATAACAGTAAGAAAATGCACAGGTTATATACTGTTATATATAATGGCTCAGGTGGTGAAAATTGCCTCGCTATAATTAGAGTTTGCCATCCCTTTAATAGATACATGCATTTTCTAAAGACGCGCATATACGTACGGGGCAGTTAAGGGGTTAATAAAAGACGAATGTCTTCAGACTATGATCTAAATCCCACACAATTCAGAAATGTGCAAAATATTTGGTCTCAGGTAGAGTCTGCATTGGGTTGCCCAACCCGATTTTTCTCAAAACCGACACGATCCGATCCGCGGCACATATAGAAGCGGATTGACGTTTCTTTTTTTCGTTTCGGCAGAGGAGATTATTAAGAATATACTGTATATAATATGATTTAATAAAGCAAGTGATTTGATAGCGTTGTAATGACTGCAGTAAATATAATGTGACACTAATTATGCAAAATAAAAATTCAAATAATTAAGAACTTGAATTAACCCTCTTAAAAAAAGAAAAAAAAATCCTCTGTAAATTTCTGGCTAAAGGGAAAATTCACAGAGAAAATTCTAGCCCTGAGGGGCACGAGTTTTCATTTGATCTATTTTGCACACGGCTGGAAAGCAACAAATAGAATTTTTTCTCACATATCTTTTTAAAATTAGCCAAAATACGCATTAATAAGAAACGGTTCACCTTGAGAATGTTGGAATAGCAAAGTCTGTAGAAAATATTTTTGATAATTATTAGTTTACATGCATAAAGTGTTTATTTATTGAATGTGTTTTTATTGTAACAAAATCTGACTAGTTACTTTAGCTTTTGAGCAATTTATGAAAAAAAAAATTGAGTCTGACCTGTGATGACATATAGGGATGCATAAAATATTCGGTATCTATTCGGTATTCGGCCATGCTACCGAATATCGGTTAGGCCGAATATCAAAATATTCGTTATGCCAAACATTCGGCTTGGCCAAATATCGAAGTATTCGGAATGCAGCATATTCGGCCAAACCGAATACTTAAAAATATCTTTTGAAAAATATTTTTAAAAACCTTTAAACCTTTTAACTGTCAATTCATAAAGATATTTAGAATAATTGGAAACTGAATCATATTTAAATAAAACAGAATGCCGTTACATTATTTGTTTGCAAGTTTGATAGCGTCACTTAAAAAAAAATAACCATTAATGATGACCTTCATAGAAATAAATGATGCACAAATGGAAGTTTCTGAACAATGTCTTATAAATAATCTGTCTTTTGCTTTTTCGCTAAAAGAGTGTTTCTAAAGAAAATGGGAAAACTTTCAGATGTGATAATAGACGTCAAGAGAGACCATTTTTGCCCAAAAAACCAGTATCGCAATCCGCTTAATCAGTCAAAATAAAAAATACAGTGTATCTCATCTCACTTCATGTCAAACTTAGATTTTCATTTGTTACTTTAACGATAATGAAGATATCGTTAACTATATTTTCAAGAGAGTTATTTTGATTTATGTGACGTATGATATCGTGAGAAGTGCCGCAAATTGTGTGTGTGTGTGTGTAAAGTTTACTTGTAAAAAGGTCTTGTTTATCACAATGGCAGTATCTGTGTTAAATATTATAAAAAATTGTTTTAAAATTTAATTTTTTAATATCTTTAAACTTTGAATTCGGCCTAACAGTCGGTATTCGGCTACCCAAATATTTGGTACTCGGTTTACCTGTAGACCGAATATTCGGTATTCGGTTAACTGTAGGCCGAATATTCGGTATTCAGTTTACCTGTTGGCCGAATATTCGGTATTCGGCCAAAATCACTATTCAGTGCATCCCTAATGACAGATAAATTTTCTGAAATATCAAATTCCTTGGGGGGGGGCGCCCCCCTCAAATGGCGCCCCTGATTCAGTTGCAAATTGTCCATCAAGGTATACGTGCTTTTGTAAAAAACGTCATCATAAAACTATACATTTCCCCAAAACGAACAACAGCACATACGTGAAAGAATATGTTTCATTGGAACAAAATAAACATAAATAAACACATTTCCAGGTAATGATGAAATCGTTAAAGTAGTAAACATAACAACACAAAGAGGTGTTTTCAAGAGACCAATTTCAAAAATTTGTCTGTTACCCATGGAAAAATGATTATTATCTTTTGTAATTTGTCAATTTATTGTTTACTAGTACATACTGTATTATTTGTTTAAAATTTAAAGTGTAATAATGTATTATAATTGTGGTTGAATGGAAATCATTCAACGGGGGCCGGTATGTTCGGTCGTATTTATGCTTTGTATTTTTGGCAATAACTTTTATCATCTGCGTTTGTTTATACGAGTTCTTAGAATGCTTTGTTGTGAAAGAGGTAGCCACGAGCGGCTTGTTTAGTGATATTATTTAATAAAAACAGTGCACTGCAGTTTTGTTAATTTGAGTATTAGTGAATCTTTAATGTGAGCTATCAATAGTTGCTACGTATTCACATAATTACGAACGCACCTAAAAAAAAGGGGGGGGGGGGGATTCTTGATTGAATTAAATGGTCCAAGCAAATTTGAAGGGGAAAAAAACATATTTTTACAGATTCAAGCTTCATGAATTAATTTATTCTACAAAATCAAAAATTGCCTGCCATTTAAAAATCACTACAGTGCAGATTATTCTTTTTTTTTTAGTTTTACATTCAACCAAGTAAAAAGACTTTAAGCTCCTTGTATTAGGTGGACATTTATTGCCCCATATTCATTAGAATTAAATTTAAAGAAAAAGCATGCCTTATTTTGAATTGTTTTTGATATAATGGCGTTTAAAACGTTTCACAAATGCGCTAAAAGGAAAATAGTTTATCGGGTAAAAATAACAAAAAAAAATTCTTGTAAAGCATTTACTTTCATTCCTGAAATATTTGTCAAAGATACGTTGTTTGCATTTCACAAGCTCTGAAACTAGAAACCAAATCTTAAATGAACAATATACTTTTGACAAATAATGTTTTGCATCAAAAATCCCGTAATCTTCAAAATTTAGTTTTCGCAATATCTGTTTAATGTACATTATAAGTATGATTTCTTGCTTGGAAGTTAGCATTTAATGTAATTAAAATAAATAGTTATCAATTTTTCTAAATTTAGAACAATATCGAAGTGCTTTTTTCCGTCAAGAAATTGAGAAGTCTCATGCAACGTAAATTTAACACTATGGAGTGCCACGCTGCTAGTAATATATAGTATTTAAAAAAGAAACGAAGGGAAAACGGAAGATATATTTTAAGCGATGTTTAAAAATTAGTATTACAGACTTTGAGGCTCTCAAAATACAAGTGCACTAAAATCAAAAATCAAAAAGTTGCCTGAAAAAGAATGTTAACATCTGTGTCTATAAAACATATTTTGTAAGTATATGAATATCCTGAAAGTTGTTTTTGTTGTGTCTAAATGTCCCCGCTTTATTACCACTGGTTTCAGTCACATCATATACGACGAAGAGCCAAAACATTATGACCATCACCACATATTGTAATGAACTCGCCAGGATGACGTGGAGGGCACATAATCAGGTGGGAATGGTATTTAAATGCTGCTAGGGAGTCTGAGATATCATTTTTGCACTTACTTCTGCCTGTGATGGTAAAGGTTTCTGATCTACGTGACTTTGATAGAGGGCAGAATTCAGTCACTCGAAGACTCAGAACGAGTATCTTCGAAACTGCACGTCTCATGGGTTGTTCCTGACATATCGTTGTTAGTACTTATACATAGTGGATTAATAACGGTGAAACCATCAGTAGAAGCCATCGCGTTGGACGTTTAGGCGTTATCAAATAAAAAGGACGTCGGAGACTCCCCCTACCCCCTTGATAAAGCGGAATCGGCATCAAAGACTGGTTCAACAGACATCCTAATAGAATACAGTTCCAAGTAGAATTCTTTCGGAGCACACAGTTCAGCTGACACTGTTGAACGTGAGACTGCGCAGGAAACGTCCCACTCTCTGTGCCTCTGTTGACTAAGCATCATCGTCAAATACTCCTACACTAGTCCCCGGAACATCATGACTGGACTATGGATAATAGGGAGTGAGTTGCCTCGTCGAATGAAACACGATTCATCCTTCAATAGGTCGATGGCCATGTTAGGTAAGCCGTTTTCTAGGCGAACTGTTCCTTATACAACAGGTCATACACAGGCCGGTGATGGCGATATTAAGCTTTGGGGAACGTTCTCATTGGCGTCTCTGGGACTTGTGGTTGTGGTAGAACATACCATGAAGGCCGCGGACTATCTGCACATAATTTCGAACGATTTGCACCCTTAAATGGTATCTGTCTTCCGAAATGGAAATTGAGTCTTCCAGCAAGACAACGCTGCATGTCACAGTACTCCAATTGTGCTCAATTAGTCGCAAAACATAATATTGAATTCCAATTAAGGTCCCGGCCGCTTAACTCGACGGATCTTAATCCGATAGAGCACATTTCGGGTGTCATGTAACGGCAGCCCCCAGCTCAAAAACAACTATTTTCGAATATATCCGATATGCATGACCACAGCTTGAACATCTGGTACAGTTTATCTCCGGTCATCTACCAACGACTCGTGGCATCCATGCCAAAGCGGTGTTGCAGTTGTTTTGCGGGCCAAAGCTGAGCCAACGCATTATTAAGTAGGTGGTCATAATGTTTTGGCTCTTCAGTGTATGTTATTTCTATTGTCAACATACCTTTTTCCATGCATTTCCAAAATCCAGAATGATGAATGAGGTATCACTCGAAAGGTTTTTGAACCGATTTTTGAGTACACTCACATTTCCTTAAAACATGTTTTTGATTAAAAATTGCAGTTAATTAAAAACTAAATCAGCAATGGTTTCATAAATGAAATGAAAGGTTTTCTCAAACCAATGCTGGCACAAAAATAAAACACGACATTGAATCATGCTCAGCAATGATTATAAAAAATAAATAGTACAAGAAACATTAAGTAAGACGTCTCCGCACGGCCATATTTATGATTAAAAATCCAAATTGCATTTGAAATATTTAACAGGATAGATACCATAGATAGACCGAAACAGTGGTATTTCATGTGCACGTGCAGCCTAAAAGGTACCCGAAGCGATGACATCATCCTTTAATGCAGTTAAAATATAATTGTTAATCTTTTCTCGCTCGTGTCTTTTGCTATCGTATTGCTATATCTATTATGATTATTTTTTACTATAATTTTGATGGAATAAATAAGACGATATTCTGGCTTGACTAATGTTATTTACAGATATTTTTATACTTATTTTTTTCTTTAAGAGTTTAAACCTGTATCTAAAAAATATTAGAGAAAAAAATATAAAATACTAGCCGCCCTTGGCGACCAGTTTGGTCTCCCTTAAAATTTGTATTTGGGAAAGCATGCTAAGCATTTTATAATGTTATTTTTATTCATATTTGAATTTACTTGGACTCCCTTAAATATAATTAATATAATCCCTTAAGATTAGTATTTGTTGCATTAAAATATCTCAATTGGTTGATTTTCTGTAAGCAAATAAACCCTATTGGTTTACAATGGAAGTCTATGGGAATTTGGCGAAATATTAGAGATATCGCCAAGTTGGCGTCACTTTTGACTACTAATTTTTGCCGCCAAATTGGCTATAAACTTGGCAGCATTTGGCGACAAAACAGGATTCCCCTATGGTAACACCCCTATAGGTATGGAGATCCATGTGGCGCATCCTAGTTTAACGCTAAGAAGCTTATCAGCGGTGGTATTCCCACTGCATATGTGGTCGCCTCCGGGTGGTCCGGAATCGATCCCTTGACTGGGAGAGAAGACCTGGAGCCCGGAGTGTTCGTTGTGTCGAACCAGAGGGGCAGGACTACATTTACGCCAAATGACTTTTTTCAAATTGTGCGGGATCAGAATGCAAAAACTATTAAACTGATCTTGCTAATTTTTCTTGGATTCATCTTGCTAAACTGATATACTAGATTAATATTAACACAATTATTCTAATTGGTAAACAAATCATATTAGATGTAAATTTCCAACTGGGCGAAAAATCCTGGTCCGGACATTTTTCGCCCAGTTGGAAATTTACATCTAATATAAACTGATATAATTTATTGGAGTTTGGACCACTTTCTGAAATTTTTATAAAAAGATATTTTTAGAAGTACGCCAAATTGCGCAAAAAGGGGTCAGAAGAAAACCTTTTTTTCCAAACCATTCCTGAAAAGTTATGTAACAGTGATACGAATATGGGATCTACCTAGCAAAATTCATGGTAGTTCTGGAAAAGGCTTACTATATGTTTTTTGGGTCGCTGAATCCGAATTTTTAACTTCCCACCAAACTTTCCCCCGGCAACTCCTCCAAATTTTTGCAAAAAGCCCCCAAAAAGGTTTTTATTAAAAAAAAAATCAATTTTTTTATTGTTTTAGGGAAAAAGTATCTAGAAATTCAGAAAGTAGACAAAATTTGTAACAAATTAGATATATGACATTATGACTTAGGATGAAGGGGAAGGGGGGGTCTGCCTCGGAACATGGGCGCAGTGCTGCGTTAACTAAGTTGCTCAATTCCACTTAACCACTCACACGTTTACATTCGCCTTCCCATCCCCCTCCGAACTTTCTCTATAAGGTTTACTTTAAGTTTTTTGGGTCGCTGAATCCGAATTTTTAACTTACCCCCAAATAGTTGTTTTTAACTTAAATTTCTTATTGTTTTAGGGGAAAAGCATTACGAAATTCAAAAGCTAGACAAAATTTGCAACAAATAGGATACATGACATTATGAAGTAGAATGAACGGGGAGGAGGAGGGCTGCCTCTGAACATGCGCTGCGGAGCTACGTGCACTAAGTTATGAAGTCCCAGGCAATAGGGGATTTTACCTGGAAAAATTAATACTAGTTCTGGATTTCGACTCACTTCATGTTTTTTGGGTCGCTGAATCCGAATTTGAAACTTCCCACCAAAATTTCCCCCGGCAACCCCCCCAAAAATTGATTTTTTGAAAAAATTTGGTTTTTGAGAAAAGCGCGCGTGGAATGTTCCGAGGCAGTCCCCTCTCTCCCCGTTTATCCTGCTTCATAATGTCATATATCCTATTTGTTGCAAATTTTGTCTAGTTTCTGAATTTCGTAATGCTTTTCCCCAAAAACAATAAGAAATTAAGTTAATAACAACTATATTGGGGGGGTGTCGGGGGGGGGGGAATTTTGGGGGTAAGTTAAAAATTCGGATTCAGCAACCCAAAAAACTTAAAGTAAACCTTATAAGGAAAGTTTGGAGGGGAGATGGGAGGGCGAATGTAAACGTGTGAGTGGTTAAGTGGAATTGCACAACTTAGTCCGCGCAGCACCGTGCGCATGTTTCGGGGGGGGGGGGATTTTGGGGGTAAGTTAAAAATTCGGATTCAGCAACCCAAAAAACTTAAAGTAAACCTTATAAGGAAAGTTTGGAGGGGAGATGGGAGGGCGAATGTAAACGTGTGAGTGGTTAAGTGGAATTGCACAACTTAGTCCGTGCGCATGTTCCGAGGCAGATTCCCCCTTCCCCTTCATCCTAAGTCATAATGTCATATATCTAATATGTTGCAAATTTTGTCTACTTTCTGAATTTCTAGATACTTTCCACCTAAAACAATAAAAAATGATTTTTTTAATAAAAACTTTTTTTTGAGGGGGGGGGGGGCTTTTTACCAAATTTTGGGGTGGTTGGCGGGGGAAATTTTGGTGGGAAGTAACAAATTCGGATTCAGCGACCCAAAAAACATAAAGTAAGCCGATTTACAGAACTACCATTAATATTACTAGGTAAAATTCCCTATTGCCTGGACTACTGATCATAAATAACACATTCATTTGACATTAAACACGTTTACACGTGTTTTTTTCGTCATCAATTTTATTTCGAAGTTTTATTTGTATTTTTATTAAAGTTATAATAATTTGTTTGTTCTTTAGTCATTTAAAATAAAAGTTATGTCAATTTGTATAATTTGGCGAGATTTGTCGTCGGTGTGCCGTGTCCTAAGAAGGCGGTAGCGATGGTCGAGGGTGTTAACTTCGAAGGCTTAGTAATTTATATTCTCTTAGAATATGATAACATGAAATTTATTTTATACAATAAAAGATATTCTGGAGTAATGATAAGTCGCTATGTACACAACAATGTAAATTTTGTTGAACCAAAGTTTATGTATCAGAAATAGTGTCTATGAGAAGGTGGCAGCTAGTCTATTAATTCCATAGGCATTGCATTACTTGAACGGAAAACGCTTGTCTAGTCTCAGAGATTAAGATCTCCTTTTCCGCGACGGCACCCTCGTGCCCTGTCGCCGCTGATTCGGGTATCATTCCCCGGTACTAGGGATCGTAAAGTCCGGCCCTTTCGGCCTTCCAACTCTTCCACTCCAAAAGTCGCTCTTCCAACTCCAGCCAAAATCTAATCTCTCCTCTGCATCCTCCTCTCGTATATATATCTGAATTATCTCCCTCTAAAAACAATAGTGAGTTTCTCAGCCACTAACTGTCCGTTCTTTTCAAGAACCTCCCAGGGACCTTTTCCGCTATCTCTTGAGTGGACACCTTGAGCACCTCCTCTTTTTTGCACACGCACTCTCTAAACATCTGTTCATGTGAGAAGGTCTGAGAGATATTTTCTCACGCTAAAGTTCACAAGAGTTCCGCCTGTTTTTTTGCATTAGCAAACTGTCACCGATTATCAAATGTCCAAGATTGATGGTGACTGAGTATTTTACTTCATCTTGCCGTGCGTCTTAGTGGACTTTAACATATTTTTACTCTGTTTTAGAAATGCATTAGTTCTTTCTATATGGCGAATCTGATATAGTTCAGATCTTTACAACCCCCCCACCCCCTTTTAAAAGAATATTTCGGCCGCAGGACGAAATATTCTGGAAGATAGAAAGGTGACTCAAAATTTATATGAATGGCTCACATGCAAAAAAAAAAAAAGAAAAAAGAAAAAACTTTATTTTCCTGTCTGCCCCTCCAAAAAAAAAGTATTCATTATACACTCTGTATAATATTTTACCCTTTATTCTATTTCAAAACACTTCACATTATATTATTTTTTTAAACATTAAAAGGAATGATAACGTACTATATACAATTTTCTTTTCTTTTTTTTTCCCCAAGATTACTCTGCCCTACTCAAAAAATCTATTTGGACAATGTCCTTCCCTGGCCTTTGTACTCTGGTATATTGGTCAGGTTGCAAAGTATGTGCCCTTTTGAGCGGTTTACGAGTCATTTTGTTTTTGCTATTCCTAGATGAAAGCGCACTGCTATCCGTTTCTATTAAACTCTTCTTATCAGTGCAGCTCTTTAATTTTTTTATGGCAACTATTCTCGTAGTCCCATCTTTTCCCGTATTCTTTCGTTTATTCGTCGAATGCCTTATATAATGCCTCTCTGAAATTTGCCTATCCTCTTGCCTTTCACTGATTTCTTTTTGATCAATTTCCTTGTTTTTATCTAACCCTTTCCTGTTTTCTGTTTCCCTTTTAAATTTTGACAATGTATTTATCTTCGTTATTTTAACTACCGTTGGCTTCTCCGATTTTTGTGTATTTTTACCCTGATTTTGGCTTCTAAATCTATGTTTGTGCTTTTTTGTCCCGTTTTCGTGTTGCCAATTCCTTTCCATTTTCGCCTTTTCGATCTATTCGTGGAATTATGAGTGTTCAACTTCTCTCCTTGGCCAGCAATTTTCCAGACCTTTAATCCTTTATTTCTTTTCATTTTCGTATTAATTTTTCTAGCACGTTTCGCTTTATTTGTTTTCGTCTGTTTTGTATTCTTGGGGATCTCTATAAGTTCGTCCACCCTTGCTATTTTTTCTTTCCCTTTCTTAATGTCCTCCCAACTATCAGTTTCATTTTGTTGACCGTTTGTTCCTAAATCTAGTATTTGTTTCCCGGGTTTAAAATCCTTTTCTACTGTTTTGCATAAATTCTGTAATTCGCACTTTTTTTTCTTTTTAACTGAGTTTTCACTCTCCCTTCTGACTTTTTTACCGACGTCATGCGACTTAACCTGCTGTTCCCTCATTTTAATCCCTTCTATCTGAGATGAATCTCTAAACAGCTTTTCTTGTCCAGTACTTTGCCTATTTTGTATGATTTTTACAGGTATTTTTGACTTCTTGTCTTCGCGAGTTATGTGTGTGTCTGAGTTTCTTATAATCCTTAAGCTTTTGACCTCACCTGACAGCTGTTTCTCTTGTGGTTTCTCTTGGTTTTCTGACCCATAGACTTTTCCTTTATTTCGTTTTCGAACGCTGTCTTTTGTTCTCCTCTCTTTCTCGAAGTTTGACGAATTCCTCGCTATTCTGTTTTTCGGATTACCGTTATAATCATTTTTCGTAACGCCCGTTTGTTTTTCCAAATCCCTATCGCCTCGAAAGTTTTCTGACCTGGAAATTGATTCCTCACGCGACTTGACTATGTTTTGTGCATTTTTACAATCCGTCTTACTTTTTTTCCTTAAGCTATAAGTTTCATTTTCAAACGGTATTTTGTCATTCTTATTCGACTCCTGTGCGAGCGGTGGTAAAGAAATTGGTTCCTCTCCTTCACTCACGTCCAACGCATCGTCTGCAGTGGCGTTTTCCGGGCTAATCTCTCGTGATTGACTCACCCCTTGAATGCACGGCTGAAAGTTTCGATTGCTATTGGTTTCGTTTTCTTTGGTCAGCTGTTTAGTTTTCTTACGCTCATACGAATTGATTAATTCTTGTGTTCTGTTTCCAAGGATATAATAATCCAAGTCTGATTCGTTGTCTGTGATAAGTGCTTTACTTGTTATCACCGTTTTATCCGCTAATTCTAACTTTATTTCCGCAACCGGAAGCTGTTGAAGTTATCTGTCCAGAGGTTGTTTTAACCACTTAATTTCTCCGTTTAATTGCCCTTTATTAATGAATCTTCTGGAACATAAATCATCCATGGTTCCCGTATCGCGTAACATTGTAATTTCTACTTCATTTATCTTTCCCTTACTTAAATATGGTTCGAAACCTTTATCTAATTTCGTACTACACCTAACATGATGTACCGTGCTTATTTCTTTTTCCGATCTTTTTAAATCCGGACAGTCTTTATCCTATGTTTTGGACTTCCGCATTGAAAGCAAGTGCTTTGTTTTGTTTTTTCGAAAGCTTTTTGCCTTTCCCTATCGTCATTTTTCTCCCGCCAATTAGATTTATTATCAGCATTTTTCCTCGTGTCCCTTTCCTCGTAACCCGTGCGACCGAACCATTTTTCGCTGTCGTTTTCCGCATATCTCGGTTTCTCGAATCTTTTTCCCCCGGTGGGTCTGGCATACCCTTTCCAGGACGTCGCGCCCTTTTACTTCATACCCGTCCAAATCTTTTGCGAGTTCGTCTGGTTTTTTATACTCTGCCCACGAATCGATAAAATGATTTTTAGTTTCGATCGGCACTCTTCGTTTAATTTGTTCCGTAATAAGCAGGTATTTTAGCTCCTCTAAGGTTTTGATGCCCAACCCATCAAGCCACCCATCTTGAAAACTATTTAATTCGAAGATTAGGTCTTTCCATGGGTGTTTGTACTCCAAAAGTCGCTCTTCCAACTCCAGCCAAAATCTAATCTCTCCTCTACATCCTCCTCTCGTATATATATCTCAATTATCTCCCTCTAAAAACAATAGTGAGTTTCTCAGCCACTAACTGTCCGTTCTTTTCAAGAACCTCCCAGGGACCTGTTCCGCTATCTCCTGAGTGGACACCTTGAGCACCTCCTCTTTTTTGCACACGCACTCTCTAAACATCTGTTCATGTGAGAAGGTCTGAGAGATATTTTCTCACGCTAAAGTTCACAAGAGTTCCGCCTGTTTTTTTGCATTAGCAATCTGTCACCAATTGTCAAATGTCCAAGATTGATGGTGACTGAGTATTTTACTTCATCTTGCCGTGCGTCTTAGTGGACTTTAACTCTGTTTTAGAAATGCATTAGTTCTTTCTATATGGCGAATCTGATATAGTTCAGATCTTTACATCGGGATAATAAAGTAGTACATGCGCAAAATGTAACTCCTGCTATTGACAATTTAAAAAAATGTTATTCGCGAGATTTGTGCACGGTTGACGTAAAAGTACCCATTTTTAACACTTTCAAACAAAGTTGAAAAGTGTTTACGACTTCGGTTTGTCTGCCCGTCTGGCCGTTTGTCCACGCTCAAACTCTCGTAAATATGCTCGGATCGTTCTGAAATTTTTGGATGTTAGTGACCTCTACCATAGCACGTTCCCTATTTCAAATGAAGTTTTTGGCATGTTTAGTTCATTTACAGGGACAGTCAAAAGTTTTCCGTTACATTACGGCCAAAGGGAAAAAATCGTTTCAAATGATTTTTAATGGTGTTACACTCTTTCAAACATAGTAAAATTGATATTCATTTATGAAGCCCACTAAAATATGCATTCTGTTGAATATGCGGTGCAAAGAATAGTTATTGTTCATTTACAGGGCCACACAAATTAATTCCATTCATAATGGTATAGGGGAAATTGTTTGCAGTGTATTTAAAAAGATTTCAGATACTGTATTGTATCCGAATTACTGTATATTAGTAAAGATTGTTCGAAATGCATTTTTAATTATGATATGCGCTTTTTTAGCGTTTCGTTCATCTGACGAAACCCTATTCGTCTCGCTCCTCTGTCTGTCTGTCTGTCTATCCGTCTGTCACAGAGCCCGTTCTCAGAAACTATACATGTTAGAGACTTGAAATTTTGCATACTTATAGCTGAATACCACACATCCTACGACAAACCATAAAAGTTTGAAAAAGTCGTACATTTAAGTCTTTGGGCTCCCACATACGTATTTTAAACAATTCTCTCTAAGTGAGCCCCTATTTAGGTTGGAGGCGTGAAATTTTGCCTACTTATAGCTGAAAACCTCACATCAAACGACAAATCATAAAATTTTGAAAAAGCCATACATTTAACCCTTTGAGCTCCGACATGTGGATTTTAAACAATTCTTTCTAAGTGAGCCCCTGTTTAGGTTGGAGGCGTGAAAGTTTGCATACTTATAGCTGAAAACCACATCTCATACGACAAAACATAAAATTTTGAAAAAGCCGTACATTTAACTCTTTGGGCTCCCACATGCGTATTTTAAGCAATTCTTTCTAACTGAGCCCCATGTTAAATTGGAGATTTGAAATTTTGCATACTTATAGCAGAACACCTGAGGCCAGGCGACAAATCATAAAATCTTGAAAAAGTCTTACGTTTAACCCTTTGAGCTACCACATATGTATTTTAAGCAATTCTTTCTAAGA
Source organism: Maratus speciosus (assembly GCA_963932465.1). Lineage (NCBI taxonomy): Eukaryota > Metazoa > Arthropoda > Arachnida > Araneae > Salticidae > Maratus > Maratus speciosus. Next base: position 151,041,857 of record OZ010788.1, read on the forward strand.
GAGCCCCTAATTAAGTTGGATACATGAATTTTTGCATACGTATAGCTGAATACCTCAGACCGCACGGCAAATCATAAAATTTTCAAAAAGTCTTATATTATTTACTTCTCCGGGCTCTAATTTGTGTATTTTAAGCAATTTTTCTAACCTCCGCCCTTTTTACCCGGGAGCACTTTTCCAACTTCTGCCGACACCCCTTTGACCATTCTTTCATATTATGCACCATAGACTTACATATTTTAGTTCCACTTTTTACCGCCAGGGGCGCGTACTTATCTCGGGTGCAATCGGTCAATCCCCTCGACTAATATATCTACGGATAGTATATAAAACGGAGTTTCGCTCGGATAGAAGTTTGTTTAGAATAGAGTGCGCCCCTGGTTGCGAAATGTGGAACTAACAGACTTTTCAAAAGGATAAAGTGTTTTGAAAGGAATATTAAACGAAACCCTCTGTGCGATCTGTGATCACACTTACCGACTTCTTCACTATATTCATGCATACTATAAAGTGCGTATAAATGCTATAGTTCATATACAAAGCTACAGAAATGAATTCGTAAAGAATACTGAATATGAGCATAAATTTCTTAAAGGTGGGTTTTAAAGGAGTTATGCATTTTTACGCTGAACTGAATTTAGTGTACTAAGAAATATTTGTAGAATATAGATAAAATGATATACAGAGCCACGCAAAGAGTTAGATACACGGCCGTCTATGGGTGATAATTTCTGGAAATGTAATTTCAGTAGTTTTAAGAGTGTTTAAGTTTGAATTAAATTTTAGTTAAATAGTGGCATGCAATAAAGGCACTAAGTAAACTACAGGATTGTACAAAAGTATTCAAGTATGTTTCCATCTATTAGTATATATTGCTGAAAGATGAATTTCAACCTGTTATGCATTTTCTTGCTAAACAAAATTTTCCCATTATATACTATATATATCAACATACAGATCGAATACAGGGCTGTTCAAAAGAATTGGAATACATATTTGGCTATGGGCGGTAACTACTGAAATCAGATTTTTAAATGTTTACTTAGTTATCTTATTTACCTTATTTCCCTAAGTAACGAAGTTTCGTTAAAGCTTTCAGGGTGTGTTGGAAAGTGTTTCATAATCTATGCTGTGCGCATGATTTTTCTTACTTGTTTTTTCTTTCTTTTAAGACGTTTGTATATAGATTTTTTTTCAAACTCATATAGCCGTTTTAATCCTTTAACCAACAGAACTAACAAAAACATGTAATTTGAATTTCTTCCGTTGCTACAGTAATGGATGTACTATATGAATGAATATGGATGAATTATCACTTGTAATGTTAGATATTTCGAGGTTTTGGCGCCAAAGACATCGCCAAATTAGAAAAATATGAAATATCTCACGAACTAGTATTAGTCTAAAAAGAATTTGCTTTGTACCATTCGATTCAGCATCCAAAAATACACTAAAATATCTTATCAGTTGAAAAATAACTATAAAATCAGATTTTTCAGGAATTTTTTAAAAGTTCGTTCTCTTTTTAACCCCCCCCCCCCCCTAGGGATGGAATTTTAAAAAATCTTTTCTTAGTGGCACTCTATGTCATAAGAAGTATTTTTACTCCAATTTTCAAAAATTTAGGTTCAGTAGTTTGGGCTGCGCGTTAATTGATACAAAATCCAGACTTCCTTTTATATATATAGATTAAACAATTAAACAAAAACATAATTTGAGGAACAAATTAAAAAAAAAAAAATTATTTCCTACATTGTTTAAGCCCGAGAAGGAACATATATTAAGTTATTTCATTCAATTAGTTCTACATTTAATGTTAAATTTTTGTTACAAATTAGTTAAGCCAATTGAAGATTAAAAAATAAAAATAAAATTCATACAATATGATACTTAAAACACCCTAAAAAAATAGATTCCGTTCAAATGAAATCGAAATAAATCTTAGACATTTTTTTAAGTTTTGTATTTTGCATGCATCTTATCATTGTATGCACAATTGTCATAAACATAATACAAAATCTGCAATACAAATATTTTCAATTAAAAATGAAAGAAGCCTAAGATTTATTTCAATTTCATTTGAACGGAATCTATTTTTTAGGGTATTTTAAGTATCATATTGTATGAATTTTATTTTTATTTTTTAATCTTCAATTGGCTTAACTAATTTGTTACAAAAATTTAACATTAAATGTAGAACTAATTGAATGAAATAACTTAATATCTGTCCCTTCTCGGGCTTAAACAATGTAGGAAATAAATTATGTTTTTTTTAATTTGTTCTTCAAATTATGTTTTTGTTTAATACGGTCAAGTTTTTCAATAACTACAACTGCACTCAGACGAACGCATTTCAAAATTAATAGAGAGTAATCATCATCAGTCTTTGATGTATGCGGTATTGCATCACAATGTGGGATGCATAGTTTACCAATGTGTAATTCAAAATGTTTCACCACTGTAGTAAAGCAGGTTGCGGTAGTTTGGGCAAAAACTTCCAATCTGAACATAAAAAATCTATAATCAAATCATAAAAAATTAACTTCATTTAAATTTAGATACCCTATTTCCCACTCAGGAACGCTATGAATGTAAATGTAATTTGTGTTGAATCCTTACTGCTAATATTTAACGATATTATAGCTGTGATACAGTAAAAAATAAAAGTTTTACTTAAATTTTTAAACCTTAATCTCTCCCAAGGGGTGATGTAAACACATCAGAAAATTAATACCTAAGTTTAACTTGTTGTATAAATAGTTCTCATCTCGAAAAAAAAATACATTTTAAAATTTAAGTTATGTAATTTCCAACTAAGTTCGCTACCTGCGTAAAAGTAGCTATCCATTAGAAACTTTTTACAACCTAAACAAACACAAGTGATTCATTCGTCGTGAACTGTAAAATATATTAAACCATTGAAGTAATCATTCACAAAGTAAGTTCTCCAACAATCAATAGACAATATTCTTATGACGTCATAGTAGGCAAAATGGTGGCGGTATCGTTTGTTTATGGTTTGAATTCGCAAAGATTATTTTGCAGTCTCTTAGTTACATTACTTTATTGTCATATTTATGAGCTCAGAACAAAAGCATATTTTTTCATTATTTAGTTATTAAATAATGAAAACAATTATAAATGCATGATTTGAAAAATTCAAATATTCTTCCTTAATACTAAAAAATAGCATTCAAGTAGCAGTGAGTTTAAGTTAAATAAGTTTAACTGTTTAATTCTGTTGTAATATTCAAAATAACTGTATTCATTACATTTCAGTAAACAACATCAGGGCCCAATTAAACTTTGAAGTTAGAGGAATTACAATGCCATTTCAGGACCTTCCTTTTGGATAAGCTTTTCTAAATTCCACATATTACATGGAAACTCTTCAGTGTTACAAATATTATTCCTAGGACAGACATAACATCAGAACGGCCGGCAATTTTACACAAGTTTTTGAAAACTACTTTATATCAGAAATTTTATTAAAAACTGGTTACTTCTTTGTTATAGGGGCCCACACAATTATGATTATGACAAGTTGCAGCCAATTTCGCCTACGTCGTAACCAGGATCGTGAAGCACACACGTATAATACCATATAATACCATTTCATTAAATCGTATACGATAGTTTAATAGTTTTTACCTTATTTCAAGTGTGTAATTTATTTATTTTTAAGAATTCTAAATTGTTTAATATATGAATTTAAAAAAATGTAAACAAAGATTGAATAGACATGATTGAAAAACAGTGGCACTCCGAGAGTGCCAATAGAAGTGAAAACTTCAACAATTACGTGTGTGTTTTTTTAATCGTCAGGAAATGTTTTATTGTGCAGGAAATACTTTTAAATTCTTTTTTATTCATTAGTGTATTTTATTCATTGTGTTTTTTATTCATTATTATAAACTATTACTACCAAAATTATATTACAATTTTCATTTAATGCGCCATTGTACATGAAAAATAATGCATATAATTTTACATACAAAAATTGCAATCTATTGCTTAAAACGTAAATTTACAAAAACATGAAATATGAAAGTTAATTAATTGGTATTCTTTGAAATGAATATGGAGGTACATCCTGTATCCCTAGAATCTTGAAATTTAGTATGAAGGTAGTTTTTGGGATACAATGAAAGGGAAAATTTAAAAAATCCGGAAAATTTGGATAAAAAATCGAAAAATCAAAAAATCGAGAATTTGGCACAGATGTGATATACGAACCAGGTTTGGCGCGATTTTTAACGTCAATTTGGCGAAAGCCCGTTTTCCAATACCAGTTACAATATATATTTTTAAATTATTTTCTATTGTTTTAAAAAGTAAACAACAATAAATAAACGATAATTTCATTAATAACTGTAGAATAAAAAAATTGTACAATTTAAAAAAATAAAATAAAAGTAAATGAATAAATAAGCAACAGTAGCCGGGCTACCTTGTAAAATAAAGTAACGCCATTTTGGTGTCAATTAGGTACCCAAGTGCGTATCTGACATCTGTGCCCCGTATTTTATCTTCTGTAATCGAAATTCCCGCCAATACTGTTGATCATTGACCAGACCATCAACACGATAAAATACAGCGTTATCGGTTTTTAGTTACACGAAATAGGTAGGTCACGAATACGGTAAAATTCATTTTAACTGACGAAAAACAAAATAATAATTTGTTTTACCAAATGTTGTTTTGGTGAATTTAAATATTTCTGCACGTCAAATAATTCTGCCAGTATGTTAACATTTCTTGATAAATAATTGCGCTTATGCTTTTGCTATATTTAAAACCACTACCATATTATTAGAAATATCGCTATAGTTTGATGCTATGACATACACCATAACGCAAAAATAACACGAATTTTAAAAACAAGAGAGTTTTTCAGCTATACTTACCCGATATTTGATCGAATAGTTCACTTTTGCCGCCAACTATTGACATAAATAACAACTGTTGAATAAAGATAATTATATTTTGTTAGAGCAAGGTAGTTTTATTTTAGCAAGAGTCACGAGACTTGACTAATTTTTACATGAGGTGTTTTTGATGAGATTTCCTTTTTCTAACTCTTGTACGTGTATTTCGGGAACCAATAGCGCACAGGCAAGCATGCGGCGCGCTTGCCTGTAAATTGTTGTTATTGATTAAGCAATCAATAACAATTAATTGCCCGCCCTCATCATACCGAACTATGCACAATACATGTACATACTTATATACAGAGGTGACGGTTACAATAAGAGTATCACGAGTTCAATGGTTTTTCCCATCTCAAAAAATGCCAAACGCGCCCAAAGAAGCTTTCACTTCAATAATGAAAGTATCAAGTATTTGTCTTTAACAATAAACACAACAGCGTACTGCAACGAAAATGTAAATTTTGTGTGTGTTCCTGTGTGAACGCCGGGAGAAAAAGTGAGTTTTAGCTTCGTTCTTCTTTTGCGGATTGAGCTGAAGAGGGAAAAGTTCCTGTCATTCACCGCTTGGCGCGCTAGTATCTATGTGCCAAAATGCTAGCATGTCGGTTACGTAACAGTGTCTCCAAATCAGTGGTTTTTCTCCATCTCAAAAAAGCTCAACGCGCCTAAAGAAGTTTTCACTTCAAAAAATTTAAACAAAGATTGAATAGATATGACCGCAAAACACTTGGAACCAAACTGTTTAGATTAGTGGTCTTCTTCTGTACACAGTTTTTCATAAATGTGTTACGTTCTTAAAATGTGTTATTTTCATCTATCACTGTGGAACAAGCGAGGAAAACTCATATTCTTGCACATGAGTTGTATATATCTTTATATCTAAATTTCCGTCATTTTTGACGGGCTACCTTTCTAGTATAGTATATTTTAATAAACTAGGGGGCTCGGCCCCCTACGAGCTACGCTCGCCAACCCCCGTCCAGATTCCGCAGACTCTAAATGCATTCTAATGTGATCGGCTTTAAAAAGATTTCGAAAGTTTGAATTATAATTTTAAAAACAGAGGCGATCTCCCTATAAACGGATTTCTATTCATTTCTCTCTGATTGGGAAATTTTAACGCCAAAACCGCTGCGGTACTACTTGATTATCCCGTCGACCAATTTCGCCAAATTATATAAATCGCAAAACCACTCGCCAAAATATGCAAATTGACATAATTTTTAGGTACTTGTTAGTTATCCCGTCGACCAATTTCGCCAAATTATATAAATCGCCAAGCCACTCACCAAATTATACAAATTGACATATTTTTTATTTTAAATAACGAAAGAACGAATAAATTAGTAAAACATTAATAAAAATACAAATAAAACGTCGCATAAATGGTTTTATTGGCCATTATTGGCATTAAATCTTACAATTAATTAATTAATGGCAAACCATTATTGGCATTTAATCTTACAATTTGGCGACAGTAATTTGGTCGACGGGATAACTAACAAGTACCAATTTTTATTTTAAATAACGAAAGAACAAATAAATTAGTACAACATTAATAAAAATACAAATAAAACGTCGAAATAAAAATAACTTGATGACGTGGAGACGTGTAACAACACTTCAAAATAAGCTAATATAAAATGAATTAAGTAAACAGTCTTTGTCTCCTGGTATTTTTTAACAAAGCGAAAAGAAAGTTCTTTTAAATGAGACATTTTAAATTAATCGTTTTTAATCTGACGTAATTTTGACCAAACTATTCTTTCTCTTTTAAATATTCACGTGAAAATACTTTTGTTAGAAGGAAATATTACTTGCGCTTTCCTAACAAAAGTAGTTGAAAAGATCCTCTCAAAATATCAAATACATGTCTAGCGCAATTTCTAAATTTAAACCGTTTTGCAATATTTTGTGTTCATTTTATGTAATAACTGTAATGCAATACGTAAGTAATTATACGTAAGTAAGACGTAAATATGACGTAATTTCTCCTATTTAAGACTTCTAAAGCATGTTAATGAATTTATTATTTTACAAAATCCTTTCTCTTTTAAAATTCACGTGTATACTTTTTATGACGTAATTTTTAATAAGTTCTTGTTTTTTGTGCATAATTATTTAATTCTAATCCTTTCTCTTTTAAAATCACGTGTATACTTTTTATGACGTAATTTTTAATAAGTTCCTGTTTTTTGTGCATAATTATTTAATTCTAATTCCAAATGATTTTTTCTGTTTATAATAGTCACGTGTAAATAAACTCTTAATTTGAAGCAAACATTATTTTTTGCGCTGTTTATACATTTGGCAATAGTATAAATTAATACCATTTTCTAAAATCTCTCTATTCTAAAAAAAAAAGTAACTACCGCTGTCACCGCCGCCGGTTTTGATTTTTTTGTAACCGGAGGCCTTTCTTCGTTAATATTAACAAAAATAATGCATACAAAAATATGAAAATCGGTGGTTTTATACAGAAATGTTTGATAAACACGCTGATGCAGACAGTTTTCAAATCGAAGAATTATTTTAAGAGTTATTTAATACTAAAGTTGGACAAAATCGTTCCACTAAAAAAGTTTTATAGCAGCAAAAACTATACATGGCAGTGTAATCATTTTTAGATCATTTTATGCGTTAGAATTTGCCGGAATGCAGATTGCATTATTTTTTTTATTTTGACTCATTTTTTCAGGTTTTATTTCTATTTTAAATTCAAATTTTCAGCATTTCTAGAGATATTTTTTACAGATTTCAGAAAATTGTACTAATTTAAACTGTTGCCAACTGTATAAAAAGCGCAAGCAATAATGTTTGCTTCAAATTAAAAATTTATTTACACGTGACTATTATAAACAGGAAAAAAACTTTCAAATTGGAATTAAATAATTACGTATAAAAAACAAGAACTTATTAAAAAATACGTCATAAAAAGTATACACGTGAATTTTAAAAGAGAAAGGATTTTGTAAAATAATAAATTCATTAACATGCGTTAGACGTCTTAGGAGAAATCACGTCATATTTACGTCACATTATAGTTATTACATAAGATGAACACAAAATAATATTGCAAAAAGTTTAAATTTAGAAATTGCGCTAGACATTTATTTGATATTTTGAGAATTAACTTAAAATGTCTCATTTAAAAGAACTTTCTTTTCGCTTTGTTAAAAAATACCAGGAGACAAAGACTCTCTTTACTTAATTCCTTTTATATTAGCTTATTTTGAAATGTTGTTACACGTGTATACGTCATCAAGTTATTTTTATTTGGACGTTTTATTTGTGTTTTTATTAATGTTGTACGAATTTATTTGTTCTTTCGTTATTTAAAAAAAAAAATTATATCAATTTGTATAATTTGGCGAGTGGTTTGGCGATTTATATAATTTGGCGAAGTTGGTCGAGAGGATAATCAAGTAGTACCGCAGCGGATTTGGCGTTAAAATTCCCCAATCAAAGAGAAATGAATAGAAATTCGTTTATAGGGAGATCGCCACTGTTTTTTAAATTATAATTCAATCTTTCGAAATCTTTTTAAAGCCGATCAAATTAACGTGCATTTAGAGTCTGCGGTGTCTGGACGGGGGTTGGCGAGCGTAGCTCGTAGGGGGCCGAGCCCCCTAGTAGTGTAAAAAATATCTCTCAAAATGCTGAAAATTTGAATTTAAAATAGAAATAAAACCTCCAAAAATGAGTCAAATTAAAAAACTTAATGCAATCTGCACACCGGCAAATTCTAACGCATAAAAAGATCTAAAAATGATTACATTCCCATGTATAGTTTTTGCTGCTATAAAACTTTTTTAATGGAACGATTTTGTCCAACTTTAGCATTAAATATCTCTTAAAATAATTCTTCGATTTGAAAACTGTCTGCATCAGCGTGTTTAGCAAACATTTCTCTATAATACCACCGATTTTCATATTTTTGTATGCAATATTTTGCTTAATATTAACGAAGAAAGACCTCCTGTCACAAAATATTCAAAACCGGCGGCGGCGGTGACAGCGGTAGTTACTTTTTTTTAGAATTTTCAGAATAGAGAGATTCATTTGCTTGAGCTTTCTAGATGCGTAAAAAAAAGCATTGAATTTTTCATGATCGTGGTCGTTTCCCACACCAAATTAATGTATTGTAAGGGATATTTTTGGGAAAAAATATGAATTGCACTAAAAAAAATTTGGCGTTCTTTTCAACATGACCATTGAATGCTTATAAAAAAGTGTTTTTTTTTTCTGGTACTCCGTTATTCCGTCGACCACTTTCCATAAACTATACTATCCTCAAACTATTCGCCAGACTCTAACCCCCCCCCCCCCCCGAAGCAAATAGAAGAATGTTGTAAATAAAATCTTTAAAAAAAATATGCAGTGGGAATATTCTCTATACCCGCTGACATAGACGCCGGGAATATTCTCTATACCCGCTGGCACAGATCGGAAATATTCTCTATGCCCGCTGACATAGACCGGGAATATTCTCTATGTCCACTATTATAGACGCCACCGCTGATAAGCTTCTTAGCGTTACCCAGGATGCGCCACGTGGAGGCGAGCTTATCATTGCACCCCTTGAATTTTTCGCCGTTCCCAGGATCGAACCAGGGTCCTTCTGTATGGAAGGTTCGTGCGCTGACCACTGGACCATAGGTGGCGATGACCAACTCTTTCAAAAAACCTATATATCTATTATACATGTAATGCATCTCTATACCTATAAGGGGATTACCATAGGAGGAACCCTGTTCTGTCGCCAAATACCGCCAAGTTTGTCGCCAACTTGGCGATATATCGCCAAATTTGGCGACCAAAATTAGTCGCCAAAAGTGACGCCAACTTGGCGATATCTCTAATATTTCGCCAAATTCCCAAAAATTTCCATTGTAAACCAATACGGTTTATTTGCTTGCAGAAAATCAACAAATTGAGATATTTTAATGCAACAAAAACTAATATTAGCTTACGGGATTATATTAATTATATTTAAAAGAGTCCAAGTAAATTAAATTAGGAATAAAAGTAACATTATACAATACTTAGCATGCTTTCCCAAATATAAATTTTAAGGGAGACCAAACTGGTCGCCAAGGACGGCCAGTTTAGTGTATATATGTATGTCAACTTTAAAAAAAAAATGCATTTTTATGAATTGCAAGACTCTATTATCAGAAAATTTTATACGATAATATGAAGAGAGTGCATTTGATTGGAAAACAGTGCATTTGATTGTAATCATTAAAATTCAGAAAATTTCCGTGACGAGTTATCATCATTACATTAACTTTTCCGGTGTATACCTGTATCATGAAGTTAGAGAAAGGGGTGATCAAAAGGTGTCTTACATCGCATATGTAATCATTTGTTTCCGCATCACCGAAGAAATCCGTAATCCGTTAATAAAACTAAACTGATACTTATTAGTCAATTATAAATCATTGGATTCAAATTCTTTGCATAAAACTTTAATTAAGATGAAATTAATCTTGTGTAACACAGATACAGAGCATATTTTTAGCATATGGGTGGGATGGCCCCGTAATTTAAAAGGTTTCTTAGAGTTGTAGTCTACAACATAAGTCTCTAGCCAAAAGCATTGAACAGAAGTACGCTTACTAGAAAACAGAAATTCTGCTTTTTCAGAATTTAGTGTCGCCTCCGATGATAAAAAACATAGATATGTAATGAATATAGATAATACAAAACTTTTTTCAGTTTTAAGGCTTAAAACACACGCTTTTATTTTATATAAAATGACGTCATTCGCCTCCTCTGAAGAATTCCTAATTTACGATCCAGTCTTAAAGAACATCTTACAGACTATTCATATGACGTCACTGTCGCTGAATAATAAAATGGAATACTTGAGTTGCCAAAATTAAACAAATGGCGCTAAAAACAACAAAAAAATTAATATCTCAAAAACAAATTGAGATGCTGTTTTCAGACAAATTGCATTAAAAAGTACTTTTCTTCCCAAATACGGCGGTATAAAAACTGAAAATATGCGATGCTTAGAAGTTAAAAAATTTGTAGTAGAATATTTAACAGTACAATGATACATCTGCTTTGTTTTACGGCTGGCTTATACAACGGAACGTTATTTTCTAGAGACATTTTATTAGATGGGAGAAAGAAATAGCATACTGGGGGCTTAAAAAACAAGAAATTTGAAAAAGCTTTGTAACGTCAGTTGAAACTTATTTATTATATGTAACTATGCATCGCAACATTTATTTCAATGCTTTTTCTCTTTTAGATCATGTCGTCGCCGTTTAAGAATGCAATTGTTACTTTGTTCAACGAAATAGCAAATAAATCAGTAAGACGACATTGAAAATACAGATAAACGTCTAATTGAAAAATCCACCACCCCCTGAATACTAGGCCTGAGCGCTGACCCAAAAATGGCGGCTGCCAAAGGCGGATTTCTTTTCTGCGTGTGTACGGTCCCTTAAATATTCGTTCCAATAATTTTTTTAAGTTTTTCCGCTTTAATTTTCTGAGATTAAATAAGTCCGAGAAATCTTTTATAAAATACTGGTTAAGACTGGTTACTACATTTAAGGGACCGTACCTACGTTAAAAAAAATCCGCCTTCGGCAGCCGCCATTTTTTTGTCCGCGGTCAGACCTAGTATTCAGGGGGCGGTGGAAAAATCACTTGGTGACGTAACAAACACGTATAACACACCTGACGTCAAGTGAATCTGACGCTACGATCATGCAATTTTGGCGTAAAATCGTACAGTTTGGCGACAGTTCTTTTTATGGAAAGTGGTCGACATGATAGTGGAGAAGTATCCTATTTTTACTTTTATTCTTTAAAAAACAGAAAAGTGAAAGTTATTATACGCAAAACATCATTAAGTTACGCATATTTATGTCTACAGCTCATAGTCTTAACCTGTCGAAAGGGAAAAGTCTTTGGAAAATGATGCCATAGCAGTGCAAAAGTGATGACAGCTCTAAATGTTTTCAGTTTTAAAGATAAAAATGCTTGTTTTCATTTAAATATAACATCATTTATTCCGGGGAGGAGTGGTGGCAGAAGTTAATTCCGAAGCTTTCATTCGAGTACTTAAAAAAAGATTTTAACGCAAAAAAGCCTTTGTATATAGCAAGAATTTTGAATTGTTATTGAAAAAAAAAAAACTATTATAAGAATCAAGATTCCCTTATCATATATCATATATGATAAGGAAGTCTTGCTTTTTACTAAAATATAAACTTGACCAAAGCAAAAACTTATTCTGAAAATATCCTTTTTATTTCCACTATGACGCCATATTCACCTTTTTAATTTTTGAGAAAAAAAAAACTAGCTCAATTTAATATTTCACGTGAAAATCTTTCATCTAAAAAGAAATAAATTATTATTATGGCTTTTGAAATTTTTGCAACAATGAAGTAAAAATGTTACATTTTCTATGAAAAAATGTCCGTTGATTTTCAATGAAAAAAGTGAAAATTGGAATTATTAAGAAAAATAATTGAATAATGTAAACAAAAATTGGTCCATGTTTCTCTCTGGGTTATAATTCACTCATACGCAAAGGCATTTTACCATTCGTTTTGACCCTGATGTCAGGCAAACATTTTTACACTTTAAATTTATAATATCATTAGAATTAGTAAAGAATAAAAAATCAGTATCAGGGACAAAAAGGTGGGAAGAAAAAATGAAAAAGTTATGATCTCCATGGGCTTCTCCATGTTAAATTAACATTGAGAAGAGGCACTGGAAATAAATAAGTATTGCGCTGCCGTGCAATACTTAAATAATATAAATAATAAAATTAATGCAATCTATCTATCTATCTATATTATAAAGGACAAACATATCTGTGCGTAACGCATACGTCATTCTGCGAATGGCAACACTTTGAAATTTGAAAGGAAAAATCGGTTTTGCATTTTCAAACTTCTAAACATCGCACAGTTTCAATTTTTACACCATCGAATGGAGAAGAAAAAATGTACTTTTAAATGCAATTTGTTTGAAAGATCTAAGTTAATTTATTTTTGAGATATTAATTTTTTTATTGTTTTTAATACCAATTTTGTAATTGTGGCAACTGAAGTACTCCATTTCTATTAAAAGTAAAGGAAAAATTGTCATGGTTTATTTATTTTTATTGATTATATCCTTATTGATTATATCCTTATTGATCCATTTTCACATTACAAAGAAAAGTAACTTTTTTCTAATTTTTGAACAGAAAATGGCGTCAGCGATTAAAAAAAACATGCATTCTTCTTCATAAATCAAAAGACTGAAGAAGATGTTTCAATATTTTTACATTGCGCTGATACTGAGTTTGAGACGCTAGGCAAAATGATTCAGTGAGTAAAAATGATGTCATATTTAAAACAAAACGATCATTTTCTTTGATAAAACTAAATATTTGACCAAACCTAAAGGGCCAAAACTATGGTAACTAAAGGCAAATTCCTGAATGGCAAATTTTCGCGGGTACTGAGATTAGAACTTAAAGTTTGTGCTAATTTTCACATGAAAAGTTGTATCGGACAAACGTGACTTTAAGTTTGGAAATACATTCATTAATAATCTATTGCGCGTTAAAATACTTTTAAATTGCGAATTTGAGTGGTGCGTATGTAAATTATGAAAATGTGAAAATAACGTATAGTTTAAATTTTATGGTGGAAAATTTTATGGTGTGACAAAGCGCAATCCTTTTTACTGATTTTTCACCCCGTAAAAATAAACATAAGAGCCTCAATCGATAACTTCAGCATAATTACTCATCTTGATTACGTATTCTAATACAGTTTAATTTTTCAATAATTTAAGCGGTTGAAGTTTGTGGAAATAATTAAACAACCAATGCAAGATGATATGTTTATTGTAATTATTTTTGTAGGTCTATTATAAATTCAATCTAATAGTTCCATTTCGACGGGTTCCAACTCGTTTATATAAAATCCAAGTCTCTCTGTGTCCCTCACAATTCCGGTTGGGTCGCCTCATTATGAAGAAATCAGTATCAACTTCAACAATTAGTAATTGTAAAAAAATATTAATGCCAGGGTTCCTTCAATAGCGCCAAATTTTGACCAACTTGGCGAAATATCGCCAAATTTGGCAACAAAAATTATTTATCATATATGAAGCCAACGTGGCGATAGCTGGCAAATTTGGCGAAATTCCAATTTAAACACATTAATCTCCATAAACAAGATCATCGCAATTTAATTTAAACTCGCGCATTTAAGGTTTTTTTTTTTTTAATCTATGGGTCAGAATTTAAAGTGTAATATACGAAAATGTACGTCTTTATATCTTCATTCCGATGCTACTAATAACATAACCACCACTAGATGACGCTATACTATCTGAGCTCCTAGATGCCCGATTTTAATGTGCTTTAAGTACATTTCCAGTATAGTACTTTTCCAGCTTTGGCGAGATAGAGAAAATGGCTTTGACAAGAAAATGAAATTTGGCAAGAAAATGAATTTATTTTCAAGCAGCTTATTTACTACAAATGTAAGTATAAATTATATACATAAAAACAGTAAGTGTATAACGCTTCCGGGAGTGAACTCATCCGTTTCCTGATAATCCAAACGCGTCCATGTTAGGCTTAAGCATTCCAATGCCATATTTGCTGACTGCCTTATTTAATCTGTCTATCTATGATCTATTCGTTGCGTAATATATTCTTCTTCAATTTTTCTAAAACCTTAAAAAATTATACAATTATATAACGCTTTAAGATCTAATTTAAAAATAACCAGATACCAACAACAGGGTTCCGATGTATACAAGCGATTACTGTTGTCATTCATAAGCACAAATTACAAATAAAAAAAAAATGAATGACTCTTTCAGCTGCTTCATTCATTAAATGCTCTTAAAATATTTTGCAAAAGCATATCAATATTTTGAAATACGTTTTTCACTTTTGTTTACATTTATTTACAGTTTGAATTCAGTATACACTGTTAAAAATATCGCGAAAAATTACCTCTGTTTTTCAAGGCTATCTATTTTCTGACCAATGAGAACGCTTCATAGTGTTCAGTGAATATAGCTGTATTCTGTGATTCATTCCTGTGAATTATTTTGTACCGGATTAACGTTTCCTTTCTAAAAATAAACGTATTTCAAATTATTTAAAGGCTTTATTATGCTTTTACAAATATTTTAAGAACAAAATCAGATGTCGACCGTATTTTTTAATGATTCATTCAAAGAGTCATTCATTTGTTTCTGGATTTGGAATTTGTGTTGTACAAGTGGCATCGCGAGTGAATGTTGATCTGATTTTTCAGTCTTAATCTTAAAACGTGCTTTCTTTTTCACTATTCGCAAAAGTTGCACTTTTAGACAGATCATTCAAAATAAATTAACATTTAAGAGATGACTTACATTCAATTATCTATATATTCTGCTGCGATAACTTCAGTTAAAATTAGATTGGTAGCTCTATCCATCCCTATATGAAAGTAAACAAACAATTGATTCATTCTTCTTGAACTTTTAAAATATTAGAACAAACGTTTATATGCTCTGTTGCGCCGTCTGTCGGTAGTTAAAATAAAAGAAAGAAATTTTCTTTTTAAAATGTTCTTTGAATTCTGAAGACATTGGGGAAAAAATGAATAACTCTTATAAAATAAAATTAGAATATCAGGAATATATAATGTTGTGTACTACATATATATGTATATCAATGCATTATTATAATAAGTAAAATTTTGTATTTTGTAGGGAAATAAATTTGTAACTTAATAACAGAATTTGAGGGAAAAAAATGTTAATGCGATTAATAGTTGCAATTTACTTATGTGATAAAAGATGATTTTTAATTATCAAAATTTATTACAGGTTTCTTTTATGCAAGTTTTTAAAAAATCGAGATTTTCTCTGTTCATCTTTTTAAAATTTAAGTTATATAATTATTATTTTGGCAATTAATAAAAACAAATAAACTTTCTGATGGAACTGTCTTTTATTTTACCCCATACCATGAGGTAAAATAGTTAATTGACAATATGTTTTAAAATAGCATTATTAGTACTCTGTTTTTACTTTACCCTACCCGACCCTAGTAGTCAGATAAGACAAAATTTATTACTTCACAATTCTTTTTATAATGCAATGCTATATATATATATATTTTTTTTTTTTTTTTTTGAAAATGCAAACACGTCATTCTGACGGGCTATATTCTAATAAGAGTAATAAGTTTAAAACGTCCACTACTAACCATATCACAATATACCGGGTGTCCTAAAAAGGACTGACTGATTTTAAAATTCAATAACTTTTAAACGGTGACAGACATTTAAAAAATTCTTGCAGGAGGGTTATGCATAATGTCAAAAGTTTTTTTACAGTGATTTTCGATTTTAGTTCGAATTACAAACAATAGATTGCGCTGCGATCAATAGTCGCTAAATACAGGCTCGATTTTTGGTACTTCGTGGCCCACTCAATACATTTCCATCTCCTTTTTCGGCATGGAACAAGAGAAACGACCAAAAATCGAGCCTGTATTTAGCGACTATTGCTTACAGCGCCATCTATTGTTTGTAATTCGAACTAAAATCGAAAATCACTGTAATAAAACTTTTGACCTTATGCATAACCCTCCTGCAAGAAATTTTTAAATATCTGTCTCCGTTTGCAAGTTATTGAATTTTAAAATCAGTCAGTCCTTTTTAGGACACCCGGTATATTCCAAACGGAACGGAACGGCTACGATAAACAAGATCGGCAATTAACAACTATTTTTGGCAATGTATCTCATGGCTCGGATAATACGTAAATATCGCAAATGGAGATGAAACGTAATAGACTAAGTGAGTTAAGCGGTTTTTGTCAAGAAAAATGAAATACATAACAACAAACAAGATACGAAATGCTGCCGTGATCGGGAAGAATTCTTGATTTCTCTGTCAGCATCTTCCGATTTGTCGAAGGATTAAGCAAATAAACGAAACTGTAAATAAAGGTAACATGTTGCAATGCTTAGCATGTATTTCAAAGCGACCAAACTGGTCGCCAGAAGCGGTCAGTTATTAATAATACAATAATTGTTAATAATACAATTAACATAAATAATAAAATATTAGGCTGAAGTGCGAAGATCTCGCTGGTGTCCACTGATACATATTTTACTTTCAATGTCAACTTTCCTCATTCAATGTACAGTCGTGGAAAAAAAAAAGTAAACACCCCCTACTAACTCCTCAACAAATTATCGTAGAAGAAAGTTACTGGTACCGAACGATTGGAAATAAAGTCTACTTTTAAATGATGTATATAAAATTTGCTTAAGGGGCTACCTACATATTAAAACGAACCATAACTTTGTTTTTTTCAATAGCAGTACCCAATTCTGACAGCATAAATGAACTTTACACCCTTCAATTAGCCTAAAAACGAATTTTTATGCAATTCGTACCATAAGTTTCCGAGAAATTAATTATTTTAAAACGAGCGTATTTTAAGGGCTGTATCCAAATTGAAGTTCCGTACTGGATTGTTAACCGAGAGAGCCGCTTCCTTGATCAAGGCACCTTAAGCGCCACTCAAGGAGTCAATGAAGCGTGTTAGATTACAGTACGGCAGAATAAATTTCAAAATGTCTACTCACTTCCATCATAGACGGCCCCTTAAACCATCATTTTGCCGTTTTTAAAGCATAATTTAAAAACTACTTGGAAGAAAAATGTGAAATTTTTGAATTTCCATAAAGCAGGACTTAATAAATCTAAATCCATCAAAAAAATTGTAGGTTGCAATTCATAATTTTTTCGAATATTAATTTCATAATTCATAATTCATATCATAAAATTATAAAAATTGCAAATTCAGCTTATTTATGTTTGGGTATATTAGTATTATTACCACAAAAAAAAATTAGCACATTAGGAGCATAATATGAAAATATAATTTAACATTAGAAGCACCAAATTTTGAATGTTTATAATTCAAAAACTTATCATTCAAATGACTTGAAATTTGGTGTCTAGGCATAGTTTGAACCGAAGATTTGAAATATCTCGTTAAAATTGGGTATTGCCATTGAAAAAAATGAAGTTAAGATTCGTTTTAATATGTAGATGACCCCCTAAGAAAATTTTATATACATCATTTAAAAGTAGACTTTATTTCCAATCGTTCGGTACCAATAACTTTCTTTTATGATGATTTGTTGAGGAGTTAGTAGGGGGTGTTTACTTTTTTTTTTCCACGACTGTACATACAAAACGCACAACGATGAATGAGGCATCGTACAAGTTTTGCAACAGTTTCTTTGGCATGGTGCACTCAAATTTCGTTAAAAGACTCGCTTGACTACAAAAAAAAAACGGCTGTTAATTAAAAAGTAATGAAAACGGGGTACTACTTAGTTATCCCGTCGACCAATTTCGCCAAATTATAGAAATTGGCATAATGTTTCTTTTAAATAACGAAAGAACAAATAAATTACTATAACATTAATACAAATACAAATAAAATATCGAAATAAAAATCGCTTGATGACGTAAACACGCGTAACTTGCTTAAAGTTAAGTGAATGGGACATTTACGATCAACTATTATTGGTATTTAACCCTTTCAGGGGCAAAGCAACTTCTAGGCATAAAATGCTGAAATCATTTAATGACATCGGAATTTAAAAAACAAAGTCATTTGAAAATAAGCAAAAGCTTTCCTTCGAGTACTTGGTAAAAGAAAAATTTCCATTCTAAAATTCTGGTGCCAATGTGGCATTTGAGAAATAAAAATAAGTGGTCCAAAAATGAACCACCGCCCTTCAAGGGGTTAATTTGACAGTTTGGCGATAGATTCTTGGTCGACGGGATAACTAAGTAGTACCGAAAAAAAGTATCGGTAAAAAATTGTACTACAAAAGCCTCGTACGAGTCCACTGGTAGTTGGTATTTCTCTCATATCTAAAACTTATCAATGCCAATTTCCATGGATTTTTACTACTTGTATTCTGGGCATTTCAGTTGCCATGTGTTAAACTAAAACTGTATGTAAAAAGGATGATTAGAAAGAGCTAGAAACTTAGAAGTGTGCAAAGATTCTGTGAAAATCTAAACATATCTAATCTAAATAAGCATATATACAATTTATTTCAATGAAACACTGCATTTTATTTCAAGCTTTATTACAATGACATACTGATTATTACCAGAAATGTTTTAAAATTCCTTAACAATTTTTCGAATTTAAATACCTCTGGAAATGCGTTTCAAGTATGGTGAATTTACTTCTAAAATATTTAATAATGCTTGCATTTGCCATTATCTGCGCTAAATCTTACCTATGAGGTTTATTTTACGATAAGTTTTAAATATTTAAATTTTTTCCTTTACATAAAACATTTAACACAGGACAGAAAGAATTCTAATAAAGCCGTCTTAAATTTAGATTTCTTTTTGCTTTTTCCATTAGGATTATCAGTCTGTGCAGAGGATTCCGCCGTTTCTGTACATGCTTGTGGTGGATTGGTATTTCTCAACAGAGATGTTACTTTTGGGGGAAAATTGTGTCGTCTGCTGTAATTAGGAACATGTTCACCTTTTAAAATTGTCTCATTAAAGGAGTCGGTTGAGTTTGCTTCAGCTAAATTTCTACGAAAATAACCAATTTCGGATTCCTCAGGAGACCACCGGACTTTTCTTTCACCATCCCATGTATCTTCACATCTAATCTTCTTTCGAGTCATAGCTAATTTTGATCGAGCTCCTTCAAATTCTTTACTTGAATCATCATCATCATATGTATCTTCACATCTAAATTTCTTTGGAGTAACAGTTAATTTTATTCGGGCATCTTGAAATTCTTTACTTAAATCATCTTTTAAGCCTTCTTCACAATTCGTTTTTGCAGCTGATACTTTAATTTTCAACGCATGAATTTCAGGAGATTCTGGCAAGTCTTCACTGGACGATTCGCCGTTATATTTGGATCGTTCGTTCTCAGGAGGTATATCGACATGAATGTTTTTACTTGTGTTAAAGTTTTGCTTAACAAAGATTTGTTTTAGAATATTCTCACCTAAAGCTGAAATATCTTTTTCCGATTTGAGGCTAGTTTCCGATGGATGAGCTCGGGAGTCACCGAAACAGCCATTCCTCAAAGAGAACGCCGTAACTGAATTCCGTGCTTCTGAATAGATAGAACTTGTTGGACTAGACATCCGCTGAAAATCCAATTCTTCTAATTGAGTAACTTCAGTAAAAATGTTAGCAAGATCTTG
This sequence comes from Maratus speciosus, assembly GCA_963932465.1. Classification (NCBI taxonomy): domain Eukaryota; kingdom Metazoa; phylum Arthropoda; class Arachnida; order Araneae; family Salticidae; genus Maratus; species Maratus speciosus. The sequence continues at coordinate 151,062,047 of OZ010788.1, forward strand.
TCTATTTAAAGATGTCCTTGAGCACTTTTCATGTGCATAGCATTCAACTTTCTTTGCTGCCTTATCTTTTCCAAATGGAGATGTCATCATACGAATCTGTAAAGACAAATACAGCAATATTAGCAATTTTTAATGTACAATACAGGAGTGAGTCAAGAAGAAAAGAGGCTTTTTTAATATGAAGATTCGTTTTCCATTTTTGCTATCATGGAAACCATGATAAGTTGCTTACGGCTTAAAAAATCATTTGACATCGTTTACGTCTTCATAGATTCCTTTATGTAGTAACTATCAATATGAGTGAACACAAAGTACCTAGTGCGGTTGCACAGTGCATTATTATTTAATTTTTAACAAATGAAAATGTCAAACCTATTTAAAATTGCCGCAGATTAAATATACTATTCAAAAACACCATCCTGTTGTGGTCTCAAATACGCAAAGGGAACAAGATGTCTAAAAATCGCCTTAAAAAATTGGAAACAAAACGTACCGGTATGGAATGGCTCGCAGAAGATGAAACTGCTGAATTCGCAGCGTAGTGTCTAGCTACTCTCTTTATGAATGTAGTCTAGGATTAAAAGCATTGTTCATATTGTGTGTAATCTTATAGCATTTTGCGCCTGAAAGACCCACATATTCTGTCATTTTTTTTACTTTCACAAAATATGATAGAATCACCATGATACTCTGGTAAAAACATAAACAAAATTACTCGCAACAAGTGCCAAATAATGAAAAAATTTGCTGGAATGTGGTGTTGAAATTAACCATACGATTTATTAGTTGTATGTAAAGTATCACTGGCCGTCTATCTGTCGAAATCTCATAGCAATTTTTAGTGTATGTTTTCACAACGGTAAATCAAAGATAGCTGTTTTAAACTTTTATTCAGACTGATAAAAGAATGTCTGAAACATTTGCACATTTAAGAGACATTTAGAATGAATTTATTTTTAATAGTTTCTGTGGCTATAGTTGAAATGCTGATAGTGCTGATAGTTGAAATTCTATTTTTTGAGAAATTACAAAAAATTAGATTATTTTAGAACGTATTCAAAAAATGGATACAATAAGGGGTTAAAGATAGATTTTTCAATGTTTCACGCCAAATCTATTTTGCTAACGTTTCTTTTCGTTTGGCTACTGTTTTTGATTTCTTATTCGCCAAATCGCTAAAGTTGGTCAAAAATCAGCGAGAACACTGATACTATGTACAACATGTTTACTCATTCGTGTAAAAATAGCACGTATATTCATGGAGGTATGGCGAATTTTTTTATAAAAGTTAAAAAACTTCTAGCATATTTTTAGTTTATATCATTCAGCGTTTTCAACCAAATTTAACGCCAGTTTCAGAAAAATTAGCAAAATGTAGTAGAAACAATATAGTGCAATTGAAGTATAAATATATTAAACATTTTATGAAATATGAGCAGTTGTATAAAATAATTTTTATCTGCGCATACGCGAACAAACAAAGATTTTTTTTACATAAATTAATAGTCAACTCTATGGAGCAACTCATAAAAAAAAAATCCAGTTAAATATCGTGAAAATTCAGAAAGATATAGGCGATAGAGTAAGCTTATTTTTACTTACTCTCTGAAAGCAGCTGATTGGTAAGGGATTTTTCACAAATTGTCAATTGTAATTTGATTTTTTGATTTTTTATTGATGCTTTAGTTCTTCTTGGATGAACACCAAAACGATCCTATTCCATAATAAAAGAAGTATCAAAATCGAAGCATTTGTTCCAAATCTACTCATCGATATTCACTAAATACTAACTTTTTTACTGAAAGTCAGTTAAGGCTGTTCTCAAATCCAAAAAGACAAATTTAAGACTCAAGTTTTAATTTCTTTTTGTTCGGAAATGCATGAAACTAGCAGATGTTGTTATTCAGAAACTACGTAATCAAGCTGTTTTTTCCTATTCTTTTTTTTTTTTCAAACACGATCTTTCAGAAAATATTATCAAAGAGGGCATTTTGAACCGAATTTCCGCGCGAAAGAAGCAAAACCACTCAAGAAAAAGTGAAAAACGTCTTTGTCATGTGATCAAATTTGCTTATAATTCAATAGGTAATTTATTTATCAAAAAATGGAATACACAGTTCGATTCCAAATCGCATCCACAGTCAGGTCTTCTCCAATTTTATATCTTTCCGTTAAAAAATGAATTCGTAAATGTGTCAAAACGCTTTGTGCTTGTTGAGCAGAGCAGTTGAGAACAGCCTTAAATGAAAAACTCAAATTTCTGAATAATATTTCGTGTGTGTGTTAGAAAATCTTACATAATCTATGACTGGTACGTGATTTTCCTTTCTTATTAGGATGAGTGAAACGAATCCTCTACTAGGCTACACAATTTACATTTTGTCGTACACTTTACAAAAAATCTATTCAGTATTTTGACTTGAAATTAAATATAAAAATAAATTATGATTTTTTTTTACAGAATAACCTTAAAAATTTATTATAATTAATTTATTTTACATGTTTTTCCATTACGGGCGCATTTTTGCAAATAAAAAAATGAAACACGAATATTTTTAGAAGAAAAAATAACTCACGGAGTTGGTGATTATAGATAGAATCGCGATTAAGTAAATAAATAAAATATATTTTCATTATTCTGCCAAAATATCTCAAAAACTGTTTTTAAAATTTAATTAAGGAAAGAAATATTTTTGGACTTGATAGAAATAAAATATGATCTGTAGATTCTGACAATATTATTTTCTTATCGAATGATTTAATGAAAAGCATTTTTTATTATTTTGTTGAATATATTTTTTCATTATACGGATTTATTTTTGTAAATGATAATAAAACCTACATATTTCTAGCAGTAAATAAAAATCATTGAGTCAGTAAAAATAAATATTGTTGCATCAAAATTTCTCTTCTTAAAAAAAAATATATATATATATATATATATATATATTTAAGTAAGGAAAGGAACCTATATATCTGCATTTTGAGAAGACGAAATATTTCGAATATTGAAAATAACTGTAGAAACCGTAGAATAACTGTATATACCGTAAAAGAACATTAAACTTTCTTATATTAAAAATTTATGCTATTTGAGAGGATAATATACATTTTAATAGAATACTTTATTAAGATTGGTTGGAATAATGGCGCACATTTTGGTGCTCATTCCTTTTAATCATATAATAGTTTCACGATTTCTTTTATGAAACTTTTAAAATACTTTTTTATGAAAATTATAGCATATTTTTAATAAATTAAAATTTGGGAAAATTCAATTATTTACGTTGAATTATAAAAGTATTTTTTCGTGTTAAGAATTCAAATACACAATTTATTCTTATTATGTGAAATCATTTACGCCGACGATACTTACGCATTTTAAAAGAATTATATTATTATTTTCTTTTTGTTAAGTAGCAACAAAAGAATTGTAAACAAAATTTTTAAATTCGTTATATAAAGTGTTATTCGAATTTGAAGGTTCAATAATAACAATAACATAATAGGTTAATAATTCTTAGTCTCAACGAGAGCAGATTTCAACTGTTTTTCCAGAAAATAGGATTTTGAGGAGGCAACTTTCTTCAAGCTCTCTTCGAATATATTATTCTAAGATTGCTATCAAAGGTTATTTGATGTGAATTACAAAGATTGGAAACATACCTATTTCAAATCATTTGAGAAAACACCAGAGGCTATTGGAAAATGTAAAAACATCTTTAAAAGAGCTTTTAGTTGAAAATTTAAAAATATTTTGCGAAATTTTGCTTCGAAAATATTTTTATTTATACCAGTTTTATATCATAAATAAAATATTCTGAGGAAATTCTTAGTCATTTGGCTGAATTTACATTTCTAAAATTAAAATGCGCCAAAACATAAAATAACGTTTTTGCTTAATAAATATGCAAAAATAATGTAAAAAAATACTGTTACTTTCAAATATTTATCTTATTAAATAATGCTTCGCGAATCCAAACAAAGCATGGCTTTTGCTTTTTTATTTTTAACTTGACATCATTTTTAACCTACATCTGCAATTTTCGCGTATGCAAAAAAATGAAAATGATTCCATTCAGCTAAAATGGAACATTCACGTTGCATAAGAATATAGCCAATGGGGCGATCACCGGTGTTTGATCCCCCACCGAAATGTCGCCAGGATGTCTTTAGGCTAATGTCAGACGAATGTCTTTTTGCACGCTTTTTTCCCCTACACATGCTGGTGAGCATGTGTAGGGATAATAAGCAGGGAAAAGAGCATGCAAAAAGACGATCGTCTGACATTAGCCTAAGACCAATGTCAGACGGGCGTCTTTTTTGCTGCTTTTTTGATTACGTATTATCCATTCCCAATGCTATAGCATTGTGGCGTAAGCAAAAAAGACGCCCGTCTGACATTGGTCTAAATCTGCCCTTTACTAGCATTCAAGACAATCAAGATTTCAACTACAGTCAAGAATCAAAACTGAAATTTCTACGTTAGCACAACTTTATTATTTGATTGCGTTATTATGTCGAAAAAACAAATGCAGTTTCTAAGAAATCTTTAAAAATCATTCGAATTGTCTGGAATGGAACTCTGTAAATGCAAAATGTCATAATAAAAAGACAGATACACAATGAGAGTCATTTAAAATTCTCACAAACTTAGATTTTCCAATGTATGCTAGTGGAAAGGTGGAAAGACATTTTTGGCAATAAAGCATTTGAAAACGTGTTGTACAAAATTTCACACACGAATTTGATTGACACTCACATCAATATATCACCGAAGAAGCATCAAAATGAAATTAATTTTATTTGCAACTAGCTAAAATACCCGGCGTTACCCGAAATATTAAGAATGTTTTTTTTTTACAAATTAATTTCGAAATTAAACATACAACATAAAAAAAAAGAAAAAAAAAAGAACAGTTGAAATGTTGTACACATGAATCAAATAAAAACCCAATATAAAAATGTATAAATTTATATAACAGACGCAAAATAATACAGCTATAAATGAACTTATTTCCATTCATCATTGGAGCAATAATATCAAAATATGCCAATATTTCCATAATCGAGTTTTTATCATGCTTCACTACATTTTTTCACACTTGCATGACGTTATATATTCACCACGTCCTTTATATTTCTAATATAACGTAATATTCAATTTTTTTTATTCGTCAAATAATTTAAATAATTATAATTTTTCACATGGAAATCATAAAATAGAAAAATTATGACGTAACATTCACTTTTGTTTTTAATCAGTGGTGTGGTCATAAAATAAACAGAGGGTATACGTTCTAAGCAGAGGGTATACGCTCACGGCAGAGGGTATACCCTAGTGTATATGTACTACAGCTATCTAGAGAAACAGAGGGTATACGCTGTTCCTTAAAAAAATCCAGAGGGTATACGCCGTATACCCTCCACTACATCCCTGTTTTTAATTCGTCAAACTATTCATTTTATGTATTTTCATTTTTCATGTGGAAATCTTGCAGTAGAAAAGTTATGATGTAATATTCCTTTTTTAAAAAAAAATTCGTCAAACCCTTTATTTCATTTTTTCACGTGGAAATCTTGCAATAGAAAAGTAATTGTTGTAGTAAGAATTTTATTGTGGATTTTTAATTGTTGGCAGCAGCTATAACGAAAAATGTTTAAGTTTGATTGGAAATTGCCGTTAAATTTGTGGTTTTTTATTAATTAAAAATTAACAATAAGTTATTCTGATTCTTACTTTATTTTCCGATTATTACTTTAGTTGCCTCGTCCGTTTTTGAATACACATGTACGTAATATTTCACAATTGTGGCATCCAAACTGTAGATTTGTATAGCATTACAGTTACAGACAGACAGACAAATTTTAATTTTTATATTTGCAATGTAAAAGACTTACGTTTTCTTTTGTAATTATTTTAAATTGAATTACATGAATTCACAATAAAGCTTAATAAAACTCTTAACTCTCGCCCCTGTTCAATTAGTAAAAAACAAATCTAAAAAAAGACAAAGTATAAAATTCTGGAGCCCAAATCTACCCCCAGAAAACATTTTCTGGAGTTGGCAAGCGAACAACGGGAATTTTTTTGTTGCGTGTATGCTGCTGCCATCTACTGATTTTTCTAAATATTTTCTGAAATTAAGTCGGGGCGCCTGGAAAATTCGGTTCAAAATCCCAACTTTGACAGTTTTTCTGAAAGATCTTTTGTTTTTATCAAAAAATGGAAAACGCCATTCGACAACATAGTTTTTTAATAAGGAAATCTTTCAATTTTCCGAACAAAAATTAATTCAGAAATGTGTCAGAAAGTAACTCCTTTGGATTTAAGCCTTAATGAAATTGATTACTAGTAATTGATTGTCTTAATGAAATGTTCAAGAAAAATAATTTCAGAAAGCCAAATCTGCATAACAAATATATTAAACGGATGTTTTTCGCCAATTTACATATATGTAGAAAAATTAATATTGAAATTTTGTTATCATTTCATGCATCTAGTTCATTCTGAATGGATTCTCAGTTTTCAGTTAAGTATAAAATTAACGTCAGCCACGATTAGCTGAATATATTTATCATTAAAAAAACTAACAATCGATTTATCTTTTAATTCATAAAAGGTATGCTAAAAATTTAAAATTACTTTTATATGTGATTTATTTTTATGATAAAACAGTTTATTTTTCAAATTTAAGTTTGCTTTACTGGTTTAAGTAAACTTCCATACCGCCCACAAAACGAAATATTTTTTGATTAAGGAGAACATTAAGCTGCTAATAGCGTGTCATATCATAATTTCGAGTTATCTTAATAATAATGGTGAAGAAGAAGACAAGAGTGTTTTCAGAAAAGAACGATTTCATTTTCATAATATGTAACTTCTAACTAACTCTACAGATGGCAGCACTTAAGAGAAATATAATATAACATAGTATAATAGAAATATAATGTGAAGAATTTTTTTTATTTTAGTAATGAATACTGATATTATATCACTCTACATTTTTACAGGTTTGTTTAAATTGCCTGTAGGAAAAGGAAAAGGAATAAAAACAAGAATGAAAAAGTTATGGAATGGAATATTAGATTGATCAGCTGCTTCTATAATGTTAGGAATTTCCACAGTGGCGTAGCTACATATTCAGCGCCCTGGAGCAAGCAAAGTTTGTGCGCCCTCTTGTCTCTCAAAAAAGTTCTGTGTAATTTTGTTTGGAAGTTACATATGTATATATATATATATATATATGTGTGTGTGTGTGTGTGTGTGTGTGTGTGTAACTAGCTGACCCGCTCGGCGTTGCCCGGGCCCGTTATAATAACGTAAACAAAAATCAAGTTTGTATGATTATATATATTTATAAGTAATTCAAATAAACATGGTTTTAGGGGTGACCCACTGCCTTCGGCAGCGTCTAGTGTGTTCCCGACAAACCTCTTTCAGAACGAAACTGTGGCCTGGGTCCCCCCTACTAAAGGCAGTGTATGCCAGGAGTATTCCGTACGCGACGGAAACAATCGAAAATTGAATGAATAAACCCCGTAGTAATCGAGCCCGTAGAACCCGAGATAAGAATGCGAATCCTGGCAGTGGAACTATAACCTTTAAAACAATAGTAAGCTAAGTTGAATGGGCCAATTTCCGTTGAAATAGAGCCCATAACAGCCGAGAAAAGAATGCTCCATTAATGTTCGAAAATGGTGGTAACAGAAGTCTAAGATAAATTCATAATGCAGAAAGTAGCTGAATAGTAAGCTAATCTTAATTATCCATTTACCATTGAAATCGGACATATTGACCCGAGAAAAGAATGCACCATTAATGTTCGAAAATATTAGTAAATGAAGTCTAAGACAAATTTTCATAATACAGAGCTGAATCGTAAAATAGTTGAATCGTAATCTAGGTTGAATTAACCAATTCCCGTTGAAATCGGCCCCCTAGAATTCGAGGAAAGAATGCACCCCGAAGCAGTGGAAGGTACTTGTTGACGAATTTAGCGAATTACCTTTAACATTAACGTGATATTTAATTTACGGAGGAAATCCCATCCCTCTACAGTTAACCACTTACCTTTAACAGTAGCGCGAATTTTAATTCACGGCTGTAGTGAGTAAACGTAAGTTGATGCCGTAAAAGAAGATTAATATTCGAAAAAGGTGGTAGCTGGAGTAAAAGAAATTTTTTAGTGGTTTCTAAAGTAGAAAGAGGACCATAGAACTGTGCTAAAGAAAATTGCAAGACTATCGGATAATTTTTAATGAAACTGCACCAAGGACCCTAAGAAGGCGATTAATATTCAAAATTGGTGGTAGCTGAAGTGTGAGTAATTTTTTTGTTATTCATATAGTAGCTGGAGGACCTAAGAAATAGTTAGGGAAAAAATCCTAGTGAATCGGACCATTTTTATAGGGGACCAAAAGGAGCTTATTGATAATTAAGAGCAAGGCCTAAGATGAAAACACGATAAAAGGCCCTAGTAAATAGCGCTTTAGATTTTCAATTAGTCGAAATTAAGTATAGGGTATAAGTATTAATCATTGGAAAAAAATTTCAAAGAAATGCTTTAAAAAAAGAGCTCTAGAATCCCAATAAAAATATGAAGGTGTTGGCTCGGGGAGAGAAGTCCAAGATTCAATTTTGAAGCTATGCAATGAGAATGTAACAGAATTAGTGGGTGAAAATGCATGGCGCACAAAAAGTTACCCTAGGGGGCCGGTATCTGAACTGAAATGTAGAAATGAAAAAAAAAAAAAAAAAAGCCAAATGGAAAAAAGAGCCCCAAAAACGAAGGACGGATTAAAAGGGGCGATTTATTAACAATTTAGGGCACAAAAACTTCAAGTGGCCTTATACCAAGCCCCAGCGGTCCAGGATCTCAACTGGAATGTAGCTGGGCAAGGGCCCCAAGAAGGCGATTAATTTTCAAATTTGGTGGTAGCTGAAGTCTAAAAAATTTTTATGCTGTTCGTGTAGTAGCTGGATTTCCTATCATGTTGTTGCAAAAAAAGTTCTGGCATGTGTTGCTATTCAGAAACTTTGTAATCGAAAGATGTTTTCCGGATTTTTTGTAAACACAATAGATCTTACTGGAAACATTGTCAAAAATGGCGTTTTCAACGGAATTTCCCGACGAAAGCAGAAAAAAACAGTCAACGAAGGGGAAAAAGGAGTCTTGTCATATATCCTAAACACGATTTTGTCTGAAATACGAGCTCGATAACTGTGTGAAAAATCAGTTTAAAAAATTAAAAACAGTCCTGTTCTAACGTATATACAAAACAGCTGACCGTCGTTCTGATTATCACATTTATAGACAATATTGAAACAGTCCCGTTTTCATATTAAAATGTGATTTTTAACAAAAAAGAATGTTTGAATTACATTTTCTTCGCCGAAAGTATTCTTTAAATACTTTTGCACATCAAGCGCAAAAATCAATATAATACACATATGTATAGGGGAAATTACAATCACAGCATTGTACGAATACACGAAGCCTACACATTTCAAACAAATACTTCATAAATGATTTTACAAAAAACTAAATAAAATAAAATACGTATGTATATGTATATTTAAAGAGAGGCCGCGCTGTTTGGTACCAGACAGGCTGAGAATTCTTGGGGCAGACGATGTCGCTATAGGTCACAAAGAAAATTACAAAATATACACATTAGGTTTTAAAAGATTTAAATGGTCCTCTGAAGCAAACAAAACTTTCAAGAAAAAAAAATCAATTCTTCTGCCTTGCAAAGAGAAATAAAAATCATTAATAAAAAATGATTCAAAAAAGTTATTTTTTTTTAAATTATTAAATGATTTAAGACTTTTCATATGTAATGCGTATAGCAAATTTTAAAACTATTAGCTTCACGTAAGGGAGGGAGCAGCTTTACCTGGTTTAGGGCGCACAGACTGCAGGTCGGTTACCCGGCGGGCCAGTCTGCCTTATTTAATCCTAAAATTATGCGATTAAATAAGGTTTAATGCGGAAAAATACTGTTACCAAAAAGTGGTGTAATTTTGCATAGGCTATAATCAGGCCCTAAGGAACACTGAATTGGGTACTTAAGTTTTTCTCTCTTTTTGAAGCTTATCGATTTGGCATTTGCAATATTTTCAAAATCTCAAAAACAATACTTTACCCCCTCCCCTGCCCCGTCTAAATTTTGTCGTCGTGAGCTGATGTGGAATATTTTTAAATCCAGCTCTTATTATTATTTTGTAATCTGTATTAATGCATGTTTAGTTTCCACAAAACAAACAAAAAAAAAACCCTTCAAAATTTTCGTTTTCTTGGATTTCGTCTGTAAAACGGTTAATAATTTTCTTCAACTTGTCAGGCTATTTTTTTTTTTTCAAATCGTAAAATAATTATCGTAAATTACTACTGTTACATCGTACATATGGGTTTCTCAGCGGTGAATTCTTTGGCTACCATTATTTACGCACTGTAATCATCATGATAAATTTCTAAAACATTTTTAATAGAAATGTACCAGAAAGATTATTTTTTGGAAATAGCGGTAGCCAGTAAAGTGACCGATGAGAGCCCTGTTAAGTAAGTTTTGATTACTTTAAAAGCTGAAGATCTTCAACGGTCGTCTGCAGAAAAGATACAGAAAATAATCAGGCATGCTGAAACGCTGTTGGAGAAGTTACTTGAGGCTGCAATATGGTATGAATTAAAATTAAAACTTCCTAAATAGAAGTCATTTCTTTCAACTGTGTATAAAAACATATTTTAAATCGAAATAGTTGAAGTTAAACACAAGGTAAAATATCATAGGAATACGCTGATTGTAACAAGATTCATCTATAATGTCTGATTAATAATGAAAAAAATACAAATATTTTAAGAAATCTTTAATTCGCTTTTTCTAACTTTGCGCCCTTAGGATTCGTGCGCCTGGAGCAGTCTGCTCCAACTGCTCCACGGTAGCTACGCCCCTGAATTTCCAGCGATTAAAAGAAAAAATGCGCCCATATCACCAAACATTTTTCTATATCATTCTAATATTACTAATATATTAATTTATAATCGCACCACCAAGAATTCTGAATATCAAGGATAATACATATTTTAACTTTTTAAAACAGTCTTACAGTAATCGATGAATAAAAAAAAAAAAAAAAAAAAAAAAAAAAAAAAAAAAAAAAACTCTTTAAGCATTTAATGCTCATCTTGAAAATCAGGCCTAATTTTTCAATTCCTACTATTAGTTCACACTCTCCCTATATTTATTTATTTATTTATTTATATATATTGTTCAAATTTTCAATCGTTAATAAAATACTTATTATTCATCCTATCAAGTTGAAATAAATTTTTTTAAACTTGTACTGGATGACAATTGATGTTAATACAGTTTTTTCAAATATTAATTCATTAATTAAATTTTAATTAATAAATTTTAGTTTTACATGGGAGACAAAATGGCGGCCATTGGTTATTGAAGCATTTAATGCATCTTCATATCTATAAGGTGGGGGTTACCATAGGGGGGACACTGTTCTGTCGCCAAATACCGCCAAGTTAGTCGCCAAAAGTGACGCCAACTTGGCGATGTCTCCAATATTTCGCCAAATTCCCATAGACTTCCATTGTAAACCTACTTTCTTACAGAAAATCAAAAAATTGAGATATTTTAATGCAACAAAAACTAATATTAGCTTAAGGGATTATATTAAATTTTTCTTTGATGACCTAAATAGGAACTGACTTTAAAAACAAAATTTTTATATTACTTGTTTGACAGTAATTCGTTTTTTCTTAAAAATTTCCGTTACAATATATTAATTTGGTGTGGGCACCGAGCTCGATTATAAAAAAATCATTGCCTTTTTTACGCTTGGTAGAAAGCTCAAGCAAGTGAATTTATTAAAAAAATCCCAGCCGGCTCGGGCCTACAGGCGGAGGTAGATTTTGAAGTTAAGTACTAAATTCACCAACAAAACTTAAATCAAGATTGAGATAAATCCAGTTCCTTCACTTAAAATGAGCTCTAGGGAGCTAAACATTTTCTGAAAATTCTAATATACACGAATACACACACGCATGTATATGGAATAGGTTTAAAAAATAGCTAAAGCAAATTCAAAGTGTTAAAATAAGTTAATATTTCCATAGTCGGGTTTTTATCATGTTTTAATAGGTTTTTTCAAACTCACATGACGTTACATAGTCACCTGCTGAGGTCCATTTTATTTCCAATATGACGTAATATATATATTTTTTAATTCGTCAAACTATTTATTTCATTTTGACTTTTCATGCGGGAATCATGCTCTAGAAAATTTATGACGTAATGTTCAATTTGTTTTCGATTTGTCAAACTATTTATTTAATTTAATTTTTTACGTGAACTTGCAATAGAAAAGCAATTGTTGTGGTGAGAATTTATTGCTTTTTTTTTTAATTGTTGGCAACTGCTATAACGAAAAATATTTATTTTTTCCTGTCATTGTTGTGTAAGATCTGGTTTTATCAGAATCATGTTAAGACGGTATTCAAAATTTTGAACCCTCCCCATTTCCATTCCCTTTGGCCAATTTTACCCATTTTCAATCCCCGCCGAGATATTAGCCATCTCAAAGTTGTTGGCGAGTTTGAAGACGATCCGTGCATAATTCCGACTTTTACCGTGCGGACAAAATTTAGTACATACATACATATATATATATATATATAAACTTTTTAGGTGGGGATGATTTTGGGTTCCTGGGGTCCTATAATGAAAAGTAATGAAGGAATTTTTCAAAAGTCGCACCATGGTAACGACTGCAATAGGTAGTATTTCTTACGAAATGTACCTAAAAAATGTATAATTTTTACTTTGCCTCACTGTCCTTTTACTTACTGTCCTTTTTAAAATATAGCAACGGGAAAGAAAATTGGGAAACATTTTTTAAACTTTCTTTTTAGGATTTCTAAATTGGTTTCTCAACATATAATTGTAAATTTATTAATATTAAAGTATTAATTTATAAAAGCATATATTTTCAAAAATATTACTCTTTATTTTTCATGTATTATTACTTATTTTCTATTTTTAGTCTTTAAATGTTTTATTGTGGCAGGTTCACAGGCATTTAACGTATTTTGGCGAGTATTTATTGAAGCATAATTAAATTCCGTATTGTTGCAACTGCTATAACTGCAATTGTACGCGTTACAGAGAATATTTGGCGATTTATCACCTGCGGCGGACTAACGAAGAAATGCATTACAATTTGTATTTATAATTAATTTCTGCAAATATTAAAAGGTACCATATCAGGGGCCTGGGCGTAAAAACAGTATGAAAACAAACCTATTGAACGCTTATGCTTGCTTATATTTAAATTTATATATACGATATACGAGGTCTGTCTTATAACTAACCGACCTTGATTCTTCCCGCGTGCAGTAGCGATTCTAAGGAGGGCCACTGTGCACATTGTGCACTTAATTCTTATGCTTGGTGTTTTCCCGCTTTCCAGTGAGACAGTCGTGGCCTGCTGGCCGCCAAGTGAGGTGCTGTCGTACGTGTTCATCGGATTTTTATTTCTCCTAAGATGACGAACGAGTTGAGCAAAGGTACTGCATTAAATTTGGCTGCATATTTTCTAGTAACCTATTTATTGTTTCATATACTTAAGCCGTTTTTTCGATATTTATACAATTTATTTAACTACTACTTGATTATCCCGTCGAACAAAAAACATTCGCCAAACTATAAGATTAAATGCCAATAATGGCTGATCGTAAATGTCACATTCACTTGACATTAAACACGTTACACGAGTTTGTTACGTCATCAAGTGATTTTTATTTCGACGTTTTATTTGTATTTTTATTAATGTTATTCTAATTTATTTGTTCTTTCGTTATTTAAAATAAAAATTATGTCCATTTGTATAATTTGGCGAGAGTTTGGCGCTTTATATTTTGGCGAAATTGGTCGACGAGATTATCAAGTAGTACCTAACGAATGAGCAAATAAATTAGTAAAACATTAATAAAAATACAAATAAAACGTCGAATTAAAAATCACTTGATGATTAAAAAACACATGTAACGTGTTTAATGTCAAGTGAATGTGACATTTACGATCAGCCATTATTGGCATTTAATCTTATAGTTTGGAAAAACTTTTTGGCATTTAATCTTATAGCTTGGAAAAAGTTTTTTGTTCTACGGGATAATCAAGTAGTACCTAATTAAACTGTATAAATATCGAAAATACTACTTATGTATATGAAACAACAAATAGGTTACTAGAAAATATATTGCCAAATTTCCCTCTCTCGCCAAGGTCGTTTTTTCTATGTCGCCAAGGCCTCTACACTGGAAAAAAACCCTAAAACCACTGCTGAAAAATTTATCTAATAGTGCAAATCCCATCAAAATTCGTTCAATAGAATCTAAGTTATAAATAGACAGAATGACAGAGGAATTTACGCTTTATATAGAAGTAGTATTATTGAAATGTTTCCTTGTTCCATAACACCAGATTCATAATTTCATAAACTACATACGGTAGTACATTGTTGCCGACATCGTATGTACACGTTTCACGCCAACGTTTGGCATAGCTAATCTTCCCTATCCAGTCCACAGCCAAGAGCAATGGTGACAACGTTGTTATTTTAAGTTATGAAAGTTACAAATATAAGCAAAATTAATTTTGTACCAAACCACGCTCGCTAAAATACTTGTTTGTTAGCTGTGAACCCGTTTACGAAAGATTAACATTTTTATTATTATTATTATTATTAAATGTTTATATGTACTATATATAAAATATATAATTCGGCTCGTCATTGTAATCACTATTTCGCAAGATATCATATTCAAAAAATCATTAGAATTTCCTTCTACTACCTTTTATATTCTATATATGAAGATATAGAAAAATAAGAGTAATAATCTCTATAAAGTGATCACACATAGAATAATTAATTCATAAAATCGTTAAAAACAAATAGCACCAGGAATAACTCTTTTCCCACTAATAATGTAATGAGAAAAGATAAAGATATGTAATCGAAAATGCATAGTAGAAAATAATGACAAACAATCGCCTATTAAGTTATTCATGTTTATAAACGCCATTTGTTATTAGTTGATTAAATTACCATTACCTTAGTTCGAAAACAGATCGTCCGTGATAACTTTGGCAACAGAAAGTGAATTTACTAATAACAATTTACTTTTTAAATAAAAAATTCATTACCTTTCATAAAAAAAATTCCTTCTCTTTGCCTTTTCAAATCCGTTATTTAAGAAGACAAATGTTCAAATAAGAATAACTGACTAAGAAAATTTCATTGGGAGAATACACAACTTTTATATTTTTAATCTATCTGTTGCCATTTTTATGAACATTTTAAAAGATATCGTTTGTTTTCGTTTGCTTGACCAACGCTAAATGAAACCGCGTGGGGCTCTGCGGCTGAGTGTTCAAAGCACCAGTCAGCTAATCGCTTGTGCGTAAGAGTTTGTGGGTTCGATTCCCGCTGGTTCCATTGCACACACACTTTGTGTGGAACTCCCAGGGTGTATTTCTCTTGTGTTGTAATATTTCCTTGTGTTATCTTGTTTCCGACTTATAAGCGGGCTCTCATGTCAAGCACACAAGTCGTATGTTTGTTATTCAATAAATAAATAAAATGAAATCGCGTGCCTTAAAAATTTTGTAATAATAATAATAATAATCTTAGGTTGCAATATATATATTTTTTAATGTTTTAGATGCATATATTTTTCCGAAATTAATTTTGTATAAATTGTAATCTATAATTTTTTTGTAAACAGAAACCTATTCCTAGAAGTTTCAAGTATGTGAATCCAAAATAACAGCTAATAACTCAGCTCCAACAATTCTTATTACACCAAATAACTTTGAGTTATGCTTAAACAAGAAAGGAAAATCGTGCATCAAGCATAAATAATGAAGCACTTTCCAAAACATTCCACAATAACGTAGCAAATCCATAGGCGTAACCAGCCTTCTGAACGGGGAGGTGCCCAGACTTCTTAACCTGAACATGTTGGATACGAACAATATCTTATATGGTAAAACCTGCTAAAACGATACCTCATAAAACCGGTCGAATTTCCGTTTTCGACAGGTGTTCATCTTAGAAGGTATAGTTGTGTGGTATTTCTTTAAAAAAGGACTGAAACGCGATTTTTGTTTGTGTGAGGAGGGATGAGAAGGGGTTCAAAGAATCAAAACTAGATCTAATGATAAAAAAGAAAAAAAGAAAAAAAAATATGTAAATCTCCTTGCAGCAGTGACATAAGACAGTAACTACCCACATAGCATTTTCAGTTTGCAAAAAATTTTCAGAAGTCTTGCTTTGAAAACCTGCAAAGTTGCAGCAAGCTCAGCATGACAAGACTGAAAAATCATAACACGACTGCAGCAAGATAACTCAAACGCCAAAGTCACCACACTTTGAACTTGCAGCTAACTTGTCGTGCAAGTTAAATTCATGCCGTATCACATATTTATTACAAATTAACGGCAAATCCGTTGCAGTATTTTAATCAAAAATACTGCAAACTTACTACAAAGCAGTAATCTTTCCGTACCACATTAACTGTTACACTATTAGTTTAGCCCCTTCGAAGGGGTCCATAGACCTGATCAGGTCTACTGATGCATACGCACCATTAAGGTGCACGCATTATTTTTACCACCATAAACGTATTAGGATAATATTAGAGCTTTTCAACTCGAGCCTTTTTTGGTATTTGATAAGTATAGCGTTAAAAAAAGCGGTGCCAACCGAATAAAATTTCTGCATATCTGCTGATGTTCTATTCTCTCAACAGGGGGATTTTTTGCTTTCGTCACTTTCGTGAATTAAAGACAGTCTTGGCATCAGTTTTACAACAAACTACTCATGCAAGTAGGTGATGGTATACCTTACGGGAGATTTGCTGCGAATTTCTCAATTCAAATTTGTCACGTTGTTGTAGATAATATCAGAAAAAATCAAACTTGCTGGAGTGATCACAAGTGTAAAATCTTTTGGCACCCTAATTTCTTATAAAGATTAAAAAAGGGTTTTAATCATGCTGGAAACTCTATAGGCACAGGGAGACACTGCATGAAATCTACAATTATCTCAGTCAAAGTCTTGTAGATGAAATTTTGCGGGATGATAAATCTCAGATAATGCATGCGGTACACCAGTACATACGCACGAAAGTTTTTCAGAATATGATTCCATAACTTCTTAGGGATCACCGGAAGGACCCAAGAAATTTTGGAGGAAAGTCTATTCAAATAATTATACTATTCATTACTATCGTAATTTCCTGTCTATAATCCGTGGATCAAACAATCATGTTTCGATCCAGAAATTTTATTTCATTATTGAAGTTAAATATTTATTAGTTAAGTTTTATGGAACAAGATTTCTGGGTTCGAACGTAATTGTTTGATCCGCAGATTATAGACCGGGAATTACGGTAATTCATGTTTTTACCACAAAATGTGTCGAATATATTAAGTAGGTCATGATAATATACACTAAATTTTATCAAGATAAAAAATTACACTTTCATGATGCGACTGCATAGCTGCCAACTTTTACGCTTTTTTCCTACCACTAAAATTTTATAGAAAAGTTTTTCTATCTAAATCGTCCAAATGTGCAACTTCAATAAGGCAAAAAATTCTATTAAATTTTAGTGGTAACAAAAAAGCGTAAAAGTTGGTAGCTATGCGACTGTAACAATAAAGATAGGTGCTTGTCTGTCTACGTGTGTGTGTATGCCCGAACGCTGAACTGTGTAAAAACAATGCAGCCCGCACAACCGTAAGATTTGACAGGACCTGTATGCCTGAAGTCATGCATATCAAAGACAATTTCTGGAATTTTTCAATTATTGTTTTATGCGAATTTTTTCGCATTTTGCGACCTTTTTTTTTTTTTAGTTTAGTAAAAAAGAATCCGATTTCAATATTTTATCGAGTATAAACTTTGTCTTCTTTTCAATAAAGTGTTTTCGAGATTCTTACAGCGATTTTTCAATTTTTAACAATTTTTTAATGTTCTTTCCAGACGGTTTTTTTTTTTTTTTTTTTTTTTTTTGCATTTCGTGGTGATTTTTTTTTTACATTCCGAAAAGGAATCCAGTTTAAATCTTTTACCCAATTAGTTAATTTCGTTACCTGTAGTTTTTTAATCTTTTCCGAATTTTTAATGCGATTTTTAGCGGTGGTTTTCGTACTTTGAGGCGATTTTTTTACTTTTTTGAAACACAAAAACTCTCCGGTAATTTTTGCAATTGCCGTGATTAAATTCGAATTGGGAGAATGTCAAATCAGTTCTTATAAGGAAGCTAAAAATTTAATTTGGCTCGAAATAAAAGACGCAATAATTCAAGATTCGCTTGTTTCGAGACAGAAGAGGTCGTAGCTTGCTCGGGAGTATTTTGCCGAAAGCAGTCCCCCACCTCATTCCTAGAATTGTTTAATTCTACGTTCGTTAAAGAAAAAAAAACAACCAACGAAACTCCACTAGTCATGAACTTTTCTTTGAGGGATAGGGTTTGAAATAACGAGCGGGATCGCGCGATTTGCGCACAGAAAAGGAAAGTCCCGCATAGTAAAAAGTGCTGTGCAGTATTTCCCCCCTCCAATTTCTTTCACAGACCAGTGATTCTTCAGTGAGTATTTAAAAAAAATTTAAATCCGCGATTTTTACTTCTTTTATGGAATTTTTCAAAGTCAATTCGTGAATCGGCCCCGGAAAAAATTTGAGAATTTCTTCAAACGATCGTGGAAAAATATCGGGAATTTCGATAAAAGAGTGCAGAAAATATACGCGAATTTCGTCAAAAGATTGCGCAAAAAATTACGAATTTCGATAAACGATTGACGAAAAATTTTTGCAAATTTCGTCAAAATGTCGCAGAAAAGAGTAGAGAATTTTTTTAATTGGTACGGAAGGATATCGAGAATTTTCCCGATCGGTAGCGCAAAACTATGGCGAATTTCGACAAATGATCCCTATAAAAAAATCAGCCGCAACAGAAAATAAATTTCATCAATGGATCGCGGTAAAAGCGAGAATTTCGTCAAAGGATCGCAGAAAGAAAAAAAGAATTTTGTCAAAAGATCGTAGAAAGAGAACGCGAATTTCATCAAAGAATCGTGCTAAATAAATGCCTATTTCGTCAAAGGATCGCGGTAAAAAATACAAATTTTGCGAAAAGTTAGTGGTGAAAAGTGCGGATTTCGACAAAAAAATCGCGTAAAAAGACGTGAATTTCATCAAACGACTTTGGAAAAAAAAAATTGTAAATATCATGAAATGATCGCAGAATAAAATCGCGAATTTGGTCAAAATTTACTGCACTGGGTTAAAAGATTGAATCCGGGTTCCCTTTTCTTACTTTCAAAAGAACGCCGCGAAACGAGAAGAAACTTTAAAAATCGTATAAAAATTTTTAGAGGAAAAAAAATTATTATATTGACTTGAAAGACTGCAACCATATTCCTTTTACGAATATCAAAAAATGGCCGCGAAACACGAAATTGAACCAACGAACCAACCTCCAGATTAATTTGAATTTTCTGTGCTATTATTTTTTATTTTCAAAAGAGGCAGAGTCTGTACAATCCCTCCTATTTCCCCCGGCTAATCGCATTTTAGAATATCGTTTCACATCTGCATTTCCTTTCAAATTGTTTTGCTTCTTTCTAGATTTTAAATTACGAAAAGAAAGAGACAAATAGTTTTTATCCTCGTCAAGAATTTGCGTTAAGGCTGTTCTCAAATCCAAAAGGGCAACTTTGTGACATAAGTTTTAATTTATTTTTGTTCGGAAATGCATGAATCTAGCTGGTGTTATTGTTCAGAAACTAGGTCATTGAGCTGTTTTTTTTTCGTTTTTTTTTTCTTTTTTCAAACGCAATAGAGCTTTCAGAAAATAGTGTCAAAGTGGGCATTTAGAACCGAATTTCCGCGCGAAAGGAGAGAGAGCAATCAAGAAAGGGCGAAAAACGTGCTTGTCACGTGATTCAAATCGTATCTAACTCAATAAATAATTGATTGATCAAAAAATGGAAAAAACAGTTCGATTCCAAATCGCTTCCCTGGTCAGGCTTTCCATTTTTATATCTTTCCGTTAAAAAATGAATTTGTAAATGTGTGAGAACGTTTTGCGCTTGTTGAGCAGAACAGTTGAGAACAGCCTTAATTTCTCATGAAATTGCAGAAACATGAAATAGAAAGAACGGTGTTACAAAAAATCACCCCCAAACAAAAGACGTCAAAGTGGGATTATAAAGCCACCTTTTTGACTTACCATGACTAATACAGATTCTTGTAAATATTCTAGTTTTAAAAAAGATAAACAACATAATTTTCTTAAAAAAAGAAAGAAAGAAAAAAAGAACGTGGGTTTCTTTTTTATCACATTTCAAAACTTAGGCTGTTAGTTTTCTAAACTAAGCAAATTTTCTAAACTAATTAAACTCTGCTTTCACTTCTTTTTTTCTTTTGTAGATTTCGATTTTTTTTAAATAATTGTGCTTGAGTCTGCGCAAGCGGGAGGGGGGGGGGTGCGCGGGCACCCAGGGCACCCCCTCCCCCCTGGTAACGCCTATGAAATCTTAATTGTTACTTTCTTCTATCTTCAATAGAAGAAAGTATTGTAATCGAAATTTTTTTCGACTTCCGATTTTCGACGGATTTGCATGTTTTAGAGGTCAGGGATCCCCAAAAACATGTTTATAGAAAATGTCTGTCTGTCTGTGTGTCCGTCTGTCCGTCTGTCCGTCCGTCCGTCTGTCCGTCTGTCTGTCGCCATTGTACCATCAAAAAGTGTATGAAGTTATGTATAGAATTAAACCAAAATTTTATTATAAGTTTTTGGCTATGGCAAGCAGGTCCTCCCGGAATTTGGAAAAAATTCGCCGGTAGGGGGCGCTGATATAACAATTTTTGTGCGATTTTGAATATTGTACCATCCAAAAGTGTATGGAGTTATGCATAGAATTGAACCAAATTTTTAGTTTAAGCTTTTGGATATGACAAGCAGGTCCTCCCTGAATTTGGAAAAAATTCGCCGGTAGGGGGCGCTGTAAATGCGTTTTTTGTGCGATTTTGAATATTGTACCATCGAAAAGTGTATGAAGTTATGCATAGAATTGAACCAAATTTTTATTTTAAGTTTTTGGCTATGGCAAGCAGGTCCTCCCTGAATTTGGAAAAAATTCGCCGGTAGGGGGCGCTGTAATAGCGATTTTGTGCGATTTTGAATATCGTACCGTCCAAAAGTGTATGAAGTTATGCATAGAATTAAACCAAATTTTTATTTTAAGTTTTTGGCTATGGCAAGCAGGTCCTCCCTGAATTTGGAAAAAATTCGCCGGTAGGGGGCGCTGTAATAGCGATTTTTGTACGATTTTGAATATTGTACCGTCCAAAAGTGTATGAAGGTATGCATAGAATTAAACCAAATTTTTATTTTAAGTTTTTGGATATGGCAAGCAGGTCCTCCATGAATTTGCAAAAAATTCGCCGTTAGGGGGCAATGTAATAGCGATTTTTGTGCGATTTTGAATATTGCACCATCGAAAAGTGTATGAAGTTATGCATAGAATTGAACCAAAAAAAAAAAAAATTAAGTTCTTGGCTATGGCAAGGAGGTCCTCCCTTAATTTGTAAAAAAATCGCTCGTAGAGGGCGCTGTAATAGCGATTTTTGTACAATTTTTGTGCCATTTTGAATATTGTACCGCCGAAAAGTGTATGAAGTTATACATAGAATTGAACCAAATTTTATGTGTTTATTTTTGGTCATGTCACGAAGGTCCTCCCTGAATTTGGAATAATTCTGCCGGAAGAGGGCACTATAATTGCGATGTCTGTACCATTTTCATTATTGTAAAATCGAAAAGTGTATGAAGTTATCCATATAATTGAACCAAATTTTTACTTTCTTCTATCTTCAATAGAAGAAAGTATTGTAATCGAAATTTTTTTCGACTTCCGGTTTTCGACGGATTTGCATGTTTTAGGGGTCAGAGATTCCAAAAAACATGTTTATAGAAAATGTCTGTCTGTCTGTGTGTCCGTCTGTCCGTCCGTCCGTCTGTCCGTCTGTCCGTCTGTCCGTCTGTCCGTCTGTCTGTCGCCATTGTACCATCAAAAAGTGTATGAAGTTATATATAGAATTAAACCAAAATTTTATTATAAGTTTTTCGCTATGGCAAGCAGGTCCTCCCGGAACTTGGAAAAAATTCGCCGGTAGGGGGCGCTGATATAACAATTTTTGTGCGATTTTGAATATTGTACCATCCAAAAGTGTATGAAGTTATGCATAGAATTGAACCAAATTTTTAGTTTAAATTTTTGGATATGACAAGCAGGTCCTCCCTGAATTTGGAAAAAATTCGCCGGTAGGGGGCGCTGTAAATGCGGTTTTGTGCGATTTTGAATATTGTACCATCGAAAAGTGTATAAAGTTATGCATAGAATTGAACCAAATTTTTAGTTTAAGTTTTTGGCTATGGCAAGCAGGTCCTCCCTGAATTTGGAAAAAATTCGCCGGTAGGGGGCGCTGTAATAGCGATTTTTTGTGCGATTTTGAATATTGTACCGTCCAAAAGTGTATGAAGTTATGCATAGAATTAAACCAAATTTTTATTTTAAGTTTTTGGATATGGCAAGCAGGTCCTCCATGAATTTGCAAAAAATTCGCCGTTAGGGGGCGCTGTAATAGTGATTTTTGTGCGATTTTAAATATTGCACCATCGAAAAGTGTATGAAATTATGCATAGAATAGAACCAAAAAAAAAAAATTAAGTTCTTGGCTATGGCAAGGAGGTCCTCCCTTAATTTGTAAAAAAATCGCTCGTAGAGGGCGCTGTAATAGCGATATTTGTACAATTTTTGTGCCATTTTGAATATTGTACCGCCGAAAAGTGTATGAAGTTATGCATAGAATTGAACCAAATTTTATGTGTTTATTTTTGGTCATGTCACGAAGGTCCTCCCTGAATTTGGAAAAATTCTGCCGGAAGGGGGCACTATAATTGCGATATCTGTACCATTTTCATTATTGTACCATCGAAAAGTGTATAAAATTATCCATATAACTGAACCAAATTTTTTATGCATGTTTCTGGCTATGGCAAACAAGTCCTCCCTGAACTTGAAAAAATTCCGAAAGAAGGGGGCGCTATAATTCCGATCTCTGTGCCATTTTCATTATTGTACCATCGAACAGCGTATAAAATTATGCATATAATTGAACCAAAATGTTTGTGCTTGTTTTTGGCTTTGGCCAACAGCTTCTCCTTGAATTTGGAAATATTGCGCGGTAAAGGGGCTCCGTGCTAGCGATTTTTGTATACTTTTCTTGATTTTCGTAGTTCTATTGTGCATCGGCGGTTCATGCAGCGGCGGGAACTCGCTTCCTGCTATGCCGGCTATTCGCAAACAGCTGATAACGACAGAATAAGGAAAAATTAATAATTTTAACAAATATCATGATACAGATTAACTCGTTTTTAGTCCGTTTAATTGACTTGAGCAGAAATTTAAGATGAAAATCAAAGTTGGTATAGTATTGAACTAATAATATTGAAGTATTAACATGTGTAACTAGGTTTTGAAATATTAAGATGTATAAGATAGAAGAAAGTTTTGGGATTGGCACATCCAACTAGTTTGTGCATGTTTCTGGCTATGGCAAACAAGTCCTCCCTGAACTTGAAAAAATTCCGAAAGAAGGGGGCGCTATAATTCCGATCTCTGTGCCATTTTCATTATTGTACCATCGAACAGCGTATAAAATTATGCATACAATTGAACCAAAATGTTTGTGCTTGTTTTTGGCTTTGGCCAACAGGTTCTCCTTGAATTTGGAAATATTGCGCGGTAAAGGGGCTCCGTGCTAGCGATTTTTGTATACTTTTCTTGATTTTTCGTAGTTCTATTGTGCATAGGCGGCTCATGCAGCGGCGGGAACTCGCTTCCTGCTATGCCGGCTATTCGCAAACAGCTGATAACGACAGAATAAGGAAAAATTAATAATTTTAACAAATATCATGATATAGATTAACTCGTTTTTAGTCCGTTTAATTGACTTGAGCAGAAATTTAAGATGAAAATCAAAGTCGGTATAGTATTGAACTAATAATATTGAAGTATTAACATGTGTAACTAGGTTTTGAAATATTAAGATGTATAAGATAGAAGAAAGTTTTGGGATTGGCACATCCAACTAGTTTAATAAGGTAAAAGAAGGTATATAAGTGATTCAGTTACCCTTGAAACTGATAGTTGCCAGGATTGCTTATATTTGACGCCAACTTTGGCTGGGATCCCGTCTACGGAAAGTTAGCTCTATAACTGAAGTATTTTAGTAGCATAAATTACGCATTTTGCGTTACTTATCTTTTTAGTCGCTTTTGTACAGCTAGGTCTATGAATGCAAAGTGGAGGCACCCCAGAGTTTTTGAGTATAGTAATATGTACTGAAATATCGGGTGTCGTACAAAGGACCGATTGATTTTCAAATTCAATAACCTGTAAACGGTGCTGTTAAGCTAAAAAACTCTTCGAAGATGGTTATGACTGTTGGCAGGATTTTTTTACTGTGATTCTCGATTTTAGTTCGAATTACAAAGGATAGATGGCGCTGACAGCAATAGGTGTTCTGTCGAGGTCGAAACTGACATTCAGCATTGATGCGAAGGAAGGAGATTAAGGCTATGGAGTGGGTCTCATTCGACAATGCTATCTTGTTCTTAGGGCCCGATATTGAACTAACAAGGAAAGTCTCCATACGCGCATACTCCGAAAAATCTGAAAAAAGTATATAATGTTCTACTCATGAGGATAAATATGTTTATAAAAAAAATTTCGCGGAAGCTCGACAGAGCGTCCTTTAAAATAAAATGAAAATTTCGATATTTGGCGATTTATCACCGGTTGGCGATGGAATAAAATTTCGAAAAACACTTTTTTAATGTCAAATACTCTTTAAGATAAAAAATGCCGCATATTGAACTTGTTTAAATAAATTTAATTTAAATAACTTCAGTTTTGTCAGTTTTAGTTTGATTTAACTATAGTTTTGTCATATATATCTATTTATATAAAATAAAAGTCTCTGTGTGTCCCTCACAATTCCGGCAGAAACTATGTCATTGAACTGTTTTTCCGTTTTCTTGTAAACGCAATAGATCTTTCAGAAAATACTGTCAAAGTTGCCATTTTGAACTGAACTTCCGAACAAAAGAAGAAAATCCAGTCAGTAAGGGGAGGAAATGCCGTGTCACGTGATCAAAATCGCTTCTAACTCGATAGGTAATTGATTGATCAAAAAATGGAAAACACAGTTCGATTCCAAATCGCTTACATGGTCAAGCTTTCCAATTTTATATCTTTCCGTTAAAAAATGAATTTGTAAATGTGTCAAAATGTTTTGCGCTTGTTGAGCAGAGCAGTTGAGAACAGCCTTAAGAGGCTACTTCAGTCAGGCAAAAAGACCCGTTCACTAATGCTTATCCTATGGAAGAAATTTATAAAGATATCTCGGTTGCATTTCAATATTTTTAAATGATTTCTTTTGCATTGGATAGTTGAGATCGGTATGTATGGAGGCCGTTTTTTACTTTTTCGATTTTCATTGCAGATTTTTTTTTTATGGGGATGTTTTCACTTTCGAAACCTGTTCCGAAAATGAAAGTGTCCCCATAAAAAATATCTGTAAACAAAATCGAAAAAGTAAAAAACAGCCTTTGTACAGATCGATCTCAGTTGTCTAATGCAAAAAAAAATCATTTAAAATATTGAAATGCAATCGAGATATCTTTATAAATTTCTTCCATAGGATTAGCATTAGCTAACGGGTCTTTTCACTTGACTGAAGTAGCCTCTTAAGGGTTTTTTTTTTTTTTTTTCAAAATCTGTGGGTGAGAATTTAAAGTGTAACATACGAAAAAGTACGTCTTTACATCTTCATCCCGATGCTACTAATAACGTAACAGCCAATAGACGACGCTGTACTGTCTGAACTCCTAACTGCCCGATTTTAATGTGCTTTAGGTACTTTTCAAGTATAGAGGCCTTAGCGAGATAGAGAAAATAAAATTTGGCAACATATTTTCTATCAACTTATTCACTGTTTCATATACACAAGTAATTTTTCAATATTTATACAATTTATTTAATATAAAGAAGCCATTTATATTTAACTACGTTTGTATACAAACTAAGTAAATTGTATATAAAAAGACAGCAATAATATAGATATAAATAAAATGTTTATAGATTATATAAATAAACTTTAAAGTTCATTAATTTTGTTTTCATAGCTGTTTATATCATTTGGCAAAAAATATCACTTCTGAAGCCCAAATTATGACAAACTTTAAAAAAGTACGCCAAGGGCCCTATACTGGAAAAGTTCCGCGCTTTATATAGTCTGATGCAAAAGTTAAATTCTCGGACTTTTCCACTTTAGGGGCCTTGGCAAAGAAGGAAAATTGGCAACATATTTTCTGGTAACCTATTCGCTTTTTCATTTCATATATACACGCATTTTTTTTTTCAATGTTTATACAATTTATTTAGCATAAAGAAGCCATGTATCTAATTTTATAATATAGACATAATCTGTAATCCGCAAAAAGCTTCAAATCCGCACAACACTTGGAATCAAGCTGTGCGGATTAGTGGTCTTCTAATGTATTGCAGTTTTTCATAAATGAGTTTCGCTTTTAAAATCTGTTATTTTCATCTATCACTTCGAAACATGCGAGGAAACTTCATATTCTTGCACATGCGTTTATATATCTTTATATCTCATATTCTGTCATTTTTGACGGGTTATATTTCTAAGTATATTTATAATGAAAGTTAACTATCAAATTTTATGAATTAAAACAAAATAATTAAATTAATTAAAATTGTTTCAGTCTCAAAATTTAGTCCAATTGAGCACAGTCGATTCAATTTTGTTGCTATGGAAATGACTTCTTTGATATTGAAATGCATAGAGTAATGAGAAAGAATGGGGGTGAAGTAAGGTGACTGGGGGTGATGCCAAAAAAATTACCCTAAAATCCACCACAGTAAGCCCAAACACAAGCACGTTCTTGCACGAAAAAAGAAGAAAACTTTTAGTAATACAGTTTTTAACAAAGCGACATAAGTAAGCGTACAATGTCAATACTGGAATCTGGAGTATATTGACACAGCTGCGCCATCTGGTGGACGGAGTGAATAATGCAAGTACGCGGGTTTTCCGGTGCTAACGAAAAAGACGGGCTACCGGCTTCTCCGATTTCGAGTAGTCACGTGACGTTCGCGGTCTCAGCTGAACTGAGCAGATGCGTGTGACAAAATAAATTATCGTCTAGGCTTTAGATTTACTATCATATTAAAATCATTCTTTTATTTCATAGAATTCATTACTTTACAGTATCATGAAAACATTAAAATGTTGTTTTTATTTCACAACATTACATTAAATAAAAAGTAAATTGCATAATGCATACGTTTTCTTTTAGTTCTAATTCTTTTCTATCTAGGGAAAATCTTATATATGTTTTGATTTTTAAACCCTCCTTATATCACTCATTTGGATAAATCGATGTTTTGTGAGTCTTTCTTCGATTAATAAACAAAATATATCCTCACATTAAGAGCATTTTTTCGGCCTTTCATTTAGCTCAACCTGGTTTTTGTATGTAAAAAATGCAATTTATTTGCAATCCATTTTTAATCCATTTCCTACTATGCTAGAATTATACAAATTATGCGCAAAAGTATAATTCGGATGACAATAAAGCATTTTAATATTTTTACAACTTAATTTTAAATTAATAAATCAATTTTACGGTATTTTTCAACTAGTTCGCCACTGGTGATAAATCGCAAAATATTCTCTGTAACTCGTATAACTGTATGGGAGATAAAACAATAATGGATTCTATTATGCGCCAATAAAGGTTTTCCAAAATATGCCAAAGCACTATGAAATTGCAACGATAGAACATTTTAAAGACTAAAAACTAGAACATAAATTATATACAAAATGAAGACTATAATGTTACAAAATATGCCCATTTATATATCAAACGTTAAATATTAATTTACAATTATACGTTCATAAATTAATTTAGAAATCCTAAAAAGATAGTTTAAATTATGTTTCAGTTTTTCTTTTCTGTTCCCTTTCTTAAAAAATAAACAGAGCAAATATTCTATATTTTTTAGTAAATTCATTTGTTTGAGCTTTCTATCAAGTGTAAAAAAGCAGTGCAGTTTTCATAATAGAGTTCATTAACAACGCCAAACGGGAATTTCAAGAGGAATATCAGAAATTCATTGAAACTATTAATCAGTATAAATGAGATATAGAGCAAACATTCATAAATTAAAAATATTATTTTATGACCCCTTATGTATAAATACATTTTTATAACGGAGATGCATAACATTTGCTAATTTAATGTAAATACACCAAGAAATGCAACAGTGTCTCTGAAATTTATATAAATGCAAAGATCAAAGAAGCTTTAAGAAAATATTGTCATGTTTGGCATTTTAAGACAATTTTAAAGATATGATACACCGTAAAAAAAGACAGATGTTTCTTAATTTACGAAAATGTACTATAATCACGAACGAACATATTAACCTCTTCCCCAAGATTCCGAAAAATGTTCCTTTATCTTTAGAAACCTCACAAAAGAATTTAACTTTGAAATTTAAAGAAGAATTTATAAAAATATTTTTTTATTAGCTGCCCGTAGTTTT
Organism: Maratus speciosus; assembly: GCA_963932465.1. Taxonomy (NCBI): domain Eukaryota; kingdom Metazoa; phylum Arthropoda; class Arachnida; order Araneae; family Salticidae; genus Maratus; species Maratus speciosus. Next base: position 151,090,838 of record OZ010788.1, read on the forward strand.
CGAAAACGTTTCAGAGTAGCTTTTACAGTGCATTAAACCCAGAAAACAGGTTTTTCGGATGCTATGAGGACACTAGTAAATATTTTCATGTTCATCAAACATATTTAACTGTGAAACATGTAGAATTAACAGCATTAACATTAAAATAACCATTTTTCTGTTACAATTGCATGTACAATTTCAGTTATGCAGCGGAAAATAATTGGATGAGCTCTGATAACATCTCGAAAACCGATTTAAGGTTTCTAAAGGTAAAGAAACGCTTTTCGGAATATTGGGTAACTTGGAGCGGTTATAGAATTTTTTCGTTCGTGATTGTAGTAAATTTTCGTAGTTTAAGAAACCCCTGTCTTTTTTTACAGTATAGTCAGTGAAAGGCGATCATCGGAGAATAGACATTTAAAAAATGCACATATCCTATTTTACAGCCTGAAAGTTCCACTTCCTTCAGATAAAAAGGATTTCATGAATTTTTGAAATAGATGTGCATTATATTGAGCTATGAAAATTTAAAATGTGAGAACCTCCTTAACATAAAAACTATAGAATGCAAGAAATTGTTAAACATTTAAAAATAGTATTTTTTTTAAAATACATGTTTAAAGGGCCTTTGTCGGTTTCTTAAACCTGACACCTGGTGTCTCATTCATAGCTTCATTGTGCAGGGGTTTAGATTTTCCAGGTGCCGGACCCTTCCCTGCACTAGGCTAAGAATTCCTCGACAGTTTTCAACAAAACTAATTTTTGTATTAATTGGAATAATTCTGTTAAAACTAATCCACTTAGATTATAGTCTCGGCTTTAGATTACGAACACATCCAAATCATTTTTTAATTTGATGCAATTCGTGGCTTTACAAGCAACGGAATCATGATTGTACAATCTTCTAAAATTTTAAAATTACTGGCATAACTATAAGTATATTAAATAAAATAATTTGTATGTACAATGTTGTCAAAAGTGGAAAAAAAATCAACCCAGCTCTTTATGCCCTGGAAATAATCGTTTTAAATACACCGAAATTTAAAACAGATTACTTATGAATAATTTATTTTCATGTAAAAATTGTAAAGGAAAAGCACAATGTTAAGTTATTGGAAAAAAATATCATTGTCGAAAAAAAAAAGAGAGAGAAAACAAACTTTTTTTTTACACTTTTTTACACTTTAATTTTTCATTACTATTTTTCCACGGAAATTATGACATATTCATTTAATATATATTGTAAAGTTATAGTACATATATAAATAAATAGTTTTAAAGATGTGCTCAGTATTTACCTGTGAATATTAAGAAAAAACCAAAATGAAACAATATTGGCACACAGAATATATATACAAATTGATATTTCTTAATCAAAATTTTTCACAAGCAGCAGAATCATGACTAAAAAATCCTATAAAAAGTTCAAAACCATTGGCATCTTGAAATATGTTAAAATAATTTTTAAAAGGACATGAAGGTCTCAAAAGCAAAAAAAAAATATATTAATAAAAACTGAGCTCTTTATATAAAACCCTAAAATTAATAGTTGTAAATATGCACCAAAATTTAAAACACACTGCTTAAGAATGATTTATTTAGCAAATAATATCTTTAGCCCTTTATACCTTAAATATCAGTATTTCTGCACGAAATTTATACATCGACATGAAATAAGTTTTTTTTTTTTTTTTTTTTTTTTTTTTTTTTTTTTTTTATGCATAAAATTTGAAAGCTCTTTAGTGCTAAATTAAGTATTTACAGAAATTAAATGTGCTCAATGTTAACCTCTGAACGTATGAGTTAAAAACCAAAGTAAAATAATTTAAGAACACAAAATATCTAAAAATCCGTATCTTTTTACTCTGAGCAAACAAAATTATTATTGCAAAATCTTGTATAAAGTTGGAAATCACTGGCATTATTTTAATTATATTAAATGAAATAATTTATATCCATCAGGTATAATGTCATCAAAAGGGGGGAAAAAAGTTCTTTGTATCCTAGAATCATGGTAAATACATCAACATTTAATAAAGATTTCTTAAGAATGATTATTTCAATACATAATATTAATACGCATTAGTATCACAGATATAGTTTTATGAATATTGAATCGTTAAAAATAAACTGAACGTTGAAAAAAATCTGATTTGTTCTGATCCTTCTTATAATAATAAAGTGAACAGCTTTTACAATAAATGGTGGTCGAAAGGACAATTTCATTTACAATAAATGATATTTACGTATATTTAAAGAATACAAAACATAAACAATCTTATCAATGTATGCGTATCGTAAAAATACACTCTAATTACTCTAAAACGGAAATGGTTAATACTTACATTCGATTGATCAATTCAATGGCTTGTCATTATTTAATCCGTAAGAATTACGAAACACAGTCACTTTTATATAAAAATATGCATTCGCAATGACGTTTGTTTTTATATTATTAGATTATTAATATAAGTTATTATAGACACACAACACTCGAAACCGAACTAATCAAATTCCTCTGAATCTGATCGAATTCCCGCGTCAAAGTGCGTTCTGGGTAAGACTGCCGCTGTCACGTGACTTTTCACCGCGGGAGCCCAGTACGTTAGCCCCGGGGGTTTTCAGTATGACGTCATATATGACAGAACATCTACTATCTGCGCATCTCTTGCGCATATTTTCTGATTCTTTACTCACTTATGGAAGATGAATCTTGTTTCCCCGTTTTATTGCAAAATATTTTTATTACAGTTTGTTTTGATAAAATTATGCACATTTAAAAAAATAATAATCGCAATATCATTTTAATTTCGGGAGAAAAGCACTAATGCTACGAAAGCATTACTGCCTTTAGCCCTTAAACTAAAATGACATTGCGACTTTTTTTAAAATACACATATTTTTATCAAAACAAGCTGTAACAAAAATATTTTGCAATATATCTGGCAAACAAGATTCATCTTCTGTGAGTAAGTAACAATCTGAAATTCGTAATAGAATTTTTAACAGGGATTCTCTAAATGACTTTGTCTGCTTCAAGAAATAATAATAATAATAATAATAATAATAATAATAAACCTAATCTGACGATTTTAGGAAAATTTTTGCACTTATTGTCTGGACTCGCAAAATATTTAAACAAATACTAAATTAACAATACTTGCTCGTTTAATAGTACAACATTTAATGCATGCATTTTAAATTAAAGTGATTCTGAATATAAAATAAAATGAATTTTATATTAAATAAATGAACTATTTGTAATTTAAATAACATGAATACAATACGATCAAAAGAATATTGGAATAAGTTTTCGATGTATCGTCTGCGCTTGATAAACGAAGAAAATGACTTAAAATTGAATGTTTTATTTATTATTAAATTCTATATATATTCTAAACCTTGATAAACATCCTATTTCCATCTGGAATAGAACCGTGTATATCATTTTTTATAACTTTAGCACATCAAGAATTGAATAAAAAATAAGACTACAAAATTCAATCTTTACACATTAACTACTTACTAATTTTTATGCGTCATTTTTCATTTCATTAAAAGAAAATAATTAAAATCGAGCGTATTTAAATCAACAACATTTTATAATATATATCAAATAATATATATATTTATATTTAATAAATTAAAGTTAAAATACGTAACTAACTCGTTTTGCTCTTTGGAAAGGGACATATGAATTCTATAAGAAAAAGAATTTTCTTACAATTTCGAAAACTAGAGTTATTCGATTGCCAACATTTTGCCATTTTAACAAATAATATTAGTTCTAAAAAAGAACTGTTTTTATTTAAATAATTAACTATAATAAATAAGTCAAAAAACACGAATAAAAATTAATACAACATTCTATTACTGTCAGAATATAAATGCTACAAACAAATGAAAACACGATGTTGGCGCTTGCGCATTTATTTCATAGATGTGCAATTAATAGATTATCCTTAAAAAAGAAAACAGTTAGGCATCTTTCTGTTGTTTACTCCGTCCGCTACGTGGCGTGCGACCTTGATTGATGTGACCTCGCCTTTAATCTTGCGGTTACCTCTCCCATTTAAGATAAGACGCTTACCTATATCGCTTTGGTTTTTAATTCATAATGCAATGGAATGCTGCTTTAGAATGCTTAAAAATAAGCAGATCACTTTCATTTAGAGAAAAAATGCACAGTGATGTCAAAGAATTTTGTCCCTGTTCCAGTTGCTTGTTTTGTTTGGGTCAACTGAGGGCATTTAAATTTGAGCGATAACGCACATCATATTTCAAACCTTTTTTACAATATACTGCATCTCCATCTATTTCTATTATTCCATGATTGAAATGAATAACTGCAGTATTCTTCTGCTTGCCTTTATTTTGGAATACGCTTAAATATATGAAAATATTTTTTATACGTGAAATTGTTTTTAAAGTAATAACATTAAATAATAAGCAACATAAATATGTAATACAAAAAAATTTATTTATTAAACTCTCTCATTGTTTAAGTTTAAATTCATTAAGTACTATTTACACGCATTCTAAAAAATTAATTAACAAGCAATTTTAAAATCTGTTGCTTTTGGCGAGAAAAAGAACTGCTCGCCAAATCGCTTGACGCTTTTGTCTTTTTGCGCCGAATACTCGAAAGAGTTTTATTTTTTATAGACTTTCTACTGTAATTCCGCCGCTAAATTTGACTGATCCTTTATTACATACATAAGTGGTTTAATTAGTATTTTTTTTCAAAATATTCTGAGTATGCTCGATAAGGAGACCTTCCTGATGCACTATCAATAGAAAATGGTACTGAAATATGTATGACAATATGTAATTGAATGCAGGGCCCGACTTATGCAGGGGCAGTCAGTACGGCTGCCCTGGACCTTTTTAGTCCCCCCCCCCCATGGGAGCAACAGGATTTTCCATTAAAACGTGCCAAATGATTAAAATTACCAAAAGTGATCAAAATTCATACATTTTCAAACATTTAGGAAGGGAATGTGGTCCATTTCCCTTCTCTGCTTCCAGTACCCTTTCCTCTCATGCAAAAAAACAAACTTATCATTAGAAAACTAATGATTAAAATTTTATTATAACAATTTAGTATTCTATTATTTTCAAAAGAAATTATTTATTGGCGTTTTCCTCGTAACATGGCAAGTTTTAACCAATTCTAATAGACATCTTAAAACTTACGTAGATAAGCAATTTGTAAAGAAATACTCGCATCAATCAATCTATCATTTTTTTCTACTATTATCCTAATAGTATTTTTTCTTAAAGTTGTGACCCTCTTTTTGTGATACCCTGTATACAGATGTGAGCAGTACCAGGTACAAAATTTATGCATACAAACAATATGCATCAAGTTTAGTACTAGCCACTTCCACATTATTTACAAAAAAATCTATACATGGATAGAAGGGGCCTCCCCCACAATTATGCTTGCCCTGGGGCCCTCCATAGCCTAACAATAAGTCGGGCCCTGATTGAATGTCTTTTAATTCAGGAGTATACGAAATACCATTAATTAGGGCAGACAGATCAAAGAATTACTATATTGCAAAGACTAGCAGGAAATTTAAATACAGAAAAAAGGAGCATGTAGCTCATATCTATCTATCTATCTATCTATCTTCTATATTATAAAGGACAAATATATCTGTGCGTAACGCATACGTCATTTTGCGAATGGTAACACTTTGAAATTTGAAATAAAATTTTGGTTTTGAATTTTCTCTACTACTATTTTTTAAACTTCTAAACATCGCACATTTTAAATTTTTACACCGTCGTATACGGAAAAATATGCTCTTTTTAAAATGCAATTTGATTGAAAGCTGTATCGCAATTTTATTTTAAGATATTAATTTTTTTGTAGTTTTTATTACATTTTTTGTAATTGTGGCAACTGTGATACTCTATTTCTGTTGAAAGTAAAGGGAAAAAAAGGAAAATAGTAGATTGCTGATATCTTTTTGTTGTCATTTTCTCATAAATACTAAAAAAAAAAAAAAAAAATGAAATTAAAATATGAGCTATGTCAGGAATATCCTCTGTTATAAAACCCGGTGCGTTTTGGCTTTATTTCGTTGTTATTTATCAATTAAATGGTTTTTAGTTTATTGCAATTTCACTTTAAAACGATACAACACTTTCTCGTTACAAAATGTATTTTAAAGAATATTTGTGTGACTTATTTTCCCCGCATTTACTTAATTCATATAAAATATCTGAATGCATGCAATTTTATTAACCCTTTCAGGGGCAAAGTACTTATGTTCCTAAAATGTTTAAGTGATTGAATGGCACCGGAATATAAGCACAGATTTATATGAAAGTAACTGAAAGCTTTTCTTCACGTACATGATAAAAAGCAATTCTTTTCTTCTGAAAACTGGTGCCAATGTGGCATTTGGGAATTAAACGTAAGTGGTATATATAATATACCTGTGCCCTTCAAGGGGTTAATCCGTGTATAATTACATTTTCCGAATTTTGAAAGAAATATATGTGAATGACTTCTGATAAAACATGGAGCTATTATAAACAAAAAAAAATGAAGTCATATAAATCATTAGATACCCGAGATTGTTTTGCCGAGCTTCTTAAATGACGCTATTGCTTTCTGTTGGATTTGTGTAAGACGTGATCGTAAAAGTGGGATGCTTTAGCGGATGCAATTGACGTCATTTTATATATATAAAAAAGCGTGTATTTTAATTCTTAAAACTGAAATATGTTTTGTAGAAGTGTGTCATTTTCACCCCAGCTGCTTGGAAGTTCTTCACAGGTGAAAATGCTTTTTCTTTGAAAATAGCATAATCGAAAGTACACACTGATAAAACGCAATGTTTTCCCAACATTTAGAGTGACTTTATAGAAGAACAGTAACATACAGTGTGCATATTCTTTATCCGAAAAATACCGATTTATATTATAGAACTTGATGATTCTCTCTTGGATGAATTCGCTTCACCGAGTTACACAAGCAATCAAAGAAGATCTTGGCAATAATTCGAGGTTTAAATAATATCAGGTTCCCGAAATTTTGTCCAAAATTCTCTCGATTAATAAAATTTTATTGCTATTCTTTAAGACATGTTACTGTAATTTTATCTAAATGACATAATTTGCTTAATTTAATTTTTCATAATTTTATATAATCTACTAGGGGGCTCTGCCCCCTGCAAGCTACGCTCGCCAACCCCCATTCAGACACTGTAGAATCTAAAAGCACGCTAATCTGATCGGTTTTAAAAAGATTACAGAAGATTGAATTATACTGAAAAAACCTGTAGCGATCACCCTGTAAACGGGTTTCCATTCAATTCCCTTTGATTGTAAAAATTTAAGGTAGAATCAGTTGCTGTTAAGACATCCGATGGTTGTTTTCGTGTTTGGTTAAAGAAGATCAGTTAAACATTTGAAAAGAAGCTAAAATAAAATGAATTAACAGACTTTGCCTCCTGGTATTTCTTAACAACGTTATAAAACGATTGACATAATACTACAATTTACTGCTTTAACCCCTTCAAGAGCGGTGGTTCATTTTTGGATCACTTAATTTTAATTCTTAAATGCCACATTAGCATCAGAATATTGGGATGAAAATTTCCCTTTTATTGAGTAAGTGAACAAAAGCATTTTTGTATTTCGAAATTTGTTTGTAAATTCTGGTGCCATTCACTGATTTCAAGATTTTACGAATAGAAGTGCCTTGTCCGTGAAAGGGTTAAACGCATATTAATGTATTTATTATTTTAAAGTTTCCTTTCCCCTTTAATATTCACGTGTAAATACAATTTTCAGGACATAATTTTCAATACTTTCCTGCCTTTAACACGTACTTATTTAATAGTAATTTAAAAGCTTTTTTTTTCCTGTTTTTAATAGTCACGTGAAAATAAATTTTTAATCGTTAGGAAATATTATTCTTTGCGCTGTTTTTAAAATTGGAAACAATCTCTATAATAATAGCCTAAGTCATGTGACTATCATCAACAGCTCCAGGCGAATCCCTTCGTTTTTTATATTCCAGGCGGCCATTTTGGTACTTTAATGTTAGCCAGCCACAGGTGTGATAAGTTGCCGAATATTATTCTATCCCCATTATTTCGTTCATATTATAATAGTCCAAGTCATGTAACTGCCATAAACAACGGGCTGATTCCTTCGCTTTTCATAAGAAAGGTTTCCATTTTGATTAAAGAATCAAAATTATTTTTTTTTTTAATAAAACTACGTAAAAGTTGCCACGATCACAAAGAGTACTTTTATGTTAGCCGGGTGAAAATCTCGCCAATAGCTATTTTTTAACTCGCCAGTTAGCATTTTTTTATTTTTCGAGTGGTAAATTAAAACGGTGCTACTTGGTTATCCCATCGACCAAAAATCTGTCGCCAAACTATAAGATTAAATGCCTATAATGGTTGATCGTAAATGTCACATTCACTTGACTTTAAGGAAGTTACACATGCTCACGCCATCAAGTGATTTTTATTTCGACGTTTTATTAGTATTTTTATTAATGTTATACTAATTTGTTTGTTCTTTTGTTATTTAAAATAAGAAAGTATGTCAATTTGCATAATTTGGCGAAATTGGTCGACGGGAGAAGTAATAACATTAAAACGTTGCTTTGAAGTGGAAATTAAATCTCATGATTTGTTGCATTGTCACATACGCACCGGGTTTGGCGTGATTTTTTTTTTTTTTTTTTTTTTTTTTTTCGACAATTTGGCGAAAACCTCGTTTTCAAATACCTGTTACATATGTATTTTTAAATTATTTTCTGTTATTTTTAAAATGAAATAACAATAAATAAAAAATAAAAAATAAATTAACTATAGAACAAAACAATTTATAACATTTTTTGTAAATAAAAAGAAAATAAATTCAAATAAACATTTATTAATAAATAAGCAACAATAGCCGGGTTACCATGTCAGGCAAAATAACGCCATTTTGGCGCCAATTAGGTACCCCGTTGCGTATATGGCATCTGTATCTAATATTTTTCTTTTCGTTTCGTTTAAAAAAAAGAATGAAGTAAAAGTCATTTATTTTAAAGGTTTCAATTTTAAATGAAAGTTTTGTATTAAATAAAATGATAATGAAATACAAATTGAATTCTGAATAAAAGTAACATGATACATTTCTTAGCATGCTTTTAAGGGAGGCTAAACTCGTCGCCAAATTAATTTAAAATAACATTTTCTAAAATATGAAAAAAAATATATCTGTTATGATTAAAATTTGAGTTGCCATCATTAGGAAAAAAGTATTTAAAATTAGAAAAAAATTAATATTTCGAAAACTAATTCTAATTTTAAAATTATAATACCAGTTTTGAGATCTGTGATTCAATACGGATTTTTGGTGTTAATTTCATCGCAATTTCATCCATATTTTAGGAGAAATCGCCGTGTAACGTAATCAGTTTTTTAATCAGTCGTTTCACAGAATCGTTACATAAATTCGTTTCAATTCGATTCATTAAGATTTTATAGATATAGGGCAGATTTAAAACACAAGAATGTTTTTTAGTCATCTGCCCTGAGCTTTCTGCTGAACCAAATTTACTAATACATTTTTAAACTGAAAGCTGTTCATTTGAAGATGTACCCGCACTAGCTGTTTATTTTTTAATATCCCATTATTATATTTTAATTTTAAAAGTATTCTGTGAAACTTCTTCAAAATGATGGTAATTAGATAGCTTTTACTATTGCAGAGAAGAGAGAAATAATGAGGTTTACTTTTCTCTATTCATGTGATTATCCGTCTATATATATAAAAAAAGTTTTGATTTGGAAATGGAACAATGAAAATCTGCGTAGATATTCCGGGTAGATCGGCATCCAATTTGAATGCTTAAGCATGGCCTTTCATCGTTAATATTAATAAAACTGTTGCATACAAAAACATGAAAATCGGTGGTATTATAGAGAAATGTTTGATAAACACGCTGATGCAGACAGTTTTCAAATCAAAGAATTATTTTAAGAGATATTTAATGCTAAAGTTGGACAAAATCGTTCCATTAAAAAGTTTTATTGGAGCAAAAACTATACTTGAGAATTTAATCATTTTTAGATCATTTTATACGTTATAAGTTCCTGGTGTGCAGATTGTATTTATTTTTCTTGTTTCACTAATTTTTTGAGGTATTATTTCAATTTTAAATTCAAATTTTCAGCATTTCGAGAGATATTTTTTTACAAATTTTAGAAAATGTTATTAATTTAAACTGTTGCCAGTTGTATAAACAGCGCAAACAATAATGTTTACTTCAAATTAAAAATTTATTTACCCGTGACTATTACAAACAGAAAAAAAAACTTTAAAATTAGAATTAAATGATTACATGTTAAAAGCAAGAAAATTACGTCATAAGAACCATAGGTACAGATGTCATATACATATTGGCGCAATTTTTTTCCGACGCCAATTTGGCGAAAACATCAATAGCATAAACAACAACATCCGGGTTACCATATCAAGCAAAATAACGACACTTTAGCACCAGTTAAGTACCCGTTGCGTATATGAAATTGGCGTCGGAAAAAAATTGCGCCAATGACATCTTTGCCGAACCATATTTACACTTGAATTTAAAAAGAGAAACGACATCTTAAAAAAAAAAAAAAAAAAAAAAAAAAAATCATTATTATGCGTTAAAACTTGTAATTTGAGGAAATTACGTCATATTTAAAATGGCAAAAAATATAGCAAAACAATTTAAATTGAAAAATATATTTTCGCGAGATATTTTGAGATAATCTTTTCAACTATTATCGTGATTTCGAAGACAGCGCAAATAATATTTACTTCTAACAACAAAAGTACTTTCATGTGAATATTAATAAGAAAAAAAAACTCTGGTGTAAATTACGTCAGATTTGAAACGATACATTTAAAATGAATTATTTAAAAGAACTATCTTATAGCGCTGTTAAAAAATACCGGGAAACAATGACACTGTTTATTTAATTCATTTTACATTAGCTTATTTTCAAATGTTTAACTAATTTTTTTAATTAAATACGAAAACAGCCATTGTATCTCTTAACAGCAGCAGATTCGGCCTTAAAAATCCCCAATCTAAGGAAAACGAATGGTAACTCATTTACAGAGAGATCGCTACTGTTTTTTTTTTTTAATTTTAATTCCATATTTTTAAAGCCGATGAAATTGATGCGTGCTTTTTGGATTTTGGTGTGCCTGAACGGGTGTTGGCGAGCGTAGCTCGTAGGGGGCAGAGCCCCCTAATCTGATAAAAATTCAAAATTATTGATAACAATTGTTGCATTAGGAACATAATATTTTAAACGGACATGTAACTGACATGTAACAGACATGTAATTGAATTACGCGCTTAAAGCTCTGAAATTATCAGAAAATAAAAGGATGCCGTAAGCAGCAAAATCTTGGGCTAATAACTCTTAGCATGCGGCTAATACGAAAAAATCGCTTTGGATAAATTTCAAAAGTTTATTTGATTGTGTAATTCATATTTTTCATATGAAAATTGCTTTTTTATTCTTAGTGGGCCGTCTAAAAAATATAAAAATATTACTTTTCAATTAAAAAAATTGGTTTTTACCTATATTCTGTAACCCGGGAAACCCGGGTACGACACCCTAGTTAAATATAATAGAAAAACCACAGCCTTGGCAAGATTACATCAAGAAGAAATGATTCATATGTATTTCAACGAAAGTAAGATAATTTTTCCCTCCAACCAACATTATCCATTGTAAGAGAGACTATAGAGATTCTAACACGTAAGAAATCCTTTCGGCATGTGCCTGCCGGGAGGAAGAGGTAGCTTTCATATATCTCGGTTTTAAATATTTGCAAGTGTAACTCGAAGCTAATTTTACTCAAATTTAAGAAGCTAAGATGCGACGAACCCGATAAGTGAACATTAGTTAATACTGAATTTGAATGAGAATTGCGTCAAATTAGTAAGCTATAGCCAAGTTGGCATCATTTATGGTAACCTTTTTTTCGTCGCCAAATTTGGCGATATTTCGACAAGTGTCGCTAAGCTTGGTGAGAATTTGAAGGTAACGGATATTAATAATATTTAAGCATTGCGCGTCAGTTCACGGTTCAAATGGCCGCCATTTTGAAATAAGATGGCTGATGAAGCTGGTCAACGAACTCGGTCGAAACATTGATATTTACTATGCATACAATCAATCTCATCCAAATCAGTTTATAAATAAAAGAGTTACAGTATGACGAAAATTTTGATTGTTTCAAAATGTCAGCCACCCTAGAAATTCAAACTTCTATATCTCAGCCATTTTTTAAGAAAAAGTCAAAACAAAATATATTCCGGAATCCTTGTATTAAGATCAAACTCTTAAGAAAAACATATTTTTGAATTTTTTAGGTAACTTTCTTTACAAAAAGCTACCTATTGCAGCCGTTCGGAGGAAAGCGATTTCAAAAAATTTTGGTATATTTTCATCGATCATGACCCCCAGACCCCGAAACCACCCTCCGTTCAAAATTGATATATATATATATATATATCTATATATCAATATATATATATATATATATATATATATATATATATATATATCAATATATATATATATATGACCTATGTCACACTGTAACTCTCGTATTTATGAACCGATTTCGATGTAATTCGGTGTGTACATAGTACATACCAATGTCTCGACCGAGTTCGTTGGCCAGCTTCATCCGCCATTTTGTTTCAAAATGGCGGCCCTTTAAAATTTTTAAAAAAATTTAAAATTTGAAATGTGGTACCAAAAAATTGAAAATGGAAAAATATTTTTTTCTTACGTATTTGACCTTTATACAAAGACTCCGTAGCAGTTTTTGTTTCGTCTATATCTTAAAAAATGGCTGAGTTATAGCATTTTGAATTTCTAGCGAAGCAGACATTTTGAAACGTCCTGAAGTTTGTCACGCGATAAAAGGCGTATTTATAAACTGATTTGGATGTAACTTCGTTTATACATAGTACAGATCAATGTCTCGACCGAGTTCGTTGGCCAGCTTCATCCGCCATTTTCTTTAAAAATGGCGGCCATTTAAAATTTTAAGAAAAATTTTAATTTGAAATGTGGTACCAAAAAATTGAAAATTGAAAAAATATTTTTTCTTATGTGTTTGACCTCGATAAAAAGATTCGGGAGCAGTTTTTGTTTCGTCTATATCTTAAAAAATGGCTGAGTTATAGCATTTTGAATTGCTAGTGTGGCTGACATTTTGAAACGCCCTGATTTTTGCCACGTGATAACAGACGTATTTATGAACCGATTTGGATGTACCTTGGTGTGTACATAGTACATACAAATAACTCAACCGAGTTCGTTGGCCAGCTTCATCCGCCATTTTCTTTCAAAATGGCGGCCATTTAAAAATTTTTTTAAAAAATTCAATTTAAAATGAGATACCAAAAAATTGGAAAATGAAAAACAGTTTTTTCGTATGTGTTTGACCTTAATACAAAGATTCCGGAACAGGTTTTGTTTCGTCTATATCTAAAAAAATGGCTGAGTTATAACATTTTGAATTTCTATTGTGGCTGACATTTTAAAACGACCTGATTTTTGTCACGCGATAACAGGCGTATTTATGAACCGATTTGAATGTAACTTGGTGTGAACATAGTACATACAATGTCTCGACCGAGTTCGTTGGCCAGCTTCATCCGCCATCTTGTTTCAAAATGGCGGCCATTTTTTAAAAAAAAATGTAATTTAAAATTTAAAATGAGGTATTAAAAAATTGGAAAATGAAAAAGATTTTTTTTTTATGTGTTTGGCAATACAAAGTACAACTTGGTGATACAAAGATTCTGGAGCAGTTTTTGTTTCTGAAAATTTGTTCTTTTGTTTATATCTTAAAAAGTGGTTGAATTATAGCACTTTGAATTTCTATTATGGCTAACACTTTGAAACGATCTTGTATTTGTCTCGCGATACCACACGTATTCGCCTATTTCCATGGAAGAAGGCATGTGGATAGTATACATCAATATCTCGACCAAGTTCGCTGGCCAGCTTCATCAGCCATCTTGTTTCAAAATGGCGGCCATTACATTAAAAAATATATATATTTAAAGTGAGGTGCAAAAAAATTAGAAATTGAAAAAGGTTTCTTTCTTAAGTATTTGACCTTGATATAAGGATTCAGGAGCATTTTTTGTTTGTCTTTATCTTAAAAAATGGCTGAGATATAGCAGTTTCAATTTCTAACGTGGGTGACATTTTGAAAAATCTGATTTTTTGCCTGCGACAGCACTCGTATATATCAACCGATTCTGATGTGAGTGAGCATGTGCACAATTACTAAGGTCTCGACCAAGTTCACTGGTTAGCCTCATCCACCATGTTGTCTTAAAATGACAGGCACTTTAAGAAATCGCCGAATTTGGCAGCCAAATATAAGTTACTTTAAATAAAAGCAGCTTGGATAAAGCTGACTAATTTCGCGAAATTCTCATTCATAATGATTTAGTACTGATAAAAATTAGTATTGAATCTCCTACATTCGGTTTCCACTTAATTGAGCTTCGTGTGTTTGAATAATATAAGTTGGCTTTTTTAAAATAAGGAATATGAAAGCTACCTCTTCCTGCCGGCACTGGCCGGAAGGACTTTTAATTTATTTGCACCACTTTTTAATTTTGTAAATATTTAAATGGCCGCCCTTTTGAAATAAGATGGCGGATGAAGCTGGCCAACGAACTCGGTCGAGACATTGGTATGTACTATGCATAAAATTAATTTCATCCAAATCGGTTAATAAATACGAGAGTTATCACATGAAAAAAATCAGATATATCTACCCTATATATATAAAATCCTAATGAAACGAATTTATGAAACGGCTGAAATGAAACGAATTTATGAAACGATTAAATTAAAACGACTGATTAAACAACTGATTTAGTAAAAATCCGAATTCTCATAAAATATGGAATACTTTGCGATGAAATTAACACCAAAAATCCGTGTTGATCCTCAGATCTGAAAACTGGTATTAGAATTTTAGGTAGCTTTCATTACAAAAAGCTGCTATTGCTACAAAAACCACTATTGCAGCCGTTCGGAAGAAAACGATTCCGAAAAATTTTGGTATATTTTCTCCGATCATGACTCCCAGACCCGGAAACCACACTCCGTTCAAATCTGATATATATATATATATATATATATACATATATATATACATATATATATAACCATTAATTAAACATTACTGACCACCCACAAAAATTGCGATAGTATGAATGAATTGACAATAATACAGTTTCCCTCCAAAACACACTGAATGTATACCAAAAACATATATACAAGCTGCTATGTATAAATAAATAAAGTTCCTTGTATAACAAGAATTAATATGGAAGAAAAAAGAAGAACATGGACACCGAAAAAATAATTGAAAAGCTTTATATATATATATATATATATATATATATAATATAGATATTGCATATTTTAAATCTTTAACAAACTTCATTATCTATAATAATTATATATTGCAAGATAACACTTTATATTTACAGCATGTCGGTAGACCACAAGGCGGTTGTACATCCAGTTTACTATCAGACTTATATCATTATGAACGTAATTTTACTAATAATAATCTACATTTATATCGTTATATTGATGACATAATTTTAATTGATACTGATCAATCTGCAATTACTCAATTTCCAGTAGATTATCCCACTAATTTCGAATTAACGGAAAACCTTTTATCTAACAATACAATTAACTTCTTAGATCTTAAAATTACAATAAAAGACAACAAAACAATCACAGATTTATATGACAAACGTAAAGAATTTAAATTCAAAGTTAATACATTTACAAATTTTAAATCTTGTCTACATCATTCTGTATTTCGAAATATAATACTTAATCATTTATATAGAATAAAATGTTTATGTTCTTCTCCTCTAATTAACAATAATATTAAAAAACTAATTTATGATGCATTAAATCATGGTTTTCCAAAAAAAAATCATATATTCATTAATATACAATTAGTACTTTACTTACACGATCTTTTAAAACAAATTAACACATGCGTAAACAAAATTACAAAAAAAATATAAAATAAAAAAATATCTATAAAAAATTAAAAATTGTAAAATAATATAAAAAAAATTTTATAGGTTGGATGGGTGGTCAGATGTTAGAGTACGGAGGAGGGTGGTGTTGTCTGGATAATACGCAATGGTTAATTAAAAAAAATGGGGCTTTTGTATTATTACTATACTTTTTGATACGTATTTTATAAGGATGTTGATTTGATATTTTATATGTAATTGGTGACTTTCATTAATATTATATTTAGCTTAATTATTGTTTAATCTTATTTACAATCATTTGATATTAAATATTAATTTACTAAGGACAATATCATATCAATTACTAATAGTATGCCATTTTTATAGTGATTAATATACATATAAGTATATTTAATATAAATAAAGTTATACTGTATGTATTAAAATTGGGTAATTATTTTTATTATTATTCCTCTATTCTTTTTAATATTGATCTATTTTCACTTTGTGTTATAAAATTTATTATCGGTTTAATGTTTTTGAATGTCCCACATTCATACTTTTAGGATTTTTATGGATGTATGAAAATAATCCACACGCTATATTTGAGATTTTTAGGTAATGGGAATTTAAGTATCTGATAATCTTCTATATACGTCCATAAGTTTTTTATTTCCTGTTCATTTTATAATTATCTTATATATAATAGTTTTTATTAAAGATTTTTATATTATTTTTAATAATTATTTATATTAATTATTATTGAATTTATTTTGTTTTATAGCATAAGCATATAGCTATATGCTATATATTATCTTGATAACGTAAGCTTGATAACGTAGCTTGATAACGTAATTCAATATATAAGCTTTTCCATTATTTGTCGGTGTCCACTTTCTTCTTTTTTCTTCCATAATAATTCTTATAATAAATTATTTGGCACTTTTTTTTATACTTACAGCTTTAATTCATAATATTATGGTTTTTGATGGTGGTAGGTTATGTTTAATTAATGGTTATATATATCCATATATATATATATATGATCTTTGTCATACTGTAATTCTCATATTTATGAACCGATTTGGATATAATTTGGTGTGTACATAGTACATACCAATGTCTCGACCGAGTTCGTTGGCCAACTTCATCCGCCCTCTTGTTTCAAAATGACAGCCATTTAAAAAATTTTAAAAAAATTTAAATTTGAAATGAGGTTAAAAAAAATTAGAAATTGAAAAAGATTTTTTTTTATGTTTTTGAGCTTGATACAAAGATTCCGGAGCATTTTTTTTTCGTCTATATCTTAAAAAATGGCTGAGTTATAGCACTTTGAATTTCTGGCATGGCTGGCATTTTGAAACGATCTGATTTTTGTCACTCGATAATACGCGTATTTATGAACCGATTTCGATATGACAAGGCATGTGCATACTACATAGCAATGTCTCGACCGAGTTCGTTGGCCAACTTCATCCGGCATCTTGTTTCAAAATGGCGGCCATTTAAAATTTTTAAGTAAATTTAAAATTTAAAATGAGGTACAAAAAAATTAGAAATTGAAAAAGATTTTTTTCTTATGTGATGATACAATGATTCCGGAGCATTTTTTTGTGTCGTCTTTATCTTAAAAAATGGATGAGATATAGCAGTTTGAATTTCTAATGTGGGTTACATTTTGAAAAATCTGATTTTTGCCTGCGACAGCACTCATATATATCAACCGATTTAGATGTGGGTGAGCATGTGCACAGGAATTACTAAGGTTTTCGTCCAAGTTCATTGATTAGCTTTATTGCACCCATTGACCCTTTATGTTGTTTTAAAATGGCGAGCACTTCAAGATATCGCCGAATTTGGCGGCCAAATATAAATCACTTTAAATACGACCTTGCTCTGATAACGCGGACTAATTTCGCGAAATTCTCATTCCTATTCAGTATTGACAAAAATTTGTATTTAATCTTCTATAATCGGGTTCCACTAATTTGAGCTCCGTGTGTTTGAATAATATAAGCTGTCTTTTAACAAGTAAAAATTAAATTTAAAAAATCAAAAAACCCGACTGCGTAAAAAACGAACTAATTAATTATTTCTCATCAATATGCAACTATTAAAAAGCAGAAAAAACAACGTTTAAAATGCACAAATAATACATGAAAAGCAGCAAACAGCTGTTTCGAATCTATTAACGAGATTCTTCTTCAGTGCAAGATAGAGAAAAAGGAACAGCGTGCTAGAAAAAGCAAGGCTGAGCAAAATCATAGACAGAGACGCGTTGGCTTATATACTCTATGCAGGTAGCGGAGGCGCCAAAGACAACCAATGAGAGAGAGGCAGTGAAAACGACTGGGTGGACAAGTAGCGACATCTACCGGTGAAAGAGAGAAAAAGAAACCAAAAAGGGGAAATTAAATTAATGCTTTCCAAATACTTGGAAAATCAGGAGTACTAGATAAGTCATTGACTAAATATTGAGAATTTTTAATGATGTGGTAAGCTTCTCAAAAATCAAGATCAAGGTTAGAAGAACATTTTTGGATAATGATGGCTGAGGCAAAATCGAACCTATGTTGAGAAGACCAAGAATGTTGAGCAATAGAAGAACGTTTGAGCTCCTGATTTTTAACATAACCTTCATGCACTTTTAAACGAAATCTAAGAGCACGTTTAGTCTGGCCAATATAAGAAAGGCCACACTGGCAAGAGATTTGGTAAATACCCCAGTTATCTAGGCGATCAACGGGGTGTTTGAGACTTGAAAAAGTGATTTTATTAGCAGGAGAAAAAATAACATTAAAATCAAACCTTCTTAGGATTTTAGCAACTGCTGACTGATTTTAGGAAAAAATGGTAACACAACTGAAGTATTGGAGTTGGAATTAGAATGCTTTTTTGAATGGACGGATTTCGTCAATTTCTTATAAATAGAATCAATAATATTAGAGGAATAACCACGATCAACAGCAACAGCTTTGAGGTAATTAAGTTCAGCACTAAGTAACTGAGGAGTGGAACAAATATTGGTAGTCCGAAAAACAAAAGTATTGCTCAACATGCTTGGTCTTCTCAACATAGGTTCGATTTTTCCTCAGCCATCATTATCCAAAAATGTTCTTCTGACCTTGATCTTAATTTTTGGGAAGCTTACCACATCATTAAAAATTCTCAATCTTTAGTTAATGACTTATCTAGTACTCCTGATTTTCCAAGTATTTGGAAAGCATTAATTTAATTCCTCCTTTTTGGTTTCTTTTTCTCTCCTTCACCGGTAGATGTCGCTACTTGCCCACCCAGTCGTTTCCACTGCCTCTCTCTCATTGGTTGTCTTTGGCGCCTCCGCTACATGAATAGGGTATATAAGCCAGCGCGCCTCTGTCTATGATTTAGCTCAACCTTGCTTTTTCTAGCACGCTGTTCCTTTTTCCCTATCTTGCACTGAAGAAGAGTCTCGTTAGTAGATTCAAAACAGCTGTTTGCTGCTTTTCATGTATTATTTGTGCATTTTAAAGGTTGTTTTTTCTGCTTTTTAATATTGTTGCACAAAGGCTTTATTTTCTATTTTTAAATATGAAACTATTTTTTATATTACTTACCTATTTCTTTTATTTACTTGTATTGATTACTTTTAAGTTCTATTTAATTGTTAGTTCCTATCTATAAACACTGATTTGATGAGACCTATAGATGTTTATGAAGGTTAGAGTTTCAGTAAAGCTAGAGATCATATCTACACAACTTCCGGGTTATGTAATATTTAAACAGAGCTTCTGGGTGTAATATAGTCTATGAAACATCGTCTTCATTTTCAAAGACCTATCCAATGATATGCTACTCAATATGGTGGGTAAATTTTTTTTCGTCTCTACCGCCATTTTGTATTTTTCGACGCCATTTTGAATTTATAAAAATAAAACTTAGCCTATAACCATCGGACGGTTAAGACGAATCGATAGAGACCCCATTCATTAATCATTCGGATCCCCTCCCCCTTTCCCTTTAAATTGTGGAAACTGTTAGAGGACGGTTACCCTCCCCTCTCCTATCAAGAAAATGTTTGTTGTTGCCATTTGTAGGATATCGTTTTAATGTATTTTATTTTCTTTTTCTCGGTTATATATTTTTCAAAAGTTTTAATGAAGGTTCGAACCTTCAAAATAGTATCTTGACTTGATAATTTGGAGTAGGCTGAAGTGATAAAGCCAAAAAACTATTGCTGTGAGCCGAGATTTTAAATGTTTAAAAGGAGTTGTCATGTGTGAGATACGTCATTTTTCAGAATGAATTGGCGAGAGGAAATGATGAGTGCGGTGTGTCTGTATATAAAGGTGTGTATTATTTTTTCACTGATATATGTATTTACTGGAAGTGAAAAGTTTAACATTGATTTTATACCCATTTTATACTCATTATTTTTATATTTATTTAAATGAAACTGGAAATTTATCTTTTTCAGTATGATGCGATTGAATATTAACATATCGCGCAATAAAATTTCATGCTGCAATGAAGGAGATTTATCAGAATCCAAGTCACGTGGAAAGTTACGGTGGTGTCAATGTTTTGCATTCTGCTTTCAAAGGAAAAGTTTCGAAAATGACCGTTCAGAAATGGTTAAGCGGAGTCGCCTCATACACGCTTCACAAACCTGTGCGAAGAAAGTTTCCGACCAATCGTGTGATTGTATATTCCATCGATCAGCAATGGCAAACCGATCTAGTGAATATGATCAGTCTGCAAAAGTACAATCGGGGATATCGCTACATTCTAACCTGCATCGACATTCTCTCTAAATATGTGTGGATGATACCACTCAAAACGAAACGCGGTGAGGATATTGTGAAAACCTTTGAGACTATTTTTGCAACTCGAAAGCCCAAGTCTTTACAATCGGATTCTGGAAGAGAATATAAAACAAAACACTTTCAGAGATTTTTAAAACAGCAAGGTGTGCGATTTTTTACTACTTTTAATAACATGAAAGCATCGGTGGTTGAACGCTTTAATCGTACCTTGAAAACTGAAATGTGGAAATATTTTACGCATATTCACACCTATAATTTTATCGACGTGTTAGACTCCCTGTTACAAAGTTATAACCATAGGTTATATATAACCATTTCAGCATTAAGAGAGCGCCCGTGAAAGTAACACCCGAGAACGAAAGCGATGTATGGTTTATTCGGGAAAATTCAGGATGTGGAAAGAAAACCGTGCGTGTTTAAAGCGGGAGAAATCGTGCGCGTTTCGAAACAAAAATAAACTTTTGTCAAAGGTTATGAGACGAATTGGACGGAGGAACTGTTTGCGATAACGGAATGCGTACTGAGAGACCCTCCAGTATATCGAATTAAAGATTTGATGGACGAACCCATCCAAAAAACCTCTATGCGCAAAAACTTCAAAGAGTTCAACCGAAAGAGGACTATACTATCGACAAGATTTTAGAAAAGTGCGCACGAAAAGGTCATGTGGAATATAAAGTGAAATTTAAAGGTTACCCTGACAAGTTGAATCAATGGATTCACTCATCTGATTTATTTTCTCTATAAAATCTATGTTTTCGAGATCGAATCGTCATTTCAAATCATGTCTTTCTACGTGACGTTACCTTCAGATAGTTCGTTGAATTATTTCCCCGAGAATAAAATTTCTAATTTTGTGACGAGATTGCCTTCTGCTTTGGACTTGAAAGGTGGGTGGGAAGTAGGTTTAACAGAACTCATTTACCCACACACGTGGAATAATATAACAGAATATATTAATGGATATGAATATGTATTAGGAAAGAATATCGAATGGACGAATGGAAGCCGAATTTGAAGTGAAAAAAGTTAGAATTCCTTCTGGGTTTTATGAATTCCCTAACGATATTACTAAAGTAATCAATTATGAAAAATTTCATGATAAAACTTCGCTCAACTACAATAAAAATTCGAAAAAGTGAGAGTGACTTTGAGAAAAAATGCACAAATCAACTTTGATTCAGGATTAGCGGAAAGTTTAGGGTTTCCACCTGGTAATGTAGGTGAACCTTTTGCAGGTTATTCAGTGTCTTTTGATAGCCCCTTCGCAGCCGATCCTCATGCTGATTTTAAATTGTTATACATTTATAGCGATCATGTATAACAGCAGATTGTGGGGGTTACGGTAGACCCGCTTCTATGTGTGTTTCCCGTGAAAGGACAAGATGGTGATTTGATTCATGAAGTGTTTGACAGAACTCACTACATCCCACTCACTCTAAAGAATTTTCAAACGATTGAAACCGTTATAAGGACACATACAGGTCGATTAATGTCATTCGAACAGGGGAAGTTGATCGTGAAACTTCATTTTCGTCAAAAGTATGTTTGTTCCTTACCAGTGTTGTGAGAAATCTTTTGAAGATTATTATACCAATCAGTCGGGTAGTGGTTTAAACTATTATCACGATACTACTGACAAAAAGGTTATGGTTTCGGTGGATTGTTTCGTTCGTTGTTTCGGGCTGCGGTACCCCTTTTTAAATCGGGCGCTAAAGCCGTGGGCAAGCAACTGTTTTCAACTGGAGTCGATTTGTTGAATGACGTGTCACGTGGTGAAAATGTGAAAGTGGCTGTCAAGTGGAGGTTCAAAGAAACTGGACAGACTTTAACAGACAAAGCTGCCTCAAAGGTTAAGTCCATGATTGGTTCCGGTCGTAGACATAAAAAGAGAAAGCTCCCTAAGAAAAACCGTCAGTGGACGCAAAGTCAAGAAAGTCGAAACAAGTGATATTTTCGCTTAAAGATACAGTAAACTCTCTGTAAGGTGGACTCTGTGTAAGACGGAAATCTGTCTAACTCGGAAAGATTTTCAAGTCCCTCCGAATCCATAGACATAGAGTAAAATTTGTCTCAGGCGGAATATTGTCTATTACGAAAAATTTCCTCGATCCCGATCGACTCCGTCTTGGACAGAGTTTACTGTATCTGTACTTATTCATAAAGAATCAGTCGCTTGCGGTAAAACGGAATTGGATCTTTTTTTTAATTCCTCCTACTCAAACGGCTATCGAAAAAGGGTATTTTTGTAGAATACTACCCCCTCGCTACTATTCGTGATGACTGTGGAATTTAGCATTTCTGGAAACGGAGAAGACTATATTGATTTATCCTCGTCATAACTGTATACGAAAGTGAAAATCACCAAACCAGATGGATCAGCCTTAACGGAAGACAACCATGTCACTCCCGTGAATTTATTTTCTCAAGTCGATGTAAGTCTAAACGGAAGAGTGATTTCCTCTTCCAGTAACACCCACCTCTATTGAGCTTATATCGAAACCTTTTTGAATTTCGGGGAAGACGCCAAGAAAAGTTTGCGGCAATGCGAATGTTTTTACAAAGATCAGAAGTCGATCCTAGATGATAACCCTGGATAGAAAAAACGATATGAACTAACTAAAAATAGTATTAATTTGGACATGATATCCCCCTTGCATTGTGATATTTTTCAGCAAAATAGATTGTTAATGAACATGGTCGATTTGAAAATTAAATTGGTTCACAGTAAACCGACTTTTGTTTGATGGCGGTAAATCCCTCTGATACGACAAAACCTGATCCTGATTATAAAGTGATTTTAGAACATACCTCTTTGTTTATTCGAAAAGTAAAAGTGAGTGCTCTTAAGCGCCGGTATCTTATTGGGTGGAGCATGCTAAGGCCCTTGAAAAAACTCTGCGAAATATCCTATTGATCACGTACTGTGTAAGACCTATTCCATTTCCACTGGAAATCGAAGATAATGTGTTTTTGGGGGTCTATACCGAAACGTATCATTATTGTATTGTTGGAAAATGCTTCCATTAACGGACAATATGATTTGAATCCCTTTCACTTTCGTCATCATAAGGTTAACTATTTAAGTATTTATGTGAATAGGCAGCCCATACCTTCAAAAGGCTTAGAATTAAATTTTTCGAATAATAACTATATAAGAGCCTATCACCGTTTGTTCGCTGGATTTCATCGTGACACTGGTATTTATTTAGCACTTGAAGAATTTGCAGACGGACATACCTTGTATGTGCCTTCGATCTCAGTCCAGACTTGTGTGATGGACCTCACCTCAATTTGCAACAGCAAGGAAATTTACGAATTGAAATTAAATTTGCTGGAGATTTAAAAACATCCCTTTCCGTGTTGGTGTATGCGGAATTTAAAAACATTATAGAAATTAACAAATTAAGGGACGTGTTATATCTCGATTCAAATAAGAATACAACAATTAGTAACGATCTGTAATTATAGATGGCAGCACCATACATGGACAGTCTGGAATTGTAAGGTATCGCATGTTACCGGAATATTCCGCGCAGTTGTAAAATGTGACTTGTTGAGAATAGCTGCATTTTAGCGGTTTGTAAATATATAAATAAAAACTATAAGTAATCTTATAGTGATGCATTCTTCCTTAGTTAAGAGTAATTAGTTATAATAAGAGAGCGGCGTTATAAAAGTGGCGACGAAAATGGGAATTTAACCCAAAGTGAAATGTTGTGAAAAAAAAAAAATTTTTCGAAAGAGAAAAAGAAAAAGTGGCACGGAAAATGGCAGATAAAGAAATAATTTCTCTGGGACGCTTGGAAGAATATAATGCAAATGTACCGTGGGCTATTTACGTCGAGAAAATTGATTTTTATTTCTCAGCAAATAGCATCAAAAATGATGAAATGAAAAAGAATATATTATTAAGTTCTGTGGGAACATCTACGTTTGCTATTTTACGAGATATTATTGTCCCGAATACGCTGAAAGAAATCAGTTACGAGGATCTTTTAAAGAAAGCTAAAGATCATTTTTTACCACGCCCGAGTGAAATTGTGGAACGATTTAAGATCCAGAAACGACTAAGGAAGCAAGGAGAAAATATAGCCGAGTTCGCACGAGATTTGCGTCGTTTATCCGAACATTGTAATTTCGGAAATACGCTGAATGACCGCCTCCGTGATCAGTTGGTGTTTGGTATTCAAGATGAAAAGATACAGCAAAAATTACTGGATTCTGGACACTTAACGTTCCAAACAGCGATAGAAATAGCTGAGTCTTTCGAGAGTGCTGAGGCTGGAATAAAATCCCTACACATTGGAGATAATACGACTGTCAATCAAGTGCGTGTTCCGAAAGGAGAGAAATCGAAAGTAGAGAAGTATACTCATGCACCTAAGCCTAAAGAAGATAAATACGCGCCTGAGAAACCGTGTTATAGATGTTCTAAAAATCATAACCCCAAGTTATGCCCTTTTAAATCTGCAGAATGTCATTTTTGCCATCGATTAGGTCATCTTAAAGTTTGTTGCAGAAATCGAAAATTTGGAATGAAAAGTGAGAAACCTTTTAAGAAGAGAAAAATTAAATCTGTTCAGGAAGAATAGTGTTTAAATTTTATGGACGACAAGTCCAATAATCTGTCGTGGGTAAAATCGGTTAAAATAAATGATGTAAATATACAATTTGAAATTGATAGCGGTGCGGCTCATACGATCGTAAGTAAAAGTGTTGCTCATAAATTGTTCTCAGGTAAGCTGCCTTTAATTAAATCTAATATTAAGCTACAAACTTATACTAAAGATTCCTTAACTGTTTTGGGGGAATTAAAAGTAAATGCTGTTGTTAATGAATATTGTATACCTGATTTAAGAATATTGGTAATTAAAGAGGAGGGTCCGAGTCTAATCGGAAAAACTTGGTTAAAAGCATCAAAATTATTTTGGCCTAATGTAAATATGATTAAAAGTATTTCGAAAGATGATTTAATTAGAAATTTTCCTAATGTTTTTGCTGACGGGATCGGAACAATCAAGGGTCCTCCCGCGTCAATAAAATTGAAAAAAGATGCAAAACCAGTTTTTCTGAAGTCTCGACCTGTTCCTTTTGCTTTAAGAAAAGCTACTGATGTTGAATTGGAACGATTAACTAATGAGGGTATTTTGAAACCTGTTGATCATTCAGAATGGGCTAGTCCTATAGTAATTGTTCCTAAGCCTGTTGGAAGCCTAATGGTTCTGTTAGAATATGTGGTGATTATAGAGCAACAGTTAATTCTAATACTGAAAGTGATAATTATCCCCTTCCGAGAATGGAAGAATTATTTTCTAAATTATCAGGTGGTAAATTTTTTACTGTTTTTGATTTAAAAGATGCTTATTTACAACAACCTGTAGATATCGAAAGTAGCAAAATTTTGACTATAAATACTCATAAAGGTTTGTTTAATGTGTTACGATTAGCATTTGGGGTAAAATGTGCTCCTGGTGTATGTTCCAAAGAAAAATTGAACATATTTTTAAAAAAATTGAATATGTTGGTGTATTTTTAGATGACGTTATTATTAGTCCTAGTAATGAATCGAAACATTCTGAAAGAGTTGAAAGTGTTCTGAAATGCTTTTCTGAGCATGGTATAAGATTAAATAAGGAAAAATTAAAATTTATGGTTTCGGAAGTTTCTTATTTAGGTCATAAAATATCTCAGGAAGGAATTAGACCTATTCCAGAAAAAGTTAATGCTATTTTGAATGCTCCTATTCCAAATAATGTATCACAATTGCGTTCATTTTTAGGCTTAATTTCTTATTATAGAAACTTCCTGCCTAATATTTCAGATGTTTTAGAACCTTTACATAGATTATTAGATAATAATGTAAACTGGACATGTTCAAAAAAGCATGAAAAAGCGTTTCAAAAAGTGAAACAATTATTAACTACATCTCCTGTTTTAGAATTATATGATTTAAACAAAGATATAGTTTTAAACTGTGATGCTTCTGAATATGGTATAGGGTCAGTTTTAAGCCACATTGTTCAGGGTAAAGAGAAACCTATTGCTTATGCTTCGAGAACTTTAAATAAAACTGAAAGGGATTGTGCAATGATTGATAAAGAAGCTTTATCTGTAATGTTTGGTGTCACTAAATTTCACCAATATTTAGCTGGAAAAAAATTTAAAATTATAACAGATCATAAACCTTTAATTCGATTATATGATCCTGTTAAAAAGGTACCTGATACATTATCACCTAGAATGCTGAGATGGTCGTTAATGTTAGCTGGGTATGATTATACAATTGAGTATCGCGAGGGTAAAAATAATAAAAATGCGGATGCATTAAGTAGATTACCTCTCCCAGAAACAGTAAATATAGTGAGTAATCCTGCGGAAATAATGTTTGTTTCAAATAATGATAATTGGCCTATTACTTCTAAAATTATTGCAAAGTGGACAACTGAAAATCCTGTAACTAAACAAATTTTGGAGTGGGTGTTACATGGGTGGCCGAAAAAGGTTAAACAAGAAGAATATCAACCATATTTTTGTAGAAGAAAGGAAATTTCCTGTCTAGAAAATTGTCTATTGTGGGGACATAGAGTGATCGTACCAGAGAAGGTCGTGAATATATATTAAAATTACTGCATTCCGTTCATCAGGGTATATCGAGCATGAAAGCGAAAGCTAGGGGGGTAGTTTGGTGGCCAAATATGGATAAAGAAATTGAACAAATGGTAAATTCTTGTAATAGATGTCAGATGTTTGCGAGGGATTGTCCCAAAATGGAACCCTTGAAATGGAAATCTGAACTGCCCTGGGAAAGGATCCCTATAGATCATGCCGGTCCTTTTGAAGGTAAAATGTTCTTAATAGTAGTCGATTCTTATACTAAATGGTTGGAGGTAGAAGTAGTACCCAGGTCTGATAGTAAAACTACAATTAAGGTATTAAGAAGAATTTTTGCCACATTTGGATTACCTGTTGAATTGGTCAGTGATATTGGTCCCGCGTTCACAAGTGATGAATTTGAGGAATTTCTTAAAAATAATGAAATTAAGCATACGCCTGTTTCACCTTATCATCCATCTTCGAATGGACAAGCGGAAAGGTATGTGCAAACTGTGAAAAATTGCCTTAAAAAGCTAGATAAAAGTGACATAACATTGTCAATTTCACGATTTTTGTTAGAAAATCATTCCACTCCTCATTCGGTGACTGGTAAAACTCCTGCTGAATTAATGTTTGGAAGGCCAGTTCGAACAGCCCTTCACGTGGTATTACCATCAAAACCTAAAATACAGCAACCCCTGCACAAATATAAACTTCATGATTTAGTTTTTGTTAAAAATTTTGGAAAAGGGGAGAAATGGGTAAAAGGAAAAATTATGAAATTATTGGGGAGTAGATGGGTTTTAGTAAATAGATGTGATGGAGTAATGTGTAAACGTCACGTTGATCAGTTGAGACGTAATAAAGAGATAAGTGATGAAATACCAGCGAGAGTTATAGAGATAAATCGAAATGATAAACTAATGTCAGACAAAGTTGAAAATATGGGACATAGCGGTAAAAATTACAGTAATTATGATAGGTATGAAAGGGTTAACCAAAACCGTTTTTCTGGAATTAATGGGAAAATAAAAGAATAGCTTAATAATGATAATACTATAGAACCAAGCCAATCTCAGCCTTCGCATGATGTTGTAACAGGTGCAGTTGAGAGTAATAAAAATGATGTTACGACAGATAAATCTGTGAAAGACAAGCTGACTGAAAACAATGACGAGGACTGTCAGAAAAGTGCTCCAGTTCGAAGAAGTCAAAGAACAAGATTGCCTGTAGTTCGTTTGAATTATGAGGGGAGGGGTGTTATATCTCGATTCAAATAAGAATACAACAATTAGTAACGATCTGTAATTATAGATGGCAGCACCATACACGGACAGTCTGGGATTGTAAGGTATCGAATGTTACCGGAATATTCCGCGCAGTTGTAAAATGTGACTTGTTGAGAATAGCTGCATTTTAGCGGCTTGTAAATATGTAAATAAAAACTATAAGTAATCTTATAGTGATGCATTATTCCTTAGTTAAGAATAATTAGTTATAATAAGAGAGCGGCGTTATAAAAGGACGTTTTATGTGATTTTGCAGACTAAATGGATTCTTTACAAATTGAGAAGGTTTTATCAAGAAGTCCAAGAACCCGAAAATATTTTTTAGGTATTTTCGCTAGCGATCAATTACCGAGGATAATCCTGCAGTATCCTACCTGTTTTGTATGCAAGTTGGATAAGTCATCGGAACCTGAAACCCATTGGCTCGCATTCTTTTTACCCTCGCCTGATGAAACGGAATTCTTCGATTCGTATGGAAACGACCCTGCCTTTTTTCGAGGACCTGTTTCGAACTTTGCATCTCCTTTTTCTCGAGTGATGTTTAATCCGCTTACCTTACAAAGTAATAAGACGGCCGTTTGTGGCCAATATTGTATATTTTATCTGTATTCTCGATATCGCGGTCAAACTTTAAAACTTATTTTATCACATTTTGTAACTGAAAATCTCTGTAACGACCACATCCAATCTAACATCTGGTTTCTATCCTTCAGTAAATCACGAAGAAACCAGCTTTTTCCTACTTTCGTGGGACCTGCGAGAAGCATTGTACACGGGTGTTGAAAGCGAGGGAAACTCCATCAAACAACCACAAGGAAGGTTAAAACCGAAATAAATACAAACACTAAGAAATACAGTTTAAATATCGATTTATTGAAAAAATTCACAAAGACACGAAATCGTTTCGCTACAAAGTTATACCTCCTGTGGAGAATGTGTTCTATAAAAGGAGGGGTAGAAAAAGAATTTTAATTTCTAAAAGAGGGTGGAGTTCAAGAATTTTTTTCTTTTTTTGGAGATTGAAATTATTTTTTGCGAACATCATAGCCTAATCATAAGCGATGTATGAGGTGTAATTTTCAATTATACATTTTGATGAAGAATTAATTTTAAGAAAATTAATTTTTGGAGAAGGAATTTTATTTTACTTAATTACAAAGATCCTTTCTCTACTACTACATTTAATTATTTCGAATGAATTAGAATTTTGAAGCACTTTAATAAGGAGGAGGTTGAAATATTTTCTAAAGAATAGAAAGGTTTTCCACAAGAAAAAATTTCCCTTGATTTTTTTTTTTTGTTGTTGTTGTTGTTTCGGAAAAGAGAAGATTTTTGAAGAGATTGAAACAAATTTTAAAAAGAAAGTTTTTTTTTTCAGGAATTGTCATATTTCGACACACTCTTCCAGGTAAGGAATCCACTACCTTTTGGATTTCAAACCTGGAAGAGTGTGCCCTCATCTAGTATTATCTGGGCTTGGGACCGGCAATCTCTGTTTAAAATTATGCCTAATCATAAGCAGTGAATGGCAGATTTACACACTCACATTGACACATTCTTTTTTTTTAAAGATTTTAAGATCTTCTACAATTTTTTAAAAAAAGATTTTCAGATCTTCTTCATTTTTTAACGCATTTTTTAATGCCCGTAGGCCAGGCTGCTGACGCTGCCATCCAACAAGCATCTCTTATCATTGAATGGACTAAGGCATTTCTTTCTTTGTTCCATGGTGAAAAATCGGTGTGACCGCTGCCCAATTCTTTTTTTTTTTTTTTTTTTTTTTCAATTCATAAGTAGTACGTTGATGTTGCAGACAATCGACATAGTCTTGGTGCTTGAGTTTCGATCTTACCACACGAGTGGAGATCCCCTTGGCTCTCTTTTTCTCCTCTTTCGAAGATTTGGTGGAATACATCTTCGATTTTAGACCCACGAACTGATGTGCAGATTCGCCGTTCAACTCGTTTTTGAATTTTCCCCAAACATTTTTATTCGTATCAGAATAAAATGGGTGACTTTTGGAATACTCCGAAAAATCGAACTTAGAGCATTTTTTTTTTTTTTTTTATATCAGTTAGTAGGTCGTCTGTCTTGATGTAACGTAAAAAAAAAAGTAAAGGAAGAGGGAGAAAGATTAAATTTATTCTCTAGTTTTAAAAAAAAAAAAAAAAAAAAAAAAAAAAAAAAAAAAAAAAAAACTTAAAGATTTGTGTTAATTTTGAAACTGAAAGATTTTTTTTAAAAAAAGGTTTATGTTAAAATAATAAAATAAAAAAATACATGTGTGAGACATTTTTCCTGTACTATTTCATTATGATGCACAAAAAAGAAAATTATTACATGTTTCAACAACAAAATAAAATTCCCCTGAGAACTTATAACCTGAAAGAAAATAATGCTTTACACTACTTTTGTGATTCATTTTAAACAACTACATTTCTTTTTTTTTCTACACCTATTCTTAGTACTATTTGTTTTTCATCTTCTCTATCTTATATAACAATAATTTAGACTTAAAAATTAAATGCACACCTCAATATGCCGTCGTCTGCTAAGAATGAAAATAATTTGTCAGAACTTTCATTACCCATGATTTGCCCCTTGTATGTTGGCTACTTAGTACACCACGTCTCTTTTTTTTTTAAGTTCTAACAAAAGGAGATTAAAATATCTGTTCAAAAAGAGAGAAAGATTTTCACTAAGAAAAAAATTTAATTTTCAGAGAGGTTGAAAAAAATTGAAAAAGAGAGAAAGATTTGTTTTGGAATTGTCATTAATATATTTCGAAAGCACACTCTTCCAGATACAGAATTTACTCTTTTGAATTTAATACCTGGAAGAGTGTGCCCTCATCTTTTATCCGGGCTTGAGACCGGTATTCACAGTTTAAAACTCCTAATTTTAAATAGTGAAAGGCATATTTACACACACACATTCACGCACATACATTCACACATAAACAAACCTTTTTCCCTTTTTTTAGCCTCTAACACACAATGGGGCATATTTCGCAGTCTTGATTTCATAATATTGCATTTCGTTCAGTTTCAATAATGTCGATGGTAAATTGTCGGTATGTATCACCAGGGAAGTAAGTTTCGAGAACTCCCATTTCGCCTTCTATCGAGCTCTTTTCTAAAAGCACTTTTATAAGCAAACACCACTTGATTGCTCATTTCTCTTCTATAGTTTTTTCCAGAATTTTCCGTAATTCGTCTCGAGCAGCTTCATAAAAAGTAGTCAGATCGGACGTGGTCTCTTCTCTATCATGATGGTCTTGAAAACGCCTAACGCTTCAGTTTCCTTCCTTGCTTTTCTGATTGAGGCTGGTACCGTTCTTGCTTTTTTCACAGAGACATATTTCCTCACATTATAATCATGAGTCACACGCATGTGATGCTTGAGGTTTGACTTTTTACAAATTTCAAATCTCAATTTTCACAATTGAAAAGGTGCTTTCCATATCCATGACTTGTACGCGTGTAGCACATGAGTTTTTGTTTAGCAGCGAATTTCAATTTGCATTCTTTACAATTGTAAAGTGAATTTTCATGAGATTTCATATGTTGCTTTAGGTTACCTGCTCTAGAAAGCTGTAACTTGCAGAAAATACAAATGAAACTTTCTCCCTCCATATCATGTATCTTCTTATGCCTTTTGAAATTGCTTTTCTTTGAGAGCGATTTCTGACATGTTTCACAAACGTAGGTGTTCTAAAAAGAAAAAAAGAAAAAGACAATCTTAGTTTAATCTATCTTAATAATAATAAAAAAAAAAAAAAAAAAAAAAACGCATACCTTTTCAATAATTAAATCCTTCTAAAATTAAAATACAATTCTTTTCAGACTAGTAAAAAAAATTCAAACCCATTTTTACGAAAACTTTCCTCCTTTGTGTCTTTTATATCACATAAACAATTTTTATTATAAATGAAGTTCAGCGCAAAAATGCATTACACATTTAAAACAACCTTTAAGCAATTTACGCTCATACTCAGTAGCACTTACGAGTTTTTTTGTTTTTTTTTAGCCCTGTATATGATCTGTAGCATTTATACATACCACATAATATTCAAAAATGTAGTTAAAGTTCAAAACGCATATCATAACTAAAAATGCACTTCCAGCAATATACACTACTTCGGATACAGTATAGTATCCGAAATCTTTTGTGTGTCCCTGTGAATACTATGCGCTTCATATTATACAGGATGTAGCTTGTAGTAAACCTCAGCAATGTGTATCAATTTCACTATATATGAAATAGTTTAATATATAAATTATTAATAATTAATATAAATAATTAATATACGCCGCGAATAATTTCCCCCCTATACCATCATGTAATGTAATTCTTTTGTGTAGCCAATCTTTTGTGTGTAGTAAGTAAATAATAAATATTCTTTGTACCACCTATTCTATAGAATGTATATTTTAGTGCAATTTATAAATGCATATCAATTTCATTTTGTTTGAAAAGGTGTAACATCATAAAACTGTACTTGAAACAATTTTTTCACATTGGCCGTAATGTAACGGAATACTTTTGACTGTACCTGTAAATGAACTATACCTGCTACAAACTTCATTTTCAGTAGGTATCACGTTATAGTAAACGTTAATAACGTACAAAAATTCCAGGGAAATCCGAGTATATTTACGATGGTTAGAGCGCGGGCAGACGGACTGACGACTATACAAACAAACGGCCAGACGGCCAGTCAAACCGAAGTCATAAACACTTCTGAACTATGTCGGTAAGTGTTAAAAACATTCCACGTAAAACCGTATTTAATTAACTCATTCAAAAATGACGTCAAAGATGTTTTCTAAGTTGATTCTCTATACACGAACGAAGTGCCTATCGTTTACCATGGTTTTAACAATATATAAATCACTTTCAACTCAATTCCTCTTCAATAATTTTGCTTGCATTAGGAAATGAAGCTTTAAATGCCGATAACTTTTGATGCATACATCTTTGAAAGTACCTCTTCTCTCAAAAGTTAATTTTATTTTAAAGATCTTTCTAAAAATGTAACTTTTATGCAATTTTATTGAAAAAATAATCTTGAAAATGTCCGTCTACCACATTAAAGTCGAAGTGGTCGTACCGTATCGGATTTGTGCTATTACAATCTTATACTACAATGCGAGCAAAAATTGTGTGTGTATGTATGTGTGTGTATGTAAATTTTATCTTAAAAACGGCTGTCACGATTTTGAATAAATTTTGTATTTTACCAATATCTGGCACGAGAAAACCAATGAGCTAGGTCATGTGTTCGAGAAATTTCGATTAGTGGGTCATTTTGGGGTCACTTCGGGTCAAGCTAATATTATCTAAAAAACGGCTCTAACGATTTTGACGAAATTTTGCAATCTACTGTTTTGGATTATGAGAAGACCAATGGGCTAAGTCACATGTTAGAGAAAATTCGATTAGTGAGTCATTTTTGGGTCACTGTGGGTCATGCAAAGTTTATCTAGAAAACGGTACTAACGATTTTGACGAAATTTTGTATTCTACCGTTTTCGGGCACAATAATACTATTGCACTAGCTCGCATGTTCAAGAAAGTTCGATTAGTGGGTCATTTTGGGTCACAATGGGTCAGGGTCAAGCTAATTGAATCTAAAGAAACTCAAAACATTTTGACAAATTTTTGTAATATACCGTTTCCGGGCATGATATGACCATTGGGTTAAGTCACATGTTCGAGAAAAATCGATTAGTGGGTCATTTTTGGGTCACTGTGGGTCAATGAAAGTTTATCTAGAAAACGGCTCTAACGATTTTGACGAAATGTTGTATTCTATCATTTTCAGGCACGAGAATACCATTGGGCTAAGTCGCATGTTCAAGAAAACTTTATTAGTGGGTCCTTATGGGTCATAATGGATCAGGGTCAAGATAATTAAATCTAAAAAAAGGCTCAAAACATTTTGACAAAATTTTGTATTATATAGTTTCTGGGCATGAGAAGGCCATTGGGCTAAGTCACAAATTAGAGAAAATTCAATTAGTGGGTCATTTTTGGGTCACTGTGGGTCTAGCTAATAGTCTAATAAAATGGCTCAAAACATTACGGCAAAATTTTGTATTATATCGTTTCTGAGCATGAGAAGGCCACTGGGCCAAGTCACATGTTCGAGAAAATTCGATTAGTGGGTCATTTTTGGGTCATAATGGGTCAGTGTCAAGCTAATTATATCTAAAAAACGGCTCAGTCGATTTTGACTAAATTTTATATCCAACCGTTTTGGGGCACAAAAAATGTATTGGGCTAGGTCACATGTTCGAAAAATTTCGATTAATGGGTCATTTTTGGGTAACATCGGGTCAAACTAATTTTATCTAAAAAACAGCTCTAACGATTTTGACTAAATTTTGCAATCTACTGTTTTGGATTACGAGAAGACCAATGGGCTAAGTCACATGTTAGAGAAAATTCGATTAGTGGGTCATTTTTGGGTCACTGTGGGTCAAGCTAAGTTTATCTAGAAAACGGCTCTAACGATTTTGACGAAATTTTATATTCTATCGTTTTCAGGCACTAGAATACTATTGGGCTAGGTCTTATGTTCAAGAAAATTTATTTAGTGGGTCATTTTGGGTCACAATGAGTCAAGTGTCAAGCTAATTGAATGTAAAAAATGGCTCAAAATATTTTGACAAAATTTTGTAATATTCCGTTTTTGGGCATGAGATGACCATTGGGCTATGTGACATGTTCGAGAAAAATCGATTAGTGGGTCAAGCTAATAGTATCTAAAAACGAATCAAACGATTTTGACAAAATTTTGTATTATACCGTTTCTGGGCATCAGAAGACCATTGGGCTAAGTCATTTTCAGAAAATTCGATTTGTGGGTCATTTTGGGGTCACTGTGGGTCAAGCTAATTCAGTGGCGTGGCGTGAAAATTTTCGGTGATCATCGCAATTATTTAAGTTTGTGGTGAAAAATTATTAACTCTAAAATTCAATGGTTGAATGTTCAAAAAAGAAACTTTAAATCTTATCTTCACTTATACATGAACTCCAAATGTTCTGCTAAAACTGGATCGTAGAGTTTTAAAAGCTTATTAAGAGTTTTAAAATATTGCTTGGTCATCGCCGCATCCAGCGATGACCGGACGCCACGCCACTGAGCTAATTGTATCTAATAAACGACTTACCCAATTTTGACAAAATTTTATATTATACCGTTTGTGTGCATGAGGAAACCATTGGGCTAATTCGCATCTTCGAGAAAATTCGATTAGTGGGTCAAGATAATTGCATCTAAAAAACGACTCAAACGATTTTGACAAAAATTTATGTTATATAGTTTCTGGGCATGAGAAGACCATTGGGATAGGTCATATGTTCAATGAATTTGGACTAGTGGGTCGCTTTTGGGTGACCGTGGGTCCAGCTAATTTTATCTATAAAACGACTATAACGATTTTGACTTAATTTGGTATTCTATCGTTTTCGGGTTCGAGAAGAGCATTGGTTAGGTCGCATGTTCGAAAAAAAATCGGTTAGTGGGTCATTTTGGGTCACAATATCTCAGGATCAAGCCAAATGTATCTAAACAGCAAGAATGATACTGTGAGAATAAAATATCGAATTGAACACAAGGCTAATTTTGACCGAGCTTAGCTCGGTCATCCCTGCTAGTGTAGATAATACGCGGTCGTTGGCGGGTTTATTACTGTTTGACATAATTTGTTAATTTTAGAATAAAGTAACAGTTTTTTGCTTATTAACCACTTCACTTGCGACATGTTTGGGGAAACAGTGCTTTTACCCCCCGAGTTATCTCGAGGCAAACGGTGAAGTGGTTAAAGACAGAAATTTCATTTTTTTTTTTTTCTGAATTTTATAAAAGCACGTAAATTGAGTAATTACCTGTCCGAAAATGCATTCTATACTTTTTTCTGTCCATTATTTAAGTCTCTATGCTCATTCAAAAAAAAAAAAAAAAAAAAAAAAAAGGTTTGACGAAGAAAATGTGATCACTTTCAATATCTCGACGTTTTAAAGAAAATTCCGTATCTCTGTTTATAATTAACTTATAGAGATAAGTTTAGTCTCAAAATGAAGCTTTTCTTCCTTAGATTATAATAGTTTTCGTTTTATTTTTCTGCAATTATTGGTTCCTTTGCTATTTTAAATTTTGTGCTGGCATGTTTGGTCAATTTAACGCGGAGAAGTTGTGTGATGTATAATAAGCAGTTAAGCGGTCTCAACGTTCTTGGAGTTTGATTGTTTAACAGGCTTTGTATTTTTTTTATAGCCTGATTTGGCAAAACGACAGTCCTGCTTTATCGATAAAGCATATGCATGTTTAGTCTGCATAGAAGAAAAAAACTTCCGAGCTTTCGTTTTCTCGTTTATAAAATAGTCGATAATTTTCTTCCATTTTCTAAACTGTAGTTTTTTTCAATCAATAAAATCAGGGGCGCGCCGACCCAGTGTGCAAAGTGTGCACCGCACACAGGCGCCAGAATAGTAAAGGCGCCAAATATTTTAGTCGAAGCTGAAAATTTTCAAAAACTTTTATCCAATTTAAATTTATTAAAGCGGTATTTAAATCGAAAGTGCGTCATTTCTGAGTTCATTTTTATTTATAAAATATATGAAATTTGCAGATGCTCGTCTGCAGCGTAGTTTTAGAGGTGGGGGGAGGGGAGAGTCTCCAACCGAAAGGCGCAACGATGTCAAAAGGTAACGGTCGAAAGGCGCCTCGTTATCGAAAGGTCACGGTCGTAAAGCGCCACGGATGGTTAAGGGCGCCTAAAATAAATTTAAACAAGTTGGAAATTGCTCGTCAAACGTGGCAAATGTGGTGCGTTCGTACTATAGCTAGTTTTATAATTATTTTTTGCACCCCATATTGTACTGAATGTATAGTTTTTTGCACTTCGTAAGTGCATAGTCTGTAACATCATTAAAATACACTGTAATAATTTTTTCCCATTCCCTGTAATGAAACGGAAAAATTTTGACTATCCCTGTAATTAAGCTATACATCCGATTTTCATAAAATTTGAAATGGCTCGACAAACTTTTGCAACAATCATATATTTAAAATTTCAGACCTCTCGGAAGGCTGTAACATCATTAAAACGCACTTGCAAGCATTTTTCCTACTGCCCGTAATGTAAAGAAAAACTTTTGATTGTCCCTGTAATTAAACTATACATCCGATTTTCATAAAATTTTAAATAGCTCGACAAAATTCTGCAACAATGATATATTTAAAATTTCAGACCATTCGGAAGGCTGTAACATCATTAAAATGAACTTGCAATAATTTTCCCCATTGGCCGTAATGTAAAGAAAAATTTTTGACTGTCCCTGTAATTAAACTATACATCCGATTTTCATAAAATTTGAAATGGCTCGACAAAATTCTGCAACAATCATATATTTAAAATTTCAGATCATTCGGCTGGGTAGTTTTTGCTCTGTTATATGCGGACGGACAGACGGACAGACGGACAGACGGACTGAACGACGACTATAGGTGCTACGTATTTATATAATTACGAACGCACCTAAAAAGCTAGAAACATAAAAAATTCGGAAGGGCGACCGCGAATGTCCCTTTTGACATCCCTGCTCTAGTTCAGGCCTGTCCAGCTTTTCAGAAAGCAGGGACGCACTTACAGCTGGTGGCAAACATGGAAGGTTCCATTTTTCAAATAATTGAAAATATATAACACTTCTATCTTACTGTAGTACTGGTAGTGATACACAGACTGACGATATAAAAACGGGTAGATATTATATTGCAGAATAGTAAAGCAACATAAGCCTCCAGGTTATGCACGGTACCCATGTAAAAGTAAATTGCCGAAAAAAGCACAAATCAATCATAGCAATCGGCTATATTATAACAAAAACAATAAATAAATAAAACAGGATGTAGCTCAAAATGCAATGAATGTAAAAAAGAAATGAAAAACTCCATTCGATTCCAAACAAATTTAATAGTCACGCCTATCATTGTATGCAACGGATAAAAACGAGCCCATGAGCATGTAAGAAAGTTTTATGTCATTTACAGTCGGGGAAACATGTTTTTGAGAACAACCTGAAAATGAATTATGTTTTATTGAAATTTTAATTGTATATTTTATAGATTTGCTTCGAACAAAGAAAAATCGGTAAAAAAGCGAGTTTCCCCTCGCGTACAGAGAGTTCATACAATAAATTTATTAATTACTAGCTGCAATCTTAGAAAATATAGTCGTTAAAAGAATGATAAGACTTTACAAAAACTTGGAATTATTTTATTAAATATTTTTCAATAATTTAATTCAATTGAAATGAAAAACGTTGACTATTTATCATTGTGATCCGTCTTACCTAAAACAAAGACCTTGTACAAAGTTTAATCTTGCCATTGTGCCAAGTGCGCTTTGAAAGGAGGTCACAAAGTTGCATGGTCACTTTGGTCTGTGCCACGTTTTTTAGATGGGTTTTTATCATTATCTCGCCTAATTATCGACAATTCTTTTGGGAAATCATTATCGACAGTTTTTGGATGATATTGCGTCGATAGGTACATCGAACTCCTCTCAACTCCCTCTCTGAACGCCCGCCAGATAAAGTTTATGTATAACGGAAAACTTCGATTTTATGAAAAACTATATGACCTAGGATAATTGCTATAGTTTTCCTGCAAGATTTAAATAAATTCCAACTACTACTAATTTTTCC
Organism: Maratus speciosus; assembly: GCA_963932465.1. Taxonomy (NCBI): domain Eukaryota; kingdom Metazoa; phylum Arthropoda; class Arachnida; order Araneae; family Salticidae; genus Maratus; species Maratus speciosus. The sequence goes on from OZ010788.1 coordinate 151,130,308, forward strand.
GTAATTGTATTTTGAGTAGATTCGGAAATAGGAGGGGGGACATAACTTTGCCATACATTTTCGACGAATTTCTGAAAATATAATCGTATCTCAGAGTAAAACAAATATATTTTTGAGTTCTGATTTAAGAGTTTTTTCGAACTATATCCATCCCCCCTTTGATGATTTTGAAATGAACCTTAAATTTGTATGATTTTGTATCTTTAACTCGATTTTTTCTGAAATACGTACCCGCTCACTGTGTGAAAATGGGGAAGAAGCTGCTAATTGTTCAGATTTGTTATGTAATTTTTTTTCATGATTTTTGGAAAATTGTATGTGGTAATAATGAATAAATTAAAACTTTAAAATGACCTCTACTTACTGATGAAAAAATGAGTTAAGAGGAAAGGAGTGAGTGCTTAATAAAGTACAGGCCAAAAGCTTTAAAACGATATGTCACATGAAAAAATTAATCTTATCCCCTCCACGTGGGAATGCTCCCTAATAATCTGGGGTCAAACATAGACTTCACCAATCCAAGGCCCGTGAAGAATTTCACCTTTGGTCAAGCCTTCAAATGAGCTGCCCAAATCTTGCTGCAGCTTAATTAGGAGATCAGTTAGAAAATTGACCCCCGGGGGGGGGGGAGAGATCTGAGTGACAGGGGTAGAAAGGTTCATAATATGAAAGAGTGGTTCGAGGGTTTTCCGATGATATATCACATGAGGGTTTAGCAGGCGTGCTGGGTACGCACTGCAAAATCTTGCAAAAATACCAATCTCGAATCTTTTAGTCCCACATTGCTACACCAGGAGGAACTCTAGTTTCTTTTTTACCGAAATTCTGTTAAACAATCTACCCATAGTCAGTATATATTAGTCATTAGCCACATATTAGTATATATTAGTCAAGGGGGTGGCGGACTTGAGCAAGAATTTAAGTTACTTGCTGAAATTACTAATTGAAAATGGTGGTAAGTACACTTTTGAAATTTTTATATTAAAAGTAATATTTATCCCAGAGCTCCGTCAAAAATCCTCATCTGAAACGGTAGAAAATGGTACGGTTTTAAATATTTGATTCCCCTAACCCCCCCCCCCAAAAAAAAATATCGCCTTCCTCTTCCCCCACCCCTGAAATTTGATGCCCCCTACTTTTTTAAATCTTTATTTTGTGTTATAAACTATCTGAAAGTTCCAAATCGATCGGTTCGTCAGTTTTTTTTTTAATTTTAATAAAATTCGCGTTTCAACAAAGCATTTCTTTTCCTTTTTAAAAATCGAAATTTTTATAAAACAAAAACTTGCGGATCGATTTTTATAAAATTTAGATATTATTAAACAGCGTTTAAAGATAGGGCTAGATGCATAACTTTAAAATATCTAAATGGTGTATTTTAAAAATTTTGATGGCATTCCAAAGAATCATACTATAAAAATCAATTGTGGTTTTGAAAGACTGGCTTTTAAATTTAGAGTTTGAAAGAAATTATCCAATTAATGAAATAATAATTAATATTTAAGTTTGTAATTGAGCGACCGTGAAGAAATTTACATATCTGAAATCAGCGAAAATTTCTGCATCTGGATGATTAAAAATTAAATCTGTAAATTCTTATTTTGAAAATTTTATATTCGTTCGATTAATGTCCACTATTGAAAGACGTCGGTTGTCTGCAATGAACACCTGGCGTCCATGGGAGAGCTTTCGAAGGAAATAAAAAGATTTTTTATAAATCGATTTTTCGTGGATTTTTTGACTTCCTTAAACCGTACCGGAATAATTTTTAGACTTTCTGAAAGGGGGAATTTTTTTTGCGTCTGGCTGCGCAATTTTCGAGTTGTCCAGGCTCAGTAGAATTTAAGGTACAGTACTTTTTAAAAAGGCCCGGTACATTTATCGCCCTAGCAGCTCTGTAATTCTATTAACCCCTCCCCCTCTCTTCGAGTTTTTGAAGAAGTTGTCTATGGTTTGAAAAAAAATCAATGTTCTTGTTGAATTATGAATACTTTTCATTCTTTTAATTTCGGCTTTTTAATTAATTTCTCAACTAGTTATTAGAGATTTAAAATTCTGAAATTTAGGTGCACGGTGCACCAGGAGAGGCTTTCGGCTATTCCCACAAAAAGTTTGAGCCTCGTATGTGCCGTAGATTCTGCTAGCCATCGCACACAGACAGAGCGAAAGTTTGTTTTATTAGTATAGATATTTTTAATTTAGGACTTAGATTCATTGCAAGAAAATTTGGAAATTCGAAAAATAAAAAAAAATCTCACAGAGAAGGAAGGGTTAACAGTGCAACAAGGTAAAGTTTCGCTTAGCTTCTTAACAATGTAAATGCGAAATCAATGTGCATTTTTCATAACAATTGTTATATAGCCGGCACAGGGGTTCTATTTTTGCTAATATAAAATCAAACGTTCCGGGACTGGAACATTTCGAATGCACCCCTAATTATGATCTAAGCGTGGTAATTGTTTAAGGCGCATCTTAATTGATGTTACATCACTTTAAAAGAGATAAAAGTACTATAAACGCGCTCCGGTGTATTACAAACATCATAATTTGAGAAAATATTTTTCTACTTTTATGTGTATTTACCGTATTACGATCACCCTTTCTTTGTGTCATAGTCCTACCATTGATTAATTCAACACAGCTATATTTCCAAATTAAAGTTTATTTGAACTGTTTTAAGCATAAATATAAATAAAGATCACATCTTAAAAATTCCGGGAGTGATGGAGGTAAAAGAAGCTGATTTATTTAGGAGGTATGCCAATGTGGGGAGAGGGAGCAAACAACTGAAGCACTCACCTTTTAGGGATGTCTGTTATTTGCATAACTGACAACATTCCTTATTTTTAATTCAAACAACAATATTTTTAACCAGAAATTTAATTTAATAAATTAAATAAAAAAGAACCCTGTAGAAACTAGACACATTTCATTAAATAAATTTTCTGGTTCCGAATTCGTTTATTTGATTTGGAGAAAACCACCGGAAGGTTGGCTTGGCAGCTATGCATTTATATCCCTTGAAAAAAATTATGAATTTTTTTTCGGGGAGGGGGGGGGCGAGTTAGGAATATGGGGGCGCCAATTGAAGTTCTGCACACAGGCGCCGGATACTGCTGGCGCGCCCCTGCTTAAAATAGTTAAATAACTAAGACAACAATTGCTGTAACATCTTAAATATAGCTGTCTCAGCGGTGAGGTTTTTTTTTTTTTTTTTTTTTTTTTTTTTGCTACCATTATTTCCGTTCAGTAATCATCATGTTAAATTTTAACAACATTTTCAATAGAAATGTGTCAAGAAGGTTTGTGTTTGAAAATATTGATAGCCAATAAAGTGACCGCTGAGAACCTTGCAAATAAGTTTTGATTGCTTTAATATTTGAACATTTTTAATTTTAAATGTCGCCTACGGCAAATTTAAAGGAAAACAATCAGGCTTGCTGAAACGGGTGTTGGAAAAGTTACCTAATTCTGCGACATGATATAAATTAAAATTAAAACTTCCGAATGAAATCATTTCTTTTATCTGATTATAAAAACGTATTTTAATTCGAAGTAGTTGAGGTTAAAAACAACATAAAACATTATAGGAATATGCTTATCGTAACAGTTCTGATTCATCGATAATATCTGAATAATAATAATTTAAAAAATGCAAATATTTCAACAAATCTTTATTTCGCTCTTTCTAATTTTGCGCCCACGGGATTCGCGCCCCTGGAGCAGTTTGATACAATTGCTTCACGGTAGCTACGTCCCCAGAATTGAACCTTTGAACAAAAAAATATAATATTTAATTTACCGAAAAGCCTTAAACAAAAAAATCCTAGTGCAAAAATATTTTTATGGTCTCTACTTTAGAAATATGCTTATTTTTACTAAGGTACTATTGTAATCCATATTTTACAAAAAAAAAAAAAAAAAAAAAAAAAATGCAATTTTACATCACATGATCCTGAAACATTAAAGATTAACAAATCGAAAATGAAGGTATATATCATTCCTACTTATATTACCCTTATTTTATCTTTCAAATTCTATGGGCAATTATGAGCCACTGATCAAACAAAAAGGTCTTAATAACAAATAACAAGAGAATTTCAATTTCGCAATCGATCATCACGAATCTTTTCGAATCATTTGAAATATTTTCTGTATTGCCTCAGTTCTAATTGAACGAACAATTCTCTAACCCCTCCCTTTTTTTTTTTTTTTTTTTTTTTTTTTTTGCTTCATGAAAATCTAGATTTGAAGTCCATCATTTATTCTAAACGTGAACTGAAACATATAAGATTTTCTGAGACAACTTCATTTACGACTTAAATTGTTAGACGAAGCATCATTTAGAAGAGATAAAATCTTGAAATAAGCAATTATGGTCTGACGTTGTTGGATAAAGTGTAAATAGCTGCCAATCGTATTTAATTGGTAAGTTCTCTGTGTTGTAATTCGACATTCGATAGTTGATTTCGTCTTGTTTCGAAATGCAATATCAAGTTGCATTAAGAAAGAGATTCTTCTTGGAAATTGAATGCATACATGAAACGAATTAAAAATAACTTTAACTTCAGTCCTGTATACCATTCTTTTGCTGAGTAATAGCATGCACCATGGTGGAAAGAGATAGATGGACATGCAGTAAGATGGCTGGGGGTGACACCAAAAAAGTAACCCTAAAATCAGCTACATTCGACCCAAACACAAGCACGTTCATTCACGAGAAAAAGAAGAAAACTTTTAGTAATACAATTTTTAATTCATAATACAGTGGAATGCTGCATTAGAATGCTTTAAAATAAGCAGATCACTTTCATTTAGAGAAAAAAAATGCACGGGTGATGTCAAAGAATTCGATCCCTGTTCCAGGTGCTTGTTTTGTTTGGGCATTGGGCCGAGTGAGAGCATTTAAATTTGAGCGATAACGCGCATCATAGTACAATTTTTACGACATACTGCATCTCCATCCATCTCTTTCCTCCATGAGCATGCACAGTAAGCAAGTATAACAGTTCAAGGCTGTTCTCGTCCTAACTGGTTACTTTCTGACACATTCACGAAGTCATTGTTATCCTACAATGCACGAAAATGGCAGGTGTTCCTATTCAGAAACTTTTGAATCGAATAGTGTTGTCTATTTCTCGATAAAGATGGAGGATCTTTCAAAAAATTATACCAAAGTTTGGATTTTAGGCGGATTTTTGGGACGCGACAGTTATTGGTTCAAGATGTAACTTAAGATGTAATATACAGGGTGTCCATAAAAAATGTCCAGTTTCAATTAAATATTATAGCAATTTAGTTTAAACAATTTACAACAAATCATACATCAAATTAAAGGTAAACTAAACTAGTTTTTCTTATAAATATTCACTACGTGCACATTTAGTTATACGGCACACATCCAACCAAAAGTCTAATTCTTCCCATTACTTCGGTTAAAAATCCAGAGTAATGGAATCCTCCTCAATTCTGTGTCTCAATTCTGGCAAATCATTAGGTAGCGGGGGAACATAGACACGATCTTTTATAAAGCCCCAAAAGAAAAATCGCATGGCGCTATGTCAGGTAGCATACGTTTTTAAATCTTCAGCCCAGCAATAACGCTTTACGCTCAGGAGTCGCCGTTTTGCGTATGTGGCACTGCAAGCAAATAAATAACAAAACAGTACTCGTGCATGCGTTCATCTAAAACTGTTCGAGTTACTCTTTATTTGTGTCCTTGAACTAACACGCTACAACGCTTACAGTTGATACTATTAAAATTTATAACTGAGAAATTCTTTCATGATAACCTGTATTTATCGAAACTGCAAAACGATAGTTGATCCCAAAGAAATCAATATTTATGTCAGTGATAGGTTAGGTCATCGGCCGATAGCAGTGATGTATAACACATCTAGAAACATCAACTCATGGCAACTATCAGAGTCAGCATTAAATGGCGCTGATACAAAAAAAGTTCCTCATAAAGGACGGGTCAAAGTCAGCGTTTGGCATCATACCAGAAAATTAGCCACGCGGTACAATTTCCGTGTTAAGATGTAGCATGATCGGCAGTTATTTTGGTAAAATACTGTTCAAAATGCTTTGTTCCATCAAATTTACCTATTGCCAGGGTAAATACGGTCTTGCGGTAGCTCGACCGCGTCTCTTCAACTCCAATCTTATTTGTACATACTTTATATCTAATCTAGTTTTTATTAAATAAGTAAAAGAATATGAGTTTGTTTCATTTGATATTTATGCGTGCCCATTTCATTATTTTATCTTTAAAAATGACTCAGGGAACTTCGAGTGGTTGAGGGGGAGGGGGAAAAATATTTTTTGAGAGCAGCCTTAATCTATATTATAAAGAACAAACGTATACGTGAGTTCGTAAGTTCAAAAGAAACGCTAGATGCTGTAAACATGCGCAATTGCTTTAGATATGATACATATATTTTAATGAATAGCCCTGCATATTCCGTTGTTGTATCATAACAGTTGAGGACGTGAGTTTCAAAATTCACCTTATTCAGGAAATCAAATTTGGGGCAATCGCGAAAAACCTCTAGCCGCGGTCATTGATTTTCATTGTAAATCAAGATTTTACAATGCCATAAATCAGAGTAAAACTAATTTTTTTGCAGATAAAGGTGTTTTTCGGATGGCAATTATCAACAGAATAGATTTATAGAGAAGACACGATTTTTTGGATAAGGAGAGTTTTGAAACTCATGTGCTCAGTTGTTTCTGTAAACATGCACTAAATGCCCGTAAACACGGACATTTTAAAGAGTGGTCCTATAAACCCCTTCATTGAACTAAGGTATTAAACATCTAATATCTTGTTCTTAAGAAACAGTTATCAGGATCGTAATTCTGTAAATGATAAGGAGTTATTCGAAGCAGAGTTAATTATAACTTGGAGCGGAGAAAACTGTATGAAATCGTTCTGTTGAATAATGCATGGAACAAAATTACTTAATACAAAAAGAACTCTATTCACATAGGCGTAACCAGGGGGGGTGCCCTGGGTGCCCGGGCACCCCCCCGCTTGCGCAGACTCAAGCACAATTATTTAAAAAAAATCGAAATCTACAAAAGAAAAAAGAAGTGAAAGCAGAGTTCAGTTAGTTTAACAAATTAGTTTAATTTAGAAAACTAACAGCCTAAGTTTTGAACTGTGATAAAAAAAGAAAAGAATTCCACGTTCTTTTTTTTAAATTATGTTCTTTATTTTTTTTTAAACTAGAATATTTACAACAATCTGTATTAGTCATATTCAGTCAAAAAAGAGGTTTTATAATCCCACTTTGACGTCTTTTTTTTTTTTAAACACCGTTCTTTCTATTGCATGTTTCTGCAATTTCATGAGAAATTAAAGCAAGTTCTTGACGAGGATAGAAACATAAATTATTTGTCTCTTTGATTGCGCAGTCTGAAGTCTAGAAAGAAGCAAAAAAATTTGAAAGGGAATGCAGATGTGAAACAGTAGTTGCAAAATGCGATTAGCCGGGGGAAAGGTGGGAGTGCACAGACCCTGCCTCATTTGAAAATGAGAAATAATAGCACAGAAAATTAAAATTAACCTGGAGTTGGTTGGTTGGTTGAATTTTGTGTTTCGCGACCATATTTTGACATTCATAAAAGGAATATGGTTGCAATCTTTCAAGTCAATATAGTAATTTTTTTCCTCTGAAAATTTTTATGCGATTTTTGAAGTTTCTTCTCGTTTTGCGGAGTTCTTTTGAAACTAGGAAAAGGACCCGGTTTTAATCTTTTAGCCCAGTGCAGTAAATTTTGACAAAATTCGCGATTTTATTCTGCGATCATTTCATGATATTTACGATTTTTCCCAAAATCATTTGACGAAATTCACGTCTTTCTACTCGGTCTTTTGTCGAAAAGCGCACTTTTCACCACTAACATTTGACAAAATTCGTGTTTTTCCCCGCGATCCTTTGGTGAAATTCGCATTTTTTACCGCGATATTTTGACGAAATTGGGATTTCTTTAGCACGATCCTTTGATGAAATTCGTGTTTTCTTTACACGATCTTTTGACGAAATTCGCATTTTCTTTCTGCGATCCTTTGACGAAATTATCGTTTTCACCGGGATCCTTTGACGAATTGTTTTTGGCGACCTATTCACGAAACTTATTGTTTTACAGGGGTCATTTGTCGAAATTCGCGATAGTTTTGCGCGACCGATCGGGAAAATTTTCGATATCTTTCCGTACCATTTATCAAAATCTTCTACACTTTTTCGCGACTTTTTGACGAAATTTGCAACGTTTACTAGTCAATCATTTATCGTAATTCGTGATTTTTTTGCGCAATCTTTGACAAAATCTGAGATTTCTTTTTGTACTATTTTATCGAAATTCACGATATTTTTCACGATCGTTTGAAGAAATTTCCAAATTTTTTCCGGGACCGAGTCACGAATTGATTTTGAGAAGTTCCACAAAAGATATAAAACAAGTTGGAAATTGCTCGTCAAACGTGGCAAATGAGGTGCGTTCGTACTATATCTAGTTTTATAATTATTTTTTGCACCCCATATTGTACTGAATGTATAATTTTTTGCACTTCATAAAGCGCATAGTCTGATACATCATTAAAATGCACTTCCAACATTTTTTTCCCATTCCCCGTAATGTAACGGAACACTTTTGACTGTCCCTGTAATTAAACTATACATCCGATTTTCCTAAAATTTGAAATAGCTCAACAAAATTTTACAACAATTATATCTTTAAAATTTCAGACCATTCGGAAGGCTGTAATATCATTAAAATGCACTTGCAATAATTTTTCCCATTGGCCGTAATGTAAAGAAAAACTTTTGACTGTCCCTGTAATTAAACATACATTCGATTTTCCTAAAATTTGAAAGGGCTCGACAAAATTTTGCAACAGTTATATCTTTAAAATTTCAGATCATTCGGAAGGCTCTAATATCATTAAAATTCACTTGCAATAATTTTTCCCATTGGCCGTAATGTAAAGAAAAACTTTTGACTGTCCCTGTAATTAAACTATACATCCGATTTTTCTAAAATTTGAAAGGGCTCGACAAAATTTTGCAACAGTTATATCTTTAAAATTTCAGGTCATTCGGAAGGCTCTAATATCATTAAAATGCACTTGCAATAATTTTTCCCATTGGTCGTAATGTAAAGAAAAACTTTTGACTGTCCCTGTAATTAAACTATACATCCGATTTTCCTAAAATTTGAAAGGGCTCGACAAAATTTTGCAACAGTTATATCTTTAAAATTTCAGATCATTCGGAAGGCTCTAATATCATTAAAATGCACTTGCAATAATTTTTAATATTGGCCGTAATGTAAAGAAAAACTTTTGACTGTCCCTGTAATTAAACTATACATCCGATTTTCCTAAAATTTGAAAGGGCTCGACAAAATTTTGCAACAGTTATATCTTTAAAATTTCAGATCATTCGGAAGGCTCTAATATCATTAAAATCCACTTGCAATAATTTTTCCCATTGGCCGTAATGTAAAGAAAAACTTTTGACTGTCCCTGTAATTAAACTATACATCCGATTTTCATAAAATTTGAAATGGCTCGACAAAATTTTGCAACAATCATATATTTGAAATTTCAGACCATTCGGTTGGGTAGTTTTTGCTCTGTTACATGCGGACAGACGGACGGACGGACAGACGGACGGACGGACGGACGGACTGAACGACGACTATAGGTGCTACGTATTTATATAATTACGAACGCACCTAAAAAGCGGACTTCAAAAAAAATTTTTAAGTAGTCACTGAAGAATCACAAATCTGTGAAAGAATTTTGAGGGCGTATTTACTGCTCAGCATTTTTTATTATGCGAGACTTTTTCTTTTCTGTGCACAAAGAGCGCGATCTCGCACGCTATTTCAAACCCTGCCCGTCAAAGAAAACTTCATTACTAGTGGCGTTCGCTGGTTGATTTTTTTAAACGAACTAGAATTAAAGAAATCTAGGATTTGAAGGGGGGGGGGGGGAAGACAGCTTTCGGCAACGTACCCTCGACCAAGCTACGATCACTTCCGTCTCGAAACAAACGAATCCTGAATTATCGCGATTTTTTTTTTGTTGTTGTTGTTGTTTCGAGCCAAATTAAATTTTCAGCTTTCTTATAAGAACTGATTTGACATTCTTCCATTTCGAATTTAATCACGGCAATTGCAAAAATTACCGGAGTTCGTTTTCTGTTTAAAAAGAAAGTCTAATAATCGCCTCAAAGTGCAAAAAACCCCGCTAAAAATCGCATTATAAATTCGGAAAAGATTAAAAAACAGCAGGGAACGAAATTAACTAATTGGGTAAAATATTTAAACCTGATTCCTTTTAGGAACGCGAAAAAAACCATCTAAAAATAACATTAAAAAATTGTTGCAAATTGAAAAATCGCTGTAAGAATCTCGAAAAAACTTTATTGAAAAGAAGACAAAGTTTACTGGATAAAATATATAGATCGGATTGTTTTTAACTAATCTGAAAAAATTCGCATAAAAAATTAATTGAAAAAATTCCAGAAATTGCCTTCGATATGCATGATTTCAGGCAAACAGGTACTTTCCTGTCAAATCTTGCGGCTGTGAGGACTGCATTGTTTTTTCAGAGTTCAGCGCACGCGCGTACACACACACACACCCAGTGACACACAAGCACCTATCTTTATTATTATAGTCGCATCATGATAATATAAGTTTTACCACCTTGACAAAAATTTAATGTATACGGTAGACGCTCGATTTTGCGAACCTCTTTTTTACGAATTCTTTGTTTTTACGAACTGATGAGGAACTTACGAACTGATGAGGATTACGAACTGAACCATACTGGTCTCGACCAGCATCCTATTGAACTGTTATTCCCATTTACGAACTTTCGATTTTACGAACGCATTGTATGAGTCCACTCGAGTTCGTAAAATCGAGCGTCTACTGTATTATCATGATCTGCTTTACCTAATACATTGGACACATTCTGAGGTAAAAAGATGAATTATTAATGAATATTGTAATTATTCATAATATTATAATAATTATTTATATGCACTTTCCTCCAAAATTTCTTGGGTCCCCCCACTCCCAGTGATCCCTAAGAAGTCATGGAGTCACATTCTGAAAATCTTCCGTGAGTATGTACTGGTGTACAGCATGTATTATCTGAGATTTATCATCCGGCAAAATTTCATCTACAAGACTTTGACCTAGATAATGTTAGGTCTCATGCAATGCCCCTGTGCCTATAGAAGTTTCCAGCATAATTAAAGGCCTTTTTAAATCTTTATAAGAAGTTAGAGTTGCAAAAGGTTTTACACTTGTGACCACACTTAGTCACTGTCTTATTTCACTGCTGCAAGGAGATTTGCATATCTTTTTTTTTACCATTAGATTTAGTTTTGATGTTTTGAACCCTTTCTCACGCAAACAAAATCGCATTTGAACCCTTTTTAAAAGAAATACTATACAATTATAAATTCTAAGAGGAAAACCTGTCTAAAACGGAAATTCGACCGGTTTCATGGGTTTTGTTTTAGCAGGTTTTACCCCGGTAGCAGAAAGTTATGGTTGTGTCTGCGACAGCAATTTAGTGGGATGAAAATTGTCTGCGGGAGTAGCATGTTACATTTTCTTATGTACAAACATTATGTGAGTTAAAATAAACAGTGTTCTTACTGATTAATACCAGGGATGATTCTGAGTAAAAAAAAAAAAAATCTGAAATTCACAGCAAATTTTCCGAAAGGTTACAACAGAAGGGGGGAGACAGGGAGCGAAAATCCACTACCGGCACTAATTATGTGTTTTTCTTCACGCGCTTTTTATTAAATTTGTGTTTTTTCGCGATCTTTTCACGAAATCTGCCGTTTTTTCGAGGTCTTTTGACGAAATCTGCTGTTTTTTAGCGATCTTATAGGAATTTTCTCGTTTTTTTGCGATCTTTTGACGAAATTTGCGTTTTTTCTTCGATTTTTTGACGATCTTCATGTTTTTTCCGCGATTCTGTGACAGAAATTTGCGTTTTTTCGGCGCCCCTGGACGAAATTCACGTTTTTCCCGGGATCTTTAAACGAAATTCGCGTTTTTACATCGATCCTTTGGCAGAAATTTGCGTTTTTTGCGATCTTTCACGAGATTCCGCAAATTTAATTCCGATCTTTTGACATAAATTTCTTTTTTTCGTGATCCTTTGACAGTAATCTGCGTTTTTTGCGATCCTTTGACAAAAATTTGCGTTTTTTCGCGATCGTTTTACAGAAATTTGTGTTTTTTCGCAATGGTTTTACAGAAATTTGCATTTTTCCGCGATTGTCTGAGTAAATTCGTGTTTTTTCCTCGATCCTTTGATGAAATTCAATTTTATTCCGTGATTTTGTGGCAGAAATTTGCTTTTTTCTCGCGCCCCTGGAACGAAATTTACGTTTTTTTTCGGGATTTTTGGATAAAATTGAAGTTTGTACAGCGATCTTTTGGCAGAAATTTACGTTTTTCGAGATCTTTTGACGAAATTCCGCGTTCTTTCCGCAATCCTTTGACATAAATTTGCGTTTTTTCGCGATCCTTTGACATAAATTTACTTTTTTTCGCGATCGTTTGACTAAATTTGCGTTTTTTCCACAATCGTTTGACTAAATTCGCGTTCTTTCCGCGATCCTTTTAATAAATTCGCATTCTTTCCGTGATCCTTTGACGAAATTTATGTTTTTTCCGCGATCCTGTAACAGAAATTTGCATTTCTCCCACAACCCTGGGACGAAATTCATGTTTTTTCCGGGCTATTTTGACGAAATTCGCGTTTTTATAGCGATCTTTTGGCTATAAATTACCGATTTTTTATGCAAAGATTATCGAAATTGGTATTTTTCGGCGACCATTTGTCGAATTCGCGATATTTTTTGTCAGAATTTTCGTTTTTTTTTTTTTTTTTTTTTTTTTTTTTCCAAGTTGGCAAATTTATCTGCAAGGTCCAAAATAAATATGCGTCGCGCACTTACTGCTACCGGGGGTTTTACTATATAAGATATTGTTTGTATCCAACATATTCAGGTTAAAAAGTCTGGGCACCCCCCCGTTCAAAAGGCTGGTTACGCCTATGATTCAGTTGGTACCTTCAACAACATCTTGCATTAATTGCATGCTATTTTAAGGCAATTAGAAGTGTAATTGTTGGTTCCAGTTCTCAAAATTCAGCAACTTATAGATCACGCATGATTCTGAATAGCGTAAAAATATGTTGTGGGCATTAAATAATTTAGGGGCAAAAAAATGTACAGAAAGGGTGTTAAAGGTTTAAAAAATATTTTAAAAAGTAAATAATAAAAAAAAACAGATCTGAATCGATCATCTAAAAAACAAATGCAAGAAACTTCGGAAAACTCCATGCTCTGTTGAAACTTGTCATAATTAGACGCTGATTTAGTTTTGATTTTGATTACCCAACACGGGCCACTGCTATCTTATGCATGGAAAAAGATTCGGCTTTTGATGTACAATGAAATGATGCAATTTAGTGAGCGTGGTTTTCAGTATTATTAACTCTATTCTTGTTACTTTCTTGCACTACCACATTATTGTCAAAATCTCTGATTTTTTTTTATGTCAACTATTGGATTCGGACTCGATTACAGAATATCAACTCTGTACTTTTTACGATGAATATTATAGTTGTATCTTATTTTATATTGTTTAGAAATGCATCAAATATTAATTGAGTTTAATAATTAAAAATGTATATGTTGTTCTAATTTTAAATTTTAATAATCAAGTGTGGACTATTATAAATTAATATATTAGAATGAGAAAAAAGTTTTGTGATGACCGCAGCATACAAGTTTAATTTGGTTTGGTGAAAAAACTTTATGATTTGTATTGTAAGACTTATGTTGTAAAGTCTGTAAATATCGCAGAAAAAAATCATTGTGGTTTTTAAATACGTGTGGTTTTTCTTTATATTGTATCTATGCAACCTTCTTTAAGATTTTATTGTTTTATTTTCAGTCCATAAACAAGGGGTCTCTGCATAGCATTTGAACGAAACCTTAACAAATACTCACCACACCTTAACTGTTTATAAATTGATTATCGTGTGATGCAAACCGACAGCAATGCAAATGCTGCCGTAACAAATGACTCGCTATTCAATTTTTTTCTTGCACGGTTATATATCACCCAGCTCTTGCCTTTGTTCTTCGTTTTTCCCTTTATAGATTGCTTTCGAAGCTTAATTGAATTTAAAATCATCGACCACAGTTGATAGCTTGCTGACATATTTTATGCCTCAGAAAACCTCAGCCTCTGGGAGGCCACGTGCGTTGACGAGATCTCGTGAGCGCGTGTGGTCCGCAAAAGTAGGGATGGTGGGTTTGATTTAGAGGAGAACGTATAATGATGTTTTTATGCGATGTTCCAGAGGGTTGTACGTAGGCTAGCAACGAATTCGAGAAATTGATATTGGGTAATGATTATCTTATTGATGAGTTATGCGAATGTCTTATTACTGTTGCCATTGTTTAAGACATCTGCGGGTAACATTATTCGATTTAACAATAATGACACGTTTGGGACTCCTCTTAAAAGGATGATTGAGGGTATCGAATATAACCCTGGTAAAAATGTCCGGAATGAACCAAAGTTTCTCATGGTGAGGTTCATATTTTCATTTTCAGTGATTATATCTATATCTAGGAGTATTCGTATGCAAGGTGTGTTTTATTAGTATTTCATATGATTTTTTATTAGAATAATTTGCGACGAACAAAATTGTTTTTAGAAAAGTTGATCTTCTATTCTACCAATTGCAGCTTAATTATTGAAAAGAAGTGTCAGTTGGTGGCTTTATTAACATATCATTAAAGACATTTGTTTGCCTTGTGATGTAACGTCCCAGTGGCGTTGTATATTGATAGGTCCGCCCTTAAAAATCTATTTAAGTTCTTGAAAACAAGAACATTTTTTGCGGACAAATTCCAAACGTTTTTTATCTAAAATTGTGAAATACAGAAAGAAAAATATTTTATAAATCATTTTTAAAATATATAAAAGGAATTTGAATTTTTTACTTTTTAGGAAAAGCAAAAAAATAAATCTATTTTCGATTTTTACTTTCCGTACACATACATACATACATACATACAGTGTATGAGAAGTATTATAATCATGATAAAAGCACGTTTATGGGAATGTTGGTATATTTTTTGTATTTTGAGATCCCCTGAATCCGTTTTCTGCTATTTTCAAATCTATTCCATATGTATATGTGTATGCATGCGTATATATAAAAATTTCCTCACGTTTGGTTTTCTCTCACGTGTACAATTGACTTTTTTAACCACATTTCCGTACGAGAAATATGTTTGTTTTCCCCCCATACCTGTTGCTATTCATTTAAAACTTTTCATGAATGATTCAATTTTGTAATTCCATTTTTGCGCGAAATCTATGTTTGTCTCCCGCCCCCCCCCCCACACACACACCCATACATGTTGCAATTCACTTACAAATTTTCATATACAATTTACATTGAATTACTGTAGGACAGTCCTGGCGATAACGAACGCTCAATTTCACTCAATATTTTCAAGTGTCTTATGATTATCATTTCCAGCTAAAAAATCAATCATAAAAGTAATAAGACAGCAAATGTTATTTAGAAAACATCCAGGAACGTTTTTTTTATGTTTAACGAAATCAAAAACAACTTTACCATTGTTAAAATATTTTCATTGGATATTTTTAAAAACAGTGTCCTTTTTGTAACTGAGGCATAAGGTCTTGGGTGCAGAGCCTCAAATAATTCAGCCGTTGATCTCGTTTCTGCTAATCCAGGATAGCTGAATTTGAGAAACGGGATTATCACATGTTTTTAGCTTTTCAACTTTATAATTTCAAAAGAAATTTTGGAATTCAACAGAATCATAGCTAACAGATTTAATTAAAACACTTTCATTATGCCTGCTCTCATTGTCAATATAAGTAACTTTAATAATGTATTCTCAGAATTATGCTAAATATCGTTCTATCCTACAGCATATTAACTAAAATTTCATCCAAGAAAATGCATTTAAAATGTATGCGTATAAGTATGTAAGATAGGTGTATGGTATTTAGCATATAACTAAAAAAACTGTGGAAATAATGTAGGTAACTAATGGAGTATTCAGATTGGAGGTAATTTAAAAATTATGAAGTATTCATTAATCTTAACTACTACTGCATGGAAATAAAATCCACCAATTAAGCCTTTTCTTTCTAATCTTGTTTATTAGTTACTTGTTAAATATAAATTTATATAAAGCTTTATTTTTTTTATTTCTGCTATTGTTCTTTTCTAATTAACCCATTTTGAATACACTGTGAAGTAATAATTAACATAATATTTAATTTTTCCTTTTAATTCTCTTTTACCTTCATTTCATACTCAAGTACAAATGGGAAAAATAGGTGTATTAAAAAAAGTTTAGATTTATTATGAATTTCTAATTAATATCATTATTTGGAGCTGCGCATACTTAGCATATTCAGCTTAATTTTCACAATATTTACTAAATTTAGCCTATTTCGTTTTTAATATTGATAATAAGTTATTTTTTCCCTAGCAACTTACATTACTTTCTATCGTCGCTTCAAAAATAAGTTTATTTGATTTTTCTATAAATTCATGTTTTCTCACAAAAAAAAAAAAAAAAAAAAAAAAAATGTATGTATTAAGAGTTATTTTGTTATAGATGTCCATTACTATAAGCAATAAAAATATAAATTTTCAGATTATTACTTAGTAGCAAACACCGTGGCTTTGCTCGCGTAATAGTTGAAATATACCAAGTGACATTTACAGGTCTAATTTTTATTAAAAGAAATTATACTTTTAGGAATAATTAAAAAATTACAATTTAAAAGACAGTTTGACTAAACTTCATTATTACACTGCATTAGGCAGAAAAAAGACTTAAATTAATAAAAAGAACTAAAACTAAATAAATGATAATTTAGAAAATATTTTGAAACTTTTATGCTCAATTAATACGCTCATTTCAGTATTCATTAGAAGTTTTAATTTTTTTAGAAACCATCTTAAAATTAACCATCATGTCAAATTCCAAGCTTCTTGTCTAACGTTCCGCCATCTCCCTCAACATAAAATGCTATGTTGAAATGGGGACTGTCACCATTAACTTGAAATCGGTTTGGAATTTCTTAATATCCCACAGAAACGTAATTTAGAAAGCTTTTAAAGGCCTTTTTAGAACGTTTGTTGATCCTACCAACGCTAGGTGGTTGGGGCATTGGCATAAAATATAGCTTGTGTAGGATCAGAGACTGTCACCATTGATTCGCAACCATTAGTTTTCTAATTGTTTTATTATTTCAATGAGATTGCATAGAAATCGTAATTTAGGACTTTTTTCGAACGCTTTTCGCTCCTCCCCTTCGCTTAGAGGTCTGCACGGGCCGGAATTTCCGGGCCCGGGCCCGTCCCGTCCCGAACGAAAGCTAGCTTGGCCCGGCCCGGCCCGGTGTAAAAATTGAAAGTTCGGCCCGAGCCCGGCCCGGACCGTACAAAAATTAGTAAAAACAGGCCCGGCCCGATTCAATTTCTGCAAAAAAAATCCGTTTTTTCTCGACATACAATTAAGATTCTTTTAATGAATACTACGTACATATTTATGGGAAAATTTTACAGTATATTTTAGATTACTATGTGTTCGCAAAGCAGAAAACACACAATAGTAAACATTAACGATTACACAGTGTTTTAGTCATCGTCTCTACAGACATTTCGAAATTCCAATAAGGATTCATTAAAAAGTTAATATATTTCAGAATAAAGGATTAAAAACATGATACCTTTCGAAGCTGTATGATAAAAAGTAGATTTGCGAAAATATTTCTCTCATTTTTAAGGATTTTCTCAAATCGAAAGAAGTTACATTTCGACACATTTGAGAATTCATTTCTTTTCGGAAACGCGTAAGATTGGCAGGTATTCTTATTCAGAAACTATGTAAATGCCGTCTTTTTCATAGATAAAAGCAATATATCTTTCTCTGAAAATACTGCCAAAGTTAGCGTTATGAATCGAATTTCCGGAAGCGATAGCACAGGAAAGGAGAAAAACGTACAGTCACATGACAAGAATCTCTGTTATGTGTAACTCTGTAAGTAATTTATCAAATATGAAGAAAGCTATTAGTTTCCAAATGCCTTTAATAGTCAGGCCTGTGAATTTTATGCCTTTATAGTTAAAAATGAGTCAGAAAATGTGTTTGAAAGTTTCGCATTGTTGAGCAGTGAATATGAGAACCTCTTAAGGTATATCCCCAAAGATACTGTTAACAGAAGTTCATTATCACTATTGATACTTTTACAAAACATAATGCCTGTCCTACACATCCTGAGATCGATTAAGACCAGTTCCGTACCGGCACGAGTCTGCTGAAAAAAATTAAACCCGTAATCAGACATCTTGTAACTGTACGATGCCGATCTCTACGATGGACATGTTACATATCTGTATTGATGTTGTTAAACTCGCATCGGCTCGTGACGCACATTTATACTACTCGAGAAAATCATATTCATTGAAAATGGCTCGTATTTTATCTGCTTCGCTTGAATTCTTATATCGGGCCGATAGGCCCGATTAATGTTTTTTATCGGCCCGGCCCGGCCCGCGGGCAGGGCCGGGTACGGGCCTCGGGCCAAGCCCGAGCCCGTGCAGACCTCTACCTTCGCTTCACCCCTTTTCAATTTGAATTAATTTTCAACAGTCCTTCGAGGGAATTTATATTTTATAAGCAACTACCGTGCCATATTTAAAGTTTCTAGCCTCTTCAGTATCACAGAAATCGCAATTTAGAACGTTTTTTGCTCCGGAAACCCTCTGGTGGCAGTGGCACAGACTTAAAATATACCTTATGTTTGAGCAGGCTCTATCACCAACAATTTGTCACCATTATTTTTACTTTCTTCTCAAGAAGAAAGTATTGGATTCGTGAAAAATTTCGACTTCCGGTTTTCAACGGATTTATACGTTTTAGAATGCCCAGAACACGAATTGATGGTTTTTAGAAAATGTCTGTCTGTGAGTCTGTCTGTCACTCTGTCACTCTGTCACTCTGTCTGTGAGTCTGTATGTGACAAAAATTTTGTGGGCGCTCTATCTCAAGAAATAATGCACGGAATTTCACAAAACTTCATATTTAGTTAGACCTTGATATAAACTGGACCTGATTAGTTTTTGGTGAAAATCGCCCAACAGGTGGCGCTGCTATGCGGCATTTTTCATGATTTCTGCAATAGCTATATCTCAAGAACTACTGCACGGATTTTGATAAAACTTCAGATTCAGTTAGTCCAAGATATAGTTTGGTGCTGATTACTTTTTTGTGAAAATCGCCCAACAGGTGGCGCTGGTATGCTGCATTGTTCATGATTATCGCAATAGCTCTAACTAAAGAAAAAATGCACGAATTTTCATCAAACTTCAGATTCAGTTAGTCCCTGATATAAATTAGTGCTGTTTAATTTTTGGTGTAAATCGCCCAATAGGTGGCGCTGCTGTGCTGCATTTTTCACGATTTCCACAAGAGCTGTATCTCAAGAACTATTGCACGGATTTTCATCAAACTTCAGATTTAGTTAGTCCTTGACATGAATTGACGTATGTTTACTCATACGTATGTTTGACGTATGAGTGCTGTTTAATTTTTGGTGTAAATCGCTCCACAGGTGGCGCTGCTATGCTGTATTTTTTGCGATTTCCGCAATAGCTTTTTCTCAAGAACTAATGCTTGGATTTTCAACAAACTTCAGATTCAGGTATACCTTAGTATAGTTTAGTGCTGTTTACTTTTAGTGTAAATCGCTCAACAGGTGGCGCTGCTATGCTACATTTTTTCAGAATTTCCGCTATAGCTCTATCTCAAGAACTAATGCACGAATTTTCATCCAACTTCAAATTCAGATATACTTTGATATGAATTGGTGCTAAAGCGTTGTTATTTCTTGTACTATTTAAAGGATTTAATTGACGTGATTTATATAGAAGAAAGTTTTGTGATGACCACAACATACTAGTTTAAATCGGTTTGGTATGTGATAAGATTGCATAAAAATTGTAATTTAGAACGTTTTTAGAACGCTTTTCGCTCACTTCATTCTTTAAAATTGGGAATTTTCTTTTGACGGTTCTTAGAAAGCATTTGCATCTTGTAAGTAATTACCATGCAAATTTTCAAAATGTTAGACCCCTCAGTTGTGCAAAAAAAACGCAAATTTGAACATGTTTTGCCTTTGCAACCCTAAGATGGTAGTGACAGCAATTTAAAATATAGCCTAGGTTGGAGCAGGCACTGTCACCATCAATTTGTAATCCTTACTTTTGAAACCGGCTTGAGATTTTCTGAGATTGTGTAGAAATCGCAAATTTGAACGTTTTCAGAACGCTTTTCGCGCATTTTCACCCCTTTTAAATTTTCAGTTTTTTCAAAACTGTTTTTAAAGATAATTTATATCTAATAAATATGTACCATACCTAATTTCAAGTTGCTAGCCCCTACCGATCACAAAAATCGCAATTTAGAACGTTTTTTGCCTTTGCAACCCCAAGATGGTAGTGACAGCAATTGAAAATATAGCCTAGGTTGGAGCAGGGACTGTCACCATCAATTTGTAACCCTTACTTTTGAAATCGGCTTGATATTTTCTGAGATTGTGTAGAAATCGCAAATTTGAACGTTTTCAGAACGCTTTTCGCGCATTTTCACCCCTTTTAAATTTTCAGTTTTTCAAAACTGTTTTTAAAGATAATTTATATCTAATAAATATGTACCATGCCTAATTTCAAGTTGCTAGCCCCTACCGATCACAAAAATCGCAATTTAGAACGTTTTTTGCTCCTGCAACCCCCAGGTGGTAGTGACACCGACATGAAATAGCGTCTATGTTAGAGCGGAGGCTGTCAGCATCAATTTCCTACCATTACTTTTCAAATCAGTTTAATTCTTCCTGAGATTGCTCACAAATCGGCATTTAGAACGAACGCTTTTCGCGCATTTTCATTCCTTTTAAATTTCAAATTTTTAAAGAAATGTTTTTAGAGATCATTTATACCTAATAAATATATTTAATGCCAAATTTCATGAATCCTATGTCCTTCTATAGCACAAAAATCGCACAAAAATTTAGAACGTTTTTTGCTCCTGAACCACCCTTTGGGTTGTGGAAACAGACATAAAATATAACGTATCTTGGAGCAAGAGCCCATCATTTTTACACCATTATGTTTGAAATCGGGTTCAGCACTTCCCGAGATTGCATAGAAATCGCAATTTAGAACGTTTTTTACAACGCTTTTCGCGCATTTTCACGCCTTTTAAATTTCGATTTTTTTTTTAGGAAATGTTCTTAGAGATCATTAATATCTTATATGTAGCTACCATTCCAAATTTCATGATTCTAGGCCCTACAGTAACACAAAAACCGCACTTTAGAACGTTTTTTGCTCCCGCAATCCCCAGGTGGTAGTGACACCGACACAAAATAGAGCCTATCTGAGAGCAAGGGCTGTCACCATCAATTTCTAACCATTACTTTTGAAATCGGTTTAATACTTCCTAAAATTGCGTAGAAATCGCCATTCAAAACGTTTTTTAGAACGCTCTTCGCACATTATCACCCCTTTTAAATTTCGAATTTTTAAAGAAGTGTTCTTAGAAATCCTTTATATCTAATAACTAATATTAAAAATTTCATATTTCTAGGCCCCTCAGTAACACAAAATCGCATTTTTAGAACGTTTTCTGCTCGTGCACCTCCTTCGTGGTAGTGGCATCGACATAAAATATAACCTATCCTGGAGCGGGGTAATCTCGCTCTGCACGCTTTAATTACCTTTTCCTCCCCAAAGGTCAAGAGGGGTGGAGTGTGAAAGTTGAAGGGACAGATATGGCGCATTTGCGTCTTGCTGCCTTTTTTTTCTTTGGCGGTCAGCGAACGGGGCTTCGCCAAAGCACTGAACTTTCCAAAGGCCGTAAAGCAGAATTAGAACAATTTTTTAAACGAGCCGGGCCGACATAAAAATTTAAACGAAACCGATAAAATATGCATTGCCCGACTAAGAGTATAGAAGACCCCGGGACCCCCATCATTCTGCTAGTGTTGGTGGTTGGGGGGGGGGGGGGGCTCTATCTATATATAGAATTTTCTTGTGAATAATGTGGAAGTGGCTAGTACTAAACTTCATACATATATGTATGCATAAATTTTGTACCCGGTACTGCTCACATCTACATACAGGGTATCACAAAAAGATGGTCACAACTTTAAGGCTGTTCTCAACTGTTCTGCTCAACAAGCGCAAAACGTTTTGACACATTTATAGATTCGTTTTTTAACGGAAAGATATAAAATTGGAAGACCTGACTATGGAAGCGGTTTAGAATCGAACTGTGTTTTCGATTTCTTGATAAATTACCTATTGAATTATAAGCGATTTTGATCACGTGACAAAGACGCTTTTCTTCCTTTCATGGGTGATTATTCTTCTTTCGCGCGGAAATTCGGTTCAAAACGCCCACTGGTGCACTTTGACACTACTTTCTGAAAGATCTATTGCGTTTGCAAAAAAAAAAAAAAAAAAAAAAACGGACAAAACAGCTTAATTACATAGTTTCTGAGCAACAATATCTGCTCGATTCATGCTTTTCCGAACAAAAATAAGTTAAAACTTATGTCAAAGTTGTCCTTTTGTATTTGCGAACAGCCTTAAGAAAAAATACTAGTCGGACAATAGTAGAAAAAATTATAAATTGGTTGACACGAATATTTGTTTGCAAACTTTTAATTTGTATAAGATGTCTAAAAGAGAATGCCACAAATTGGTCATCATTAATGATTTAACATGCCACATTACGAGGAAAATGTTAAGAATGTTCTCAAATCCGAAATGGCAACTTTCTGACATAAGTTTTAATTTATCTTTGTTCGAAAATGCATGAAACTAGCTGGTGCTGTTGTTCAGAAACTATGTAATCGAGCTTTTTTTTTTTTTCTTTTGGAAACTCTACACTTTTTTCAGAAAATAGAGTCAAAGTGGCCGTTTTGAACCGAATTTCCGCGAGAAAGGAGAAACACTCAAGGGCGGGCCAAAAATGGGTTTGTCACGTGATCAAAATAGCTTATAACTCAATAGATAATTTATTGATTTAAAAAAAATGGAAAACACAGTTCAATTCCAAATCGCTTCCATGGTCAGTCTTTCCGTTAAAAAATGAATTTGTAAATGTGTTAAACGTTTTGCGCTTGCTGAGCAGAGCAGTTAAGAACAGCCTTAATGTAGAATTTCTTTTGAAAACGATGACATACTAATAAATTTTAATCATTAGTTTTCTAATGATGTAGTTTGTTTTTTGCATGGGTGTTGTGTGTGTGTGTGTGTGGGGGGGGGGGTGTACTGGAAGCAGAAGGGGGACCACACTCCCTTCCTAAATGTTTGAAATATATGAATTTTGGTCACTTTTGGCTAATTTATATAATTTGACACCTTTTAATGAAAATCCTGATTACTCTCATGGGCCCCTTGGCGGCAGCCCCGCATGCCCCTGCATAAGTCGGAAAATATGAAACTGAACATATGAATATACTGACAATACTGAAAATATGAAACTTTTGTCATGGATATGACTTGGATATCATATGACTGATATGACATGGATATGATATGATATGACATGGATATGACTGTTCTCAAATCTAAAACGGGCAACTTTATGACACAAGTTTCGATTCATTTTTGTTCAGAAAGGTATAAAAATATGCATGTAGAATATAATTAATATAACTTTTATTATAATATTTTTATTTCATTAAAACTTTACAAACAATAATTATTAAATACAATATGCAATTATTTGCCGCTGGATGTAATTGAAATTTTAAGTGAAAATTTCCTGTTAACTTTTACATGATATTTTATAAATATAGATTTATGTTTATTGTACAAAGAAAAAAAAAAAAAAAAAAAAAATATTTTTATGCAATATAATATATTCGTTTATCATACATTGTATATATATATAAGGTAAGTTAACTTTTATTATTTAAATGTTAATAATGCATTGTAATTTAAATAACGATTTTTAAAGCAGTAGTCTATTACTTTATGTTGCTAAATTACTATTCTCATTAAATTATTAATGCAAATTGCCTATATAACATAATATTTTGAAATTAAATTAATTTTTAATTATATAAAAGTTACTCGTGCGATATTGGAACTTTTTATACCTCCTCAATCCTCCCTTTTTTGTTTGTTTGTTTCCTTAATTTCTTTATGTTTATTATTTCTGACTTACTAATCTGAAATTAATTCAAAGATAATTTAAATGAAGGTGAATGTCTTATATGATGAAAAACAATTCAAAACAATTTTATTAAAATAAGTATTAATTTAATTTCTGTATATTTTTCATGAACAAAAGTTTTCATGATTCAGCCATGAATCATTTTTATCATTTCATTTAGGAAAAAGAAGTATTACATATACCTAGAATAAGGCCTTATAGTGTAAAGACCAGAACATAGAGTAAAGCTGCCTTTTCATGACAAACATATCTAAAAAAATTAGTTTTAAACATCCATTTTCTTAGAATTTTTAAAGATTACTTGCAACCTCAATAAAATTATTTCCATGAATAGTTTACAAGTTTTTTAAAACTGCAATAATTTATTTCAGTAATAGTTGCTACTTTTTAACCTGATGAAATAAAAATTATGTTCTGTTTTTCTAAACTCTAAAAAAGAGGGGGTCCTTATAAAATATATTCCTATACGTCTGATAAAAAGAATATATTTATATAAATTGATATATTGAACAATCAATAATACGGAACAGACATAATACAGTACACACAGTACACGTAAATTTACTGCAGCCTCCCCCCTCCCCAGACACACACATTTTTTTTTATTAATCAATATTTTTGTAATGGCATAAGACATACCAATGTTTAAAAAAATGTGCATTTTCTTTAAATCCAAATTTCTACTAAATAACCATCCCTAATATGTCAAATATAAATAAAAAATATTATAAACAGTCATCTCCACAAGCCGCACTCCCAGAGTAAAACCTGCATTGCTGCAATGTAACTTTTCAACTGTTTTATTATAGATCACAGTACTTTGTTTCCTTGATGTAAAGCATATTTTAAAAATATTTCAAAACAAAAATTCTCAATGATAAATTCAGGAGATGGCTTTGGTGTGTGCATGTGAGATTTTTTTTTTTTTTTTTTTTTTTTTGGGGGGGGGGGATATTTTTGGAAGTTTTGCTTGAGTTTAATGCTTATTAATGTAGTTTAAGTGCAAATCCTTCCTGCAACCACAGGAGCTTTAAAAATTCCTCCTGGAGAAAAATGCCTGATTTTAACCCTAGAAATATTAAAGAAATATTAATGTTTCTAAATTACTTAACTCACTTAGTTTTTACTTATTCTCGTACTAAATGTGGCAAAAAAAAGTATACATATAACATATTAAATGAGTTAAAGGAAATATTAAAAAAAAATTGCTAAAAAAATTATTAAAATTTACAAATTACTTAACGCATTTAGTTTTTACTTATTCTCTTACTAAATGTGGAGTAAGGGGAAAATAAAGGGTATTCATATAGCGCATTATAAAACATATTAAATGAGTTAAAAGAAAATTTTAAAAACGAAATTGCTAAAAAAGTTATTAAAATGTACAAATTATTTGACATATTCAAATTTTATGAATAATTCTCTTTGAATTATTTACAAAAAATCTATATAACTATATGTTACAAAAACCAGATGTTGAAATTTTTTTCTCAAAAACAAAACTAATAAAAAGTTATGTTTTCTAAATAATTTAAGCATATTTTTTTATTCTCTTGACAATTGTAAACACACACACACGCATATATATATACACACATAGTATAAATTTGAGATGCATCAAATTTTCAAAATAGAAAACTCTAGTATTCATTTTAATAAAATCATAATCAAAATACTTGCATTTTACTTATTGCATACAATTCTATATCATGTAACCCAAGCACATCTAAACAATATTTTTTTAATTGCAGATTATCTTAAAAAAATCTTTTTTGGAACTTGTTCTTGCCCAGTATATTAATAAACATGAAATATTTATTAATAGAGAGAAGGTACAAATTTAAAAATAAATATTTATTTTGTACGCGATTTTCTTTTCTAATTCGTTTTCTGGCAGGACCAATCCTATATGTTGATTATTTTCTATATAATAAATAATATTCAGTTAGCCAAACGAGGGATAAACTGCTTAACACAGTAACCCTACTCGTGCGCCGTAGCTTAGAGGACATTTAAAGCTGGGGAAAATTCTATTGTTCGTGTGACCCGTGCCCAGCGTAGTCTCACCCCTGGAGCAAGGGTTGTCACCATCATTTTGACACCCTTATTTTTTAATTGGTTTGGTATTTACTGAGATTGCGTACAAACCACCATTTAGAGCGCTTCTTAGAACGCTTTTTGCGCATTTTCACCCCTTTTAAATTTCGAATTGCTAAGGAAATGTTCTTACAGATCATTTATATCTTATAAGTAACTAATATTCCAAATTTCATATTTCTAGGCTCTTCAGTAACACAAAAATTGCATTTTTAGAACGTTTTTTGCTCCTACACCCCCTTTGGGGTAGTGGCATCGACTGAAGATATAGCCTATGTTCGAACGTAGACTAACATAATCATTTTGATGCCATTACTTTTGAAATCGGTTCGGTAGTTACAGAGATTACCTCCTACAAACAAACAAACAAACAAACTTTACTTCTTTACAATATTAAAACAGATTTGTCTGATTTTCAATTACAGCTCGGGTCGTTTAGAAAACAGTACATTTCAAAAATCTGTTTGATATTTTGTATAATATATATTGTGATGGTTCCTATCGCACCTTTTAATATACAATAAGAAAAAAATTCCTGCCGGCTCGGCCTACAGGCGCAGGTAGATTTCGAAGTTAAGTACTAATTTCACCAACAAAAGCTAATACATGATTAGAGATAAACCCGCTTTAACAATTTTATCTGGCCGCTTTTGACGAGTTTTTATTTCATTTTGATGTAAGACCTGGTTTTATCCGAATCATTTTAAGGCGGTATTGAAAAATATATATTTTTCCACGCGCAACAACTCGAAATTTTCTGACATATTTTCACATTCATTTTTAAAAGAAAAAACATGAAACATCCTGAAATGATTTTTTAAGAGACTTATAAGCTACCTGTGTTTTTATTTTTCGTTCAATAAATTAGAATTTAATTTATAAACAATTATTTTCTCAGTACGACCATATTTTTCGTTTCCAACACTATCGCTTCAGGAAATTTGGTTCAAAGTGGCCACTTTGACATAATTTTTTAAAAAATATATTCTGCCTCTATCAAAAAATCTACCAATACGGCACATTACATAGTTTCTGAATAAGAGAACCTTCCAATTGGATGCGTTTGAGAGCAAAAATTATACTAAAAATGAGTCAGAAAAAATGCAGTTTGGATTTGAGTACACCCTTAATATATTTTTTTTCTTCAACCGCTATGAATTTTTAATTTGTTTTTCCTGTAAGAATTGGTCCTATCAAAAACTTGCAGGTATAGAAGTTGTAGATAATATCAAGATTTATATTAATTTCATACGAATTCGATATCTTGTGAATTGACGAAGTTATGGATTTTTCTTATTCAACTGCCCCTTTTCGTTTTCGTTTTTAATTTTTTTTTCGGTAAGAGTTGTTCCTGTCAAAAACTTGTCAATATGAAAGTTGTAGATAATATTAAGAAGATTCTTAATAAATTTAATTGGATTTGATATCTTGAGAATTGACGAAGTTATTAATTTTTTTGTCCCTAAAACCTTATTTTTTTCACCCCTTCAGCCCATTTTTAATTTTATCAAAATTCTGTCATACATAATTTTTTGTCTCTTTTCCTAGAAGTAATAATAACTTTAAACTGATTCGATATGTATTATAATTAAGAAATTATGGGTTTTTTCGGTTTTCACAAAAAACCTCCCTATTTCCACCCCCTTGGTCCGATGAGGTTTTCTGCTCCTCGATTTTATGTATCGGTTTGGAAGAGGTTTGTGCAAAATTACGGAAGTTATCGTGTCCATAAAAAAGTTATATATATATATATATATATATGTAAAGTTTTTAACTAAGGGGGTTTTGGGTTCTAGAGGTGTAGATCTGGAAAAAAATTTCAAAAATTCCAACATAGGGGAAAATGTAATAGGTAGTATTTCTTACGAAATCTACCTAATAACAAAATCTCTTTCTTGTTATCCCGGTACAGGTATTAGAATGCACAATAAGAAATGAAATATGAACAAGAACGAAAAATCCTGCATCTAGCATAGATTATGAATAATTTTTCAATACATTTAGAATATTGTAACAAAACTTCACGCTTTATTAGGGTAAAAGATGATGTCTAATTAAATAATTTAGAAAACGCATAACGCATTTAAAAACCCAATTTCTGCAATTACCATCAATAGTCGGAAAAATATCAAAAAAAATTTTTGTGAAGCCCTGTATATGATCTATAATGCAATCCCTTATCATATTGAGAAACGAGTAACAACACTAAAGAGAACCCTCAATGAGCTAATAACTAAGCAATGCAGTTCGAGTGGGACTGCGGAATTACAGGCAGGCTGACACACATATACTTCTCTAAAGTTGATACACACAGATTAATAAGCTGCAAACTACTTACTCAAATCTGTACAGCCATGGCCAGTCGACATAACACCAAAAAATTAACAACTTTGGCACAAGCAGCTAGTTCAAAACAAACAGCTACAAGCAAAAGGCAAAGCAGTGATCAGATGGTTAATTGATAACACAGACTTAATTTCACACTAAATTGTGGCAAATCTAAACAAGCCCTTCTCTCCATCCATACAAGATCAATTCCCCAGCAGCAATAGCAGTCTAGCGCAGCGCATAGCGAAATATTTAAAAGTAATAAATAGAATCTTCTATTACTGCACAAAGGGAGAATAAAAGTGCATTAAAAGAATTCTTCTTTTACTGCACCAAATATATATGTTATATACACTGCTCGAAACAATTAAAAGATATTGAGGTTATCGATGGGTCTTGCGGTCGGGGAATTGTTTAGATGATTGATACATAATCAACAGACGTGGTAGGCTATATGAGAAAAACATTACACATGTTTGGCAGAAAAAGGTGCATTGTATTGAGCATTTGGGTACAAAAGAAAAAAACACATTTTGTGCATATGAGGAAAAACGAATAAAGAAATGTGTTTCTTTCAAAGAAAATCGTTTTTAGTAGGCATGGTTTCCCGTACAGCCAGCAAAGTTGAATACCTTTGAGGCATGGAATGATGTTTGTTTCTTATACAAAAATTGTTTGTTGTAGTTTACCACACCTTAAATTTTGCCTCGTCCTTTCTTAAACACTGTTGTAACTCATTCAGTTAAATTATTTCTAAAATAGTAATAATAATAATAATAATAATAATAATAATAATAATAATAATAATAATAAGTTGCTTATAATTCTTGCTATCCAGATTACTCGGTTCTTAAAAATATCTGCTAAAACTAGCATAATTCATCGTGTCATTTTTTTTCTCGTACAATTAATTAGAGAACTTCAAAGCAAAACTTACACTAAATAACGTGTTACTGGAAAAAAGGAGTACAATCAGGCACAGCACGGAATAGAAAAATACAATTTTATTTACAAACATTTTTTTGTACAATATATTTAAAATGGCTTACATCAGTACAGAAAATAAATATACACCTTTAACTCATAAGTGTCCATTTACGTTAAGATGTTATTTTTTTTTTAGAAATGTGAAATTCTGCGTGTATTAGTTCAATCACAGATCCTTTACATACTTACATATGGATGTTCCTTCTTATGGTTGACCAATAGCTAATTCCTAAACCGTTAATTTTAGAAGTATAGTTCCAATTGCAAATATATTTCAAATGCTGTTATTCAACATATAAAAATCTATTTACGTCAAAATAGTTCTTTTTTTTTAAATTATTAAATTTAAAATTTTATACGGCTTTTGGGTTAGAGATGAAATGAACTCAGCCAACGCCCCTACACTGTTAAAAATTTACAGCATTCTGGCAGGTCATTTGACCGTTTTTTCCGAAAACGGTTACAAAATCGTAATTTTAACACTATTCTGACCATATTATTGGCCATTTTATGGTCAGAATACAGTTAAATTTTGGTTATGGAACCGTTTTTTCAAAAAAACGGTCGAATGATCTGCCAGAATGCTGCAAAATTTTTAACAGTGTAGATTGGAGAAAGTCGTGACATGCTTTGTTGTGAGGCGTTGGAGTCAGTTTCGGGTTCGCGCTAATCCCGTCTCATCGGCCTTTATATGTCTTCGGACTCGTACTCAATGTGAAAACGTTAATTATTCACAAACTGAAAAAAAAGAGGAAAAGCGTGCCAGATGCTAAGTGAGAAACAAGAATTTGGTCTAAATTTCTTAAAATATTTTACAACCTTCTAAAGTCAGATTGAAAGTGAAGTGAATTGTTATTGATGGGATATTAAGAGAAATATTCTATCTGAGTTCGGAGCCTTGTCACGGTCAGTATTAGCAACGCAAAGAAGGCGTGTGTTAGTCCTTATTTCTCCTTTCTTTCTGCTAAACTCCTTTATTAGAATTATTGGAAACCAGATATCATGTTCTTTGTCATAGTTGAAGAGTTAAGTGGAAGAACATATTAAGTAACAAAAATTACATTTGAAGAAATTTGATGTGAAAGTTTTTGTTGTCACTTTTAATGATTTATTTTCTGTGTGATACCATGTGTTTAAAATATTAACAGGTGTGGTACTAAACTCTATCAAAAAAACTTATTCATATTTAATTTTGATATATTAAAAAATATGAATATTATTTGCATTATTAAAAATTAAATATTAATGAATAATGCCTTAAATCTTCAAGGCTAAATAGAACTTTGGTATTTTAGCTTTACCATGTGATAGAATACCTGATAACACCTTCGTCCAAAAGATAAAATTATTTTTAAGAAAATGTAGCATAACATGTTCTTCCACTCAGCTCTTCAGTTGTAAAATGATATTTTAAAAGAATAAGAATTGTGACTTTTGCAGATTTCTGCCAGTGTTGGGGTCTGTCAGTGGTTGGCCAAATAATAAATTTGCTATTTTAAACAGATTTTCAAGGACATGAAAAAAAAAACAAAATGTCGTCATTGAAGGGGGGAGGGGTAATTTAGGCTTAATAGTTATTTCTATGAAAGGAGAGATTTTGAAATGAAAAAATTAATCTCGAAACAATTTTAAAATTTTATTAACAATTTTTTACTACATACTTTTGGTATCGGTCTCGGGCTCTAATAACTCAAAAATTTTAGCGCTTGGACTTTGAAAAAAGGGCCCGAACTCATCTATAAATTGGATTCTATAAGTTATATTTAGAAATTTTTACTTCTTGCTCTTATAAATAAAGGAGTAAAAAATCCATTCTTCTATGACCAGAACTCACCAATTTATGGCTTCGAATTTTATTAAATTTTTGGCTTTCCTATAGTAAAACAGTGTTTTTCCATTTTTAATCGACTTCAAAAAAGGGTGAGCTTCTCAATTCGACGTGTATGTAATTTTTTTTTAATGTACATTCACCGATTAATCAAAAACTACGTGACCGATTCACATGATATTATTTTTAATTGTAAGAGGATACTCTTGAATTTGTCCCATTTAATTTTCATCAAAATTGGTTAACTTTTTTAGAAATTCAACAAAAATAAAAAAAATATTTAAAATATTTCATTTTCAACGATTTTCATCAAGTGACGTAGCGCTATCTGTTTGGCGAGAAAGTCGCTGTTACCCGACGATTTTTCTTCCTCTTTATACGGGTTTGTTTCTAGGATTGTTGATTAATACAGAGTGGGCCAACAAATCCTGACTTTTTTTTTTAAAATTTAATACAAAATCAAATAATTAGCGTACAAGAGTGCAACTGACAAAACTGTCAATTTAATAAATAATTTCTAACTGGTCATGTAATTGGATCAGATTTGGAAAAAGTCATGCACACAACTACTGCTGTAGCAGAGCATTGGTTGTACATAATCAATTTCGAATCACTCACTTGTAGTTTTTGAAGTCTTCTTTTTTTTGTTTTCGTTAAAAATTTTATAAGTGCCAATTAGGCCTTTTTGTTTTTAGTTTACCATCTGTATTCTCCGTATACAAGTACGCACCTGTTTCTTTCCTAATTTATCTTTTTTCTTAGTATGTACTTTAAATTTTTTTTAATACAGTAGAATACCATTGTAACGAATGTCACTTTAAACGAATTTTTCAGAGCAACGAACATAATTTGGATTGTCAAAAAAATCCTATTACCCTATTTCATTTTTATAGATATTCATTTTAACGAATTTTTCAGTATAGAAAATTTATTCAGTGCTCCCCAGAAATTAATTCTAACGAGATTTTACTGTAGTAATATTCGACTCGTCTTGTCATAGAATTTCTGTAATAAATAAAACGAAGATAATATTCCGAAATTCTTATACTAAAAAAGCAAATGTCTTTTCATCACTCCCGTTCTGAAGAGGTTGAAAATGAATAAAACGTTTAAATGAAATATGAAGGCTAACAGTTTTTCTTTTAAATTCACCTTTCACTTCACCATGGCCTCCATACATGATCAGTAGGATTGATATGATTATCATCGTTATAAGGAATATCCTGAACTGATGAAACACTGTTAATCAATAAATAGGATTCAATTACTTCACTATTATCTTTGGAATCGACATTAGAATAATGTTCTGTCATTTCATCATCAGTTAACCCACTTGAGTAATTGAATCCCAAATCAGAATTTTCAGAATGCAGTTCATAATTGTCATTCATGTTGTTACTGGGTGTTCTCAAATTGCTGTTAATTTTAGAGGATTTATGACAAGAAGACGCTTTAAGCTCATTGAAAGTTCCGCTCTGGCGCACTTTTTCTTCACTCGTTAAACTTTTTCGATAAACTTGCAGCAAATAATTCTGCAAAGAATGGCTGAGAGACTCGGAAGCTTGTTTCTGGTAATTTTTGAAAAAATAATTTTGAACTTCTGACATGCATAGTTTGTATCCGTCTTTGAAGGACGATTCGAAGTCTGTGGTAATTGCAACATCTTTCTGAGAGTCGTCTGGAAAAAAAATAAAATGAGAAAAATGAGAAAGGTTGTCAAAAATATTTTACATAGCTTTGATTGGGCAATAATCTTATATGATTTTGAAATGCTCCTACAAGAAACATAGAAGGGTGTCTCTAAAGACCTGAACATAAGAAAAACATGACAAGAAAGAAAAATCATGCATCAAGCATAGATTATGAAACACCACCCATAACACTTAACTTTAACAAACTTCGCTATTTAGGTAAATAAGATATCTAAGTAAACAGGGATGACAGGGGTGACCCGGGAACTCATCTAAGTAAGCATTTAGAAAATGTATTATACATTTCAAAAACTGATTTCAGCAAATACCATCTATATCCGAATATGTAGTCGAATTCTTTTGTGAAGAATTCTTTTATTTGATCTATAGATTTATATATATATTCTATGTAGTATTCGGAAATTTAGTTTAATAAGAAAATGCATAATAGGTTGAAAATTCACCTGCAGTAATTTATACAAATAGACGGGAACATACTTGAATACTTTTGTACAGTCCTGTATTTTACAAAGTACTTTTTTATACACGCCACATATTAAACTAAAATTTGATTGAAATGTTTAAAACTACTGTAATCACACTTCCAGAAATTATCATTTATAAGCGGCTACGTATCCAATTCGTTGTGTAACCTTGCATATTATTTTATCCGCATTCTACAAACAACTCTTAGCATAATAAATATAGTTCATCTTGAAAATGAATAACTCTATTTAAAACCACCTTTAAACAATTCACACTCATACTCAGTAACACTTACAAATTCTTTTGTGTAGCCCTGTATCAAATCTATAGTATTTATACGCACTACAAAGTATGCAAAAATTTCGTTAAACTTAAAAACAAATACCATAACCGAAAATGCACTTCCAGCAATTATCTCTAATGTACAGTACTTCGGATACAGTACTATATCAGAAATCGTTTGTGTGTCCCTGTAAATCAATGATCAGTGCTATGCACTTCATATTCTACAGAAAGTGACTTGTAGTAAACCTGAGTAACGTATATCAGTATCATTATATTTGAAATAGTGTAGCATAATTAAATATTTGAAATGGTGTAACACATTAAAATGTACTTGAAATGATTTTCTCTCACTGGTCATAAAGCGGATTACTTTCGACTGCCCCTGTAAATGAACTATACCTGCTGCACCGTTTATTTTCCATAGAGATCGTGCTACGGTAAACCTCAATAACATACAAAAATTTCAAGATAATAAGAGTGTATTTACGAGAGTTAGAGCTCGGACAGACAAACAGACAAGCCAAAATCACAGACACTTTTCATTTATGTTGGAAAGTGTTAATAAAAATAAGTTTGTATAGCATTCATGGTTCATTTACAAAGACACTCAAAAGTATTCTTTGACATTATTGTCTATGAAGAAAAATCATTTGCAGTGTATTTTAATAGTGTTGCACGTTTTTAATCATAATGAAATATATATATATATTATTAAGGTGCACAGAAAATGGTTACTGTAGATATATGCTATGTGTAGCACCTAGGTACGCATACAGGGAAACTCAAAGGTATTCTGCCATATTATAGCCTATGAAGAAAAATTGTCTGTGGCATATTTTAATGATGTTACTCTGTTACAAACCTAATGGAATTGATATAAATTTTTGTGGTACACTAAAGCATGCTTTCCGTATAATATAGGGTGCAAAGCCTTTATCATCAATTTGCAGAGCCACACAAAATAGTTCGGTTATATAACGGTCTACGGAAAAGCTGTTTGCAGCGTATTTGAATTACGTTGCACTATTTCAAAGATGATGAAATTAATATACATTACTGAAATTTACTGCAATATGTTTACAGTAGAATATGATGTGCATCGCATTTATCGTCCATTTCCAGGGACAAGTAAAAGATTTCGGATACAATAATGTATCCCAAGTATTGTCTATTAGGGATGACAGGTGAAAGTATATTTTCAGTTATGATATGTATTCTAACTAAATTTTTGCATATTACGTGGTGTATATAAATGCTATAGATCATACACAGGGCTACACAAAAGAATTCATAAGCATTACTGAGAATGAGCATAAACTTGCTAAAAGTGTGTTTTAATTTGCGTTATACATTTTCGAGCTAAACTACATTTAGTTTACTAAGAGATGTTTGTAGAACATAAATAACTTCATATACAGGATTACATAAAGAAATGGATACATTGCCGTCTACGGATGTAATTTCTGAAAGTACAGTTCAGTTGTGTTATGCGTTTTTTTTTTTCATATAAATTCAATTTTAGTTTAAAATGAGGCGTCTATAAAAAACTGTCGATCATATAGAGGGCTGTACAAAATTATTGAAATGAATTTCCTGTATTAAAATTGCTAAAAGCGAATTTCTTTACTTTATGCTTTTTGTAAGCTAAATTTTAACATATAATTTAGTATAATTACAGATTTGTAGATCTTGTTGCGGGGATGCACAAGAGAAATCAAGTACACATTTCCTACTATGAAGAGAAATTGCTGAAATCTGGTTTTCAAATGTGTTATATGTTTTCTAAGTTGTGTACTTAAACATCTTCTTTCAGCTTTTAAATTTTTTTAGGTGCGTTCGTAATTATATAAATAAGTAGCACCTATAGTCGTTGTTCGATCCGTCTGTCTGTCCGTCCGTCCGCATATAACAGAGCAAAAAGTACCCAATCAAATGGTCTGAAATTTTAAATATATAATTGCTGCAAAGTTTTGTCGAGTCATTTCAAATTTTATGAAAATCGGATGTATAGTTTAATGACAGGGACAGTCAGAAATTTCCCGTTACATTACACCAATGGGAAAAATTATTTTAAGTGCATTCTAATGATGTCACAGCCTTTCGAACAGAATGAAATTGATATGCATTTATGAAGTGCACTAAAATATACACTCCGTAAAATATTTATAAAAC
Source organism: Maratus speciosus (assembly GCA_963932465.1). Taxonomy (NCBI): domain Eukaryota; kingdom Metazoa; phylum Arthropoda; class Arachnida; order Araneae; family Salticidae; genus Maratus; species Maratus speciosus. Next base: position 151,166,556 of record OZ010788.1, read on the forward strand.
TAGCTGTAGCACGAACGCGCGTCATTTGCCACGTTTGACGTCAAATTCCAACTTTTTTTTTCTTTTTTTTTTTCTTGCAGTATTCTGGAAACGCGGGAAAGTGTTTCATAATCTAGGCTTGAAGTGTGACTTTTCTTTTTTGTTAAGTTATATGTCTTGAATAACAAGTTCTGACTACAAAATATAACAAAAGAAGACATAAAAGTTCACATAACTTAAAATTGATGAAAAACAGTTTTTACCTACTACTGTACTTCTCTCGTGAAGTCTTTTCACATAATCTACTGTCATTTCTAAAATATCCGCTTTTTCTAGTCTGTTGGAACGTGTCTAAAAACAGAAGATTTACATACATATATACCATACCAACACCTGTATATCAGTAAAACATACATATAAATCAGTATCAAAATGTGATTAATGTCTGATTGGAGAATGAACCTTAAACATTAAATATTTTTTCTTCAACTTAGTAGATGCATATAATTTTAAATATGGTTTCAATACGGTTTAAGTAGTTTATACCAATGTGCATAGCTGTGCCTATGACAAATTCTCGGACATCGACAATAAGTATTTTGCACTACAATTACATATAATCTGATAGATCATCGAAACTTTCAAATTTGATTCTAGAGGCATTTTTTAATAAAAAGTTTTATAATAAAAGTTATATCAATCAAATATTTATTGATTCATTGCTCGAAAGGTTAAGCAAAAAGTCAATACAAATGCACATAAAAAAAGTTATTAAATAATATTGTAGAAACATAGATATAATAAAAAGTTCTTTTTTTATTTAATATTTTGATAACGACTGAAGTAATACTGAAATAAGATATACAGTGAAACCCCGATTTAACATTATTCAAGACATTACCGAAATGACGCTATATGGGGGAAAACGTTAAATCAGGTTAGGACAAAACAATATACTGAGATGAAATAAAGATCAATTTAGGTAACATACCTTTTCATTCTTTCTTTAGAATGGTTTAGACATAAGTTTTCTAAATTACACTTTAAAGAAAACCGTTATTTACTTTACTCCTCATTTTTAACATTACAAATTGCATTCTTAACGTATATGATTTGTTTTAAAGATTTACTCTTGGCCTTCACAATTTAAAATGAACGCTTTCGTTGTTTTTAAAGTTTGAATTGATTCTGTCGCAGAAGGTATTCCATGTTCCTCCTAATTATTTTGATCATTATCTGAGCCTAAGTTTCTGAGTCTAAGTCAGACCGCACACTAAGATGATTCAAGCAACATGAAACGCGTGTTGGGAGAAAAAACAGGTTGAAACAGAAAATAAAATAGCTTTCTTTTTGATGTCATATTTTTACTGGTTACGGCTAACGAAAATTCTCTAAGGAATAGTATTAACTCCGTTCTACTACAGAAAAAAAATTCCAATCAGTTACAATGGGATCAGCAGGATTTTACGAATATGCGTGGATGGAAGAGAAGAGGGATTTCAAAATTGTACTTACTGTTTATAAGAAAGGACAAAAAATCAAGTAGATTCCAAGTTTTACACAGAAAAAAGTCTCTTTTTTTTCATCAAAATTTCTTATTTTAGGAGTATCTTATTTTCCTTGAGTTTTTTTCGCTAGAAAAACGTTAAAGGCGGAAAATATTTCAAAATGATAATGTTAAATCTGAATATTTTTTTAACATTACAAGTAGGGTAAATTAATTGGGACTAACGAAAAATGACGTTATATGCGGGAAATCGTTAAATACGAGTTACGTTAAATCGGGAATTCACTGTAATTATTTATAACACTTTTCTTCCACGCTTTTTAAAAGCCGGATAACAGGTTCTATAATTTAAAAAATTGTATTTTTAAAATCAATTTATTTAACATGTATTTAAATTATCATGAATGATTTCTTTTCTTTTAACGCCACACAAATATATTTGATACCATTTTCTAAAAACATAATGTTTGGAAATAATTATTTATCTTTTTTCCCTCCCTAAGCAGATGCTTTTAAATTTGGCAAATGAGTACGGTATTTCTTTTTTTCCTCCCTAAGCAGATGCTTTTAAATTTGGGAATTGTGTACGGGATTTCTTTTTTTCCTCCCTAAGCAGATGCTTTTAAATTTGGCAAATGTGTACGGGATTTCTTTTTTAATTCCAATAAATAATATTTAAATATTAAATTATATTAAATGAAATTTTAATTCATTATGCATAAATTTTAATTCCACTTAAATATTATTTAATCGCATTTAAAATTTACATCTGAACAATTTTAGTATTTTCCTTTTTTCCCATCAAAATCAGTAAAATTTTAAAAGACAGTTAAAAAATTTAGAAGTTAAATTCAGGAAAATTAAAGCAAAATTTATAAAACGCTGTTAACTTTTTAAAAATGTAATTTTAAAAAATCGAAAAATAACTTTGTAAGAAAGGGAAATATAGTTGTTTTCCTAAATATTAACCTCATACCGAAAAGTTTTGTTTCGAAGCGTGCATTTATTATAGTTTTGCAATTTAAAATTTTAATTATCTTTTCACCTTCTTTTTAGGTGCGTTCGTAATTATATAAATACGTAGCACCTATAGTCGTCGTTCAGTCCGTCTGTCTGTCCGTCCGTCTGTCCGTCCGTCTGTCTGTCCGTCCGCATATAACAGAGCAAAAACTACCCGACCGAATGATCTGAAATTTTTAATATATAATTGCTGCAAAATTTTGTCGAGCCATTTCCAATCTTATGAAAATCGGATGTATAGTTTAATTACAGGGACAGTCAAAAGTTTTTCTTTACATTACGGCCAATGGGAAAAATTATTGCAAGTGAATTTTAATGATGTTACAGACTTCCGAATGGTCTGAAATTTGTAATATATAATTGCTGCAAAATTTTGTCGAGCCATTTCCAATTTTATGAAAATCGGATGTATAGTTTAATTACAGGGACACCCAAAAGTTTTCCGTTACATTACGGCCAATGGGAAAAAATTATAGCAAATGCATTTTAATGATTTTACAGCCTTCCGAATGGTCTGAAATTTTTACTATATAATTGCTGCAAAATTTTGTCGAGCCATTTCCAATTTTATGAAAATCGGATGTATAGTTTAATTACAGGGACAGTCAAAAGTTTTTCTTTACATTACGGCCAATGGGAAAAATTATTGCAAGTGAATTTTAATGATGTTACAGACTTCCGAATGGTCTGAAATTTTTAATATATAATTGCTGCAAAATTTTGTCGAGCCATTTCCAATTTTACGAAAATCGGATGTATAGTTTAATTACAGGGACACCCAAAAGTTTTCCGTTACATTACGGCCAATGGGAAAAAATTATAGCAAATGCATTTTAATGATGTTACAGCCTTCCGAATGGTCTGAAATTTTTAATATATAATTGCTGCAAAATTTTGTTGAGCCATTTCCAATTTTATGAAAATCGGATGTATAGTTTAATTACAGGGACACCCAAAATTTTCCCGTTACATTATGGCCAATGGGAAAAAATTATTGTAAATGCATTTTAATGATTTTACAGCCTTCCGAATGGTCTGAAATTTTAAATATATAATTGCTGCAAAATTTTGTCGAGCCATTTCAAATTTTATGAAAATCGAATGTATAGTTTAATTACAGGGACAGTCAAAAGTTTTCCGTTACATTACGGGGAATGGGGAAAAAATTATTGTAAGTGCATTTTAATGATGTTGCAGACTATGCACTTATGAAGCGCAAAAAAATATACATTCAGTACAATATGGGGTGCAAAAAAAATTATAAAACTAGTTATAGTACGAACGCATCTCATTTGCCACGTTTGACGAGCAATTTCCAACTTGTTTATTTTGTCGAAATTTTTCTTATAAATATTGCGCATTGTACAATAACTGATTAAAGAATATATTGTAGATCATCTCAAAAAATTTGAAAAATTAGCACAATTGGAGCCTATTTATCAAAATTGGAACGTGGAGAATAAATGGATGTGCAGATATACAAACCATTTCACTTTTTTAAAAATTAAAATACTAATATATATATATACACTGACACACACACACACACACACATATATATATATATATATATATATATATATATATATATATTAAATCCCGCTGGATCTAACTAACCTATATATTAAATCCTAGTCAGGCATTGGTTGAATAAATTTCGTACCACTTAGTGAAAACATTGCTACTGAAGGTATCAATATGGTGAGAAATTTAGCAGCTGTAGACAGGCAGAATACTTTTCAGTTGACCAATTTAATCAATTCTATCTATTTGTTCGTAGTAATGAGATTGGCTAAGTTCAATCAAAACACCAGCGATTCATGATGCAGTCAAATGCAGGTCAGGCTGCATGAGTGGTAAGTAATGGACTCACAAATCTGGTAATTTTCCCAGTAAAACATAGGCTAAAATCACTTGAAAATGTTTTATTCAACCACACATATAAACGTGAATAATTCCCTACTGCGAGAATTTATCAGAGCCTTCAAGCTAGAGCACGAATTACTATTCCAGGCTAAAAAGATGTTAATGACAATTTAGATAGTCTACGAGATGATAAGATACCTGGTAACAGATTAAATAAACAATCGAACAGCACAAAAAATCTCTCTCTCTGACCACATGCTTGGTAGTTTTGTTAGAATTCGCGGAGGAATAAAGATTGAAATATAAACTTCACCCGAACCAAACAGATTCAGAATCTAGACACGGAATGAAATGCGATCTGTCATTCAACCAATGGAGAGCGAAAGCGGAACGTAATAGAAAGAGTTCCGGATCGCTTACAGAGGAATTTCGGAGTAATACGGCTGACGCTAGACAGGTTGGCGGGAAGTTGATTCATGGGATAAAATAAAAATAGTAAAAATGACTTTTATAAACATTCGAAAAGTAAAAGTAGCTGCACTCAGAATATTACAGTTTTAGTAACTGATAAAAATTAATGAAGGGATTAAAAGTTTAGATTAAGTTTTGAATAAGATAATTACTAAGGTATGCGTTTTAAGTTTACAGGAATTTAACTGGAAATAAATAATAGAGAGTATTAAGGAATAGGGGGGAAATGAATACGCCGGCAATTTAGAATAATTTAAATGAATGTTGCAAGTAAAATTTTTATATAACTTATATAATTAAAACTCATATTGAATAACAGGAATTCTTTTTCACAGGGTGTCAAAAAGGGTTAAAACGCTCTTTAACTTGTTATCGGCTGGATATTATTAGGCAATATAAATTACAAAAATGTTCAAAGAAATGTAGGAAATACTAATACAATAATGAAATAATCCTGCCATTTATTTTCAGTGACGAAATACTTATTTTTAGCAAAGTCTCCAGAAAAAAAATTGGTCAATTAGATTTATTCTATTGCTGCAACAAGATCATACAAAAAAAAAACTGCATATCTGTATCTTTAAATTTGAATGAGTTATGCTTAATTGAAAACTGATCACACTGGCCATTCAAATTAGATAAGTAAACCCGTAAAATATTGCAAGAATAAAAAAGCAATACTTATACCGATGACCTAATACAATACATATCACTGTTGACCTTAAACAAAATGATAATCAATGCCTACAACAATATTAGTATATTAGAATTCAGATATGCATTGAAGTTCAGAGAAAACACTTTGAGAATGCTTTGCGAATCGCAATTTCTTAATTTTGTTTTAGAATTTAAAAATACATTTGTCTCTTTATGTAATCTCTGCCAGCGTAATGCTATACTTGTGATGCAATTTTTTTCACAGTTGTTAAAATAGTTTTGATACAAAGAAAGTTATCATCAATTTGTCCATGGTCCCTATTTTCACTGATAAAATATAATTTTGTTTTAACGTTGTTCTCAACTGCTCTGCTCTGCTCAACAAGCGCAAAACGTTTTGACACATTTACAAATTCATATTTTAACGGAAAGATATAACATTGGAAGGCCTGACTATGGAAGCGATTTGGAATCGAGTTGTGTTTTCCATTTTTTGATCAATAAATTACCTATTGAGTTATAAGCGATTTCGATCACGTGACAAAGACTTTTCACCCTTCCTTGACTGGTTATTCTTCTTTTGCGCTGAAATTCGGTTCAAAGCGCTCACTTTGACACTATTTTCTGAAAGATATATTGCGTTTGCAAAAAAAAAAAAAAAAAAAAAAAAAAAAAAACACAGTTTGATTACATATTTTCTGAACAACAACACCTGCTAGTTTCATGCATTTCCGAACAAAAATAAATTAAAACTTATGTCATAAATTTGCCCTTTCGGATTTGAGATCAACCTTAAATGATATACAAAAGTGGTATATCAGCATCCCCCCTCCCCCGTTATTATTCAGTTAATTCTAACAGCACAGGTCCCTCCCTCCCCCTTTTTTTTGTAATTACTGCAGCAAAAGGATTTTTTTCCTTTAATTGACTAATTTTGTCGAGGGGCAAGTTAAAATTTAAATTTAAAATTTTGGAAAATTAATAGGAGGACAATTTCTTTAACATAATTTTATTTCTTACCTTAATTTAATTATAATACTTTTGAAATTTACATTTCTAATTAAAACAGAATATTAATTACCTCTTGTGCCTTGCTGGTAGGTCTTGCTACAATTTCCTTTAATTGTGCCAAACTTGAATTTATTCGAGCTCTTCTTCGCTTTTCTATTAGTGGCTTTGTAGCCTGAAATTTAAAGAAAATACTTTAATTTCATAAAAAATTCTTTGCTGTGAAAAAAAAAAAAAAAAAAAAAAAAAAAAAAAAAAAAAAATTCCCTCGCAATCTTAAGGATGTTCTAAAATCCAAAGGCACTAATTTCTGTCACTATTACTAAATATTAATTTGATTTGAGTATTTACAAAAATATGTGTTTATATGTCTATATATATATATATATATATATATATATATATATATATATATATATATATGTATAGACATATATATATATATATATATATATATATATATTTGTTTATATATATATATAGAGAGAGAGAGCTTGATTCTTTTACAGAAATCGACTGTGTATTGCTTATATTTGTATTTAATGTACCCCTGAAAAAGTGAAATACACTATAAGCTTGCTTTTACATCCATCCAATTGATCTTTCATTTATTTTTTCATGCGTCTTTTATTAGTTCAACATTATTTAGCTGGATTTTTGTATTTTTGTCTATAACTGGTTACTGCATCAAATTTGGTAAATTTCCAGGTGTTTAAATGGTTTAATTGTACAAAAACTTTATGTATATATATTAAAAAGAGCGTTTTTAAATGGTACTTTTTACATCATATTTCAGTCATATTCATCATATTTTATCATATTGAATCTCGAAGACAATTTAAAGAAATTATTACCCAAGAACATTGTACAAAATTTTATACCTATGTCTTTCATTGACATTTAGATATATGTATTTAGATATTAGAGATAATGAAAAAAATGTCTAAGATAAATGGATTTAAATTCTGCCAGAGGACTCGAAAACCATTGGCAATACAACACAAAATGCGTTATGTACAATGTATAGACAATTTCAAGAACGTATTACCAAAGAACACTGTACAAAGTTCCATGCCTTTATCTTTTATTGACATTTAGATATATTTATTTTGACATTAGAAATTTTGAAAACACACGTCTATGATAAATGGATTTAAAATTCTGGCAGAGGACTCGATAACCATTGACAATAAAACGTAAAAAGGTGTTATGTACGCCGTAAAAAAAGACAAATATTTTTTAATCTATGAAAATACAATATAACCACGAATGAAATTATACCTCTTCCAAGAACACAAGTCCCTTTTCCTTTTTTCTAACCTCTTCTAAGTTACCCATGATGCAGAAAGGGGTTCTTTAACTTTAGGAACCACAGTAAGTAACATATTTTCGAGATTTAAAGAAGCATTTATAAGAGCAAAGTTCTCTCTCTCTTCTTTGTATCCCCCCTCCCTACCGCCACTGATATTCGGAAACGTTTCCGAGTAGTTTTTATAGTTCATCAATCAGCATTCTCAAGCCAAAATAACGGTTTTTATAGGATCCCATCAATTCTCATCGCAATTAAACATGTTTGGCTCTGCAATTTAATTTATACATGCAAGAAGAGCAAAATAATATTAGTTTTAATCTTAATATTAATAGCCCAGTGGTTAGGGGTTGAATTCGGAATTAATTAGGGGAAAGCTAGAAATTGTTTTAATCCCTTCAGTTTAGGTCTAGAATGAATATGCTATGTTTTCCCCCTCGTACTAGGTGAGCGTTAGGAAATATGTATAGATTTATAGTAAAAAAATACGTTTTTTTTACACACCATAACAGTATCTTAAATCACCTAACTCTGTCAAAAACATTGTCTATACAAATGTTGTAGAGCTTAAAATTCTGAGCAAAATGAGTACCTACACTTAATATTTTTGTTGAATATTAAGGTCACAATTCTACTTTAAAGTTTTAGACCCGTGGTCAAAGGGTTGAAACTCCGAATTAATTAGGATAAAACTGGAAATTGTTTTAATTCCTTCAATTTAGGTCTAAAATGAACGTACTATGTTTTCTTCCTCGTATTTGAGTGAATGTTAGAAAATATGTACATATTTATTTTTGAAAAACACGTTTTTTTTTAATTACCTTAACAATATCTCAAAACAGCTAACTCTATAAAAAACATTGTCAATACAAATGTTGTAGAGCTTAAAATTCTGAATAAAATGAGTACCATTATTAATACTTTTGTTCAACCATTAAGGTCGCAATTCTATTTCAAAATTTTGCCTTAATCGCTAATCAAGAACTTGAAGCCAGGAGAGACCAAGTTAACTTAACAATATCTCAAAACAGCTAACTCTATCAAAAACATTGTCAGTAGAAAAGTTGTAGAGCCTAAAACTCTGAGTAAAATGAGTACCTACACTAAATATTTTTGTTCAATATTAAGGCCGCAATTTTGAGATATTGTTAAGTCAACTTGGTCTCTCCTGGCTTCAAGCTCTTGATTTAAAACATTTTGAAATAGAATTGCGGCCGTAACGTTGAACAAAAATATTAATGATGGTACTCATTTTAATCAGAATTTTAAGCTCTACAACATTTGTATTGACAGTGTTTTGTATAGAGTTAGCTGTTTTGAGGTATTGTTAATGTAATTAAAAAAAAAACGTGTTTTTCAAAAATAAATATGTACATATTTTCTAACATTCACTCAAATACGAGGAAAAAAAGTAGTACGTTCATTTTAGACCTAAACTGAAGGGATTAAAACAATTTCCAGTTTTCTCCTAATTAATTCTGAGTTCAACCCCCTGACCACGGATCTAAAACTTTAAAGTAGAATTGTGACCTTAATGTTCAACAAAAATATTAAGTGTAGGTACTCATTTTACTCAAAATTTTAAGCTCTACAACATTTGTACTGACAATGTTTTTGAAAGAGTTAGCTGTTTTGAGATACTGTTATGGTATCTAAAAAAACGTGTTTTTTTACTATAAATCTGTACATATTTTCTAACGCTCACCTACTACGAGGGGGAAAACTTAGCATATTCATTCTAGACCTAAACTAAATGGATTAAAACAATTTCCAGCTTTCCCCTAATTAATTCCGAATTCGGCCTTTTTTCCTCCCCTACCACTGGGCTATAATGTTAATGCTGTTAATTAATCATGTTTGTCGGTAAAACATGGTTGAACATGAAAACGTTTACTTGAGAATGGATATGAGAACCTTACATGTTTTTTCAATTGAAAACACTAATACATTTTTTGCTTTAATTTCTATCGTTTAGATTTTTTGAAAACAATACCAACAATTACTTTTTTATGAAAAATGGCAATTAAATTTTCAAATGAAATTCTGAAATTTATTAAAAACGATACTTTCGTCTTGGCCAGAAATAAACAGTCGAAGAAATCGTCAGAGATTGCTAGCCTTTTTTATTCTAATAATTTCAGTGTTTTAAACGTGGTTCGATTACATGTCTTAAATTTGTGTTTTATTTATATTTTATTTTTAGATTGATAAAGTATTAAAATAATAAAACTTTGTAAAAAATCACCATAAAATTAAAACAAAACACAGGACGCGTTTCGAGCTAAAAACATAACAGCTCGTCATCAGCTAAGCATACACGTGTCCGAAAACGGACAAGTTCAAAAATGAACTGAAGAAAAAGAATGTTGCGAAGAATGCGACAGTTCTCTTCTGTGTTTCAAAATTGCTAAAATACTTTCTCGTTTTAACTTTAAAGTTATCTTCAAACCTATGAATAAAATTAAATTCTCTTCTCTAAAAGATCCTGTTCCTACTGAGAACCGGTGGGGTGTTTATTTCATTCCTTGCTCTTGCAATTTAGGTTATATTGGTCAAACAAAGAGAGCTTTAAAATTCAGATTAGGCGAGCATCAGAGATATATTGCAAATCAAGAAATCTCTAAATCTTCGATTGCTTCTCACTGTTGGTCTTCCAGTCATTGTTTCAATTTCTCCATGGCCAAAATTATTTCTTCCCCTGCCTCTCCCTCTCACTTGGATTTTCATGAAGCATATTTTATTTCTAAAAATTCTGCTAATCTTGTCAATGATCTCCCATCATCTCCTTTCCTATCTCCAGCGTGGAAATTAATTTTGTAATTCTTTTCCCTTTTCTCTTGTTTCTTTTCTTTTTATTTTGTAATTTAAAAAAAAAAAAAAAAAAAAAAAAAATAATAATAATAATTTGGATTTTTTTCTTGTTCTTTTATAGTTCTTTATTTATTATTTTTATTTATATTTTTAATTTACTTCTTTTATTTTTATTTTTTCTTTTATTTCCATTTTTTCCATTTCATTTTCTCTTCTATCTTTTTTCAACACATTTCCCTCTATCAGGTAGCGCCTTCTGTCGCATTCTTCGCAACATTCTTTTTCTTCAGTTCATTTTTGAACTTGTCCGTTTTCGGACACGTGTATGCTTAGCTGATGACGAGCTGTTATGTTTTTAGCTCGAAACGCGTCCTGTGTTTTGTTTTAATTTTATGGTGATTTTTTACAAAGTTTTATTATTTTAATTGCTTCATATCGCCAGTTTTCGGTGCTGTTTCGCTGATAAAGTATTAATTTCGTTATGCAATATAAGCTGGAAACAAATGCTGAGCTATTTTATTTATAGTAAGCGCACACAGATTTATCTTTTATAATCATCTGTATGCAAATGGCAGAGATAGATTTAAAAAAAAATCATGGTTAAAAATTATTATAAAAACAATAAAAATTAGTAAACCGTGATACAGTTTTCAAACAAATTGAATTAGAAAGCAAATTTTTTTCTCCAATTTGACGGTGTAAAAATTGAAAATGTGCCATATTTAGAAATTTAAAAAATTGCAGTAAAAGCTAATAAAAGTTAAATTTAAACATCTGATGTTGCCACCATCAAAATAACGCCAGCGTTATACACCGATATGTTTGCCTTTTATAATATCGAAAGGGGAAGATAAAAGTATTAAATATTCTCTTTTCAAAGTAATCAGTTGTAAGTTTGTTGTTCTCATAAAATTATTTTATTATTTCTAAACTATTTAGTGATATTATTATAACTAATGATTTAAAAATAATATAATTACAACATTGGCGTTAAAGCTTAAATAATTATCAAAATAATTGTTAATAGAAAATTTAAATATTAGATTGAAAAAAAAATAATATATTCATACTATGTTAACTCACGCTTAATTTCTTTAAATTTAAATAAAAATTACAAAAGGTCAGATCAAAACATATTGCGGCCGGATGGACGGGCATCCGGCTGCAAATTACGCCAGACATCCGGTGTCCGGCATCCGGTCAAACTCATAACATCCGTTGCATCTCTATTCTATATTCCCAAAAGGAAGCAAAAAGATGAGGGGTTGTGTCCAAATACAGTAGTGCGTGCAATACTGTGTAAGCTATCTTGGCACTAATCAATGGATATATGGATACAGCCCCTCATCTTTTATCTTCCTTTTGGGAGCAACGGCTTTTGAGCTTATTTTATCAACGACAATTCTCAGAATTTTCAAGCTATGTTTTTGAGATTTTTACAAAAGTTGCTCTATATATTTAGCTAACACATTATGCACATTATATTTTGATTGCATTCGGGCATGCGCAGTGAAACATTATTTAGTAAACGTGCTCATTTTTCATACAATTTTTACTATATTTTAATTCTTATTGCAGGGTATTGTGTACAATGTTGTTTGTCATTTTTTTAAAAGAACTTTTTTTATATATTAAGAACTCTGCAAATTATAAGCAAAAAACTTTCCAAAATTTGAGACTATTTTTATGAAAACCTGAATTTCTCTTCGAGTATGCATGCTATCCTCATAAAAATGAACACAAATTATTACAATAAGCAAACTTAATGATAATCTACAGTTTGAACGCTTTTGCTACATTAGTTTTTACAGGGTTATCCAAAAGATATTAGTTTTTCTTTTTCGATTTATTGACGGTCCCCTATGGGGTTTTGGGAAAAAAAATCTTCGCGGAAATATATGACCTATACTATACTGTTTACACACCTGGAGTTTCAGGTTAATTCCTCATGCATTTTTCTAGATATTTAACGAAACGTCTAAAATCGCAAGTGGCCGGTCACCTTTGGCCATATAGTCTATACAAAGCTATAACTCATGTAAAAGGCTTGACAAAAAAATTTAAATACTTTTCCAACTATGGGTTGTAATTGCTGAAGTTTGGTTTTCAAATGTGTTTTGCGTTTCCTAATTTTTTTGTTTTAGATATTATTTTTTACCTTATTAAAGTGGGAAGTTTTGTTGCAGTATTTAGAATGCGTTGGAATGTGTTTCATAATATATGCTTGACGCATGATTTTTCTTTCTTGCTTTTTAATGTTTTGTTAATCAAAAAAAAAAACTTTTCTTTAAGCTCGTGAATGGATTTCGTAAAGAAAATTTAGTGATTTTTGTTTCATTAGTAATTATGATTTTCTTTATTTTCTACTGATACTCATACTCATGGTGGCAAGTCGATAGACTATAACAGCTGTCGAAATTTGTTTAAATGCGAAATATTGAATTCTTTTCTCTTTTTAGCCCCCCGATACGGTATGCTATTTCTTTCTCCCAGCTTATTTTGTGTCGTCTTCAAAAAAAAACTTTACCTTACTGAAGCCAGCCGTAAAACAAAGGAGTACGATTAAATAATCTATAGCAATTTTTTAAATTTCTAAGCATCGCACATTTTAAATTTTTATACCATCGAATTCGAAAAAAAAAAAGTACTTTTAAATGCAATTTGTTTGAAAACTGTATCTCCATTTATTTTTCAAATATTAATTTTTTGTAGTTTTCAGCACCATTTGTCTAATTTTCGCAACTTAACTACTCCATTTATGTAGAAAATAAAGGGAAAATAGTTGAAAAATAGCAATTATATCTGTTTGTTGCAATTTTCTCATAACAACCGAAAGAAAGTGTAATTAAAATGCATGCTATTTTGAAAAAATATAACCGAAAAATTTCTGTTAAAACATGGAGCTACATAAACTACATTTACTTTAAGTATCTATAGACGCTTTCCGTGTGACGTCAGTCATGACATTTTGGTTGAAAACTGACACCAAACCACCGAACTCCATGTATAGTATGTGGAGCTCAGTGTTCCAAACAAACGGCTGCTATGCGTCATTTCTTTTTAAATATAAATCGTGGAAAATGTTAACAGTTCATATCAAGTATTAAAACAATTAGATGTGAGATATAGATATAAGATATAGCTGCAACACACAAACAAAATAGAAAATACAACATAGCAATCGTTTGTTTGGTGTCAGTTTCTAACCAAAACGTCATCACTAACGTCACGACTGAAATCGTCTATATTAATATTACAAAAAAAAAAAATGAATGCCTATGAATCATTAGATAGCCTTTTTTTGTCGAGTTTCTTTAATGACGGCAGGTTTTTGCTGCATTTGTGTATTATTTTGCGATAGTGACATCCTATGCATGCTTTTCTGTAGATGTTTAAGAGTGGATCGTAAATGTGGAACTCTTAAGCGGATGCGAATGACGTTATTTTACATAAAATAAAAGTGTGTGCTTTAAGTCTTAAAACTGAAATATGTTTTGTACTATTTATAGGGTAAAAGCACCAATAGTCGGCCACTTAAGCGCTTTCTTTAAGTATATAGCTCAAAGCGTAATTTTAAAAAGCAATACAACATTTTTAACAGTGCACTGCAAATAGAAGCGTCTTGAATTTAGACACATATGTGACTGAAAAAGAATTTTAGACGCTTAAGTGTCTTAATCTGAAAATTCAGACATTACAGATGTCTTAATTTAAGATACATAAGTGTCTTACTATGACCATGGTGTAAACGAACTGAGAATAATGTCTAAAATATCCGCAAACGTCTTATTTTAAGACACTTCGTTGCTTTAAACGTGTCTTAATTTAAGACGTTTTGATTCTTCCGACGCAATCACCACCAGGGGGCACTAGCACTCCCAGTTGCGCATGCGTTTTAGATGTCTTCGTTCGAAATGGTATACGTTGTAATTCAAACAAAGTTTGTTTTTATGTACGCGTGTATTTTAATTCGTTTTTTACGAAATGTGAAGTACTGTGATTTTAATTCGTATTAACTTGGATTATTTATTTATTGAATACATACATCTGACGTGTGTGCTCGACATCAAATGTCTCTTAGAAACTGTCGTCGATATAAGGGCGGGATAGACACAGAACAGAAGTAGACGACGGTTGAAGATTACACCCGGAAATTCTACAAAGCGTGTGCAATGGGCTTAGTGTTAACTCGTATTAATTTATATCAATAATATTGTGTTATTCATCTTCGTCCTGTCGAAGCTGGCAAAAAAAAAAGAAACTTTTGTCTGGCGGGCCCTGTTTTGAGGATGAAACATCTCATTCTTTAAATATGGCTAGTCGGATGTATTATGGGATTACCTTTTAAACTGATGAAAGTCTTTCTCCCTCACTGTGGTTGTGGTAGTTTTTAAAATTTCAAATCGAAGAATTTTTCTTACCTCTTGCAAACAGCGATTGAAGTAAGTGTTATAATTTCTTTATAGTACTAAAATTACTGTCTTTTATGATTTTATTTATTGTACTAAACAAAATCTGACATGAAATTTAATTAGTTTTGAATCTTTTTGCAAAAAAAAAAAAAAACCACTAATTCTAGAAGTATATATTTTAAATTTATGACATTGTCTTTTATTACAAATTATGTATTATTTATTCTCATCTTTTTTCTCAAATTTAAAGTAATAACATCACTAAAAAACAGACATATTTAAAAGTTAAGTTCATTCTCTTGTTTTGTTTTGTTTTCAATATGGCAGTTCATAGTTTCAATGGCTAATGCTTATCTCATACTAAACGACCAGAAGGAAATAGAAAAAAAAAAAAACTTTGAAAGATCTCCTGTGGATTCGAAGGTCATTTTCCAATTAGACTTTACTGATAAGCATCGCAAGTGTGTATCATAGTGATATCATGTGGTAACTTTTTTTTTTGCGTCTTTATTTTGCTTTAAAGATGTCTTGTTTAGTAGTTCAAAGGTATGATAACAATAAGTCCATGTGGCAATATAAATTTTTAAAAAATCTAATTTTTAAATGATAAGGATTTTCATTTGTTTTTCGGGGAGGGGGGGGGGGGGATTTTGTATGA
The DNA here is from genome assembly GCA_963932465.1 of Maratus speciosus. Taxonomy (NCBI): domain Eukaryota; kingdom Metazoa; phylum Arthropoda; class Arachnida; order Araneae; family Salticidae; genus Maratus; species Maratus speciosus. The sequence continues at coordinate 151,182,254 of OZ010788.1, forward strand.
AATTTTCGTAAAGCTGATACCTTAAATCTTGCACTGATTATAATGAAAGTTTTGAACTTTTAGAGTAGGACAAGATTAAAAAACACAAAATATAAATAAACAAAATACCGAAGTAATTTTTTTTTCAATATTAACCCTTTGCACTCGAGGGCTCCGGAGCGGAGTCATTTAAAATTTGTCTTCAAACTCGAGGTCTCCGCTACGGAGACAATGCAAATAATTTTGTGATACCATGTAATCTTGGCTTTTCTAGACAGGTATCACAAAATTATTTGCATTGTCTCCGTAGCGGAGCCCTCGAGTTTGAAGACAAATTTTAAATGGCTCCGCTCCGGAGCCCTCGAGTGCAAAGGGATAAAGTAGAATATTTGTTTATTTATTCATAGTTAAACAGCTGTTGTGATTATCATCTGATATATATGTAAAATTGCCTATGTGACAATATAAATTTTTAAAAAATCTATTTTTAAATTATATGAAGTAGAGTAGGACAAGATTATAAGAAATATATATATTTATTCATGTACTTTAAAAGCCCTCAATAGCCCTTGCCGTTCAATTTGTCCGATAATCGGAGATGTCTGCTTTTGTGAGGTAAAAATATACAAATATGTATGCCATGCGGATTAAAAAAGTGTTCGCTAAATAGATGTTTCAGAATAGCTATTCGGGAATGTCCATTAACCTCCACAACGGATACTCCCGAATACCGGACATCTCAATTTAGATAACAATAATGCAGGGTTGCATTTTTTGCAAAAGAACTTCTTGATTAAAGAATGGGCATACTGGGCCGTGCCCCGCCCCCCTACGATTTTAGTGCCCACATATTTGATGTGCAATATTTGTAAAGCTTATATTTTAAATGTGTTTCGAAATTGTATTGATTATAATCAATATTTTGAACTTTTAAAGTAAAATAAGATTAAAAATAAAACAAATTTTAAAAATTTAATATTTAGATAAATATTTTTTGTTTTAATCTTGTTCTACTGCTGAAGTTCAAAATATTGATTATAATCAGTAAAATGTCGTAAAAGATTTAAATTATCAGCTTAACAAAAATTGCGTACCAAAATTGGGAGCACCAAAAAAATCAAGTTGTAGGGAGGGGGGGGGGGGGGGGCAGGACCGCAGCCAAATATTTTTCCAGGATTCAAGGTGGTCAAACATGGCTACGTATGATGCTTAAGAAAAAAAATGGAGGCTATTAAGACGTTTGAAGTGTCTGAAATTCAGACACAAAAAGTGTCTGAAAAAATTCAGACACAAAAAGTGTCTGAAAAAATTCAGACATTTTAAAATGTCTGAAAACTGGACACTCCGTTTCAGACACTTAAGTGTTTGAATTTCAGACATTTTAATTTACAGTGTGACACATGTTAATGTACACTTTTCTTTTACTGTTTCAGCAATTGTTTTTTAAAAAAAACTGATTATAATTTTTATTAATAAAAAGTTAAACTTAAAAGTAGCAAAGGTCTAGTAGTCGGCCACTCAATTCTAGTGTTCGGCCATCACTGGACCAATAGTCGGCCACTTAAATGCTTTGTTATTTAAATAACTTAAAGTATAACTTTTATAAACAGAACAACATTTTAATGATAAAATGTGTTAATTTATTATTTTCTTATAATGTTGCAGTAATAATTTAAAATATTATAATAATATTTTAACACTTTCCAACATAGTTTAAAAGTGTTTGTGAATTTGGATTGTCTTCAGTCTGTCCGAGTTCTAACACTCGCAAATATACTCGAATCTCCTTGAAATTTTTGTAAGTTTTTGACGTTAATAATAGCACGATCGATATTGAAAATAAAGTGTGTAGAATTTATAGTTAATCTACAGGGACAGTCAAAAATATCCCGATGCATTACGCTCAATGAGAAAAAATTGCTTCAAGTTTATTTTAATGATGTTGGCCTTTTCAAATATAATGAAATTGATATGCATTTATGAAGCGTATTTAACTACGCATTCTAGACAATATGGAGACCAAAGAACTTATTATTCATTTATAGGGCCCCGCAAAAGAATTTCTTTACATAATAGTGTCAGGAGATAAGCAGTTTGAGCGTATTTTAGTTCTCTTATACTACATCAAATAGAATGAAATTGATATACTGCATTACTGAGGCTTACTACAAAATACTCGTTGTATAACATGATATGCATAGCATTTATCGTTCATTTACAGGGAAACACGAAAAATTCGAATACAGTACTGTATCTTTCTATTAGCTATAATTGCTGTAAGTGTGATTTTGTTTATGACATGCGTTTTTAAGTTTAATTAAACTTTTGTTTACAATGCGGTGTGTATAACTGATATAGATCATATACAAGGCTACACAAAAGAGTTTGTAAGCTTTGTGGAGTATCAGCGTGAATGGCTTAAAAAAGGCGTTTATGCTCTTTCAAGCTGAATTATATTTAGTATACTAAGAGATGTTTGTATAATATAAATAAAACCATATACTTGAGCCATGCAAAGAACTGAATACATGACCTCCCAGGGATAATAATATGTGGAAGTATCATTTCAGTAGTTTTAACCACGTTTTAGCCTTGATTAAAGTTTTGCTTAATATGTGCGGCATATCAAAATCTATTGGTAATATACAGGGCTGTACAAAATAATTCAGATATGTTTCCGTATAGGGGTAGAAATTGCTGAATGTAAATTTTCAACCTGTTATGTATTTTCTTACTATACTAAGTTTTATCATACTATGTATAGAATGATATACAAATCTTTAGATTAAATACAGGACTGCGCAAAAGAATTGAACTACTTTTCGGTTAGGGACCATAATCTGGTTTTCAAAAGTATTATGCCTTTTCTAAAATGTTTACTTTTTTTACGGTATTAAGCAGCTCAAATTCGTTGAAGAATTCTGCAAGTCATGGGAAATGCTTTTATAATCTATTCTTCATGCATGATTTTTCATTCTTGTTTCTTATGGAAAGTAAAGTTAAAAGTACCAAATTATCTAGTAGTGGGCCTTTCAAATTTTTTGTTTAACCATCGTAGACTAGGCTGCGGGCAGAGAAAAAATTATTACGTCACCCTGTTTCAAAATGAAATTATGATGTAGGAGAAGATTATTAACAGAACATGAATGACTGATCTGTCAATGCATATCTTATTGTGATATCAGCAGTACACTGCAAAAAAATTGTTGATTTTGCAGTATAATACTGGCAGTTGGGGCGCCAGTTTAATACCGTAAAATAAGCAGTAATATACCGTCGTATAAATGCATTAAACCGTATATTACTGCTTAATGATTTATTAATTCCTAATTTTGCTGTTTATTAATGTTAAATTTACAGTATAATACTGCCATCTGAGGCGCCAGTATTATACTGTAAAATCAACAATTTCTTTTGCAGTGTAGGGAGCGCCAAATTGTCATTTCAGCGTTACTATCATGTCGTCGAGTTTCGGGATGAAATTTTAATATGTTGCATGTCTCGACACACTGTTAAAAATTTGCAGCATTCTGGCAGGTCATTTGACCGTTCTTTCCGAAAACGGTTACACAACCGTAATTTAAACACTATTCTCACCATGTTATTGACCATTTTATGGTCAAAATATAGTTAAATTATGGTTATGAAACCATTTTTTCAAAAAACGGTTGAATGGCCTTCTAGAATGCTGCAGAGTTTTTAACAGTGTAGTACAATGCAAATATTTCAGTTTATCTTGGGATTTCGTGGTTAGATATTTGCAGAACGCGGCGCCAATTCTTCATTCTCGCGTTACTATCTCGTAATCGAGTTTCGAAATTTAATTTTAATAAGTTGCATATCTCGAATAGTACATTACAAATATTACAGTCTGCCTCGTAGTATCTTTGAACAATATGAGCAGAATGAGGCGCCAATACTTATTTAAGGGAAAATATGGTTTCTTGTTCAGTTGTTTTCCCCTATTCAATATCTTAAATACATGTGACAAAGCAATCGTTTGTTATTATTGTTATTTTAGTAGTCATCTTATTATTATAGATTTGTGGTTTTATAATAACAGTCGTTTTGATAGAATTATGCGATTTTATAAAAAAATTCTTGTTTTTTATTATCGTTTTTTAGTGATGAACGCATGGGCGCATAGCGTTCATCAAAACTAAAACTAATCACTGGATGCAGCAACTTCATCGTGCAGCAGTCTCAAAAACGCCCTAAATTCGCGAAATCCGCGATCAAAAACGAACGAAATTCGTTAACGCCGCAATCAGTAACGAACGTATGAACGCATAGCGCTCATGAAGACCGAAGAAAAACATCACTGGATGCAGCAACCTCGTCGTGCAGCAGTCTCTAAAACGCAGTAATTCTCGAAAGCCACGATCAAGAACGAACGAAATTCGATAACGCTGCTATCCGTAATGAACGTATGAACCTATAGCGTTCATGAAAACCGAAAAAAAAAATCACTGTATGCAGCAACCTCGTCGTGCAGCAGTCTCTAAAACGCAGTAATTCGCGAAAGCCGCCATCACAAACGAACGAAATTCGTTAACACCGCAATCAGTAACGAATGTATGAGCTAATAGCACTAATCAAAACCGAAAAATACATCACTGGGAGCAGAAACCTCGTCGTGCAGCAATCTCTAAAACGCAGTAATTCGCGAAAGTCACGATCACGAACGAACGAAATTCGTTAACGCCGAGACCAGTAATGGACGTATGAACGCATAGCGTTCATGAAAACCGAAAAAAAATCACTGGGTGCAGCAACCTCGTCGTGCAGCAGCATTTAAAATGCAGTAATTCGCGAAAGCCACGATCACGAAGGAACGAAATTTATTAACACCGCAATCAGTAACGAACGTATGAGCGCATAGCGCTCATCAAAACCGAAAAAAAAAATCACTGGATGCAGCAACCTCGTCGTGTAGCAGTCTCGAAAAGGCACTAAATTCGCGAAAGCCACAATCACAAACGAACGAAATTCATTAACGCCGCGATCAGTTACGAACAAACAAAAAACAAAAAAAAAAAAAAATATCACTGGATGCAGCAACCTCCTTGAGCAGCAATCTCTAAAACGCAGTAATTCGCGAAAGCCGCCATCACAAACGAACGAAATTCGTTAACGCCGCAATCAGTAACGAATGTATGAGCTAATAGCACTAATCAAAACCGAAAAATACATCACTGGGAGCAGAAACCTCGTCGTGCAGCAATCTCTAAAACGCAGTAATTCGCGAAAGTCACGATCACGAACGAACGAAATTCGTTAACGCCGAGACCAGTAATGGACGTATGAACGCATAGCGTTCATGAAAACCGAAAAAAATCACTGGGTGCAGCAACCTCGTCGTGCAGCAGCATTTAAAATGCAGTAATTGCGAAAGCCACGATCACGAAGGAACGAAATTTATTAACACCGCAATCAGTAACGAACGTATGAGCGCATAGCGCTCATCAAAACCGAAAAAAAAAATCACTGGATGCAGCAACCTCGTCGTGTAGCAGTCTCGAAAAGGCACTAAATTCGCGAAAGCCACAATCACAAACGAACGAAATTCATTAACGCCGCGATCAGTTACGAACAAACAAAAAACAAAAAAAAAAAAAAAATATCACTGGATGCAGCAACCTCCTTGAGCAGCGGTCTCTAAAACGCAGTAATTCAAGAAAGCCACGGTCATGAACGAACGACATTCGTTAATGCCGCAATCAGTAACGAATGTATGAGCGCATAGCGCAATCAGAAACGAACGAAATTCGTTAACGCCGCAATCAGTAAAAAACGTGTGAGCGCACAGCGCTCTTGAAAAACGAAAAAAAAATCACTGGGTGCAGCAACCTCGTCGTGCAGCTTTCTCAAAAACGCAGTAATTCGCGAAAGCCGCAATCAGTAACGAACGTATGAGCTATTCGTGCTAATCAAAAGAGAAAAAAAACATCACTCGGTGCAGCAACCTCGTCGTGCAGCTGTCTAAGCCGCGATCTCAAACAAACGAAATTCGTTAACGCCGCAAAAACTAACATACAAATAAGCGCATAGCACTCATAAAAAAAAATCACTGGATGCAGCAGTCTCAAAAACGTTCTAAATTCGCGATCACAAACGAACGAAATTCGTGAACGTTGCAGTCTCTGACAAACGTATGAGCGCAAATCAATTTCATTTAACTTGTGCATGAATGATATTTATTTAAGTCTTATAGATATGTAAGTCTTATAGAATGATATTTATTTAAGTCTTATTAAAGTCTTATATATTTAAGTCTTAAGATATATTTAAAGTCTTTTTCTCATTTTTTATTTGTAAAAACTATGAAGTCTAAAAATGCAACACTAAAGTAAATAATAATGACATCGTAGGGCAAAGTGCAAGGGAATTTCTTGGGTGCATTTGTGATAAGAGCCGTTGTGAGGGCCGCGATTTAGACGCTATTTTATTACCCAACAGGTGGGTAATAACGCCTAATATCATTGGTCAAGAAATCACGCCACTATATTTTATGAATAGCTATCTGCTAAAATAGCCTTTCTTGTATACATAATCAATAAGTTACTGTATCAAATCCTATATTTGTTTGGGGAAAAAAAATGTAAAAATTGGTAGAATCTTAAGGTGGCGTTATTACCCCAGAACACCTTATATATAGTGTACATAAAATAAAATGCAAGTAAAAGGTTATATAAATCTCAAATTGCAAAAATCAAATTACGAAAAAAATCAAATTATTAAAAATAGACTCGAAGAAGTGAAATGGCCTTTTAGCCAGTAGCCAACCGTGGTGGCCGATTACTGAACATGTAAGTAAATGTAATACCCAATAATCGGTAACATTAAAATTAATTAATACAAACACATTTATTTAATTCTGTTACTGAAAACATTAGTTTATTAAACTTTTTAATAGTAGAATCTTAAAATTTTAGAAAATAATAAAAAATAAATTAATACTAGCCTTTTAAAAATTTTGTCATCGGTTAACAAAAAAATAGCAAAAACGGTTATTTGATCGCAACCAAATAAAAAATGGCTGATTACTAACGCAATAAAAATACCCACAATTCTTTGCTGATGGCTTATGACGTATAAAGGATGGCTACATATAGGGGGATTGTAATATTTCATTTGAAATCAAAAATAAGCTATTCATAACGTATTTTATCTCAAAGTGGCCGACTACTGGTGCATTTACCCTATATATATATATATATAAATATATATATTTTTTTAATCTCGGGCAACACTAAATTCTGAAATAGCAGAATTCCTGTTTTCTAGTTTTTTTTTTTTTTTTTTCGTTTTAATTATTTCTCTTTTATAATTGAATGTAAGCTTTGCATCGAACTTAATCAGAGGAAGTCGGGGTAATAAGAGTCGGGCAAAAAAACCCTAAACTTAATATAAGTTTTAAAATATGCTCAGACATATAGTTTTTACCTTTAACTGATGCTAGCTGTCTAATAAAAAATTTTAACACACACATATATATATATATACTAGGGGTCCTGCCCTCTGCAAGCTAAGCTTGCCAACCTCCGTTCAGACACCGCAGAATATAAAAGCACGCTAATTTGATCGGTTTTAAACAGATTAGAGAAGATTGAATTATAATGAAAAAACCTATAGCGATCTCCCTGAAAATGGGTTTCCATTCAATTCCCGTTGATTGCGAAAATTTAAGGCCGAATCATTTGCTGTTAACATATCCAATGGTTGTTTTCGTGTTTGATTAAAGAAGATCAGTTAAACATTTGAAAAGAAGCTAAAATAAAATGGATTAAGTAAACAGAGTCTTTGACTCCCGGTATTTTTTAATAGCGTTATAAAACGATTGACATAATACAATTTACTACAATTACTGCAATTTACTGCTTTAACCCCTTCAAGGGCGGTGGTTCATTTTTGGACTACTTAATTTTAATTCTCAAATGCCACATTGGCACCAAAATATTGGAATGAAAATTTTCCTTTTATTAAGTAAGTGAACAAAAGCATTTCGTATTTCGAAATTTGTTTGTAAATTCTGGTGCCATTCACAGATTTCAACATTTTACGAATAGAAGTACCTTGCCCCTGAAAGGGTTAAACACATATTAATGTATTTATTATTTTAAAGTTTCCCTTCTCTTTTAATATTCACGTGTAAATACAATTTTCAAGACATAATTTTCAACATTTTTCTACTTTTAACACGTACTCATTTGACAGTAATTTTAAAGTTTTTTTCTGTTTTTAATAGTCACGTGTAAATAAATTTTTAATCGTCAGGAAATATTATTCTTTGCGGTGTTTTTAGAATTGAAAACAATCTCTATAATAGGGATACGTCGCCAAATATTAGTCTATCGCCATCATTTCCCCTTTTCATAAGAAAGGTTTCCATTTTGATTAAAGAATAAAAGTTATTTTTTCGAATACTAGAAGGGCTCCGCCCCTCTGCTCGCTACGCTCACCAACCCCCCCCCCCCCCCGCGTAATCGCTTAGTGATTTCATTCGGTATCAGGAAACAATCCCTATTTTCTAGCCAACCCCAGGGTAATTGTTTCGCATTTCCATTCTGGATCTAAATAAATAATCATATAAATCTCCTCTCCTCTCAAATTTTCACTTCACCAACATATATGTGTAAGATTATACATATAGTGTTACGAATATTTTAAATAATTAGTGTTTGTGTTTAAAAATAATGTAAATAATTCAATTAAGCACTATTCATAAGCTAATATTAGTTTTTGCTGCATTGAAATATCTCAATTTGTTGATTTTCTGCAATAATGTAACCTATTGGATTTCAATGGGAGTCTATGGAAATTTGGCGAAATACTGGGAATAGCGCCAAGTTAGCGTCACTTTTGGCGACTAATTTTGGTCGCGAAATTTGGCGATATATCGCCAAGTTGGCGACAAACATTTCGATGTTTGGCGACAGAGCCCCCCCCCCTCCTTGCCAACGCACCTTATAGCGTCAGAAAGCTCTGACCAATCAGATGCATTTCGGGGTATCTACGCAGATTTTCATTGGTCCATTTACAGAGCCTTACTTTTTTTTATATATAGAAGGAAAACTACATAAAAGTTGCCATGATCGCAAAGAACTCTTGGTACTTTTATGTTAGCCAGATGCAAATCTCGCCAATAGCTTTTTTTCTAACTCGCCAGTTAGCATTTTTTTATTTTTCGAGTTTTAAATTAAAACGGTACTACTTGGTTATCCCATCAACCAAAAATCTATCGCCAGACTGTAAGATTAAACGCCAATAATGGTTGATCGTAAATGTCACATTCACTTGACTGTAAAAAAGTTACACGTGTTTACGCCATCAAGTGATTTTTATTTCGACGTTTCATTTGTATTTTTATTAATGTTATACTAATTTATTTGTTCTTTCGTTATTTAAAATACAAATTACGCCAATTTGTATAATCTGGTGAGTGGTTTGGCGATTTATATAATTTGACGAAATTGGTTGGCGGGATAACTAAGTAGTACTATTAAAACGTTACTTTGAATTTGAAATTAAATGTCATGATTTGTTACATTATTTAATCGGGTTTTACATTATTTAATGATTTTTTTTACGGCTATTTGGCGAAAACCTCGTTTTCGAATACCAGTTACATATGTATTTTTAAATTATTTTCTATTATTTTTAAAATGAAATAACAATAAATAAATAAAAAATTAATTAATAATTTTTGAACAAAACAATTTATCAATAGTCGGGTTACCGCGTCAGACAAAAAAACGCCATTTTGGCGCCAATTAGGTACACCGGTGCGTATATGACATCTGCGCATAATATTTTTCTTTTCGTTTCGTTTAAAAAAAGGAAAGAAATGAAAGCCATTAATTTTAAATGTTTCAGTTTTAAATGAAAGTTTTGTATTAAATAAAATGATAACGAAATACAAAAAGAAGCATTGTTCTTAGCATAGATTTAAGAGAGGCCAAACTGGTCGCCAAATTAGTTTAAAATAATAACCTTTTTCTGAAATATGAAAAAAAATAACTGTTATGATTAAAATTTGAGTTGCCATCATTAGAAAAAAGTATTTAAAATTAGAAAAAATATTAATATTTCGAAAACTAATTCGAATATATAAATTCTACTAGGGGAGACCGAGGCTAGTAGACGCAGTTTTTAGTTTTTGATTTTTATAATTTTTTTATTTAAGTTTTTTAGAAAACTTTAACTGCACTTTTAAAGAACAGACATTTGGCTAGAAATACCCGGAGTTTTGAGTTTGTAGCTTTTGTAGTTTATGTTTAGCGGAAGCCTAAAGTAAAAGGAAAATTGTGCGCCAACCTACCCCGTCACGGGGCAAGTTGTCTATACCTATGTGGTAAGTTGGCACACGCTTTATAAAAATTTAAATGAAGCTCAAATAAGACACGCAGTTAGTTAATCGAAATCAATTTCATCATTACCATTAAGTTTAGACAAAGGCGTTATAGACGTACAATGTAAATTCTAAATTATACAGACATAAAAATAATGAATAAAACATTAACATTGAGTAACTTCTATCTTACTCTATATCATCATCAGAGTTACAGTTGTCACAAATAAAAAATCGAGTGTCTCCGTCTGGGCAAGCCTCGTGTGCCCAAAATCTTGCATTGCAACCACTTTTCTCGTTGTTTGCTGTTTTTCAAACTAGCACACACCAAACACCGAGCCAACTTGCCCCGTGTTGTGCTTCGTGTTCTTGCTCCATAATAAATTTCTTCACAAAAGGGACACGTAATCCTCTAAGCATAAATAATCCAAGTAAATCACATATGGGGTAGGTACAGTTAATCATACACTAGGAAAAACTGCGCAAATTAAATCGCAATTATTAAGATAAGGATTAGAAATTAGGAAAAGAATGAAACAACAAAAAATTACTTATGAGTGCAAAAAACAGAAAAATCATAATAAATGTCCAGTGCACGTAGGTAACGATGCAAAACTACAACGAGGATTGTAAAAAGCAATAAGAAAGGTACTCTGTGACTGGTTGCGTAATCTATCCACAAGCAGGCGATTTATGAGGACTGCGCCTACTTACCCCTGTAGCCAATTAGCTACAGTCTCCCTACCAGTTTTGAGATCAGCGGATCAATACGGATTTTTGGTGTTAATTTCATCGCAAAGTATTCCATATTTTAGGAGAAATCGCCGTGAAACATAATCAGTTGTTTAATCAGTCGTTTCAAGGAATCGTTTTATAAATTCGTTTCATTTCAGTTGTTTCATATATCCGTTTCATAAATTCGTCTCATTAGGATTTTATATATATAGGGTAGATATATGTCTTTGAAAAATATTTTTACATAAAACTACTCGTACTAAATCAAAACTTTTCACAATAAAAGTTTCTAGCGTAAAATGGGTTAAAATTTTAGATATAATTGCTATGTCAGTTTTTGATTAATATTATATTAACTCTTATTCTACTTTAAACCCATGAAAAGTTTTTCTAGATGCGTGTTTTAACTCTTTATATCACAAATTGTTAATTCATGAAAATTTCATCTTCTAAAGCATTTTTCTTGAATTTTTGAAACTACATTAGAAGATTATTAACACAATCATTTAATAAATTTTAGGAGGATTTTGCTAATTAAAAATAATTAATTAAATGTATTTATAGGGATTTAGTGCAATATTTATAACTCCACTTGAATCTTTTATTTTAAATACATTTGTTTACAATTTTATGGAATTAAGAAATGTACAAATATAATGCTCCCCCACAATCGTTCCCACAATCCCTTTTCCCCCACAATCCTTCAACGTCAAGAAAGCTGAAAATATGCAAAAGCAAAAGAAATCATGCTGTTATAACTTATTTTTGTTTTGTGCAACCAATAATTCTTTTGGAACAAGATAAAGTAAAGTACCTATAACTCATTCTAAACTGCATTATTACTAATCGATGTATCAAATGAATTTTATAACAAGTTATTTTAATGGCACTTTGAAGTACCGTCGGGGCATAGAGGGTTAAGCAATGTCTCTTATTACTCTGCTCGTTATTTTACCTAGATAATAAGTTACAAGCATCCTTTATTCTCTCGATATATCCAGAAAGCATACAGTTCTAACCACAATTTTTTCATAGAAATTTTCGCCTAAATTCTAAGCAAATTCTGAGATTAATAAGAATTTTAATTTGAAGAAAAAATTATTAGGCTGATATTTCTAATCTGAAATGGTGTCATACTCTTTGGATTTTAAGAAGCGTAACGCACATTGTATATGGGAACATCCATTGTTACTCTTGTGACCATTAGAGCAAATTTTTAAACATACTTCTAATTATTTTATTACAAAATATAATAAGGATAAAACTGATATAACCACTTAAACACCTATTCTACTCACACAAAATATCTCTAATCTGTAACGAAAAAAACATTTTACTTGTCTATATAATAAATCAAAATTTTGGGTCACAGGAACAACATTTTGATTTATTATATAGGCAAGTAAAATGCTTTTTGTTACAAATTAGATATATTTTATGTGAATGGAACACAGTGGTATTTAACTAGTTATTTCAATTTTTATCCTAATAATAAAATAATTGAAAGTATTTCTGAAAATTTGCTCTAATTGTCACAAGAGTAACAAATGCACGTACTCATTTATCTCTCGGTTTATAACGCTTGATTTTTAGTCCCATATTTCGACCTTATGCTTAATCACTGTAAAAAAAATTCCGTTAAAATACGGAAATTGTACTGGCAATCGAGATGCCAGTACGCCAGTAGTATTTCCGTATTTTAACGGAATTTTTTCCCGTAAATTTTGTAAAAAAAAAGGATTTTTTCTGGAATGTACGGAAAAAATTTCCATTAAAATACGGAAATAGTACTGGCGTCTGGATTGCAAGTACAATTTTCGTATTTTAACGTTTTTTTTTTTTTTTTTTTTTTTTTTTTTTACAGTGATGTGTCTGCATTCATATTTTGCATCAATCATATATCTAGAGTTGTATAAGAAGTTCTATTGCAAACAAAAGAAACTTTGTTGCACAATTTAAGAAACCTATTTTTAAACCTTCTGCAATTTAAACCAGTCGGCTGTAGCGATCCCAAAACTTTCTTCTTTCCCATACACCTTAATATTTCAAAATTCGCTATCACAGTGCCAAAACTGAATGATAACACTGTACAACAGTGGTTTTGTCCTAGAACTAAAATTAGTTGATTCTTGATTAGTTTTTGGCGCTGATTCCGAATATGTGTCCTGTTTATTTCTAGGTGGTCCAAGTTTTGATAAATTTCCATATTTAAATTTATGCAAATGTAAGCTTTTTTGTGCTATTTTATGCAAATTTTAGATACAATATATGTCACATCTAATTACGTTTTCTAGATAATGGCTACTTGACTATTTGCTTCAGATAAATGTCACAATTTGCATATTCTTAACATTTATTTATCAGTTATTAAGCCTAATTTGCATATTTTTCAATGGTGTAATGTTTACATCACTATCAACTTTAAAGTAGTTGCCACAGAATTAACGTAATGTTTTTCTAGACTAGATTTTTATGTTGATTTCAAATCTGCAGTCTGTTTCCTTATATCACGTCTAGTTTTTGTGTAAGATGAATTTCTACTTTTTCACGGCATTAACACAGGTTTGATATAAGATACATTTTAGGTGTGTGTAATTTATTGACAAGAAGGTGAACAGGGTCAGATTCATATCAGAGACATAAACAAAAATTTATATAATCGAAAAAAAAAATAAGTAGTAGAATCTATCCTAACTAGTTGAAGTTTATCATACAAAGTATCATAAAAAGCTATTTCTGGCTCTTTTGACCCAAAACTAAAATTTCACTTTTTTCAAAAACACGACATGATAGAAGAAAACAGATACAAGATTTGAAATCAGCTCAAAAAAGTGGTTTAGAAACATATTAGCGTACTCGTGTTGCAGAAATATTTGAACGTCAAGAAACATTATTAGAAAAACATGAAAAACATGCAAGTTAGGTACAATATTTCACAGTCACATGTCAGTATAATCTCAGAAGCAACGTTTTTGTGAAGTAAATTAGGTAGTAATCATAACATAAAACAAAAAACCCTGTCTGATATTGCTTTATACCTTTAATTTGCAAATAATTGTATAAAATTTACTAAATTTGCATAAATTGAAATATGCAAATATCTCTCAAACTTGACGTGCTGGAGTAAATCTAAAACTAGATTCGAAATCAGCACAAAAAACCGCATAAAAAACAATTGATTTCTGTTTTAGGACAGAGCAAAAGTTCAATTTTGTTGACCAGTGTAATCTATGTCCATCGCGAGGATTCTAAAGGTATGAAATTCCATGCATTAGGTCTTGAAATAGGACTATTGTAGAAATCGTGAAAGATGCAGCATAACAGCGCCATCTATTGAGCGATTTACAACTAACCATAATCAGCAATAGTATTTATCAAGGTATATTTGAATCTGAAGTTTGATAAAAATTCGCGCCACCTGTTAGGCGATTTACACCAAAACGTAATCAGCATCAAGTCATGTCAAGGACTAACTGAATCTGAAATTTGATGAAAATTCGTGCATTACTTCTTAATTTTAGAGCTGTTGCGAAATCGTAAAAAAATGCTGCATAGCAGCGCCACCTGTTGAGCTATTTGCACCGAAATCTAATCAGCATCAATTTATATCTGGAGCAAACTGAATATAAATTTTTATTAAATTCCGTGCATTAGTTCTTGAGATAGAGTGCGCTCACAAAATTTGTGTCACATACATACAGACGGACAGACAGAGTCACAAACTCACAGACAGACATTTTGTAAAAACATGTTTTTTTTTTTTTTTTTAATCCCTGGCCCTTAAAACGTGTAAATCCGTCAAAAACCGGAATTCGAAAATTTTCGCGAATCCAATACTTTCTTCTTGTAAAGATAGAAGAAAGTACAAATGCAACGATATACTTTTCTAAATCTGAAAGGTATACTGCAAAAGATTTTTTTTTTACTATTCCCCTTCTATAACTTTATTCAGTTTAACGTAGTCTTTATATGATTACTGGAAGGCCAATCTCTTCTTACCTGAACCATTTCAGGGGCGCCGTTTGCAGTCTGCAAACACTTAATTTTAATGCCCAAACTGCCAAATAGCACCAGTACTTTTTTATAACAATTTCGATCTCATAATATAAGAAAAGCTTTTGATTATTTTTAGATAAATTTGTTCTTAAAGTGCAGTGCGAATTAGTTATTTGAACATTTTTGGAGCAGAAATGCCTTGCCCCTGTAAGGGTAAAGAGAGTAATAAACAAGTAGGAAATTGTACGTCAAACGTGGCAAATGAGCGTTCGTACTATAACTAGTTTTATAAATATTCAGATCTTGGTGCAATAGCTGTTGCACTTACAAAAATGCATGAATATAAAATTTATTCCGATTCTATATATGAAATTCAGTAATACGGAAATAACAGGACTCCATCTTATAATAGGTCGTCATCACCATGGCAACCTAGAATCATTACCTATCACGGAATATCATTGAATTAATAAAGTATGATAGGATTTAATAGAATGAAGAATACTTTTATTAATATATTTTTAAATTTTCATTTGATTTTCATAAAATTTGAAATGACTCTACAAAATTCTGAAACGTTTATATATAAATAAATTTCAAACCGTACAGTTGGGTATTTTTTGCGCTGTTATATGCGGAGAGACGGACGGACCAGACGACGACTATAGATGCTACGCATTTATATAATTACGAACTCACCTAAAAACGTATGATTTCGGAGAAAATAAATAAATAAATAAATAAAATAAGCTAGAAAAATTGACTTTTAAAATTTTATTAAAAAATTTCAAAGCATCGTCAAAGTTTTTGAATGTAATGGATTTTTTTTTCCTTTTTACAAGACCCTTTTCTCATTACAAAATAAACAAATTTGTTTCCTATTACACTACTTTCTCCTATTTATTAATTCTTTTTATCACAATTCAAAATTCCATAATTATTGTAAGACTTAGAATTATTTTTAAATTTTACTTTATATCTTATACTTATTTTACTGCATATCTCATTTAACTGTGTGTATAACAAAAGTTTCTCATTTTACATTACTCATTAAAAGGGAAGGGAAAAAAGAAAGAAATATTCTCCCTTCTTTCAAGGCTGAAATCACATTAAAATGTTATTTTATTTTATTTATTTTTGTAAAAAACTTTATTGAACAATGAAAAAAAGTATTATAATTTTAAAAGATCAGAGAAATTTAATTCGAAACTTTCAATAATACCAGAAAAAAAAAGTTTGAAAAATAATTTAACAAAAAAAGTCCATAATTGCTAAGAAATATTATAAATTAAAAGTAAACAAAATAGCTTTTTCAAAATACGAAATATAAAAAAAAAAATACTTCTAAACGAAAGATACCAAATACAAATTCTGAATTTATTACCCTTCTTCTCTGGGCAGAAGTTGATGAATCTGCTGCCATGGATTAAGTCCGAAAAAGAAAACCAGCGATATACGTCTCAATCACCGACGAATTCCGTCCTGCTACGAATTTAGGTGTCGTGTGACCCACACGAGATCTCTTTAACACGTGTTTTTCTGATACAAGTCTTGAGACCGCCCCTTACCCAGGGGCAGACCCTCCCACTAGGCCTTTTCCCTCCTCTCCCCCCAAAGATTTTTTTCTTCCCCTCATGTTCCTTGCCGAGTAATTGATATAGTAATAGATCAATTACCAAAATGTGATCAGGGGGTTTAATAAGGTGTGTTGTTTCGGTTGCATGTGGAAGAATTATAATGATTATGAAAAGGATTGTGATTTATAGGGTGGCAAGGGTTAAATATAGACCACAATTAAATGGTTTGTAATCTTTCATTTTTTAACATGCTTCGCAGCCTTTTTCCAATTAAAATGCAGTATGATGTTGTATAAAAGAAGAAGAATGTACACTCTAGGGTTGTTACTGCGGGTATTTTCCAAAAAACACGATACAAAGCAAGTTAGTGATGTTTACAACAGATGTTACTGATGTGTATGCGACATGTCGCGGAATCTAGGTAGTCATTTTCTTTTTGAAGATGATATATTGGCCCTATTTCACAAAAAAGTTTTTTCTTTCTTTTTTTTTTTTTTTTTTTTTTTTTTTTTGTATGTGTGCTGCAAATATGTCAAGTTGTAATTATGATACAATTATTCCATGAATAATTATCTTCTTTTGATAGCTATAAGGATAGTTTTATACAACTTGGTGGTCCTTTGTCCTTTTATTGCAAATTCTTTGATGAACTTTAATGAAACTTTCTCAATAAAATCTATGAAAACTCAAGTTATGTATAACGGTATTTGTCTTAAATAGAAAATCCCATACTGCCCGCGAAAAGAATATTACTGAATCATAAAAACGGTGCACCTGCTAAGATGAAACTTTTCTAAAATGGAATATTCTTTTCAGTCTTCTGTGGTTCCGTATTAATAACGTTTAAGGTATGTGAATACAACAATATTTTACAAGGCTATTACGAAGATCTTCGATTGTAGATAATATGTTACAATCGATTGTCCCGATATTATTTAGTCTTAAGAATTGATAGTCTCGATACTTTAGATGGCTTCCTTTGGATCTGAATGTTTGAATTTCTCATTGCTTCATTTTCAGGAAGATCCAATACCTCAAATTCCAGAAAAAAAGAAAAAATATTAACATTTACTTTTGATTATTATTAAATAAACGTTAGATGAAATTAATTTAATTTTTATTATAAAAGTTTTTTGTTTTGACTATATTTTTCTAAAAATATATAAATAAAATAAATATCAGGTTGTAACGAAAGTTTCCCGTCACAGCTAATACGGTTTGTGCAAACAGTTCGCGCTGACGTGCGTTTGCTCATATTTTGTCAAACGATTTCTGACATTTGAAAGAAAGAGACTTGCTTTATAACACTGTGTTGTGAAATTTGTAAAAAAAAATATCGTTATCATTAAGTACAATGTGCCTGAAATGGAACTATCACGCTCCCAGATTAGAACCATCACTTACTTAAGTTCTGTTGCAAAAAGTCAGCTACAGAATGTCACAGAATAAAGTGTGCAGCTTTAGGTACTAGTGTTGTATCATATGACACTGTGAAGGTTTGCCAGAATGGTGGTTATATATAAAATGACAGTTAATTATAGATATTATAATTAGTATTATGTAATGGTGATTTGGCGTAAAACTTTCGTTAAAGCCTAATAAAATAACGTCAATTATAAAATACTTTTCTGTTTTGTTTTTTAAATTAATGTTTTATATGTTGCTTATAGTAATATAGTCAAAGGATTTTCTTGTCTATATAATATATCAAAATTTTGTTTCTCTTGTGACCAGAGTGTCATAAGAGTAGAATTTTTTTTATTTAATATATAAAGTAAAATGCTTTTTGTTACAAATTAGATATATGTTACGTGAGTGGAACAGAATGATATTTAACAGGTTATATCGATTTTTATCTTAATTATATTTTGTAATACAATAATTGTAATTATTTATGAAAAATTTGCTCTAATTGTCACAAGAGGGACGAATGAACGTTCCCTCTGACAAACTGAATTCATAAACACTTTTCTACTGTGTTGAAAATTGTTAAAAATTATACTTTTAGATGCATCAGAACTTTTGCATGCCCTGTACTTATCCTTATTATTATTATTATTATTATTATTATTATTATAACCTAGATTATGTATGGAAATTATCCTATTAAAACTAAAGAACTTCTCTTACTCCATTTGTACAGAATACAACAGCACCTTCTTCAAAGTGACTCAGCATCAAGGTGCAAATCAGAATACTAAAAATTTTTATCAAAAACTAATTCTGTAGCATTTTCTAAAATGGATTATTCTTAAACGGCTCATTCCGATTTTGATACATCATGGATTACTGTATGACAAAGTTGAAAAATATACCACGAAATACATGAAAATATATCGCTGTTGCCAAACCAACCGCAGTTTTTTACCAAACGACTGCTTGCGGCCACAAACTCACAAGATAGCGTTTTGTGTCATTAATTTAAATAGGGCATTGTCGTTATTTAAAAGAATACGGTAATGCAAAATAATGGCAAAAACTACGCAAATGTCTGTACAAGTTATTATATCGTTAACAATGCTACTAATAACTTATTACAGCAAATCAATAAAGGCGATTTCTAACTAATTTATCAGTTTTAGATTTTAAATTTTGATTATATATCATTTTTTTTAATTTTGTAAAAACGTTATTATACTTTTAGGTTAGGACCAAAAATCCTCCTATTAAAATACAACATTTCCCATATCCATTTTGAACATCACTTTCTGGAGAAAAACTGCATATTAAGGTGCAGATCAAACTACTAAAAACTATAATTAAAAACTAATTCTATAGCATTATCTAAAATGGATTAGCTTTGTACGACTCATTCCGATTCTGACACATCCTGTATTGCTGTATGACAGAGTTGAAAAATGTAGCATGAAATATAGAGCTTGCCAGACCAACCGCAGTTTTTTACCAAATGAATGCTTGTGGCCACAAACTCACGAGATTGCGTTTTGCGCCATTAATTTTAATAGGACGTTGTTGTTGGAAAAATACCCCCTAAACACAGATCGCTTTCATAGCGCCTGAAGATCGGGGACCCTTGGACCACAGGGGGAGTAGACACGCTTGCTTACATCTAAGTGGGAGAAAGCAGTGTAAAAGACAACAAAACTAACCTTTGTTTTTCAGTGTTGCGGTAGTCGTAAAGAAAAGCGGCAAACTACTCCAGAAAGTGTTTTTAGTTAGATTTATGTTTGAGAAGTCGTTTTTTGTTTAGCTACATTGCGTTCCTAATTATTTTTTACTCAAGTTACTTTACGTAAAAAAAATCCTTCGGATATGGAACAGATGGCTCTAGTTTTTCTACTTTTTAAAGTAAATAGTAATCAGTAGATATTTTTATTATATGAATATAAATTGATAATATTTGCTACAGTGATACCTCAGCCAACGAAGATAAATCGTTTCGAAATCACATTCGTTAGCTGAAATCTTTATTAACGGAAACGTGATTTTACGTCCAATTAAAATGAAATACTTATGTTAGTGTTCGCATCCAATTAAGCATTCGTTAACCGAATCCATATTCGTTAGCGGAGTTCGGAAAAAAGCTTAATAAATCTTCGTTAGCTGAAAATTTGATTAGAAGAGGCATTCGTTAATCCAGATGCTAGTGCTAATTACTATCAGTGCACAATTTCAGTCAATTACAACTTTTCTTTTTTTCTCAGAATATACTTTGTATTTTTATACAATATGAATGCTTCATAATTTGAGGTGCTAACGGTAACCATTTTACTATATATTTTAAAAACTGAAAATTATTTCAAAAATACAGATGTAGAATAACTAACTAGTAGAACGGTTTTTGTGTTTTACATGATTCTTTTAATTCTCTTCTTTATCTATGGTATTAGTTAATCAGAAACTACATCAGATGGCATTTTAAAACTAAAAGAAAACTAAAAAAGAAAAAAAAAAAAGACGAAAATGAGTGTTCAGTAAAGTTTTCGACCCCCATTAACCTTTTTAAAAAATAAATTCTGTAAAATTTTACATTGTAGATACATGTGTCTTTCATAACTGTGTTGTTAAAGTAAACCAGTGACTATTTTCTAAAAACTCAAAAAAGTCAGAAGTTCTAAATACTGACTACTTAATGCGGTTCTACGAAAAACATTTTTCCCTGCTCAACAACGTGAAACTTTCTGACATATTTTCGAACTCATTTTTAAACACAGACATATTTGCAGGCATCATTATTGAAGTGATTTGTAATTGATCAGCTTTTTTCATTTTCTGATAAAGGAATTTATATCTTGAATTACAAACGATTCCTGACACAGGAATGGAATTTTCTTCCCTTTCCTGCGCTGTCGCGTACTGAAATTTGGTTAAAAAAGCCCATTTACTAAAAAATCTGCTGCCACACAAAAACCGTTCGATTACACAGTTTCTTAATAGTAGCATCTATCAATTTAATACTTTTGCAAACAGAAAGGAACTAGTTTAGATCGAGAATAGTTTTAATGGAAAACTTTTTGTATTTAAGGAAGAAAAGATCCTTTCATTTTATATACTGGATGATTCAGAACACATGGACAAAATACTCATGGGTGATAATATATGCCACATTCTTGTATAAGAGGCAAACGGTCATAATCCACTTATTGAATCAAAAATAAAGGCACTTGATTTATTTTTAGCTCACAGGCTATCAAAGCCTGAGAGCTAATTTGCACGCCGGGTCTGTACGTATGTACGAATGTACGTAACGCGATAACTCATGATAGAAATATCCGATTTGCTTCAATTTTTTTATAGGCTCATTCTGATAAGACGCTTCCTTGAATAGTTTCTGGGGTTCATTGGTTAAGTATAAAGGGGGGAACGGGGGTCTAATCCCCCCCCTTAACTTAACATAAATGGGTTTTTCATGCAGAATTATCAGATTTTCTTCTAAATTGGTATATCAGTTAATTCTGATAAGGCGCTTTCCTGATTAGATTTGAAGGTTC
Organism: Maratus speciosus; assembly: GCA_963932465.1. Taxonomy (NCBI): domain Eukaryota; kingdom Metazoa; phylum Arthropoda; class Arachnida; order Araneae; family Salticidae; genus Maratus; species Maratus speciosus. Next base: position 151,203,844 of record OZ010788.1, read on the forward strand.
ATTGTTTAAGACTAAAGGGGGGAACGGGGGGCTAATACACCCCTTAATTTAGATAAATGGGTTTTTCTATCCAATTTGTTTCAAATTTGGCATACCGGTTTATTTTGATAAGGTGCTTTCCTGATTAGATTTGGTTCATTGGTTAAATATAAAGGGGGGAGGAACGGGGGGGGGGCTAATACACCCCTTAATTTAGATAAATTGGCTTTTCTATCCGATTTGCTTCAAATTTGGTATGCTGGTTTATTCCGATAAGGCGCTTCCCTGATGACATTTAGAGGCTCATTGGTGTATAAAAAGGGGAAACGGGCGGAGCTAATTCCCCCTTGATTTATTTTTCGAGGGCATTATTCTTTGAAATAAGAGTATAATATACAATTAGAGTGAATAGCCTGTGAGCTCAATGTCACCAGTTTAACTGGCACTTTCCTTTTTATTAACACAATTATTCTAAGTGGTAAATATATTACGTGATTTGTAATTTTCCGAGTGAGTGAAAAGTGTTCAGGCCAGGATTCGAACCAGGGACCTTTTGGATTGAGCTGCCAATGGTTTGCCAACTGAGCTATCCTGGAAAACTCTGGCTGACACACAATTCCCACAGGAAGCTTATTGATTATGACATCTGGTCTGATATCTGAATCAGCTTAACAGAATAAATCACACATAATGGATGGTTTGTCCAAGACAGCTCATTTGGCACCTGGCCTGGACACTTTTTTCACTCAGTCTGAAAGTTACAACTCATACGATTTATTTACCAAGATAGAATAATTGTGTTGAAAAATAATCAAGGGGAATTACTGTACAGATTTGAACTGTATCACTATATTCCCTGCAGAAAAAAACTTAGTGGCACAGATTCGCTATATAAGAAAGCCTAATGTGTTTCTATAACAGAGCAAAAATATAGCTAAGTTCACTAATCTGAACGGCAAGACAAAGTGAACGGGTCGATCACCATCGATCTACTACGTTTGACAGTCTAAGACAGTTCGCTAATGCAAGGGGCTACCTCGAGAGCTTTTGATCTACCACGTAGGAAATAGCTCACCTATTTTCCCACGAAAAGATATCCGCTCACGGACTCCGTGTGCAAAAAAATAGGCGGATCCCTGGACAACCACTTAGTGAACAGCTGTCAAAGATTCTTGACAGGAGAAGCCAGCGAGTGGCTGAGAAACTCATTATTGTTTTAGAACTAGATAATTTAAATATATAAGAGACGAGGATGACTTTTAGTTAGTTAGTAATTTGCTAGGCTCAAGAGAGGAGCTTTCAGGTATAACCTGAAGCGGGAGAGAAAGTCTCTCCGGTGCGAGCTCAAAGTTCACGGGCGATCGATCCGAGGTGATTAGGAGCCGAGACGGCATCCAAGCCGGTAACAATTAACTGACTGTGGTGTTGGCACAGGGTGCCATAGCAGTGTAGAGATCTTTATCTCTGGAAAGAACAATCGAACTATTGATTAATATTAAATCTACCTGAGCAGTGATCAGCTAGCTTTCACATTGTAATGAGGTAGCCTTTGGTGTTTTTCTCAAAAGGAACTTTAGATAACAAGCTGCCACCTTCTCATCAAACTGTATAAACTTTGCATAGAATCACTTCGACATATGTTTTTGTTGTGTTATACTTAAACCGACAAATTATTTAGCGTAGAGATAATTTTGTTTTATTTAGCATAATAAAAATCTTATTTTATCTTCAACCTGAGTAATATTGGTTTGATACGCCTTCGAAGTAAAATCACCGCTCACCGCTACCGCCTTCTTAGGATTCCGCGCATTAAGTATCCAAGGTTTCTTGGAGTTCCATTACCTGCCATTTTGTTCTGTTGATCTAATTCAGATATCAGACCAGAGGTCATAATCAATAAGGATTCTGGGGAAACTGTGTGTCCGCCAGGCTTGCCCAGATAGCTCAGTTAGCAGAGAAGTGGCAGCTTAAGGCCGTTCTCAAATTCAAAAAGGGCAACTTTATTACATAAGTTTTAATTTATTTTTGTTCGAAAACGCATGAAAGTAGCAGATGTTGTTGTTCAGAAATTATGTAATCGAACTGTTTTTCTGTTTTGTTGCAAACGCAATAGATCTTTCAGAAAATAGTGACAAAGTGGGTGTTTTGAACCGAATTTCCGCGTGAAAGAAGAATAACCAAGGAAAGTTGAAAAATTTCTTTGTCACGTGATCAAAATCGCTTATAACTCAATGGGTAATTTATTTATAAAAAAGTGGAATACACAGTGCGATTCCAAATCGCTTCCATAGCCAGGGCTTCTAATTTTATATATTTCCGTTAAAAAATGAAGTTGTAGATGCGTCAAAACTTTCTGCGCTTGTTGAGCAGAGCAGTTGTGAACAGCCTTAAGCCAAAAGGTCTCTGGTTCGAATCCTGGCCTAGACACTTTTTCACTCAGTTGGAAAGTTACAACTCATGCGATTTATTTACCAATTAGAATAATTGTGTTAAAAATTAATCAAGTGCACTCTCAGAAATAGAATTCTCACTTGTGACGATTTAGCAATCCTCAAGCTGTATTTCGTCGTTTTTGACGATCATTTCCTATCACCATCACGTGACTTTTAAGGAAAGGTAAACTCTCAGATATTTGACGAAAGTTTTTCCTCAATCACGGTCAGACTCAATGCATTTTAAGGAAACCGTTGCTGTACCTCCTCAAATCCTGCGATTTTAGCAAGCAGATATTTGCTTGTTTGTATTAGTCCCGTAATAATTTATTTTTAAAACAGCACTTTTTAGTGCTTTTCAGAAAATACTGAAATATAGGTAGTTATTGTTTCTTCATAAGTTATTTTTTTAGCTGTTAAAATTTTTAGGAATGCTTATTATTATTATTATTATTACTTATGTTGTTGTTCGTTATGTTTTAATTCGAAAAGAATATATTTCCTGTGTTCAAAAACATCCAAAAAGAAAATTTAATCAATAAAATTTCAAAGAGGATATCTTTTTTTAAAATTTATTTAAGAAGTATATTCTGTTTTCAATCAGATTAAAAAATAAACATAATTGATCCCTCTCCCTTTTATAAACAGTAAAGTGTTAAAATCTTATCCATCTATTCAACGTGATAAAATCTCACACAACACAGTTCGTTATTTGCGTGCAACAAATTAACCAGACCATATTCTAACCATTCATTGAGCAAAGAAAATTTCACTAATAAATGATTTAATCAAGCCATATTATAATTATTCATTGACCATGAGAAATACATAATAATAAATTAGCCTTCCTTAAAACTTTCAGCACCGATAAAATTACAATCTATCTTATAAAAATATAATCACGCGGCAGCTTTCATTAGATCAGTCTAAAAGCACATTCATATAAGTCCCCAATATCCTGATCGGTAGAGCAAGTGTCTCCCACCCCAAAGCCCGCGGGTTCAAATCACGCCGAGGAAAACGAGAAGTGATTTTTTTCTCCCCTTGGTAGAGGAGCTTCCAAACTGTTCAATAGATGGCGCCACCAGCCCTTCTTTGACGAAAGTTTCGAGGAAATTTATATCCTCAAACAAGTGAAGAAAGTAATTTCATCAATTTGACGAAATGTTCGCTCGGAGCATATTCCAGAAAACCGTTTCGTCAAAAACAAAGAAAATTTCGTGAAATCTGAGTATTCATTTCTGAGTGTGTGTAATTACGTATACAAAGTTTCTTGGAGTTCCATTACCTGCCATTTTGTTCTATTGATCTGATTTAGATATCAGACCAGAGGTAAATATAATCAATATATATACTCAATATAGATCAATAATATCATTAATAGATATATAATCAATAAGGATTATGGGGGAATTATGTGCTTCCTCAAGATTTGCCCAGGATGGCTCAATTGGCAGAGCATTGGCAGATTAAGCCCTAAAGTCCCTGTTTCGAATCATCGTCTGGACATTTTTCACTCAATTGTAAAATTACAACCCATGTGATGTATCTGCTAACTTATAATATTTGTGTTAAAATTTAATCAAATGTAATTACTTTTTCAAAGTTTCTTGGAGTTCCATTACCTGCAATTTATTTTGTTGATCTGATTCATATATCAGACCATATGTCATAATCAATAACGATCCTGCGTGAATTGTGTGTCCGCCAGATTTGCCCAGTATAACTCCGTTGGCAGAGCATTGGCAACTTTAGCCCTAAGGTCCCTGTTTCGAATCATGGCCTGGACATTTTTCACTGAGTTGGAAAATTACAATTAATGTGGAAAATAAAGTGTATGTCACTCCAAGTCGAACACTGATTTATGTTCTGCGAAATGTGACGAAAGCACGAGACAGGGCCGAAACTAAGGGGGGGGGGGGGACATGTGCCCCGGGCGCCAGAAAGTAAGGGCGCCAAATGAAGATTTTGTGTGTCGATTTTTCTCACATCTATGTTTAGCACAGTGTTGTTAAAATCATCCTGTCTGGCGTGCGACATAGCATAGAAGAATCTAAAGATGATATGGCATAAGGATCCTGTATAAAGCGGAATTTTTTTCGATTCCGTTTTCAAGATTTTAATCAATCAATATTTGACAAATCCAAGGGCAGATCCAGCTCACCATTTAGAGGGGTGGGGGGCCATGGATTTCCTTTTTTGGGGGTGGGAGGGGGTCACACCTCGTTATGAAAATTTTTTATATTGAAAGCTATTCCCAAATCCAAACTGACTACTTTTCTGATACTTTCGCGAAGTCATTTTCATTCGTAAATACAAAAGATTTGCATTAACATTCGTAAAAACATAAAATTTACCGATTTTTTTCAGATTCCAAGAAATTAAAGAATTTCCCATTTTCTTATAAAGTCAAAGATGCATTCAGAAAATGTTGTCAAAATTAGCATTTTTACCCAAGTTTTACGAAATGAGAAATGCCGTTGCAAGGGAATAATTGGCTGTCACTTCCGGAAATTCAGTTTAAAAAAACTAACAATTGTCAACGATTAAATATGGCAAAAAATTTTATCGTTGACGATTGTTAGCGTACACATTGGCAGCTATGTGATTCTATTAGTGTCATGAAAATTGTAGGTGTAGCCTCTTCTTTCTGCTCAAAGTATTAAATAGTTTTTTTTCAATCGAACTTATACCTTTGGAATGGATCATTTTCTTCTGATAGACTGATGGCTTCCATTATTATGAAACAGCCGTTATAAAAGAAGTTTTCTTTCCCCATTCTGACCAGAAAATCAGGGTTCTAACATTTACGGGTATTCTTTCCTCTTCACCTAACACTTCCTTTATAACGGCTGTTTCATAATAATGGAAGTCATCAGTCCATCAGAAGAAAGTAACTCGGTTAAAATTCTCTTTGTAAATATACTTTGCGGAAGACGGGGGGAGGGCGCCAAAATCCATGTTTACCTCGGGTGCAAAAAAGGCTAGTTTCGACCCTGGCACGAGAAGCATTACAACCTGCGTCAAAATAACACTGATCTAGATGCTTTAAAATTCGAAAGGTAGCTGACATTATATAACGGATTCTTTTTTGTTAGAGGTTTTTGCATAACCCAGTCTTAAGAAAGTGCGATTTTGCGCCGAATATTATAACTAATCAGGAAAGGGAAACGGCAACCAATGAAACTAGTATGTTGAGGCCATCACAAAACTTTCTTCTTTATAAATCACGTCAATTAAATCATTTAAATATTAAAAGAAATTACATCAATTTAGAACCAATTCATATCAAAGTATACCTGAATTTGAAGTTTGATGAAAATTAGTTATTGAGCTGTAGGGGAAATTCTGAAAAATGCAGCACAGCAGCGCCATCTGTTGAGCGATTTGCACCAAAACACAAACAGCACTAATTCATATTAAGGTATACCGGAATCTGAAGTTTGATAAAAATCCGTGTATTAGTTTTGGAGCTAGAGCTATTGTGGAAATCACAAAAAATGCAGCACAGCAGCGCCACCTGTTGAGCGATTTACACCAAAAGGTACAAAATGTCAATTCATGTAAAGGACTAACTTAATCTGAAGATTGATGAAAATGCGTACATTAGTTCTGGACATTGAGCTATTCTGGAAATCGTGAAAAATACTGCATAGCAGCGCTACCTGTTGAGCGATTTACACCAAAACATAAACAACACTAATTCATATCCAAGTATACCTGAATCTGAAGTTTCTTGAAAACCCAAGCATTAGTTCTTGAGATAGAGCTATTGCGGAAATCACAAAAAATTCAGCATAGCAGCGCCACCTGTTGAGCGATTTACACCAAAAGGTGCAAAATGTCAATTCATATCAAGCACTAACTGAATCTGAAGTTTGATGAAAATCCCTGCATTATTTCTTGAGATAGAGTTATTGCGAGAATCGTATAAATGCTAAAAAATGCAGCATAGCAGCGCCATCTGTTGGGCGATTTGCACCAAAAATTTACCAGCACCAATTTATATCAAGGATTAACTGAATCTGAAGTTTGATGAAAATCCGTGCATTAGTTCTTAAGATAGAGCTAGTGCAGAAATCGGGAAAAATGCAGCATAGCAGCGCTACCTGTTGCGCAATTTACACCAAAAACTAATCAGCATCAATCTATATTAGGGACTACTGGAATATAAATTTTTATTAAATTCCGTGCATTAGTTCTTGAGGTAGAGCGCCCACAAAATTTGTGTCACATACATACAGACAGACAGACTCACAGACTCACATACAGACATTTTGTAAAAACATGTTTTTTGGAATCTCTGATTTCTAAAACGTGTAAATCCGTCGAAAACCGGAAGTCGAATATTTTTACGAATCCAATATTTTCTTCTTGTAAAGATAGAAGAAAGTAAAAATTATCTTATATGGCTTATTTATGTTACATATTTTGCTTTTGCTTTGTATTACATTATTATATGGCTTATTTGTGTATAAATTGCACAATTTTGTTTTCAATGTATGTATTAAATTGTGTAAATATAAAACAAATTTCGCTTAAATATTTTTGCACAATCACAGCGAATGGTGAAGAAATCATATGAGTTGTAATTTTGTCAATGGAGTGAAAAAATGTGCAGGCCGGAATTCGAACCCAGAACCTTGAGTTAAGCTGCCAGTGCTCTTCCAACTAAGTTATCCTGGACAAATCCAGCAGTCACTTTTCACTTACATAACCTTTTGGCATTGGAATCTGGTCTGTTATCTGAAACAGTTCAACAGAATAAACAGCAGGTAAAGGAACTCCAATAAACCTTGGATACATAAATACACTTACATATTTTAATACAGTTATACTGAGTTGTAAAGAAATCATACGAGTTGTAATTTTTCCAATTGACTGAAAAAGTGCCCGTCGGATTTGTCCAGGATAGCATAGTTGGAAGAGCATTGGCAGTTTAAAGCCAAGGTCCTGGTTCGAATTCCGGTCTGAACGCCTTTTCACTCAATTGGAAAACTCAAAACACGTATTAAACAAATTGTTTGTGAACTTGAAAGTTAATAATTATTTCATAAACATATAACAATCTGGTTAATAAAGGTTGTCAAAAAGGGCTTTTGCAAATTTTCCTTTTCTTGCGAAATTGAACCTCGCTGTTTTATCTAGCGCACCAAGAACCCTATGATAAACTAGTATGTTGTGGCCATCACAAAACTTTCTTCTATATAAATCACGTCAATTAAATCATTTAAATAGTACAAGAAATAACAACGATTTAGGACCAATTCATATCAAACTATATCTGAATTTGAAGTTGGATGAAAATTCGTGCATTAGTTATTGAGATACAGCTATAGCGAAAATTCTGAAAAATGTAGCATAGCAGCGCCACCTGTTGAGCGATTTACACCAAAAATAAGCAGCACTAAATGATGTCAAGGTATACCTGAATCTGAAGTTTGTTCAAAATCCAAGCATTAGTTCTTGAGATAAAGCTATTGCGGAAATCGCAAAAAATGCAGCATAGCACCGCCACCTGTTGAGCGATTTACACCAAAAATAAGCAGCACTAAATGATATCAAGGTATACCTGAATCTGAAGTTTGTTGAAAATCCAAGCATTAGTTCTTGAGATAAAGCTATTGCGGAAATCGCAAAAAATGCAGCATGGCAGCGCCACCTGTTGAGCGATTTACACCAAAAGTTAAACAGCACTAATTTATACGTCAATTCATGTCAAGGACTAACTAAATCTGAAGTTTGATGAAAATCCGTGCAATAGTTCTTGAGATACAGCTCTTGCAGGAATAGTGAAAAATGCAGCGCAGCATCGCCACCTGTTGGGACATTTACACCAAAAATTAAACAGCACTAATTTATATCAGGGACTAACTGAATCTGATGTTTGATGAAAATTCGTGCATTTTTTCTTGAGTTACAGCTATTGCTACAATCATGAATAATGTAGCATAGCAGCGCCACCTGTTGGACAATTTTCACAAAAAAGTAATCAGCACCAAACTATGTTCTGGACTAACTAAATCTGAAGTTTTATGAAAATCCGTTCAGTAGTTCTTGAGATATAGCTATTCCAGAAATCGTAAAAAATGCCGCATAGCAGCGCCACTTGTTGGGCGATTTTCACCAAAAACTAATCAGGTCTAGTTTATATCAAGGTCTAACAAAATATGACGTTTTGTGAAATTCCGTGCATTAGTTCTTGGGATAGAGTGCGCACAAAATTTTTGTCACATACAGACAGACGGACGGACAGACAGACGGACAGACAGACGGACAGACAGACAGACAGACAGGCTCACAGACAGACATTTTGTAAAAACATGTTTTTTGGAATCTCTGACCCATAAAACGTGCAAATCCGTCGAAAACTGGAATTTGAAAATTTTCATGAAACCAATACTTTCTTCTTGTAAAGATAGAAGAAAGTAAAAAGCATCACTCAATATGTCACTGGCCAAAATCTAGTGCGATTTCAACTCTTCCCTTGATACCATGACATATCGTAAAAAGTAAAGTTAATTCCGTTAAAAATCGCGATAAAATATCCCTAATACAATCTTTAAAAATAAAATAAATAAAACTTTTATGTACAGGTATCTAACATATCATATTTAGGGACAGATCTAGCTTTCCAGTTAGTGGGGGAGGGGACATCTTTAATGGAATATTTACTTCATACTAAAAAGTACTTCCATATACAAAATATATTGCTCATGGAAACTTTTTTAATTCATGGTGAAACTTTGACATGACCCCGTAACTTTTCTTTTGACCCGCCCTCGTTCATAGCGGCACTGGCAATAAATGATCTTCACTCGATTATAATTTCGATGATCATGCGATTAAATGTTTAAAAAATACAACATAATCGTGAAACTAGTATGTTGTGGCCATCACAAAACTTTCTTCTATATAAATCACGTCAATTAAATCATTTAAATAGTATAAGAAATTACATGAATTTATCACCAATTCATATCAAAGTACATCTGAATTTTAAGTTTGATGAAAATTCGTGCATTAGTTCTTGAGATAGATCTACAGCGGGAATTCTGAAAAATGTAGTATAGCAGCGCCACCTGTTGAGCGATTTACACTAAAAATAAACAGCACTAAATGACATCAAGGTATACCTGAATCTGAAGTTTGTTGAAAATCTAAGCGTTAGTTCTTGAGATAAAGCTACTGTGGAAATCGCAAAAAATACAGCATAGCAGCCCCACCTGTTGAGCGATTTACACCAAAAATTAAACAGCACTAATTTACACGTCAATTCATGTCAAGGACTAACTAAATCTGAAGTTTGATGAAAATCCGTGCAATAGTTCTTGAGATTCTGCTCTTACGAAAATCGTGAAAATGCAGCACAGCAGCGCCACCTGTTGGACGATTTACACCAAAAATTAAACAGCACTAATTTATATCAAGGACTAACGAAATCTGAAGTTTGATGAAAATTCGTGCATTTTTTCTTGAGTTAGAGCTATTGCGATAATCATGAATAATGCAGCATAGCAGCGCCACCTGTTGGGAGATTTTCACAAAAAAGTAATCAGCACCAAACTATATCCTGGACTAACTGAATCTGAAGTTTTATGAAAATCCGTGCAGTAGTTCTTGAGATATAGCTATTGAAGAAATCGTGAAAAATGCCGCATAGCAGCGCCACCTGTTGGGCGATTTTCACCAAAAACTAATCAGGTCCAGTTTATATCAAGGTGTAACTAAATAATAAGTTTTGTGAAATTCTGTGCATTAGTTCTGGAGATAGAGCGCCCACAAAATTTTTGTCACATACAGACTCACAGACAGAGTGACAGAGTGACAGACAGACTCACAGACAGACATTTTCTAAAAACCATCAAATCGTGTTCTGGGCATTCTAAAACGTGTAAATCCGTCGAAAACCGGAAGTCGAAAATTTCCACGAATCCAATACTTTCTTCTTGTAAAGATAGAAGAAAGTAAAAAAGGATTAATATGCGAGTATACGTATGTGTGAATACGCTATTGCAAGACGTTTGTAGTCTATAGCAATGCTCAATCATCTTTGTTCTAAATTTTTAGCTGCAAATATTCAGTGCATAACCTCAGACAGCACATTTAAAGCTCCTTCCAAACATTCAAGCTCATCTACAATCAGCTCGTGGACTACGCCTGTAATTGGTAATAACTTCAAGATGCACTTGCACCTGCATGTATTTAATATTTTCAAATAATTACACTATTTATAATACCCAGAAGGTTTTAAAAATTCATTGCAAGCAATTTTTAAAAACTGCTCTAATTGCGTGGTAGTTTAGTACCTCTATCTTACAGATGATGCCTAGAAATAAAAACGGCAGGCTCATAGGCGACGGTAGAACAAAATCCAGGGAGAGACAAGATTTTGGAACAGATGTGCATATAAAAAGATGGCAAAACCGTGGTTTTTTTTTTTTTTTTTTAATGGAGAATATATCAAAATAAAATACATTCAGAAATATAAAAAAACAAAACAAATATTATTTAAAATCCATTAAAAAAGTGCCTACAATCTTTTTTCAAAATAAAAAATTAAACAAGAAAGAAAAAGCATGCGTTAAGCGTAGATTATGAAACACTTTCCAACACTTAATGAATGCTTCAATAAAATTTCGTTATTTAGGGAAATAAGGTAAATAAGATTACTAAATAAACATTTTAGAAAACGCATAAAACATTTACAAAACTGATTTCAGCAGTAACCGTCCATATCCAAATATGTATTCCAATTCTTTTGAAAAGCCCTGTATTTGATCTTTAAGTGGATATATATACTATATAAAGGGAAAATTTAGTTTAGCAAGAAAACGCATAACGGGTTGAAATTTCTCTTTCAGCAATTTATGCTAATAGATGGAAACATACTTCAAATAACCCTGTAGTCTACCTAATACTTTTATTACACGCCACTAAATACTAAAATTTAATTCAAACTAAAACACTCCTAAAACTATTGAAATCACATTTCCAGAAGTTATCATCCATAGACGACCATGTATCTAATTCTTTGCGTGGCCCTGTATATCTTTTTATCTATATTCTGCAAACATTTCTTAGTAAATTAAATGTAGTTCAGCGTGCAAATGCACATTTAAAAGTCACCTTTAAGCAATTTAATCTCATACTCATTAACCCTTACGAATTGTTTTCTGTAGCCCTGTATATGAGCTATAGCATTTATGCGCACTATAGAGTATACATAAATATAGTGAAACTTTAAAGCGCATATCATAATTAAAAATGCATTTCCAGCAATCAATGCTAATATACAGTACTTCGGATACAATATAGTATCTGAAATTTTTTGTGTGTCCCTGTAAATTTTATGCACTTCGTATTATACATGCAATAACTTAGTAAACCTCAGCGACGTATATAAATTTCATTATATATGAAATAGTTTAGTATGATTAAAATACGCCGAAAGCAACCCCTCTCCCCATATACCATTATGTAACGGAACTCCTTTTTGTGACTCTGTAAATGAATAATAACTATTCTTTTCACCGCATATTCTACAGAATGCATATTTTAGTGTACTTCATAAATGCATATCAATTTTATCATATTTGAAAATGTGTAACATCATTAAAAATCATTTGAAACGATCTTTTCCCATTGGCCGTAATGTAACGGAATACTTTTGACTGTCCCTGTAAATGAACTAAACATGCTACAAACTTCATTTGAAATAGGGATCGGGCTATGGTAGAGGTCACAAATATCCAAAATTTTTAGAACAATCGGAGTATATTTACGAGAGTTAGAGCGCGGACAGACGGCCAGACAAACCGAAGTCATAAACACTTTTCAACTTTGTTGGAAAGTATTAAAAACATAAAATGGAAACGGAACTAAAAATTATCTTTTATGGATGCTTCAGCCTCCTAACGAAAAATTCGTCGGTCACTTTTTTGTCAATGTTTAATTATTTTAAATCATTTTGTGAAGAATTTCAAAATGTGTGAGCGAAAAGAAAATTTAGTTAATTGAATTTGAAAATTCAGGAAGAGTCAGTAGCCCTCTCCTGCTCCCTTCAAATAAGGGCGCCCATGGTGTAGGTTAGTCAAAGATTACATTGTACTGCGTTAGAACTTCTTTTGGGTTAGTTTGCAAGAGCATCACATGATATGTAACTCCGATGAAAGCTAACACGATACACTGCAGGAGAAACGCAAAATTAATGATCCAGGATGAAGTTTTTTGCCACTCATATGAAAGAAAAAGACCTCCTTGTTTAATTACAGGGCCAACGGAAAATTACAGATACATTTGAGATACACTGTAACAATGACACACCTCTTATAAATAGTTCCGTAAAATTAAGTGTGCTCATTTTGACATGATGGCAGCAATGTTAATGTTCGGAGAAAGCCTGCAATTTGATGACTATATTTTGATTTAATGACTCTATGTGGCGTGTTCTTGCTCATGAATATAATATTTTGTGATAAATTGATATTACAAGGACATGGAAAAACGCGAAAGTAATGAATAAGATATCTTTATTTAAAGGGATCTTTTTTTTAAAAGAAAAACCCATCATATTATTAAGAGCTGTGTATCACGAGTCAATTGTTCATTGTTTCAATAAAACTTGTGCGTGATAAATTGATAATAAGTTTGCATCTTTTTATTTAACGTGTATCTTATCATTTTTGGGAAAAAAATTTACCAAGTTTGTGGTTTAACTTTTTTTTTTTTTTTTTTTTTTTTTTTTTAGATAAAAGTGTTAAATGTTGATTGCAATCTTCCTGTCAAAGGAATACAAAGTTAGAACAACCGTAATTTTTGAATTCCCTGCAAGGGTGAATGATGAATTTCACACTTCTAGGATATTACTTTACGTGCAATTTACACCGTGAAATAAAAAAAATTAAATAAAAAAAAAAAATCAAAAAACCCGACTACATAAAAAGCGAACAAATTAATTATTTCTCATCAATGTTAAACTATTTTTTATATTACTTATCTATTTTTTTTTATTTACTTGTATTGATGACTTTTAAGTTGTGTTTAATTGTTCACTGTTTTGATGAGGCCTATAGATGTCTATAATGGTTAGAGTTGCAGTAAAGCTAGCGATCCTCCCTACACAACTTCCAGGTTGTGTAATATTTAAACGGAGCTTCTGACTGTAAAATAGTCAATGAAACATCGCCTTCATTTTGAAAGACCTATCCAATGATATGCCACTCAATAGGGTGTGTAAATTCTTTTTTTCGTGTCTATCGCCATTTTGTATTTTACGGCTGCCATTTTGAATTTATAAAAACAAAACCTGGCCTATAACAATCGGTCGGACAGTTAAGATGAATCGATAGAGACCTCATTCATTAAAATCCATCCAGCCGTTGTGATGTTTCGAGGGTATAAAGAAATCCACATTACTCACATACGCGTCAAACACACAACTCTTCTTGGCAGACGGGTAAAAGGGTGCAATGGTCAATCTTGGCGCCGCATCACCAACAAAGAATTATAGTATTAATAAACGATAACTTAAAAAATACTGCAGACTACAGTTTTTTTTTTTTTACTGTATTCTGCAAGAAAAGAAGAAAGTTTTATCTCTTTAAGACCGAATACTCACAGTTTGCGGTTTCAAATTTAGTGAATTTTGTGACTTTCTTTCAAGTCATCCAGCTCGAAAGGTCTGTGATATCTAGAAATACAAAATATAAAAGACGTAGTACATAAAGAATGGTTGAACATACAAAAATTAATTTAACCTGCTTTAAAAAAGATATTTCTCCCAATCTGAAAATTTCTAAAGATATGAAAGGGATGTAGGGGAGACTGGGTCGGGTTGGCCATAGAAAAGTCTTGACCCACCCTTCACTTTTCATATTTAAAAAAAAATCAGAACTTTGCCGATAGGTGGCAACCAAAACTACTGAACTGCACAAATAATAGTCTTTGTTTCCTGCAAAAAATTGAAAAAGTGGGGAAAAATCAATTGGGAAGAATTTTCAGCTTAAAAAGTGTATTTTTTAGAAGCATTTTGTAATATTTTCTCAGATAAAATATATCAAAAAATTTAAGTAAGTAGATTTTAAGTAATGCAGAAATAATGAGCTTTCATTCCAGGCATAAAGATTATACAGTAAATTAGGCTAAACATAATCATGTGCTATACTTTAAAAAGTGACTATATGGGGAGGTATGCAAAATCAATGTGAGGGAGGGTTGACCAGATGGTGAAAGTTCCTTTAATGGCGTGTTTTTATAAATATATATATATATATATATATATATATATATATATAATACACTGTACATAATGAAGGGTTAATTGTTATATTTCTAAAATAATGTAAATTTTTTCTGTAAAGCTGCAGTAAAATGGGGTGATAGAAAGAAAATGTTTAAAATTGATCAAAGGAAGATGTAAAAAACTGCTACAGAAGAAAAAAAAAATAATAATCTATATCTATACTTCTATACCACTATTATAAAGAGGTAAAAATTGATTATTTGTAGTCTATACCACTATTATAAAGAGGTAAAAATTGTTTATTTGTAGTCTATACCACTATTATAAAGAGGTAAAAATTGTTTATTTGTAGGAGGTAAGCTCTGGAACTACCGAACCGATTCCAAAAGTAATGGTATCTAAATGATGGTGTTAGTCCAACTTAGAACATAGGCTATATTTTATGTCCGTGCCACTGGCTAAAAGGGGTGCAGGAGCAAAAAACGTTCTAAAAGTGCGATTTTTGTGTTACTGAAGGGCCTAGAAACATTAAATATGGGATGGCAGTTACTTATAAGATACTAATGACCTCTAAGGACATTTCTTAAAAAAATAGAAATTAAAAAGGGGTGAAAATGCGCGAAAAGCGTTCTAAAAAAACGTTCTAAATGGCGATTTTTACGCAATTTCAGGAAGTACCACACCAATTTAAAAAATAATGGTGTCAAAATGATGATGACAACCCTTGCTCCAACATAGGCTACATTTTATGTCGGTGCCATTAACCCTAAAGGGGGTGCAGGAGCAAAAAACGTTCGAAATTGCGATTTTTGTATTACTGAAGGGTCCAGATACATGGAATTTGGCATGGTAGTTACTTATTAGAT
The DNA here is from genome assembly GCA_963932465.1 of Maratus speciosus. Lineage (NCBI taxonomy): Eukaryota > Metazoa > Arthropoda > Arachnida > Araneae > Salticidae > Maratus > Maratus speciosus. Next base: position 151,219,365 of record OZ010788.1, read on the forward strand.
ATAAATTACCTCTAAGAACATTTCTTTAAAAATTTGGCATTTAAAATGGCTGAAAATGCGCAAAAAGCGTTCGAAAAAGCGTTCGAAATGGCGATTTTTACGCAATCTCAAGAAGTACCAAACCGATTTAAAAAATAATGGTGTCAAAATGATGGAGATAATCCTTGCTCCAATATAGGCTACATTTTATGTCGGTGCCACTACCCCTAAAGAGGGTGGAGGAGCAAAAGAACGTTCGAAATTGCGATTTTTGTGTTACTGAAGTGCCCAGATGCATAGAATTTGGAATGGTAGTTACTTTTAAGATATAAATGATCGCTAAGAACATTTCTTAAAAAATTCGAAATTTAAAAGGGGTGAAAATGCGCGAAAAGAGTTCTAAAACACGTTCTAAAAGGCGATTTCTACGCAATCTCAGAAAATACCCAACCTATTTCAAAAGTAATGGTTGGAAATTGATGATGATAGTTCTTGCCCCAACATAGGCTCTATTTTATGTCGGTGTCACTACCGTCTAGGCGTTGCAGAAGCAAAAATCGTTCTAAATTGCTATTTTTGTGTTACTGAAGGGGCTAGAATCCTGAAATTAGGCAGGGCAGTTATTTATAAGGTACAAATGATCTCTAAGAACATTTCCTAAAAAATCGAAATTTAAAAGAGGTGAAAATGAGTGAAAAGCGTTCTAGAAAACTTTCTAAATTGCGATTTCTACGCAATCTCGGGAAGTACCGAACCGATTTAAAAAATAATGGTGTGAAAACGATGGTGACAGTCCTCGCTCCAACATAGGCTGTAATTCATGTCGGCGCGACTACACCAAAGGGGGCGAAGGAGCAAAAAACGATCTAAATTGCGTTTTTTGTAATACTGCAGGGGCTAGCAACTTGAAACTAGGCATAGTAGTTACTTATAAGATATAAATGATCTCTAAGAACATTTCCTAAATAATTCGAAAATTAAAGGGGGTTAAAATGGACGAAAAAAGTTCTAAAAAACGCTCTAAACTGCGATTTCAAAAGTAATGGTTGGAAATTGATGATGAGCCCTTGCTTCAATATAGAATCTATTTCATGTCGGCGTCACTACCACCTTGCGGTTGCATTTTAAAAGACGTTCTAAATTGTGATTTTTGTGATACTGAAAAGGCTAGCAACTTGAAATTTGACATGGTATTCACTTATGAGATGTAATGCTCTCTGAGAAGAGTTCCTTAAAAATTTCAAATTTAAAAGGGGTGAAACGTTCTATATAACGATTTCTACGCATTCTCAGGAAATATAAACCGATTTCAGAAGTAATGGTTTCAAATTGATGGTGACAGTCCCCGTTCTAACATAGCCTATATTTTACGTTGTTTTCACTACCACCTGGGGGTTACAGGAGCAAAAAATGTTCTAAATAGCGTTTTTTGTGTTACCGAGGGTGGTCTAACATTTTAAGTTTGGAATGGTAATTACTTCAAAGATGCAAATGCTTTCTAAGAAATGTCGAAAGAAAATTCCAAAATTAAAAGGATGAAATGAGCGAAAAGCGTTCTATAAGCGTTCTAAATTACGATTTTTATGCAATCGTATGAAATACGAAACCGATTTTAAACATAATGGTTGCAAATTGATGGTGATAGAACCTGCTCAAACATAAGCTATATTTTGTGTCGAGGGTTGCAGGAGCAAAATCTTTCTAAATTGCGATTTCTCCGGCGTATTTTGTGTGTATAATTGCGTATTTTGTGTTAAAGAGGGGGTCTAATACTTTAAATTTGGAATGGTAATTACTTCAAAGTTGCAAATGCTTTCTAAGAATTGTCGAAAGAAAATTCCAAATTTAAAAGGATGAAGTGAGCGAAAAGCTTCTATAAGCGTTCTAAATTACGATTTTTATGTTAAAGAGGGGGGGGCTAACATTTTAAATTTGGAATGGTAATTACTTCAAAGATGCAAATGCTTTCTAAGTATTGTCGAAAGTAAACTCCAAATTTAAAAGGATGAATTGTGCGAAAAGCGTTCTATAAGCGTTCTAAATTACGATTTTTATGCCGTCGTATGAAATACGAAACCGATTTCAAACATAATGGTTGCAAACTGATGGTGATATAGAACCTGCTCAAACATAAGCTATATTTTGTGTCGGTGCCACAACCCCTAGAGGGTTGCAGAAGCAAAAAACTCCCTAAATTGCGATTTCTGCGGTACTGAAGAGGCTAGAAACTTTAAAATATAGCACGGTAGTTACTTATAAAATATAAATGTCCTCTAAGAACAGCTGAAGATAAATTCGAAATTAAAAAGGGATGAAGCGAAGGGAATGTGCGAAAAGCATTCTAAAAGAGGCCTAAATTACAATTTCTGTGGAATCGCAGGAAATAATAAACCGATTACAGAAGTTATTGGTTGCGAATCAAGAGTGATAGTCCCTGATCCTATACGAACTATATTTCATGCCGGTGTCACTACCATTTGGTTGGCAGGAACAACAAGAAACCCTTTAAAAACATCTAAATCCCGTTTTCTATAGAATATTATGAAATACCAGCCGATTTCAAGGTTAATGTTGGCAAATTAATGGTGACAGTCTCTGTTTCAACATTTTTCGAGACATTCTATTTCAACTCTGTTTCGGCATTTTATGTTGGTGCCACTAACACCAGAGACGTGGTAGACTGTTAGACAAGAAGCTTGGAATTTGACATGATGGTTAATTTAAAGATGTAAATGTGTTAAGATGGTTACTAAAAAATTCAAAACTTCAAATGAATACTGAAATGAGCGTATGAAATAAGCGTAAAAGTTTCTAAATACTTCCTGATATATCATTTAATTGGAATTAGTTTTAGTTCTTCTTATTAATTAAAATCTCATTTCTGTCTATTGCATTTTTATAATGAAGTTTAATCAAACTGTGACTTAATTTGCTATTTTTGAATTATTTCAAAATGTGTTCTTCTAATAAAAAATAGTCATGCAAATATCACTTGGCATATTTCAACTATTACGCGAGCAAAGCCGCGGGGTTTGCTAGTGAAATATAAATTGGAAAGTTAATAGGAATTTATCTTTCATTTACCGGATGTCCCAAAAATGACTGCTGGATTTTAAAATTCAATAACTTGTAAACGGTGACAGATATTTAAAAAATTCTTGAAGGAGGGTTATGTATGATGTCAGGAGTTTTTTTTACTGTGATTATTGATTTTAGTTCGAATTTCAAACAATAGACGGCGCTGCGAGAAATAGGTGCTAATTTCAGACAGGATTTTTGGTACTTCGGGATCCCTTCAAAACATTTTAATCACCTTTTTTCGCATGGAAGAAGAGAGAGACCGAAAAATCGAGCCTGGATTTGGCGCCTATTGCTTTCAGCACCATCTATCGTTGCTATTTGTAACTAAACCTGGGAATCGCAACATAAAAAATTCTGACATTTTTCATAACCCTCCTGCAATTTTTTTTTTAAATATCTGTCACCGTTTGCAAGTTACTGAATTTTAAAATCCGTCAGTCATTTTTGGGACACCCGGTAAATAGTACGCATAGTAAGTAAATAGAAAGAATGGAAAAGACTAGAAAGGATCAAAGCAACAGCGTTAAGAAATGTTAAGTGTTCATTTCTCTGCAATCGAACATAACACAGACCAAAACACTTTAGGAAGGTATGTAGATAAATTTCACCAAGTTGAACACAATAGGATGAAGCCAAACTATGTGGCAAACTAGTGCTGCCAGGGTCGAGTGCCACAACCAGTGTGTGTTTACAACACAATTTTTCTCCTGTGCTTTGAATTCCGTCTAAGCAGGCTTGTTTACACATCACATTTTCCGAAATAATTTTTAATAATAACTAAACCATATAGCATAAAGTTATTCTGCCTTTTTAAAAACTGATTTTATTTCCCTTCAACAAGTATTTCAATATAAAACAAAGTGGGTCAAGCCTTCCATGTCTGGGGAACCAAGACCCATTATTTTTTCATGATTAAAATCAATCATATTTCAAGTTTTTTATATATTACACTTATATCGTAATTTTATTTTGATAACTGATTGTATAACAAATAAAATGATATATGAAACTTTATTCTAGGTTCAATATTTAAAAACTAAAAAATCATTTTGTAAAAAATGGGTTAACCCTTCCCAATCTCCCCTGTAGACGATGCAATTTAATTTTACGATTTTGTTAATAAAAGATTTAATAAAACCACAAATATTTTCATAAAAACTGCATTTTTGCATAACAAGGACTGAAATTAGACGCTTAAACGGTGCCTTGCCTTTTTTTTCTTTTTCTTTGGGGAGGGGGGGGGGTGAGATGGTAAATAAGAATCATTAGGCAGATAAGACTCATTTTTGCCATCCCCCTGTGCGCCCAACGACAGGGTTCTTTCCTCTTTCTAAGATGTTTTGAAAGTTTTAATATAATTTAAGACCTGTATTCACTGCTCTGATTAATTTTTGTTTGAAGATTATTTCAATTTCATCAATATATTTCAATTACATTAATTTGACCTTTCTTTCGATATGAAGCGCTCATAACAAAATCTCATATGTTAATGTATGTATCAAAAAGTAAAACATATACGTGGCCTGTCTGAAAAGTACCCGACATTTGGCCGAAAAAATTAATATAAGTTACCTGACGGAAACAGGACCCTAATCCTCTTCAATGTAGGCTACTTTTGCGCCTCCGCACACTTATCCCACCGTTCTTTCCACTGTTGAAAACACTTCTAGAAGGTTTCTATTGGAATGGTATTCAACTACGTCGTCAGGTTCTGTATACCTTATCTCTACTGTCAAGACGGGATATTTTGAATGGCGCTTTCAATTTTGGAAACGACCAGAAGTCGCAAGGAGCCATGTTTGCATAGTAGAGAGATTGGGTTAGGCAGCCTAAGAGAGACTGCTCAGGGCCGGCTAGGCCTGCCCCTTAGAGCTTAACGTCTCTCCCGGTATGTTCCCCGACACGTTGGGACTCGTCAGTCCAGCCCTGTCCGGCCGAATGCAGACTCATAATGCAGACATACATAAGTAGCGCACGGGGCGACGCTCACCCGCCAAGGGTGGCTACGTACCACCGACCACAGAACCCAGAATTTATTTGATAAAGCAATTTGAAGTTATGCCCCAGGCCGCAAGGAAATATCCTACTCGCGACAAAGGGCGGGAGTACAGAACACTGAAGAATAATAATAGTAATAATAAAAATACATCACTGCTCCTGGCCGTCAGGGGACAGACACCCCTCTCGCGACAAGAGGCGGCAGGAAGGGAAAAGAATGATTTGCATGGCACCAGCAATTACTCAATCGGCGTCCATGAGAGGGTAGGTTCTGGGTTAGGTCAGTAAGATGGCACGAACAGACACTCAAGCGTCCATTGGAAATGTAACACCATATATAATGGTGGGAAGCACGAGCTCATGTGTCCGTAGGAGACTGCACGATGGATAGGAGAATGCTCAAACCTCCAAAGAGGGCTGTATGTTGGTGCTGTTTGAAGTTTGATGTAGTGACAGTAAGACTGGATAAGCAGAACCAGGACTTACGTTGAGTTTGTTAGGTAAGTAAGGAAATTGTGAATGTGTTTTAATTTGTTGAGTAGGAGGGTGCGTGAAAGGACATTTTGGAACCAATTGACTGGAAGTATGTCTGGACGCCTCAAGTGCCAGCGTTGCATGAGACTACAACTATAATACGGGTGATTTATAGTGCCAAGTTCACCGCATTCGCAAGTGGCAGTGGATCTTATCTTGAAGCGGTCTACATATGCCATGAAAGAGCGATCTCCTGTTAAGAAGCTGGCGGTGTAGGGTGTTAAGTTATAAAGTCTGAGAGAAACTTTAGGAATTAGCTTCTATGTGTGCCTGCCCTTGAATGAGGTATCCCAGTGTTCCTGCCATCCCGTCAGTATCCTTGCTCTAAGAACCTGTTTGATGTATGACTGGGGCACTGGGAGGTGTGTGTCTATTGTTTCTTTCTGTGTGGGCTTCTTCGCTAAGTCGTCTGCTAGTTCATTTCCAAAGATACCTTTGTGAGCCGAGATGTGACCTAGCGAGGTATGATGTAGGATATTTTTTAGTTTTAGTTTTATTTTTAGTACTAGAGGATGTTTTGTCCTGTGTGCCTGTATTGCCTACAGGCCAGAGAGGCAGTCGCTGTAGATGGTAATACTATTGCTAAGGTGGGATTCCGCCCACTCTAATGCATTTAGTATTGCGAACAGCTCCGCTTGGAATACGGAGTTATTATCATCTAGCCTTGCAGACCACTGATGGACCACCACGGTGCCTTCCGTGGCGCAGAAGTCTGTGCCCACGCCGGTCTCTGTGCCTGATCCATCAGTGAAGAGTGTGGTGCTAAGGGCAGGCGTGTAGCTGTTGAGTGTTGTGTTTACTTGAAAGTGTGAAGTCTCCTCAGCGGGGTGAAGCTGCCAGCTCCTGACTTTCTATTGTAATGTTGTGTTTAGAAAAGAGAATCTATTACTGTGTCACGTTTTAGCTGTAGGATTGAGGATTTGGCGTGTTCTTATTCTAGTTAAGTGTGATGGGAGGAATACCTGTGAGTATATGTAGTGCATCTGTGGAGATTGTGCGGTAGCCCATTGATATTTGTAGGAGAAAAGTCCGTTGTATCTTAGTTTAGGTTTTGCTAAGGATGATAATATACCCCCCAGATACAGGCCCCATAAAGTATTATTCTTTCGATTATTGTTAGGTACCAGATCTTTAGTGTTTTGTTGTCTACCCCTCCCAATTTAGAAGTTAGTCTTAATGAATTGTTATGATATGCTGTCAATTTAAGTTTTTGGTCGTTAATCTGTGGGATCCAGTTAAGATTTGCGTCAGTGGTTATGTCTAGAAGTTTTATGGATTGTACGTGTCGAATGGAGACAATATTGATCCTCATCACTGGAGGGCTGTTAGGATAATATCTGTGTGGTTTTGTGAATACTAGTGTTTGAGACTTTTGTGGTGAGAGTGTGAGGTGCAGTGAATCCAGGAGCCGGCAGAAAATAGGAAGAGCTTCGGCAAACTGTTCCTCCAGATGACGTCTGTAACGACCAAAGAAAATGAAACTGAAATCATCGGCGAAGGCAAATAGTATAAATCCCAGCCGATTTAGTTCTGTTAGCAGCACATTTGCTATCAACACCCAGAGGATTGGGCCAAGGCACGAGCCCATTGGGCAAAGCTTCTGCAATCGGTGGATAGATGTGTCAGCACCCCAATTTATCAGGACGCTCATCTGTGAGAGGTAGGAGCCAATGAGACCAGCTGTGTTCCCCGAACAGTTGAGAGCTTGTAGTTGAATGGGTATGTCGCGCCATTCAACATTGTCGAATGCACCTTGTATGTCTAGTGAGACGAGTGATGTTGCATTGCCCTGGGCTATGCTTTCAGTACAGGCAGTCATAATGGCGTGTATAGCAATTTCGCATGAATGGCCCTCACGGAACCTGAATTGTCTGGGGTGGAGGAGATTGTTGGACTCTAGGAAATGCGTCAGCCGGATAACCAAGAATTTCTATAGGAGCTTTCCTAGAGTGGATAGTAGGCAGATGGGCCTGTATGACTTGGGTTCGGTAGGGACTTGCCTTGCTTCAGAAAGTAAACCACCTCTTCCTGCCTGAATACTAAAGAAAAGTATCTCATGACATAGGAGGTTAGCCCAGCGCGTGAATATGTGTGGAAGTTGTTTGTGAGTGAGTTTTAGAATACGGAAGGCTATTGAATCCAGCCCTGGGGCTTTCTTGTCGTTGAGTGTGTATAATGCTGTTTTTATTTCTGCCTTTGTGAAGCGTTTGTCTTCTTGTGTCGTAAACTGGATATCCTGGTTGTCTTGTTGGGGATAAGCCGAGGGGCCAAAGAGAATGTGTGTCAGGAATTCCAGGTTGTTTTGTCTTGAGGTTTCGTGAATAGGTCTTTCTAGACGTATCTCATCCGGAGTGAAGAACTTGCCGGTCAGAAATTTTTGAGTAGTGCCAAAAGGGTTCTCGTTGTTGCTACAGAATCTCTCCCACGCAGACCGTCTCGCCGCCAGAATCTCTCATTTGTAGACTGCCTTTAGTCTTGTGCGACGTGCTGCAAGGGTTCTGACGTCAGGGGAACAGGTTCGAGCTTGCGCATAGTTTTAATCTTGCGCCTAAGGACAGTCAGCTGATTCCTCCGCTTTCTAAGATCCTTGTTCCAGAATGAGAAGGTGTATGTTTTTTGGACTTTTTTCAGACGAAAAGAAGCTTTCGCCGCTGATGAATGAGTGGCGAATGAGTTAAGTGTTTCTTCGTTGTGTACCCCTTCCAATTGGTTTGAAAGGGAGGGCTTGTGTCTCTTGATAATGTTGTTGAAATTGCAAAGGTTTCCACGTGTGGTGTTGTAACGTCTGCGTAGTGTGTAGAGTGCAGAGGTTAGGTATGAAAAATGGATGTATAATGGCCTGGGCAACTGTGTTTGTCTGATACGGACCAATCTGAGATACGTGGTAGAGTGGAGTAATTTGTGATAGTTAGGTCGGCCAGCCTTCTGCTATGACCCTATCATATATGTCTCGTCTTTCAAAGATGGCTTCAGAGTTGTGCATGTTTGCTAGTGCCAGGTTGTGAATTATTATGTGTTCTGACAGGGAGTCACCCCGGACGTCTTCACGCGGACATCCCCAAAGGGATGAGTTTACGTTGAAGTCGCCACCACAGATGAAAGCCTTCCTGTTTGTGATGGTGTGTTCCCAGGGGCTGCGTAGCAGGAACCGACGAAAATCTCGCCCTCCTTCGCCGTTATGGAGATGAAGACGCTATTGTCGCCGGCAAAAAGATGGGTACACACTAGGCTTGAGCTTCTGACGACGACGTGGGCTGAAAGATTACGTGAGGAGAATCTTCTCCAGTCCTTACTGAAGATGGCGAGGCTGCCCTCGGAGCAGTAGGCATCCTGCAGCAGAGCAATGTCGATGTCATTTTCGTTCATGTGATTTACAGCTGTTCCACTTGCTGCAATGCAGTGGTTTAGATTAATTTGGAGAAATTTTAGACGGCCTAAAGGAAGGGGGGGGGGGGTTGGATAGAAGGTGCTAAGGAAGACATTGTGTTGGTATGTGTAATTTAAATTAAAACCTCCTACCTTGTAAGCCCGAATTCTGCTGTTGGCTGTATATTTCCTCCTGGAAATAAGGTGGAAAAATGTATGGAGGTGAAGAGAATCCCACGTATGGAAAATAGCCACGATGAGCTGGTGGATGCTCACAGAGATTGGGTTGGCGAACGACTGGAATTCCATGTTTCGGAAAGAAAGTCTAAATCAGGTGCGATGAATGAGCTGGAGCATTGATAAATCTTACGACGCCTGATGAATCTTAAGAATTTTTTCGCTTTGAGAATCACCGAGCTTTGGCAAAATTTAATGCAGTACCTTTGCTCAACTCGTTCAGTCATCTTGAGAGAAATCAAAATCCGACAAACACGTATGACAGCACCTCAGTCGATGGTCAGCAGGTAACAACAGGCTTACTGGAACGAGAGGAAAAAATCAAGCATGCTCATTAAGCTGTCTCCTGCCATTGTGCACAGTGATTGCCGCCTTAGAATCCCTACTGTTAGTGGGAAAAATCAAGGTAGGATAATGTTAAATGTATATTAAATAACATCGATCAAAACACTTTAGGAAGGTATGTAGACTAAATTGAACAAAATGGAATGAAGCCAAACTATGTGGCAACAGACAGACCTCGTATATAAAAAATTATTATGGTGTTAGGACCGCTTCATATGTAAATTACTGATATAATTGAAATAAATTATAATTTGCTGTACATAAACCCATGTTTCCGATCTTGTATGGCAGATTCAGGGGCTGGCTATCAAACAAAAAGCGCGTAAAGCACGCGCTTCACCTGTAACATTTAACATGCCCCCAAAATTACTTCAAAATGGGACCTATATTTCCCTTTTTATAATTTTACATTGTGTGTAAAATTTTTTTGGAGGAGTTAGTTTCTCTGATGCAAGAAAATAACCACATTACTTCAGACAACTTGTCTAACGAGAGGTCTGAATGTGATCAGTAAGCTAATAATCATTCTGATGGCATCCAGATGCGTTGGTTAGAAACCACTTGAGTGACCAACATACAAGAATTATAGATATACAAATATACTGGGTGTCCCAAAAATTCCATAATTTGCAAACGGTGACAGATATTTAAAAAATTCTTGCAGGAGTGTTATGTAAGATGTCAAGGGTTTTTATGCTGCGATTCTCAGTTTTAGTTACAAATAGAATCGATAGATGGCGCTACAAGCAATAACCGTTAAATCTATGATCGAGTTTTCGGCCTCTCTCTTCTTCTATTCGAAAAAAGGAGATTAAAATGTGTTGAATGGATTCCGAAGTACCCAAAATCGGGTCTCGACTGAGCGCCAATTTTGCCCATTGCCCTCAGCGCCATCTATTGTTTGAAATTCAAACTAAAATCAAGAATCACAGTACAAAAACTCCCGACATCATACATAACCCTCCTGCAAGATTTTTTTTAATATCTGTCACCGTTTGGAAGTTATTGAATTTTAAAATCCATCAGTCATTTTTGGGACACCCGGTATATTCTAACTACATTTTAAACAGAGAACAAAGAAAAAGCTGTCTAATGAAATATCTTAACTCGGCTAAGTCCCTCCTAGAAGTAATATTTGTTGCATTGATGAGTTTCCATGAATGTAGAATTTAGGAAACTTTTCCCCGGTGAAAGGGGGCTCCAAAATTTTACTGTACCTTCTCTAGATTCAGAGGTTAATCGAGTCGTGAACACATTAAAAAAAATTTTCAGACAAAAATGAACGAGAAAGGCAGTAAGTACAGATCCTAAATTATCAGGGTTCGTAAATATCATGATATTTTCGAAAATATCAAAAATATCCGATATTTTGATATATATCCGATATTTTCGATATATATCCGATATTTTCAAAATAGTCAACTTACTGCTAATAATGAATATTTTCAAGCATAATATAAATTAGAAACTAAAACATATTGCACTTAACATGAAAACTTAAACAATATATTAAAAAGCATTTTTCTTTTCCCCTTTTTTTTTTTTTTTTTTTTTTTACTTAGAACAAAATTGAAGATCAACTAATTGAAAACAGAAACAATTTGCTTTATACACTTATATACTATATATATATATTTTAAAAAAAAGAAAATGGTATAGGATTCAGTATCAACTATCAATAAATCAAAACAAAATTTAAAATACAAAATATTTTAATTGAAAATTTTTAGCATAAATGTAAGTTTATCTTATTTTTTATTCCTTAACATGCTGTACAGTTTAAACTGAACTAAATAACAGAACACATTCTTTTCTAATGAAGCTATATATATAACTGAGTATCTAAATTAGACAGTTTCTTTCAGTGTCTGTTTTGAATTATGTCCCTCATAGTCCACAGTTAAAAGTAAAAAATTCAAACATAAAGCTTGGAAAGGACATTTGTTTTCTTCTTCGGCTAAAAAAGTCACTATCAGAGACAAAAATTCTTTATTTACAGGACAACACAGTCAATAACAGTCGGAAATTTCATTGGCACTTGTTTTGACTGAAAATATCAAAAATATCTTGCACAGTGATATTTTGAAAATAAATATCAAAATATAGAAAAATTATGAAAATATCACACATCTTGATATTTTGAAAAAAAATATATCAAGTAATATGAAAATATCGAAAATATCAAAAATCTTGATATTTTGAAAATAAATATCGGATATATATCATGATATATATCAAGATATATATCGATTGATATATATCAACGAACCCTGTAAATTATATTAAAATAGTCAATACAAAAAAGAAAGAAAAAATTGACCCTATAGGGATCCGAAATAGGGCCTTGTGTATTAAACTCCTTTAAAAATACTCTTTTAATATAATACGTGATGCAAAGAGAGCGTGGCTCAATGCCTACTTTTGTCCAGCGCCTTAAGTTATCAAATCAAAACTAGAAAATAATCAATAATTGGAACAATAAAAGTTGTCCCTATAAAGTTTGTATAATTAATTAATAATTATCACAAACTCTAAATGAAGAGGAAGCACCAAAATACATATTTAACATTTAATTATAACATCCAAAAACGAACACAATTACAATACACAAGACATTCTAAAAAGGGTATTTTGTTTACATTGGTTTATCATGAATTTGGGAGAGGATTGATTAGTCTTACCATCCATACATTTTAAATGAAAAAAAATATGACAGCTCTCCCCCGCTTATTATTTCAACTTTCAGGAGCTCTTCTGTTCCTATTGGATCTTCTAAGTACCTGTGTAGAAGAAGAAAAAATAGCTTTTCATGATTCAGGCGCATCAACAATGGAAATATTGGGAACAGAAGGTTTTGGAATTACGAAATCAGAGTCATTTGATTTAGGACTTGTGGAATTAAGATCATGAAAGTCAGCGGGTGTAGGACTTGGGATATTTGGGTCATGAGAGTGAACTGGTTGCAGATCTGTTACTACTTTATGATACAGTAGTAACTGATGCTAGGCTGTGATACTAGCCACAGCCACTACTACTAGGTTGTGGCTAGTACTAGTGATTGTTTATGATATTAGTAATACTAGGCTGTGATTGGCGGAGAATCACCTAGTTTCACCATCGCATTTTCATTTCTGAAACTTACTATATCGCTTTCTTCAGAATTTGGATCATTAACTAAAGAAATATCTGAAACTACATTAGTTATTTGATCAACATATCTTTTCCCAATACCTGAACCAACTTGAATTCTATAATGGAAATTTCCTTCTTTTGCTATAATTCGACCAATTTTCCATTTGGCTTCTGGAGTATAATTTCTTACAGTTACTTTCTGGTTAGTTTGAAATTATTTTATTTTAACTTTGGACTTATTCGCATTTTTTTTAATCATGAACAAAATGTTCAACACTTGGCGCTATCAAGTCTATTTTTGTTCTTATATGACGTTTTAGAAATAACGATGCAGGACTCTCCCCCGTTGTAACACGAGACATCTTTCTATATTGCAAAAGGAAGATATTTAATTTCATTGGCAAAGAGATTCGGAAGCTAAGGCTATTAATACACGTTTGAGAGTTTGCACATACCTCTCGACCTGTCCGTTTGTATCTGGATGGTATGGATCACTTAATCTATGATTTACATCAAGATTTTTCAAGAATGTCTCAAATTCTACAGATGTAAATTGTTTAGGATTATCTGATACTAATGATATAGGAAAACCGTATTATGCAAAAAATGAATGAAGACAAGTAATTGTATTTTCTGTAGTTCTACTAGAAACAACAAAAACTTCTGCCCATTTGCTATGGGCATCAACCTCTACGAGAAGAATTTTTCCCATAACAGAACCAAAATAATCAATATGAATTCTTTGCCATGGAGCTGTAGGTCATTCCGAATGACGTGTATATACCTTAGGAAGATTATCTTTCAAATGTACACAAGTAGTGCAATTTCATGCAAGATCTTCGATATCTTGGTCTATTCCTGGCCACCATACAAAACTACGTACTAAGGCATTCATTTTTATTATACAAAAATGACCAAAATGTAATTCTTTTAATATTTGCTGTCTATGAATTTCTGTGATAACTACACTACATTCTTTTAAAATATAACTATGTTGAAGAGTAAATTCTTCTTCTTTACCGCCAGAAAGTAAATTTTTAGGAATTTCAGAACCAGAAATCAGGTGATGAAAAATTTGACGTAAAAGGGGATCAGATTTTGTAACTGAAGCAATAGATTTAGAAGTTAAAGGCAAAATAGAGAGTTGATTAATCTGAAAAAATTCAGATTCATCAATTGCATCATTAAAAATCAAATTAAATTGTGGATGATCTTCACTACGTAATGGAAGACTTGAAAGAGCATCAAGATTTTCATGTTCAGTAGTTTTCTTATAATGGAAATCATATTGAAATGTTTGTAAATAAATTGCATATCGTTGCATTCTAGAAACTGATAAAACAGGAAACTGATAAAACAGGAATACATTAGGAAGGTGAAAAAATAGAAACCAAAGGTTTACTGTCAGTAAGTAATGTAAATCTGTTACCAACCAAATGTTGAAAAAATTTCTTCACACCAAATATAATAGCTAGTGTCTCTTTATCAACTTGAATATACCGTTTTTCTGCATTAGTCAGAGTTCTGGATACAAATACAATAGGATTTTCAGTGTTATCTGTCATCACATGCGAAAGAACTGCAGAGATACCACAAGGAGAAGCTTCAGTTGCTTAAGGTAATTAATGATTAAACTAAGTAAGAACCTTGTCAGAAGTAATTTCTTTTTTTCTACTTTTAAATGCTTGTTCATTCTTAGAAGACCATTGAAATTTTTCATTCTTCTGGAGCAAATTAATTAAAGGATACCCGATTGTAGACAAGTTTGGTAAAAACTTAGCATAATATGTAACTAGACCTAAAAAAGCTTTAATATGAGATACATTAACTGGTCTTGGGTAACTTAAGGAACTGGAATAATCCTTTTGGTGTATTAATGCTTAACAATTCTTGGGACTTTTCATCAACAGGTAATTGAACATACGCTGAATTTAAATTAATTATTATAAAATGTAAAACACCATCAAATGTAACTAACATATCTTCTACCTTAGGTAAAGGATACTTTTCAACTTTCAGAAATTTTTTTAATGTTACTTTAAAGTCACCGTATAAACGAATTTTCCCATTAGGCTTAACCACTGAAACTACAGGAGTTGCTCATTTGGTATTAGTAACTGGTTTAACAATACCTTCGTCTTGTAACCATTATAATCCTTCATTGACTGCCGCACGTAGTGCATAAGTGACAGACCTAGTTTTGCAAATATGGGCAGCATCTTTTTCAAGATAAAGTTCTGCGTTCAATCCTTTTATTTCCCCAGCCTTATCAGTACACAAATCAGAAAAATCATGTAACAATGCTTGTAATTTATCAGAATAATTTACAATCTCATTTACATAGACAGATTTCAAATTATGAAGGAAAATATCAAATTCAGATGCCCAATCCCTACCAAATAGTAATGGGAAATTATCTCCTTTTATCAAATACAGCTTTTCATTTTTTGTTTTATTTTCATAAGTTACTTTCACTTCAACATACCTACAGGTTCAAAATTTTCACCAGTTACAATTTTTAACTGAGCATCTGCAGGAAAAATTTTATAATTTGGAAAAATTCTGTGAAATCTTTTTAAAGGAACTGGAGTAATTCCAGATCCAGTATTTAGCTCAATGTCAGCTCTTGCCTTGTTTTCAATTAAAACCGATAATTTAATAGGAGTTAATCCTTTACCATATTTCACCGTTAAATCATTTACTGTAATTAAAGCATTTACATGTTTTTGAAATTTTCTACTTCTACACACTTTTCTTAAGTGGCCTTTTTTTTTACACAGGTTGCAAGCAGCATTTATAAATCTATATACATTAGTTAAATGTGTGTAATCAGTTCCGAAACTAGGGGGGGGGGCAGAGAGGGCATTTCCCTGTACGCTAGAACGAAGGGGCGCCAAATGAAGATTTTGTTTGTCGATATTTCTCACATTTATGTAGCACGGTATTGTTAAAATCATCCTGTCTGGGGTATGCCAAAGCATAGAAGAATCTAAAGATGATATGGCATAAGGATCCTATATAAAGCGGAATTTTTTTCGATTCCGTTTTCAAGATTTTAATGAACCAATATTTGAAAAAGCAGATTACGTAGTTCAGTATTACATATTTTATTATTACATATTTTTAATTTTAAAATAAGACGGCTAATAGAAAATTAGTAAAATTCTCTTTTCAAATATACTTTGCGGAGGAGTGGGGGGGACGCAAAAATCTATGTTTGCCCCGAATGCAAAAAAGGCTAGTTTCGGTCCTCTGAGGAATTCTCACATTTGTAACACTTTACTTTATTTTTATTAGCGTCAGAATGTGCAGTATTTACATGATTGTTGATATTTTGTTTTTGAGAACAATTTTTTAATTTCTTTGGTTGTACATTTTTAATACTTTAAATTTCATTTCCATTCAAATTGTTATATTTAATGTCTGAAATTTCAATATTTACATTGTATTAAGCTAAAGCTTTCTGAACAGCTTTTTCAAACGTTAAGTCAGCAACTTGAGTTATCAGTTTATTTTGAATACTTTCATTTTTCAGACCGTGCAGAAATTGTTCAAGTAAATTTTCATTTAAAGCATCTCTTGTAAATGAACAAAAGATAGTATTCTTTTTTAATCGAGCAACGAAATTTTGAACTTTAATTTTATTTTTAAAACAGTTTCTCAACTTCTTGAGTAAACAGTAACTACATTCTCAAATGAACTAATGTTGGATGACTGGAGAGGTATTTGAAGTATTCCGGGAAACTTACATTATAAATATTCTTTTGTTATTCGCGTCGTATGAAGTTGATGTCTTGTTGGACAAGAAAGTTCCATATTCTTAAATTCAACACACATTCAAACAAATAATCTCGAAATACACTAATATAATTCCTAACGTTCATAATTACGTCAATTATTGCCGTGTTTACCAGTAGTTCAAATCCAAGCTATAGATACCCAAACAAAATTACTACCACCATCACGTTCCACACTTAGAATCACATTTGAAGATCGTATTTGATTTTGGTTTGAAAACGTCAACTGTGACAGTACTTTTTGAAAGATTTTCTGCTTTTACCAAAATATGGAAAACGCCATTCGATTACATAATTTCTGAATAAGAACATCTGCTCACTTCATGAGTTTCCAAAAACAAACGAATTCAGAAATGTGTCAGAAAATAGTTCCTTTGGATTTGAGAACAACCTTATGCAATGTGAAATTTACTCTAGTAAAATTCATTGTTAAACTTTGTTGTTTTTAAATATTCGACAAAATGTCTAAAATTGAAAGTGTCCGGTGATTAATGGCTATATAGTGTATATTCATGTTAATGTCATAAAAAAAGTCTACTTCCTGTATTTATTATATTTATTATCGAATTTATAAAATGTATTTATATTTGATAGTTTCAAATTTAAATAGATTTAAGAATATAGCGAATTTTCAGTTAATTTTATACTATTTAAAGACAAAAAAAAAATTAAATTACTTTTTTGTCATTTCTTAAGTCATATTTTTATGATATTTTAAATAATAATTAGCAATTTAAACTTAACCCATTTGTGCCTGAATTTTTGTTTTCTCAAATTTGTTGGTAACATCACTTTAAAATGTTGCAAAATGAACTGAAAAAATACTAAAAAAAATTACGCTAAAAATTTTTGTATTTGTTGAATAAAACGTAGACGTGCTTAATATGGGAATATGCATAATATTTGTAATAGTATAATATGCATGATTTTATGTTTTGTCTAAATTTATATCACATAAGCTTTTAAATTGTATATTATATACTATAATTAGTATTTTTATGAACTACTAAAAAAAATTATTTCTTTACAGAGACTAATAACATTATAAGTTTTAGTAATAATAAACTAAGAATAATCGCGTTTGAGGCTTAAAAACAATTCCTTTCATAATCATCTTGAAAATAACTTTACATAAATAACTGTCCCCAAAGTAGCTAATAAAAATATGTACCGATTCGTGCTTAAGCGCCCTATATTTTGTTCGTTAGAAAAATGCATAAAAAATAGGCTTGAGAATATATAACTTCCCAATTAAAAAAAATACATATTTCAAATAAGTCTACAAGATAAGAGTATGACTTATTTATTTGGATCCTTGGTAGAAAAAACACAAATAAACTTACTTTTAACATTTCGCCATCTTGAAAAATGAAAAGCTGATAAACTCCGAAAAAACCCTTCATTTTAAGCAAATAAATATTAATCTTGTGCTGTCATCTCTCGGTAACAGATAACGACATTTATAGATAATTATTTCATACAATTTTCATGTAATAAAGAAGAAGAAATTTATACAAATTTATTAAA
The DNA here is from genome assembly GCA_963932465.1 of Maratus speciosus. Classification (NCBI taxonomy): domain Eukaryota; kingdom Metazoa; phylum Arthropoda; class Arachnida; order Araneae; family Salticidae; genus Maratus; species Maratus speciosus. Next base: position 151,237,361 of record OZ010788.1, read on the forward strand.
ATTCGAAGCGTCCCGAAATTGGGACGCCAGACATAAATGGGATAGAATTTACAAAAATTCAAAAATTTTCGCCGAAGGCATACAGATATACCTTAAGAAAAGAATTTTTTAAGATAGATGAGGTAGGTAATTAGCGTGATTGGTATCTGCGTTACTTCAGCATAATCTTGCACTGTTTGTCATAAAATGAATTTCAAAAACTATCTCCCATTTCTAATAGAGTTGTAATCGTTTTCCATCATAATCCATTTAACGCAGAAGACGCTTAAATCGCTCAACCAATGACATAATTACTGGCAAATAATAAACACGTTTCAACTATTTTTCGTTTCTTGCATTTGCTTCCCTTAAAATGCTATGATATTCAGCTTTAGACATTTCTGTATCAATCTCACTTCGTCAAAAAATATCCACCTTAAGTATTGTGCACATGAAGAACAACATCCGAATGCTTTAGAATGTCCCTTAAATGACAGTAATTGAACAGCAGCAGATTGACGACTCTACTCCACTCGGTGGTCCACGAACTACGCGGCAAGACGAACGTCTTTATCCCAATTAATTGATCATTTGGATTGGATAATCATTAAAAAAAGAGGGGGGTTGGTCTTGTAATTACAGGTTTTCAGAACTGTTCTTTTCTTCATAATTAAGCCTTGCGCACAGGATGGGTCTTTGTTTACTTACTATTCTATTTGAGGTCGATAATAAAGATTTCGAGATAGAGAGACAGACAGAGAAAAAGAGAAACCATAAAGTAATACATCTAAACTCAAGGATCGATGTCTTCATTAGATAAGCTGTATGCTTTGGAAATTTGTGGGTTTTTTTGCTTTTGCTCGGAAATAGACTAGTCAAATGTGAACTTTATCGATCATTATCAATTATTTTTCTTCACCGAGAAAAAATACAACAACAAAGAAATGATTTTTCTTTCTGTAAAAAAAAAAAAAAAAAAAAAAAAAGAAAGATAGATAGAAAGAATGTCTTACAAATTTTCATTATACTTTCATAGCACTTAAATTGTGAAATTGCCTGTAATTAAAGTCAACTTTGTGAATAATGGATACGTTAATGAAATTTTGATGCCTAGGTTAAGATGAAAATCTGTCAACTCAAGATTGAAGACAGTGTTCATTAGCGGCTATTTTTTTACTCCCTTTTTTATTAGAAGAATGATAACGAAGATATGCATAATGAGTTTGAATTATTGACATATTTTTAAAAAGAACTTGCTGGTATGTTTGATTGAGAATCCTTTTTAAACCGATGTTGCTCGACCCTCCCTGAAAGATTCCAAAATTTTTATTTCATAATTTGATAGCCAGCTATTTAAGCCAACTCATATAAAAAGTCCAGTCAATTATTGTGAAAACTCAAAAAGATACAGTGAGTTGGTTGACAAAATGTGGAACATCCCTTGTAACAAAGCTACTTTTAGAAAGCAACTCACTATATCACTCCTGTGATGAAAAGAAAACACGGAATAGCGAGGGACTGATTTATGCTTATATCCAAAGGCACGGGCCTTAGAGTCCAATATTTCAGAGGAGCACCAAAATTAATTTTGCTTACTTTTTAAAATGTCTTTATTAAATTATGATATAATGTTTATTTACAAACTGGATGCATTTAATATGCATTAATAATTCTTAAAAATCCTTTAACCACTTCCCATTTTATTTTACTACTTCTTATTTCATCAAACATTTATTATTCTTTCCAAGGTGTAATTATAAGTATAATAATAAAATATTTTGCATAGTCTAGGAAATATTCCGAAATTGACTTTGCTTACTTTTTTAAATGCCTTTATTAAATTATGATATAATGTTTATTTGCAAACTGGATGTATTTAATAAGCATTAACATTATTAATAATTCTTAAAAATCCTTTAACCGCTTCTCATTTTATCTTACTATATATTTCATCAAAAATTTTATTATTCTTTCCAAAGTGTAATTATAAATATAATAATGAAATATTTTGCATAGTCCAAGAAATAGTCCTAAGTTGACTTTGCTCATTTTTTAAAATGTCCTTGTTAGTAGTAAACAAAATATATGTTGCTATCCAACATATACTTTATTGTCCAGGCAATAGAGACCGTATAGGGGCTCTACCTAGCAAAATTCATGGTAGTTTTGGAAAAAGGCTTACTATATGTTTTTTGGGTCGCTGAATCCGAATTTTTAACTTCCCACCAAAATTTTCCCCGGCAACCCCGCCCACCCAAATTTTGGCAAAATGCCCCCAAAAAAGCTTTTTATTAAAAAAATCAATTTTTTTATTGTTTTAGGGAAAAAGTATCTAAAAATTCAGAAAGTAGACAAAATTTGCAACAAATTAGATATATGACATTATGACTTAGGATGAAGGGGAAGGGGAGATCTGCCTCGGAACATGGGCCGCGGTGCTGCGTGAACTAAGTTGCGCAATTCCACTTAACCACTCACACGTTTACATTCGCCCTCCCATCTCCCCTCCGAACTTTCTCTATAAGGTTTAATTTAAGTTTCTAGGGTCGTTGAATCCGAATTTTTAACTTCCCCCAAAATTCCTCCCCCCCCCCCCCCAAATAGTTGTTTTTAACTTAAATTTCTTATTGTTTTAGGAGAGAAGCATTACGAAATTCAGAAACTAGACAAAATTTGCAACAAATAGGATATATGACATTATGACATAGGATGAACGGGGAGGGGGAGGGCTGCCTTTGAACATGCATTGCGGCGCTACGTGCACTAAGTTATGAAGTCCATGCAATAGGGGATTTTACCTGGAAAAATTAATACTAGTTCTGGATTTCGACTCACTTTATGTTTTTTGGGTCGCAGAATCCGAATTTGTAACTTCCCACCAAAATTTCACCCGGCAACCCCCCAATAAATTGATTTTTTGAAAAAATTTGTTTTTTAAGGAAAGCGCGCGGGGAATGTTCCGAGGCAGCCCCCTCTCTCCCTGTTCGAAATCCAGAACTAGTATTAATTTTTCCAGGTAAAATCCCCTATTGCCTGGACTTCATAACTTAGTGCACGTAGCGCCGCAGTGCATGTTCAGAGGCAGCCCTCCCCCTCCCCGTTCATCCTACGTCATAATGTGATATATCCTATTTGTTCTAAATTTTGTCTAGTTTCTGAATTTTGTAATGCTTCTCCCCTAAAACAATAAGAAATTTAAGTTAATAACAACTATTTGGGGGGGGGGGTGGTCGGGGGGGGATTTTGGGGGTAAGTTGAAAATTCGGATTCAGCGATACAAAAAACTTAAAGTAAACCTTATAAGGAAAGTTCGGAGGGATGATGGGAGGGCGAATGTAAACGTGTGAGTGGTAAAGTTGAATTGCGCAACTTAGTCCATGCAGCACCGCGCGCATGTTCCGAGGCAGATCCCCCCTTCCCCTTCATCCTAAGCCGTAATGTCATATATCTACACTGTAAAAAAAACGACATTTTTACAGTACAAAGTACTGTTCATCTCGCGCACAAACTCGATCACAGTTGAATGTACTGTATCTTTCTTTGGTTTCCTGACTATTTAAACATGGAAAATACAGTAGTTGCGTAAAATTAACAGCACAATGTACTGGCAATTTGAACGCCAGTAGTTTGTGCTGTGGTCCAAATGCGTCCAAAATTGCCAGTACATTGTACTGTTAATTTTACGCAACTACTGTATTTTTCATGTTTAAATAGTGAGGAAACCAAAGAAAGATACAGTACATTCAACTGTAATCGAGTTGTGCTGGCAAATTTACAGTGGTTTTTTTACAGTGTAATTTGCTGCAAATTTTGTCTACTTTCTGAATTTCTAGATACTTTTCACCTAAACCAATAAAAAAAATTGATTTTTTTAATAAAAACCTTTTTTGGTGGGCTTTTGCCAAAATTTGGGGGGTGTACCGGGGATAATTTTGGTTCGGATTCAGCGATCCAAAAAACATAAAGTAAGCCGATTTCCAGAACTACCATTAATTTTGCTAGGTAAAATTCCCTATTGGCTAGACTATTATTCATAAATTTAAAGATGACGTAAAATGAAAACACGTGAATAAAATAAAATCTTTAAAACCATCACCAGGAATAAAATTTTCTAAAATACAAATCGGCAGAAAACAATCAATATCCTACATCTTCAAAAATTAAATTCAAACTGGAATAAGCGCAACGGAAACATAAAAAAATCTTTAAATTTAGTACTTGTTCTATTTTGTTTAGTATTAGATATTACAACGTAAAGTCATTAATTATTATGTCCTTGTTAGATTATGATATAATGTTTATTTACAAATTGGATGTATTTAATAACCATTAACATTATTTATCATTCTTAAAAATTCTTTATCCACTTCTCATTTTATCTTACCACTTCCGCCACCCCCCCCCCCCTCCCTTATTTCATCAGAAATTTTATTAATTCTTTCTAAAGTGTAATTATATAATAATAATTTTTTTTGCATAGTCTAGGAAATAGTCCGAAATTGACTTTGCTTATTTTTTTAAGTGTCCTTATTAGACTATGGTATAATGTTTATTTGCCAACTGGATGTATTTAATAAGCATTAACATTATTTATGATTCTTTAAAAACCTTTAACCGCTTCTCATTTTATCTTACCGCTTCTCATTTAATCAGAAATTTATTAGTCTTTCCAAAGTGTAATTATATAATAATAAAAAAAAATTGCATAGTCTATGAAATATTCCGAAATTGACTTTGCTTACTTTTTTAAATGCCTTTATAAAATTATGATATAATGTTAATTTGCAAACTGGATGTATTTAATAAGCCTTAATATTACTCATAATTCTTTAAAAACCTCCTTTAAACCTTCCTTTACCCTCCTCTGATTTTCTCTTGCTACTTCTTATTTCATCAGAAATTTTATTATTCATTCCAAAGTTTAGTTATATAATAATAAAATATTTTGCATATTCTAAGAAATAGTGAGAAATTGACTTTTCTTACTTTTTTAATGTCCTTATTAGAGTATGGTATAATGTTTATTTGCAAACTGGATGTATTTTATAAGTATTTACATTATTTATGATTCGTAGAAATCATTTAACCACTTCTCATTTTATTTTACATTTGCAAACTGGATGTATTTAATAAGCATTAACATTACTCATAATTCTTAAAAATTCTTTAACTTCTTACATTTTATCTTACTACTTCTTATTTCATCAGAAATTTATTACTCTTTCCAAAGTGTAACTATACAATAATGAAATATTTTGCATAGTCTAGGAAATAGTCTGAAATTGACTTTGCTTACTTTTTTAAATGCCTTTATTAAATTATGATATAATGTTAATTTGAAAACTGGATGTATTTAATAAGCATTAATATTACTCATAATTCTTTAAAATCCTTTAACCTCTTCTCCTTTTATCGTACTACTTCTTATTTCATCAGAAATTTTATTATTCTTTCCAAAGTGTAATTATATAATAATAAAATATTTTGCATATTCAAAGAAATAGTGAGAAATTGACTTTTCTTACTTTTTTAATGTCCTTATTAGAGTATGGTATAATGTTTATTTGCAAACTGGATGTATTTTATAAGTATTAACATTATTTATGATTCGTAAAAATCATTTAACCACTTCTCCTTTTATTTTACATTTGCAAACTGGATGCATTTAATAAGCATTAACATTACTCATAATTCTTAAAAATTCTTTAACTTCTTCTCATTTTATCTTACTACTTCTTATTTCATCAGAAATTTTATTATTCTTTCCAAGGTGTAATTTTATAATAATAAAATAGTTTGCATAGTCTAGGAAATAGTTCCACTACAAATCGATGAATCTTAAATTCAGACACATATGAGACTGGAAAAAAATTTCAGACACTTAAGCGTCTTAATCTGAGAATTAAGACATTATAGATATCTTAAGATATTTAAGTGTCTTACTACGATCATAGTATAAGCAAACTGAGAAAAAGCTGAAAAAATCAGCAAACGTCTTAATTTAAAACACTTTGTTTCTTCCGTTACGTAATAACCACTAGGGCACATTCTCAATTGCGCATGCGTTTTAGATTTCTTTTGTTTGAACTTGGCAGTGCTAGTAATTCGAATAGAATGCTCTTATGTACGCGTAGAATAATAATTTGTTTTAACTTGATTGCTATTTTGCAGAATGTGAAGTTCTGTGATTTTATTTCGTATCTACTTAGTTTATTTATTGAACACATACATCCGACTTGTGTACTTGGCGTCAAATGTCAACTTATAATAATGAGTCACGTTATTGTGCAACGGAGACGGTATTACTTTTCATTACTTTTCATTACTTTTCATCAATAATATAGTATTATTCATCTCGTCAAAGCTTGGTAAACAAGAACTATCCAGACCTAGAAACCACTCCCGCGGGCTGTGTTTTAACAATGAAAAATTTTCATTATTTTAACATAGCTAGCGGGATATATGGCTTTTCTTTTAAAAAGATACAAGCATTTTGTCTCTTATTCACTATGACAGTTCTTTTAATTTCAAGTCGAGGAATTCTCCATATTGATTGATTCAACAGCGTTTAAAGTAAGGATTGCTAATATTTTGTTTATAGTACCATATAAAGTATTGTATGAAAATTAATTTAGATTTGAATCTGTTTGCGAAAAAACAGCTAATTCTAGAATTATATATTCTTACATTCATGTAAGAACATGTAGTACATGCATGTTAATCTAACTGTAAAAATCCCAGTAAAGATTATAGGTGCAGATTCACGGTCGCCAGTCGCCACATGGCGACCAAATTTTTTGCTTTGGCGACTAATTTTCGGTGTCTAAGTCGCCATCCTTTGGCGAATTGCGCGGTTTTTCCTGCGATTTTTTGACGAAACTCACGTTTTTTTTCACGATCCTCTGACAAAAAATCGCGTTTTTTCCGCGATCCTTTTACGAGATTAGCTGGGGTTTTTTTTCGCTATCATTTGACGAAATTTTCGGATGTTTTGCGATCCTTTGATAAAATTCGCCTTTTTCCGCGATCCTTTGATAAAATTAGCGTTTTTTTGTAATCCGTTGACGAAATTCGCGATTCTTTGACGAAATTCGCCGTGGGGTTTGCGAGCCTTTGACGAAATTTGCCGTTTTTTGCGATCCTTTGACGAAATGTGGGCTTTTTCTACTGATAATTGACAAAATTGATCTTTTCGGCGACTATTTGTCGAAATTCTCGATATTTTCCCATGATATTTTTTTATGTCCGAATTTTCGGAACCAATTGCCTTACATTTTCGGAAAAGTCAGAACAGAATCACCCCTGTAATAGTCTGTGATAAGATTTTTTTAAAGACAATTTTTCTTTTGTGTTCTTGAAAAACAAATGTTTGAATTGTATTTTGACATTTATAGTGAAAAATAATCTCACACATTCACAATTTTTTTTTATACCTACTCTTGTTTTACAAAAGGAAAATAAGAAATATTGTTTTTCCTAATATTCCCCACTACCATGATTACTTAACTTATTCTTATTGATATATATATATATATATATATATATATTCAACCCCTATCTTACCGAACTTTATCTTCTGACTGTACATAGCTTAAGATTTATATTATACTTAAATTACATCCAAATTAAAAGAATTGTGTGATTAAATGACATATACACGTTTGATGTAATTTGTCTGTTTTTTTTTTTTTTTTCTTTTCTTTCTTATTTTTTGTTCAAGTTTAGACTATTTTTCACTTTCAGTTCCCGAATTTTTTTCCCCATATAAACGCTATTGCTTTTATGCATTTCTTTCACAATGTGGCGACTGGATTATTTAGGTTTAGGAGCCATTGGCTTCTTAGAAATTTTGGGAATCTGCACCTATAGTAAAGATATACATATATTTTTGTTTTGAAATCAATTTTAATATTGATTTTTGATTATTTTTAGCAAAAAATTAATTTTAAATTTAAAAAGCTAGAATTTTATACTTTTACTTTCATTAGATTTTGCACTTAAAATTGCAGTTTTTATAATTAATTTTATTTATAATCACTTACATGAAATATAAAACAAAAAAATGACAATTAGATGTTAAGATGTATATCTAAGACAAAAGAAGTTTAGAAGTTAGAAGTAATTTTTTCAGCATGTTATTAAAATAGGATATTTTTTTTATTTTTTATTTTTTATTGTTAAATAAATAGCTCTTGTGATTATCATTTGATGCGCAAAAAAATGCCCATGGGATAATATAAATTTAAAAGAAGAATTTAATTTCTAAATTATATATATATATATATTTTTTTTTCTTTTTTTTTTTTTTTTTGAGGGGGGTGGGGTGAATTTTCTGTGCAATTTTTGTAAAGCTTATATTTTAAATCTCTTTCGACGTTACTCTGTTTATAATGAATACTTTGAATTTTTAGTGTAGGACAAGATTAGAAACAAAAAATTTATTTATTCAAATAAAACCGTAAAGGTCCTGAATAGCGGACACTGGGACTCCGGAATTTGTTCGATAATCGGAGTCTGCTTTTGTGAGGTGAAAATATACGAATATGTATGCATTCTGGAATAAAAAAGATTTTCACTAAACAGAGATGTCCGGTATTAGGGAATGTCTATTAACCTCCATAACAGACACTCCCGAATACCGGACATTTCTACTTAGCGAACCACAATGCAGGCTTGGATTTTTGGCAACAGGACTTGATTAAAGCATGGACAAACTGGGTAGTCCCTCTCCATACAATTTTAGGGGCCCCAAATTAGATATGTAATTTTTGAAAAGCTTGTATTTTAAATCTGTTTCGGCATTGTAATGATTATAATCAATATTTTGGACTTTTAAAGTAGAATAAGATTTTTTTTTTTTTTTTTATCTCAATATGGTAAAACTTTTGAATCGCGGGCTCCTGGGGAATGCTGAATTCGTCTGCTATTCGAAGGTGTTCGTTTTTCTGAGATAAAGAATCAAATATATGTTCAAAAAGGTGAGTGTTCGCTAGGTAAAGTTGTCCGTATGGAGTTCTGCATTTTTTATATACTTTTACCTCAGAAAAGCAGACATTTCCGAAAAGCTGAAGGTACCCGCTATTGAGAGGTTTTATTGTGTTTAGATATTTTTTTTTCTTTTAATCTTATTCAACTCTAGAAGTTCAATATATTGAGTACAGTCAGTACAATGTCGAAAAAGATTTAAATTATCAGCTTTGCGAAAATTGCATACCAAATTCGGGAGTCCCAAAAATCAGGCGGTGTGTGTGTGGGGGGGGGGGGGGAACCATGGATCATGATACCTATATTTTTTTTAGCATTCAACGTGGTCAAATAGGGCTAAGTATAAAGCTTGGCAAAAAAATGGCTGCGATTAAGACGTTTGAAATATCTGAAAAAAAAAAAAAAAAAAAAAAAATAAGACACTTCAATACGTCTGAAAATTGAACACTCCGTTTCAGACACTTAAGCGTCTAAATTTCAGGCGAAATCGACTTTTTTTAATGTACTTATTAGATTATGATATAACGTTTATTTTCAAACTGGATATACTTAATAAGTATTAACATTGCTTATAATTCTTAAAAGCGCTTTAACCACTTCTCATTTTATTATACTAGGGGAGACTGGGGTTGAAAGGGACACTCAAAACTCAGGAAGAAAATAAAATGTACAAAGTTTCAACTTTGGATCAACCGATGACGATACTTGTTCTGTCTTAATAATCCTTTATAACTAACATCAGCAATTGTAACGTTGTAGATGATGAAACCAAAACCTGTTTTTGTTATAAAAAGTAAATTTTGATGTTGCTTTTCTTTTTTTCTTTAAAAACGTAATATTGTGTTTAGCATTATACTATTTATGTTATTTAGCACTGTAAAGTATTCACTTTATGTGAATATCAGTATATTTGGTTAGCTAAAATACTCTCATGCATGAATACACTTTTTATTTCGCTAGGTAGGTATGGGGTTGAAAGGGACATCTCCTTTTCAACACCACAGGTTGACCCTCAGGCTGTTCCTAGCTTCCTTTAGTGAAGCTCAATAAAAAGAGTTAGCTTCATTTTTGCTTCAAGCATCTAATAACAACTACTGTTTGACAACTGTGCACATGAGTATTCAATTGTTTTGAACTCCCCAAATACGTCCCTATCTTGCAAACAAAGAAGCAAAGTGGAATTGATTGTTTCCAAGGTTTTATGCAACGAAATTCATTACTTTCTCTTAAGAAACTAATAGTCATTAGTTTGACAAGAAGTAGAAGTTTCAACAGAGCTAACGTGGATATTTTTTAAAAACCTGCAGTTAGTTATGGATTGCTATAAACTTACACAGAACATAATATATAACTGTGATAAAACAGGCTTAATGACAGAGCACAAATCCCCTAATATAGTAGCAAAACGTGGTGAAAAAGAATTTTCTCACGTAACATCAGCTGAATGTGGTAAACTTGTCAAACTTTCGTGTTTTGTTTCTGCATCAGGTAACTCTGTTCAGCAGTATTCGTTTTCCCAATGAAGAATTTCAAGGAATTCATGCTCGGAGGGTGCTCCATCCCAAAAACTTGGACTTGCTCATCAAAGTTGGTCAATGACCGCAGAAGTTTTTTAAAGCAATTGTGCATTAGCTAAATATTCTAGTTTTTTCAAAACTGATCCTGCACTTCTCTTATTTGATAATTATGAAAGCAATATAAATATTAAGACAATAAAATTTGCGAAAGGTAATGGAACAATTATGGTGATATCCCTGTAGCACTGTAGCCTCAAACTCCAGAAAAGCACTCATAATGATTTCAAAGTACATTTTTTTTTCCAGAGAAAAACCGAATAAAAACATTTTGTATTTATAGATACTATTGACATGAATGGCGTGAATATTAATGATATTATGGTGAAGTTACCTAAACCCGTAACTGGTGGTGAGCCAGCTAGAGCTAAATATTTCTTAAAATATTTTTAACTTATTTAAAGTTGTTTTATGTCAAGTAGGCCTAAACATGTTATTTTTCTCTTTTTTATTTTATCATATGTTGCAATATATTTTATTTTTATTTGTGTATAATTATCTTTTATTTTTTAATAATGTAATCGTAAATAAAAAGGAAATTTTTTTATAAAAGTGTTTTATTTATGTGTGTCCCTTTCAACCCTGCACAGTGTCCCTTTCATCCCCTACAATGGGGTTAAAAGGGACATTTCTTCCAATTTATAAAAATGCTTATATATTTGTAATTACTGTACTTGAGGATAAGAGGCTATAGTAGTATCAAAGCAAAGGCTCTAGACGAGAATTAGACGCAAATTTGAAAGTGATATCTTTTAATGAAATTATTTTATACGCTTATAAAGTCAAAATGTCCCTTTCATCCTCTATCTCCCCTACGTCTTATTTCATCAGAAATTTATTATTCTTTACAAAGTGTAGTTACACAATAATAAAATGTTTTGCATAGTCTAGGAAATATGGTTTTTTTACTAAAATTTTACGCATCCATAGGAAAAAAACCAGAGGAAAAGCCAACTCTAAAATAATAATAATAACAATAAGTATTAATTACTAATAAATAATAATAATAATGATAATAATGATAATAATAATTTATTTGTTTATCTACCCTATATATATAAAATCCTAATGAAACGAATTTATGAAACGGAAGTATGAAACTGAAGTATGAATCGACTGATTAAACAACTGATTATGTTTCACGGCGATTTCTCCTAAAATATGGAATACTTTGCGATGAAATTAACACCAAAAATCAATAATAATCCGCAGATTTCAAAACTGGTATTAGAATTTTTAAATTCAAATTAGTTTTCGAAATATTAATTTTTTTCTAATTTTATATACATTTTTCTAATGATGGCAACTGAAATTTTAATCAAACAGATATATATATTTTTTTATTTCAGAAAAGTTTAACATGGTAACCCGGCTATTGTTGTTTATTTGATAATAAATGTTTATTTACTTTTAATTCTTTTTACAAATTATATAAATTATTTTGTTGTATGATTATTTATTATTTTTTTATATTTCCTTTAGAGAATAATAGAAAATAATTAAGAAATACAGTACTACTTAGTTATTCCGTCGACCAATTTTGCCAAATTATATAAATCGCCAAAACACTCCCCAAATTATACAAATTGACATCATTTTTATTTTAAATAACGAAAGAACAAATAAATTAGTACAACATTAATAAAAATACAACTAAAACGTCGAAATAAAAATCACTTGATAACGTAAACACGTGTAACTTGCTTAAAGTCAAGTGAATCTGACATTTACGATCAACCATTATTGACATTTAATCTTATAGATTGGCGATAGATTTTTGGGTCGTCGGGATATCTAAGGAATACCAAAAATGCATATGTAACTGGTATTTGAAAACGAGGTTTTTGCCAAATTTTCGTAAAAATATAAAATCACGCCAAACCTGTATATCTGTAACCGTGTATATATGTAACCTGTATAACCGCATCTGGCCAAATATTACCACTCGAAAAAAAAAATGCTAACTGGCGAGTTGAAAAAAAGCTATTGGCGAGATTTGCATCCTGCTAGCGTAACAGTACTGTGGCACTCCGATATCTTGGCATTTCAAGTGGGGAGACTCGGACGATTCTATTCTGGATAATCGGTAAAAGGTTGTAACGTACGAGGGAGAATGGCATCCATAATTGGCGCGTTAGCCTACATAGTGACAATCATAAGCAGAAGTGTATTTTGTAAAAAAATATAAATGTATCGTTTAGCTGTGGTCGTTCCTAACAGCAATACTTTTATTAATAATTATGGTATTTGAAAACTTAAGCGTTGATTCTGATAATAAAAATGATGATACTAGTGATCGGAATGAACTGTAAAAGCACATAGCCATATTCTTAATGAAGTCTCTTAATGACGATTTCAAAGCAAGTGAAAGAATTGATGCTCATAGATAAGAAATATTTTAATACAATATTATGAAGAAATTTTCAGAATAAATAAAAGAGAAGGGAGAAGATCGAAAATAGAGTCCTGCATCGGTCGGGCTACCCGCTTTTACCCGAACCCGACCCGCGGTTCGGTTCGTGTCGGGTTGGCGCCATATTTTCCCGTTGCGGGTCGGGTCAGGTCGGGTTGACTTTAAATTTTTTGGTGAGGGTCGGGTTGGCTTTTACTGTTTCGGGTTCGGGTCGGTTTCGGGTTGCCTCTTTTACTCTTGCGGGTCGGGTTCGGGTTGACCCGCTTTTTTAAAAGAATGTTGAAAATATTTTTTCCCGTTAAAAGCCTAGATCAAAGTTTAACAGCAGTTAAGTTAAAACCTCAGATCAAAGTTTTTAAAAAGTAAAATATGTGCCTGTCTGATTTATCTTTAGTCATCTCATCCTTTCACGAGTCTTCGAAATAACAAACCGCATTATATTTTTACCGTATTTTAAAAATACAATATGCAGCAAAGCGCTAAATGATCCTTCCTGCCTAATATATCAAGTTAATAATTTAATTGTGGTGATACGCGATGCACTATGTCTATGTTAGACGGGAAAATTTTCAAACTAATAACGGCTGAAGAACTAAAGGCAGATGGTCAATTCTGTAAAACAAGGTGTATCGTTATAAGTGGAACTTTTGAAACCGCAACTAATTTTAAAGCATATTTAATGATTATAGTTTTAGTTTTATACCATTTAGAAGTTGAACCTATGTTGCTTTATTTCACGTAAATATTTAATTCTCCTGTGTACAATATCTTGCCTTTCCATACTTATTTTTCTTTTGTCTCGACAACGTTTCCACCGAAATCCGATTTTATGCAGTATTCTTCGCAAGGCTTCTCTTTTCCAAGGAAATTTTATTTTTTCTCTTATAGCGAGCAATAGAGCATCCAGATAAGGCATCCTATTATTTTTATAAAACTCATTTACCGTTTGTCGAATAACACAAAGATCAAAATCGTCTATATTTAATAATACATTACGATTTTTTTTAGGTCTCCTTCGTTTACCAGGGGATTGAAGAATGGGAGAAAGCATAGCTTCTTTCTTAATGCGTGCAATTGTTCGCAATGACATCCCAGTTGCAGCAGCCGCTCTCTTCTGAGCTTGTTTAATGGAAAACTTTGGATTTTCCAACTTTGCTTCCTCCTCAAAAAATTTCAAAACTTTCAAAATAACATTTCGCTCCTTGGAATGAATAATTTTCTTTTTCTCTTCCATTTTGCCAAGACGAAAGTCGATAATAATAATAATAATAATAATAATAATAATCTAAAAGGAAAGAGGAGAGATCAGCTTCAAATGCAAGCATGCGCTTCGACCTGAAATACTAAACTCAGAGATAACAGATAAGAGTAAACCTGTACTAAACTAGTACTGCATATGCAAACCCCCATTTCCGGGAATTGGCGAACGGACCGCTCGCCAATTACGCACTTGTACGTGGCAACCTGTGACCCTGAAACTCCCGGTCAAAAATAGATTCTTCCAAGGCCGTCTGTCAAGATACCAGAGCTTAGCAGTACCTAGAATTCTTTGCGACCATGGCAACTTTTATGTAGTTTTATATGAAAAAATTTTTTATTTTTTAATCAAAATGGAAAACTTGTTGTCCCATATTGGCGCGATTTTTTTCTGACGCCAATGTCATATACGAAACAGGCACATAACTGGCGCCAAAGTATCATTATTTTGCTTCATATGGTAAGCCGGATGTTGCTGTTTATGCTGTTGATGCGTTCCCCAACTTGGCGTCGTTAAAAAAATCACGCCAATATGGGACGTATATGACATCTTTGCCACACTTTCATATGAACGGCGAAGGGATCAGACCGCATTTGCTTATGGCAGCTGATGACTTGAACTATTATAATATATATGAAATGATGGCGATAGAATAATATTTCGCGACTTATCATCTGTGCCTGACTAACATTAAAGTACCAAAATGGCACCTAGAGTATAAAAAGCGAAGTGGTCCGCCTGGAACTATTGATGATAGTCACACGACTTAGGCTATTGTTACAGAGATTGTTTTAAAATACCGGGAGACAAAGACTCTTATACTTAATTTATTTTATTTTAGCTTCTTTTCAAATGTTTACCTGATCCTCTTTAATCAAAAACGAAAACAACCATTAGATGTCTTAACAGCAACCGATTCGCCCGTAAATTTTTGCAATCAAGGGGAATTGAATGGAAACCCGTTTACAGGGAGATCTGCACAGCTTTTTTCAGTATAATTCAATCTTCTCTAATATTTTTAAAACCCATCAGATTAGCGTGTTTTTAGATTCTGCGGTGTCTGAGCGGGGGTTGGCGAGCGTAGCTTGCAGGGGGCAGAGCCCCCTAGTAGTAATAATAATAATAATAGTTTATCTATACTAATCTATCTATACTAATATTACAAAGAGGTAAAAATTGTTTATTTATAGTAGGTAAGCTCTGGAACTACCGAACCGATTTCAAAAGTAATGATATCAAAATGATGGTGTTAGTCCAACTTAGAACATAGGCTATGTCTTATGTCCGTGCCTCTGGCCAAAAGGGGGTGCAGGAGCTAAAAACGTTCTAAAAATGCGTTTTTGTGTTTCTGAAGGGCCTAGAAACATGAAATTTGTAATGGTAGTTACTTATAAGATACTAATGATCTCTAAGGTCATTTCATAAAAAAATCGAAATTAAAAAGGGGTGAAAATGCGCGAAAAGCCTTCTAAAAAACGTTCTAAATGGCGATTTTTACGCAATTTCAAAAAGTACCAAACCGATTTCAAAAAGTAATGGTGTCAAAATGATGGTGACAACCCTTGCTCCAACATGGGCTACATTTTATGTCGTTGTCACTACCCCTAAAGGGGGTTGCAGGAGCAAAAAAAGTTCGAAATTGCGATTTTTGTGTTACTGAAGGGCCCAGATACATAGAGTTTGGCATGGTAGTTACTTATTGGATATAAATGAACTCTAAGAACATTTCTTGAAAAATTCGAAATTTAAAAAGGGTGAAAATGCGCAAAAAATCGCTCTAAAAAACGTTCTAAATAGCGATTTTTAAGCAATCTCAAGAACTACCAAACCGATTTCAAAAATAATGGTGTCAAAATGATGGTGACAACCCTTGCTCCAACATACGTTACATTTATGTCGGCGCCATTAACCCCAAAGGGGGTGCAGGAGCAAAAAAACACGTTCGAAAATGCGATTTTTGTGTTACTGAAAGGCCTAGAAAAGTGAAACTTGGAATGGTAGTTACTTATAAAATATAAATGATCTCTTAGAACATTTCTTAAAAAAATAGAAATTTAAAAGGTGTGAAAATGCACGAAAAGTGTTCTAAAAAACGTTCTAAATGGCAATTTCTACACAATCTCAGAAAGTACCCAACTGATTTCAAAAGTAATGGTTGGAAATTGATGATGACATCCCTTGCCCCAGTATAGGATCTACTTCATGTGGCGTCACTACCATCTTGAGATTGTGATTAATTTTCTAAATTGTGATTTTTGTGATACTGAAGGGGCTAGCAACTTGAAATTTGGCATGGTAATTACTTATGAGATGTAAATGCCCTCTCAGAAGAGTTCCTTAAAAGTTTGAAATTTAAATGGGGTGAAAATAAACGAAAAGCGTTCTAAAAACGTTCTAAATAGCGATTTCTGCGCAATCTCAGGAAATATAAACCGATTTCAGAAGTAATGGTTTCAAATTGATGGTGACAGCCCCCGCTCCAACATAGCCTATATTTTACGTTGTTGTCACTACCACCTGGAGCTTACAGGAGCAAAAAATGGTCTAAATTGCGTATTTTGTGTTAAAGAGGGGGTCTAATACTTTAAATTTGGAATGGTAATTACTTCAAAGTTGCAAATGCTTTCTAGGAATTGTCGAAAGAAAATTCCAAATTTAAAAGGATGAAGTGAGCGAAAAGCTTCTATAAGCGTTCTAAATTACGATTTTTATGTTAAAGAGGGGGGGGGGGGGGCTAACATTTTAAATTTGGAATGGTAATTACTTCAAACATGCAAATGCTTTCTAAGTATTGTCGAAAGTAAACTCCAAATTTAAAAGGATGAATTGTGCGAAAAGCGTTCTATAAGCGTTCTAAATTACGATTTTTATGCCGTCGTATGAAATACGAAACCGATTTCAAACATAATGGTTGCGAACTGATGGTGATATAGAACCTGCTCAAACATAAGCTATATTTTGTGTCGGTGCCACAACCCCTAAGAGGGTTGCAGAAGCAAAAAACTTCCTAAATTGCGATTTCTGCGGTACTGAAGAGGCTAGAAACTTTAAAATATAGCACGGTAGTTATAAAATATAAATGTCCTCTAAGAACAGTCGAAGATAAATTCGAAATTAAAAAGGGATGAAGCGAAAGGAATGAGCGAAAAGCATTCTAAAAGAGGCCTAAATTACAATTTCTGTGGAATCTCAGGAAATAATAAACCGATTACAGAAGTTATTCGTTGCGAATCAAGAGTGATAGTCCCTGATCCTATACGAACTATATTTCATGCCGGTGTCACTACCATTTGGTTAGCAGGAACAACAAGAAAGCCTTTAAAAACATCTAAATCCCGTTTTCTATGGAATATTAGGGAATACCAACCGATTTCAAGGTTAATGTGGACAAATTAATGGTGGCAGTCTTTGTTTCAACATTTTTCGAGACATTCTATTTCAACTCTGTTTCGGCATTTTATGTTGGTGCCACTAACACCAGACTGTTAGACCAGAAACTTGGAACTTGACATGATTGTTAATTTTAAGATCTAAATGTGTTAAGATGGTTTCTAAAAAATTCAAATCTTCAAATGAATACTGAAATGAGCGTATGAAATAAGCATAAAAGTCTCAAAATACTTTCTAAATTATCATTTATCCGAAATTAGTTTTAGTTCTTCTTATTAATTAAAATCTCATTTCTGTCTATTGCACTTTTATAATGAAGTTTAGTCAATCTGTGGCTTAATTTGTAATTTTTGAATTATTCCAAAAAGTGTTCTTCTAATAAAAAATAGTCATGCAAATATCACTTGGCATATTTCAACTATTACGCGAGCAAAGCCGCGGGGTTTGCTAGTTTATTTATAATAATAATAATATATTATTATTAACAATTTCGAAATGGTTGTTGTTTTCGGTCGAGGATGGGGCCAAATGATGCTCGCATTTTATTTTTTTTTAACGAAATTTGACGATTTTCTTTACTTTTAGAAGAATTTTTATTTGAATAGGTAATAGAAAAGCATAAAATCGTTAAAAATTGTTTGAATAGGTAATCAAAAGGCATAAAATAGTTAAAAATTGAAAAAGTTACAAAATCGGTAGGCTCAAATTATCAGATATGGAAGAATTCAAAGCCAAAGAGCGACGCCGAAATGAAAATCGTCTTGCAAAGCAAAAATCGAGGCCTTCAACTCATTATGTAGGCCATGAAAATCGAGGTCTTCAACTGATTATGCAGCCCATGAAAATCGATTACAGAATAAAAGACGAACGCGAAAAAGAAAGCTATCTAATGTTTAATCGATTGATAGTAAAAGGTCATGTCTCGAGGGGTTTCAATTCACTAGCTACGGCGTTTTACAATCGGTCGATTCTAACCTGGAAAAAATGAGCTGAACATAGGCAATTTGTCGCAATCTGTGGATGATTCGGTGGAACTGCTTTCGATTTGTAAACTGTTTTCTTCTCGAAACGGGACTTGAGGAGTTTATCGATGAAGGTTTTGGTCGTCTGAAGTTTGATCTTTGCGATCCGTTGTTGAAGAGGATGCGACGGAATTTGGTGGACAAAATAAATTCCAAATGGTCGTTGTAATCTATTAAATTAAATTTATTATTATTATTATTATTATTTATATTGCCAACATCCCTTTTTCTAGGGACGTACAAAACGCAGAACAATGAACAAAGTTGTTAATCGAAAGTTTTTCAACCAGCTTCTGACATAGCACACTCACATTTCATTAAAATATGTTTTTGAGTAAAAAGTGTAGTTAATTAAAAATTAAATGAGCATTTTTTCCATTAATGAACTGAAAGGTTTTTCTCAAATCAATGTTGCTACAAAAATAAAATACCGCGTTATATCATGCTCAACAATGATTATAAAAAAAATAGCACAAAAAAGATAAAATGTGAACTTCCCGAACAGGCTTATTTTGTATTTATGATTGCAAAATTGAAATGTTTAGAAGAATAGCTACCACTGATCGACCGAAGCAGTGGTATTTCAGATGTTGCCTAAAAACTATATTTTGTTGTATTAGATTAAATTGTATTTTATATGGATTAAATTTATTTTTCTTTGTCCAGTGTTTTTTTTTTTTTTTTTTTTTTTTTTTTTCAAAGCGATGACATCAGGCTTTAATGTTAAAATATGATTTTTAATATATTTCTTTCTCGTGCCTTTTTCTATCTTCGGTCATTTTATACTGTAACTTTAATGGAATAAATGAAATGATATTCTGGTTTAACTAATGTTGTTGCAGATATTTTTATGCTTAATTATTTTTTTTTAAGAGTTTATACCTGCATCTAAAAAATATTAGATATTGCAAAAAAAATAATTAGACTGATGTGAGAAGCTCTGCATTTATCCACTGATATATAATATATATTTTTATTTCCAATGTCAACTTCCCTTTTTCTATGCACAATGCAAAACGTACAACGGTAAATGAAATTATCATACGTTAAGTTTTTGAACAGTCTTTTGATATAGTACACTCAAATTTCTTTAAAACACATTGCTTGATGAAACTAGTCGTTGGAGACCACCGTAATACTTACCCATCATGGATATGCATAATATGAAAATAAGAAATAAAAAGCAATTTAACAAATTACAACGACCATTTGGAAAATAATTTTTTCGAAGACTAAAATTTAAGACATAAAAAATCGCACGGAGTTGATCATACATTACGTACGCCATGAATTAAACATTAATAGTGCTATTACACATAAAAATTACAAGCGACAAAAATCGCCTGCGACCCGTCATATTTCTTAAAACTTACGTATTATCCACCTGAAACTTACGTATTATTCACCTGAAACTTACGTATTATCGAAGCATTTCATTGGCTGTTCGGGAAAAGGCATTTCCATTGTCAGATTTCCAAGAAATCTGACGACCCATTTTAAATGAAATTTCCTTCTTAAACTTCTAAACATCCCACAATATTACTTTTTACATCGTCGTATAGAGAAGAAAATGTACTTTTAAATGCAATTTGTTTGAAAGCTGTATCTCAATTTGTTTCTGAGTTATTAATTTTTTTTGTAGTTTTTATTACTTTTTTGTCATAGTGGCATCAGAAGTAATCCATCTCTGTTGAAAGTAAAGGTTAGTGTATAGACCAATCAGAAAATGAATAAAATGCGGATTAAACCAATAAAAAGCTTCAGATATGTTTTTGATTTCCTACCTTGGCGAGGACAATAACCATTTTTCCAAATGGTTAATAAAACATGTGTAAACTATTTATAAAATGAATATCCAGAAACCTCCCTGAACGACCAGTTTTTCATGGAGCGAAATTTATTCCCATGCGCTCAATACTAATTTTACTTCCATTCAGAGGCCATCCCAGATGAACTCCCTCCATGAGCGACCCATTTCTTTGTAGAAAATTCCGTTTATTCCTGGTCGCTTGAAGAAGGATTTATTAGAAAAATAAATCCAGAGAGCGCATTATTCATCAAAATTCTAAACTAAGTTTAGATTTTGTTTTATCCCGATAACTTTTAAGTGTTTAAACCCCTTTGTGCCTTTTTAGGCAATGAATTTAACTCTGATGACAAATTAAGAATGACGGTCAATAAACACCCCTGTCCTATTCTGTCAGGGAACTCTCAAAGAAATAGATAAATTACTGAAATCGTCATTATTTGTTCACATCCAAAAAAAAAATTGCATTTATTTATTGAACTTCCAAAAAACTGGGAAATAAATGTTATAAAAGATAAAACCATAAAATCAAAGCAAACGTCAATGTGTTCATTTTTAAAACTCTGCAGTAATTAACTTATGTAATTAACTTTATTTTGATACTTAATTTTTTATATTTTTTCCTAATTTCAAAAATAAATTTTAGTAACATTAATTGTTACCTTTTTTCAACAATTAAAATCTAGATTTAAATATGACCTCCATTAAGAGACCACCGATCGGAGCGACCAATTTTTATTGGAACGGAACGTGGTCGTTTTAGGAAGGTTTTACTGTAACAGTTTACTGCGCCGGATTAAGCCTCTTATTTCCAATTAAAATACATCTTTGTATTGAAATTTGAATGAAATACAGTGTCATGAAAAATCGAAGAGAGTGGAAAATAGGATTGCAAATATCTCGATAACTAATTATCCGATCGACTTCCTTCTTTATGCAAAACTTATGTTTTTTTATTGTATTTTATATTCACTCTTTAAAATAAACAATTTTGAAAATTTTTATGTGCCTTTTATCAGAACGAATATTTTGAGAGTCCGAAAAAAATAGTTTTGGATAATCGAGGTTAATGAAATTAATTGGCTTCTTCTTATTCTTATATACTAACTATACACCCAATTTCAATCTCTATCTCAATTTGTTCGGGAGATAGAGCGTTTACAGACAGACAGACGGACGGCAATTTTTTTTTTTTTTCTAAAAATATGTTTCTCGGAATCTCAGTGTCTGAAACGTGTAAATCGTCACAATTTTTTTTTTTTCTAAAAATATGTTTCTCGGAATCTCAGTGTCTGAAACGTGAAAATCGTCACAATTTTTTTTTTTCTAAAAATATGTTTCTCGGAATCTCAGTGTCTGAAACGTGTAAATCGTCACAATTTTTTTTTTTTTTTTTTTTTTTTTTAGATTTTTAAAACAATAACAAGACTTATCCTATACTACATATGATGGGCAAGTAAAAACGCTATAAATGAAAAAATGAAAATGTATTAGCAAAAAATTCAAAGAATTCACTGCAAAAGCCTCGCACGAGTCAACTGGTAATATTAATAATGATAATACATGAAAAAAATATTCCTCAAGATGGAGACTAGTAAGTAGCTAAACTACGAACAAATATCGACAAGTAGAGTCTTCTCTTTCAAAACTGATTGCTTTCTAACTAGTGTTGCTAGGTCCACTGTCACAAAAAACGGGGCAAGGAGGCAAAAAAATCGGGATTGCGCTTTTTAAATCGGGACACAAAAATGTGATAAATCCTATGACAATGGAATCTGTCTGTAACGATCTTCAAAGTAAAAAAATCCATTGTCCGGACAGAAGGAATACCGTACAATTATATCTGAAATATTAAAATCTGTCTAAAACGGCATCTTTCTCTTCTCATCACATTCCGTCTTAGTAGGTTTTATCGTATAAAATAAATACAATATACCATAAAATATGGGAAAGTGGAATCACTATGAACCGAAACAAAATTTCGTTTTTGATTAACACAGGATTATGTTAAAAACAAAGTACATTAAATCCTATTAAAAAAAATCGATATGGAACGGAAAAAATATTTCGTTTTAGATAGGTATCCGGTCTTAGGAGGTAGATTTGTATGGTGTACCTTTCGGTTGACTATAATTTTTTTCCGTAATAAACTGGTTTTATTTTCTCAAGTTTTACTATGCAGACTCATAAAAGGATAGTATTAACAGGAATTTAAATATTTGTGCATCACGAAAAAACGGAACTCGTGGCATCACGCTTAGTGGTTCCACGGGACAGGTCTTGGAAAGCCTGAAAATCGGATCGACCCGCATAAATCGGGACATCTGGCAACAGTATTTCTGACACACTTCTGAATTCAATTTTGTTCGCAAATGCATGAAACTGGTAGGTTTCTTATTCAGAAACGATGTAATGGAACAGACTTTTATTTTTTTTTTCTTTTGTAAATGTAGTAGATTTTTCAGAAAATGCCGTCAAAGTTGTTATTCTGAACTGAACTTCCCAACGGGAAAGGGAAAAGGCTGCGGCATGAAATAACAATCGCATATATACCGTGGTGGCCAAAATTGTGGACACTTTAGGTAACTTTCATTACAAAAAGTAAAAAGCTACCTATTGCAGCCTTCCGAAGGAAAACACTTCGGGAAATTTTGCTATATTTTCGC
The DNA here is from genome assembly GCA_963932465.1 of Maratus speciosus. NCBI lineage: Eukaryota > Metazoa > Arthropoda > Arachnida > Araneae > Salticidae > Maratus > Maratus speciosus. The sequence goes on from OZ010788.1 coordinate 151,260,455, forward strand.
CGATTATGACTCCCAAAACCACCCCCCCCCCGTTATATATATATCCATACATATATATATCATCATCAACAACCGTTTTCAATCCACTGCTGGATGTAGGTCTCCCCCAGATTTTTCCAATGTTTCCTGTCTAGTGCTTTAATCATCCAATTTACAAGGGCTACTTTTCTGATTTTATCACTCCATCTTACTTGAGGTCGTCTTCTTGGCCGTTTTACATCTCTGGTATACCACTGTAGGGTATTTGTGCTCCATCTATTGTCTTGTCTTCTTGCAATGTGCCCAGCCCATTTCCATTTTAGCCGTTTAATTCTTTCAATGATGTCAAAAACTTTCGTCTGGCTTCTTATCCAGGTTATTCTTTTTCTGTCTCTTCTAGTTATACCTAGCATACATCTTTCCATACTTCTCTGTGTTGTTTGTAATCTTTGCACCATCCGTTTCGTTAGCGTCCCATGTTTCTGCTAACACACATATATATATATATATATATTAAACTAAAACATAATTTGAAGAACAAATTAAAAAAACAAAATTTATTTCCTACATTGTTTAAGCCCGAGAAGGGAAAGATATTAAGTTATTTCATTCAATTAGTTCTACATTTAATGTTAAATTTTTCTAACAAATTAGTTAAGCCAATTGAAGATTAAAAAATAAAAATAAAATTCATACAATATGATACTTAAAACACCCTAAAAAATTAGATTCCGTTCAAATGAAATCGAAATAAATCTCTGACTTCTTCCATTTTTAATTGAAATTTTGTATTGCAGATTTTGTATTATGTTTATGCCAATTGTGCATAAAAATTGCAATAAGATGCATGGAAACTACAAAACTTTAAAAAAAGTCAAAGATTTATTTCGATTTCATTTGAACAGAATCTAATTTTTTAGGGTGTTTTAAGTATCATATTGGATGAAATTTATTTTTATTTTTTAATCTGCAATTGGCTTAACTAATTTGTTACAAAAATTTAACATATGTAGAACTAATTGAATGAAATAACCTAATATCTTTCCCTTCTCGGGCATAAACAATGTAGGAAATAAATTTTGTTTTTTTTAATTTGGTCTTCAAATTATGTTTTTGTTTAATATGTCAAGTTTTTTAATAACTAATGCACTCAGACGAACGCATTTCAAAATTAATATAGAGAGTGTCATCATCAGGCTTTGAAGTATGCGGTATTGCATCACAATGTGGGATGCAGTTTACCAATGTGTAATTCAAAATGTTTCACCAGTGTACTAATGCACGTTGCGGTAGTTTGGACAAAAACTTCTAATCTGAACTTAAAAAATCTATAATCAAAACATAAAAAGTTAACTTCACTTAAATTTAGATACCCTATTTCCCACTCAGGAACGCTATGAATGTAAATGTAAATTGTGTTGAATCCTTACTGCTAATATTTAACAATATTATAGCTGTAATATAGTAAAAAATAAAAAATAAAAGTTTTACTTAAATTTTTAAACCTTATTCTCTCCCAAGGGGTGATGTAAACACACCAGAAAATTATTACCTAAGTTTAACTTGGGGTATAAATAGTTCTCATCTCGGAAAAAAAAAAAATGCATTTTAAAATTTAAGTTATGTAATTCCCCACTAGGTTCGCTACCTGCGTAAAAATCCATTAGAAACTTTTTACTAAAATATAAACTTGACCAAAGCAAAAACTTATTCCGAAAATATCCTTTTTATTTCCACTATGACGCCATATTCACCTTTTTAATTTTTGGAAAAAAAAAAAAAAAAAAACTTGATCCATTTAATATTTCACGTGAAAATCTTTCAACTAAAAAGAAAGAAATTATTATTACGGCTTTTGAAATTTTTGCAACAATGAAGTAAAAATGTTACATTTTCTATGAAAAATGTCCGTTGATTTTCAATGAAAAAAGCGAAAATTGGAATTATTAAGAAAAATATTTGAAAAATCTAAAAACAAATTGGCCCATGTTTCTCTCTGGGTTATAATTCAGCCACATGCAAAGGCGTTTTACCATTCGTTTTGACCCTGACGTCAGGCAAACGTTTTTACACTTTAAATTTATAATATCATTAGAATTAGTAAAGAATAAAAAATGAGTGGCATCAGGGACAAAAAGGTGGGAAGAAAAAATGAAAAAGTTATGATCTCCATAGGCTTTTCCATGTTAACCCTTAAATGCCTAACTTTTCAAAAATCATTGTAATAATGTTTTTCGGCTTTCATTTTTTAAATAAATCATGGGAAAAATATTTAAAAAAAATCATATTTTGTTTTAAATATAGTTTACGGCTAAAAAACAGTTTGTTACTAATCGGCAATACTGGTGTTTAATTGAAAAAATAATTTCCCTTGATAAAATTCTATAATATTAAACACACAAGAATTTTAGGAACTATAATAAGAAATAAATTTTACTTGCTCACTGCAGGTCAAAATAGGGTATTTCGCAAGCTTCCGAACAAAACAAAAAGAACAAGTAGCAACATTTGAAAAAATAAATTTATCTTTATTCTTAAACAGCACAGGTGTTGCCACCTAAATGTTGAAAATCGATTTAATAATATTTTCAGAATGTATTTTATTGGAAACATTAGGCATTATAGCTTCAATATTATTCTAATAGTATTTTAGAGCCTAAATTGGGTATGTTGCCGAAAAGCAACGCCAGGCATTTAAGGGTTAAATTAACACTGAGAAGTGACACTGGAAATAAATAAGTATTGCGCTGCCGCGCATACTTATCCCGCCGCGCATATATATCTGAATTTTGTCATGCTTTAACTCTCTAATTTTGGAACCGATTTGGATGGAAATTCTGATATGCATAGTACGTACTAACGTTGGCCAGCTTGATCTGCCATTTTGTTTCAAAATAGCGGCCATTTGAATTTTGCGGACACTTTTGGAAATTTTAAGGTTTCCTAACTTTCTCTTTAAAATGACCGATGCTGTTAACTTACGGTGTATGACTCTTTAAAATATCTTTTAATGTTTCTAACATTCTCTTTAAAGTAGTACATAAGAGTTTGCATTTTGTGAAATTGCATTTTCTATAAGTATACAATGTTAGAAAACATAAAAAAAAAATTCAAAAATTCAAATGGCCGCAATTTTGAAACAAGATGACGGATGAAGCTGGCCAACGAACTCGGTCGAGACATTAGTATGTACTATGCACGTGAAAAATTTCAACCAAACCGTCTCAAAAATTTGAGAATTACAGCATGAAAAAATTCAGATATATATATATATATATATATACACACACACGCATATATATATACAATGCATGCATATATGTATGGATATAACATATATAGTATATATATATATGTATATATATATAAGTCAGCATTTCAACGGAGGGTGGTTTTAGGATCTGGGGGTCATGATCGGCGAAAATATAGCAAAATTTACCGAATTAAAAAAATAAGTGTTTTCCTTCGGACGGCTGCAATAGGTAGATTTTTACTTTTTGTAATGAAAGCTACCTAAAAGTGTCCACAATCTTGGCCACCACTGAAACTTAAAACGTAATTCATTTGTTGAAAAAATGAAAAAAGAAATGTTCGAGTGCAAATCACTTCAATAACCATACCTGCAAGTATTATCCTTTTACGTTTAAAAATAAGTCTCAAGGGTGTCGAAAAATTTCGCGTTGTTGAGCGGTACAAATGGTTTTCATGAGAATGGCCTTAAATGCATAATAATACTACCCAACCGGCAAGTATATGAAAGTGAAACGTCCCGAAATTTATGATATATCTTTGGGCCCCGAAATCTATAAGTCGGACTCTGAAAATAACTCTGACTTTCTCCCTTTTATCAAAGAAAATCACATTATTGCTTCAGAATTTCTGATTCGACTTGTATTCAATAGAAATTTCCTAATCTTTAAAAATCCAATTTGGGTTCGCTTTTAAACACTTTCTTTACACATAAAGCTTTAAAGTACACACCGTAAACTACTGGAATTTCTCTGGTAAGCTACATTAACCCTTTATACTCAACCGAAGTATTGATACCCCAGGTGTGTTGGGCATTCACCTCGACCAAGCGAAGGAGAACGCGGTCTCAATCCGGTCATTTCGCTCCATCGGATTTTAATCCGTAATCGGTTTTTATCCGGCGCCTTAACTCGTGTCGAATGGCCAGACTTTTGAGGGAAATAATGGATCAGGACAGGGACCTTTCCTATGGCGCCGTTATTCAGGTCCATTATGTTTACATTATTTATAGAGATGCGGCATCCTTAAAGACATGCGTAAGCATGGTGTGGTGAGGTCAGCTTCCAGGTGGTGATCCAGTTAAGGGTGCTGATCACTTACAATCCCGTTTTCCGTTCTCCATGTAAACCTATGGGAATATTTTGTCTCACTTTTCTAAGGATATCTCATGAAAAAATTAAGATTTTTGAATTTTGTTTTCTGTATGCAATTCTTAAAACTTGCCACTTTTCATCCTAGTTTTCATTTTATAATAAAAATAATTTTTAATATTTGATTTTACGTGAAATACTCGGAGCATGACCAAAATAATTTCTACCTCTCATTAAACTGTAAATTCTGGCAGTTCTATTAGGTCGTTTGAAAATTTAAAAAAATACGAAAAAATGTTCACTTTCTAATTTATCCATTGATATAAAAATATTTCATTTCAATTAATTAGGGAGGGGGCTATAATTAAAACAAAATGCATATATGTATATTCTGATCAGTCTATTGCCTACCCCCTCGATACAATCCATCACTCCATGGGGAGGGACACCCCGTAGCGTTTGCTCGCACTCCGGTGTAATAAAAGTTGGGTCGGGGGTAGAGTTAGAGGGGGTAGAAATAGGTAAGGGATATAGAAGTTTTCAAAGTCAATTTAGCAGACTAGCGTCTCTTTCGTGCACTATTCCCTACGACAGCTATGGATAGCGGTTAAGTCCATTCTAAATGCAGGTGGGAAGGGTAGACAGAATTCTGCGGTCATCGGTAAATCGCACAACGCTTAGGTATAAACAAACTGAAGGCTCCTCCCACTCTAGAAACGAGCGCCATCTTCTAAAAATAACATGTAGAAAGGTTTTTAATTAATTTTGTATTTCTTTTTTCTTCTTAACAACGAATAAAAAATATTCTTCATTGTATTCTTAAAATAATAATAACAATAAAAATTATAATATGTTCTTTCTGTGACAAAAAAAATAATAATAAATAAATAAATAAATAAAAAGAGTTTTTTTTTTTTTTTTGGGGGGGGGGGGGGTATTTTTATACCAAATATTTAATTTAAATGTTTTAACATTGAAGTTATATTAAAATATATGTGTGTATCTTGACTTAGGATTAGCATCTGTTAATAATAGCATGTTTTATTTATTTGTTATTTATTTCTTTTACTTTTTTACTTAATTTTTTTTTTTTTTTTTTTTTTTCAGATTTACTAGTTTATGATGTTATGCAGTAAATTGAAACATTTATGGCTAATCATAGAAAAATCTTATTTAATTATTATTATTATTTAAGAATTTAAAGAAGAACTTTTTTTAATTCATAATTTTTGCATCTTGTATTTCTTTGCATCAACAAGAGAAATTTAATTTGAAGAACCCCCTAGGACCTTATGTTTCATAATAGTATTTTGAATTTATACTAAATGAAAGAGAAAGGGAGACAAAAAAAAAAACAAAAAAAAAAAACAATTACTTTTCATTAATTTTAGCTATCAATTGCTTTCCAATACCTTTAGCTAAATCTTACTTAAATAAATAATAATTTTTTATAAATAAAAGAGACAAATTTATACAAAAGAATTCTCATAGCCATTCATAAGTTTTTAATAATTTAGTGCAGAAAAATTGTTTCTAATGTAAAAACAACAACAACAACAGAAAAAGGCACAATTAAATTTAAGTTATTTTTGATAAATAGCTATTTAAGAGTTACTTACATGGAAAAAAAAATCGTACTCTTACACTTGGACTTAAAAAAAATAGAAATAATTTTTTAAAAGTATATTTAAAAATTTAAATCCAAATTTTGCAGCATTTAAAGAATCCTATAAATTAATTCACTAATTTAATTCAATAAGTATAATACAAGCTTTAAGTAAGATTTAGATGAAGATATTGGAAAATAATTGATAGCTGAAATTATTAGAAAGTAATTCTTAATATTATTTTTTTCTCTCTCCCTTTCTCTTTTATTATGTATAAATTCAAAATATTATTATGAAAAATAAGATTCTAAAGGGTTCTTCAAATTAAACCCTTCTTGTTTCTTAACAAGATACAAAAATAATGAATTAAAAAAACTTTTCTTTGAATTCTTAAATAATAATAATAATTAATTATGATTTTTCTATGAATAGCCGTAATTTTTTCAATTTATTGTATGATATCATAAACTAGTAAATCTAAAATAATTTTTTTTAAAGTAAAAACAATAAAATAAATAAATATCAAATAAATAAAACTTGCTAATACTAACAGATGCTTGACAAAGACAAAGAAGAAGGTTTTTTTTTTTAGGTTTTCAGGATAGAAAAGTATTTATGCATATAAATTGCAGTACTAATACTTAAATATAACTTCAATGTTAAAGCATATAAATTTAATATTTGGCATTAAAATATATCCCCTCCGCCTCCCCCACCCCTCTCCCTCTCTCTTTTTTAAACTTTACTTTTCAATTTTATTTTAAAATTTCAATTTTATTTTTAAAATCTTTTATTAATCTGAACTTAAGATACTGAAAATAGTAAATTCGTGAATTAAGAACTGAATTTTTAATTTTAATTCTTGATCCTTCGGATTTTAAAGTCTATTCTGCCATATAGATCTGCTCAAATGATGAAAACATTTAGAAAAAGAGTGCAAATTTTCAGCTAAGACCTAGTTTAAATCAAGATAAAGACGGATTCTGCCTTGTATCGACATGAAATCAAAAACATGACAGTGTGGAACCATATTTTGTTGGAGAATTAAATTTCTTATACTATACTAATTGAATTAAGTTAGTGATTCAATTTATAAGGTATGAAAGATAGAGGTGTGTGTGTGTGTGTATGTGTGTGTGCACTCTCCTACCCTCCCTTTTGAGTACCTAAAGTGGTTTAAACACCAACGTAAGGAGTAACCAATTGCAATTCGAGTAACTTTTGCCGGGTACTCGAAGTGTTTAAGCATACCATGACGTTCCTGAAGCATTTTTCTATGCATTGCACCACTTTTTTCGAAGTTACTCAGAAAAGCGTTATTCCACAGTCATTCATACACACCGTGTGTTATGTAAAATCTAAAATCTGTATAACGCCATCTGGCGGTGTGTAAAAATGCAACCTCAAACCCAGGGAGTTTCCTAACGATTACTCGGTAAAACGGCAATAGTCCAATAATGGCAACCCTTGTGTGTTTGGTTTCTTTGGTAATGCAGGTTTGCTATATAAGATTGTCCTCTCTATTTAGGGGTTACTCACTAAAGCGGCAATAATCCAAGAATGGCAATTCTTGTGTGTTTAGTTTCTTTAGTAATTCAGATTTGCTACGTAAGTTTTTCCTCTCCATTTAACTTTCTTTTTGATAAAAGAATATCTATCTATATAGTTTTTTAAATATAACGAAAAAAATCAAATTAGAAATGCACGATTTTATTAAACGTAGCTTTCGAGCGTGAATTTCTCACGAAATAAAGATCTGAAATAACTTAAAATTTTCAGTGAATGAAAAAAAGTAGACCTAATATTAATAGCGTTAATTTACAATATTTCAATTAAATTCATTTTAAACATCCCCTCCCGGCGTCAGTCGGAACAATAGGTTATTTTTTGTTTTTTTATTCTTTTAAAGATATAATGTTTCAGATTTAATAAAAATTAAACAAATTGGTGTTGTTCCTCCTAAATTCATTATTTTGTTAAGAAAGTTAGTTTCAAGCAAAATTTTAAGTTTCCTTACCGATTGCAATTAAATGCATATGCGATAGCTGCAGCAAATTTGTTAAGCAATTATTGAAATTACCGAATAAAAATCACCACTGGCTATAATGTATTCCCTATTTCATACAAGGTCCGAACACAAATAATTCAATGAAAGCCATCAAAATTTCTAAATGTCTCGTCTAGTAAAATAAACAATTTTTATTGATATCAAAGGATTTTCACATAAACTAATAATGAGTTGGTGGATTGAAAATATAGTTCCAATAACTGTAAAGTTGTTCGAATTTTCAAATGACCATTATTTTCGAATTGAAATCCCCAAATTTCGTTCTAGTCTTTTTTTTTTTTTTTTTTTTGGACGTTCTTGTGACAACGCAAGGTTATATGATGATACTAAGCAACATATGATGATAGTAAGATGCAATTGAAGAACTAAGTGGAAGAACATGTTAAGTAACAAAAATTACATTTAAAGAAATTTGAAAAAAGTTTTTGCTGTAAATTTTAATGATTTATATTCTGTTTGATACCATGTGTTTAAAATATTAACAGGTATGGTACTAAACTCTCTCAGAATAACTTATTCATATTTAATTCTCAAATATCAAAAATGATTAATATTATTGACATTATTAAATATTAAAATATTAAATATTAATAAATAATGTCTTATCCTCAAGACTAAATAGAATCTTAGTATTTTATCTTCACCATGTGATAGAATACCTCATAACGCTTTCATCCAAAAGATAATTATTTTTTAGAAAATGTAGCATAACATGTTCATCCACTTAGCTCTTCAACTATGATACAAATGAGGCTCGAACACAAACCATTCAATGAATAACAATAAAATTTTTTAGTATGTCTGTCACCAAAGTAAACAACTCCCGATGATTATAATGAAATCGTTAGAAATTTGCCATATATTTCTAAAAACTGAACATAAAGATTCTATGACCATAATGTTTGTCATTTATATTTTCAAAAGGTCGTTATTTTCAAACAAATTTCCGAATTTTTTTAATTAATGAACGCACCCAATATAATTTACTTTTAAAAAACGAAAACAAATATTTTTCTTATCCGCCTGAGCAAATACAACTTGTATAGTGTAATAATTCCTGGTAGAGCAGGGGGTCAAATATTTTGAGGGCCGATCTTCTGTCTATCCATAGAAATTGTTCATAAGTAGTATGTTTAAGTAACTATTACTAATCTTCATGCCTTTTGTACATATACATAAATTTTATACTATGTAGTATTCACTGTAGTATATGGGATATCACAGTGGCGTACATAGGATTTTATTTCGGGGGGGGGGGGGGGGCTGATTTAAATTTCCCTAATGTTCTAAATCTTACAAAACACGTTGAATTGTGTTGTAAACAGAAATCATTTTTGGCAATAGGGCCGTGGCCAGAGAAGGGAAAGGGTGGTTCTGTTCCGAATTAAAAAAAAAAAAAAAATTACTCGCATGGCTTGAGGTTCCGTCAATTAGGACTTAAATATAACCCGATTTTTGACAAATGGTCCCCGAAAAAAATATCAATTTCGTTAATGTCTGATGACATTGAATTTTCGGAGAGAACGAGAAAATATAAAACAGGTGTGTCTTGGGGTTTATAAACGGACTCAGAATTTTTATAAAAGATTTTTTTTTTTTTTTTTTTAGCTACGATTTTTATGCCATCCAACGTAAAATTTCATTCTCTTTCATAATCTGTCTTTATTTCTCAATTTCGACAGTTGGAAGCGAAGATAATTAATTTTTTGGTAATTAATTCCAGAATTGCATTTTTCGCACGGCAGGCTACGTAACACGGAAAGCAAAAAGGATACATTTTTACACTGGCGTTTGATAATCGAAGTACAATTTTTTTAGCCTCCGGTACGGTATGCTATTTTTTTCTCCCAGCTTATTTTGTGTCCAAAAAATAACGTTACCTTACAGACGCTAGCTGTAAAACAAAGCATTACGATTAAATACTCTTTAGCAATTTTTTAAACTTCTAAGCATCGCACATTTTCACTTTTTATACCGTCGTATTGGAAAAAAAGTTCTTTTAAATGCGTTTTGTTTGAAAACTGTATCTCCATTTATTTTTGAAATATTAATTTTTTTGTAGTTTTTGGAGCCATTTGCTTAATATTGGCAACGGAAGTACTCCATTTCTGTAGAAAGTAAAGGAAAAATAGTTAGTTTAAAAGTAGTAATTATATATTTTTGTTGCCATTTTCTCGTAACAACCGAAAGAAAATGTAATTAAAATACGTGCTATTTTGAAAAAAATATAAACGAATGATTTCTGTTAAAACAATGGAGCTATTATATACTATATTTAAATGTAAGTATCTGTGAATCATTAGATAGCCGGGTTTTTTTTTTTTTTTTTTTTCGCTTTTCTTGAATGACGGAATCTTTTTGCTGCATTTGTGCATTATTTTGCGATAGTGATGTGCTATGTATGCTTTACTGCAGATGTTTAAGAGTAGATCGTAAATGTGGAATTCTTAAGCGGATGCGAATGACGTCATTTTACGTAAAATAAAACGAGTGCTTTAAATCTTAAAATTGAAGTATGTTTTGTACTGCAGTAGAGTCCCGCTTAACCGAATTATTTTCTTCTGGTGGACTGGTGGCTTCTATTATTATGAAACAGCCATTATAAATGAAGTGTTAGGTGAAGATGAAATAGCAGCCGTAAAAAAAAAATATGGCCATCCCCCCCCCCCCCATTAACACCCAATAACCGCTCATTTTAACCCCCATTCTGACCAGAAAATTATCATAATAATAGAAGCCGTCAGTCCATCAGAAGAAAATGAAGTAATGGAAATGCCGGGGGCGACACTAAATTCTGAAAAAGCAGAATTCCTGTTCTCTAGTTTAACTTTTGATTTTAAAAAATTTCGTTCTTTCGCATCTGAATGTTATTTTGTGCGCTGATTCAAAAAATCTAATTTTTTTAAAAATCGGACCACAATTTTCCGATTTATGAAAAAATCGATTTTTAAACTTATAAAAGAGATGTTTTTTCGCACAGACAATTGATGGGAATTTGTTCAAATTGAATTTTAAACTTTGGCATAGTTTATAACACATAATAAGCACTTTATAAATTTAAGGTAAGTTTAATTTTTGTTGAGGGAGGGGGGGGGGGGGGCAAACGAGGGCTCCGTCGAAAACCGCCTCCTCCCTCGAGTAGTATACCTACTGATAGGTTGTTTAACGGAGTTTCGTTCAGATACAGTTTTGTTATGAATAGAGTGCGCTCCCTAGTGGTGGAATGTGGAACTAACAGAACGCGATTTTGCGAAAATTAGGAAACCTAACAAGGCGATCTGTTTTAAACTTTAAGATAGTTTATAATACATGATTAAAAAAATTATCAAAAAGAATGACTCGTCACATTCCGATGGGGGAAGAGGGTCGCAAACAAAATTAGGAAATATAACAACGCGATCTGTTTGAAACTTTAAGATACTTTAGGGAGGGTTTACCATAATTTAGAAGGGGTTCCATGGCAATAAATGTACTAGGCGTTTTGAAAGGAATATTAAGCGAAACCCTCTGGGTCGATCTGTGATCACACTTACCCATTTGTTTTATATTTGAAGACACGTGGGGCATTTTCCCAGATACCGCAGATTTAAACGGCCCGAGAATTTCTCATGTTTCTTATGAATAAGGAACTGATTCGGGAGGGAGCTGTAACCCCATTAGCCCTATTCCAGCTATTTAGTTATACTGTTGTACCACTGTGCACTATAGTCTAATTTTTTATCGCAGGCGCTTGTCCTTCACACTCGTCCTTCGCCAACTGACATGAAAATCACGTTTCCTACCGCCCCTTCCGTCACTTTCTTTAAGCCCGGAGAAAATAGGTGACTTTTAAAAACTAAAATTCCGAACAGAGATAAGGAGTCTCTTCCACCCTCTCTCGCAGTACACGAACTTCCCGCCCTCATCTCGAGTCACAAACGTTTCGGTACAGGAATGCTTGTATTTCGAATCACCTTCACCATTATATATAATCTTATTTTATGGAGAATCTAATTTTAAAAAACAACTGTAACAATTATCAATAAAAACAAATTCAATTCTAAAAGCCTATATATTATTGTATATCTTAAATGTGAATACAAAAACTAAAAAAAAAGGTGCGAATTTTCAATTTTTAACACTCATTTAATACGAAATAATCATTCATATAGTTTTTAGTTTTTTTCTTCGCTATTTTGCGACCGTTGTCTTTTTTCCGAAACTAGTGGATGATTTTCACTTATCGAAGATATCTATTTTTTGTTTTCTCTGTTTTAAAATATCATAATAGCCGTTAAAAAACCCCAAAAAATCATTTACAAAATTTTTTGTAACGGTTTTGGACAGCATGATGCAAAATATAAACCACATTATTGAATAATTACCTTTCTAAGGGAACCTAACTCACATTTACGCAAGGTTAAAAAAGAACCACCTATAACTCCGAACTATTAGGCTGACGAGCACGTTTTGAATCAAACCCACACCTTCAGTCTACCAGCTTTGATAGAAGAACGTCTCGGATATTGGTGGAACCCACACTGTTAAAAATTTGCACCATTCTGGCAGGTCATTTGACAGTTTTTTCCGAAAACGGTTACACAACCGTAATTTTAACACTATTCTGACCATATTATTGGCCATTTTATGATCAGAATATAGTTAAATTATGGTTATGAAACCGTTTTTTCAAAAAACGGTCAAATGACCTGCGAGAATGCTGCAAAATTTTTAACAGTGCATTCAGTCGTTAGAAAAAGTCGCAAAATTCTAAGTCGGGAAAAAAAACTCAAGATTTCTAAAATGGTCGAGAAATGAAAACCCCGCAAAACTTGACAATCGGTAGAAGGTTAAAATAACAAAGTACAATATTTTAAATCAAAATTTTGCTCACAAAAAAGGGGTGGAGGCGTGGAATAAATAGAATTATTCTAAAGATTACATGCTTATTTACGTGCATGAGTTAAATTTTCACTAGATAAATGTTCACAGCAATTTTATATATGTAAAAATATAAATAACTGCTTGAATAGGTCAGAAATTAGTCAGTTTTGAATTTGATAAGAGCCTTATGTGGCGTGTCTAATGACACGACTATTTTAGGCAACTATTTTAGGCAACATAATGCTAAATTCGTACGATTATTTTTAAGAAATTTAAAGAAATAGTGGCTCAATGATAATAATTATCTAAGAGATTAAAATGTTGGAGGATTACAGAAATTTTCAAAATAAGAAACTTACACTCTAAAATTGGAAGGAGTGAAAAGTTCACTGTTTGAAAGCAAGCACAAGGGATAAGATTGGAATAAAATATTTTAGTATATTTCTGTCAGTCATCTAATTTAATTCATATGTAAAACTTTGATTGAATTTTTCCTTAAAATTTCAATTATAGTGTTGCAAACTACGAATTAAATAAATGTTGCCAGTAAAGTATTTTATTGAAATCTTTACTACGCTTGCATCTATTTTCATTGCATGGTCTAAAAGGTATGATTCTTTTAAAATGCCCAAAAAAGCAACATAAAAAAGAATACTCTCCATAAAAATTGAACATTCTCCATACTAAATGGACATTCACTACTATGAAAGAGTGACAATTCACTCCACCAGGGGTGAAAAAACACACTCCTTTAGTTGGTTGTGTTTATGACAGCCAATTAACAACACAAGGGATATAGGCCCTAAGCGGGGAGGATGGGGTGCCCTCCGTGAAGATCTTTCTAAGGGAACCTAACCCGTATTTACGCTTGGAAAACAAAGGTTCGAAGAAAACCCCGAAAACTCCGAACGATTAAGCCGACGGTCCCGATTGGGATCGAACCTAGCCCCTGCCGTCTACCAACTTCGAGAGCAGAACTTCTCGGCCACTCGCACTCCTTTAGGAACAGTGAATAGTCACTTCTCCGAAAGAGTGATTATTCACCCCTGTTTAGAGAGAATATTCACTTTCACGGACTGAGTATTCTTTCAGAGAGTCAAAAATTTCACTTTTACTTAGAGTGAACAGTCACTCTAAAGAGGGCCATAACTGGATGTAACAAAATCATCACTATAGGCAACTTTCTTACATATAATTACCGGGCGCGACTGTGGAGGAAAGAGAAAAAAAATATATATTCTGTTGCATTTTTTATTTTGCAGTAAAAATAAAAGATTGATTTCTGTAAATTCTCCGCGTCACAGCACGTAGCTAATCTTAAACATTACAAGGATGTTTTCGTTTATGCACTCTAAAAAATAAATATGCAAATTTACACATAAAATCAGGTAAATCGATGATACAAAAACAATTTGTGTATATATGTAAAGTGGTGCGTAAATTGACAAAACGCACGCCTATTGTGTAAATTTCAAAATAAGCGTTTGAATGTGTAATTTGCTTATGACACTAAATGTGTAAAAAATATTTGATCACTCTTGAAATACACACTTGAATGTGTAAATGGACAGGATCGACTGAAAGACAAAACATTTCTAGTAATAAAAGATACAAAAACAGCAAATTAGTTATTTTATAAGTTAGTAATAACATTATTTAATATTTTGTGATAATTATGTAAGCCTACATTAAGTACGGCAAATATTTACATTTATTAAAATGATTAACAACTGCATTTAATATTAAATTGTTAATGCCTTTTAAATTAATCAATTAATTATCAAACAATTAATTTTCTAGTTAGAAAATTAAACATTTTATGTTTTGATTAATAAACTTATAATTAATATAATTACATAAATAATAAAAACTGCTAATAAGTAATTTCATCAGTTAACACAAATAACAAATCAATCAATTATCATGGCAAGATTTTTTGCATTTCAACTTCTAAAAATTACTGTTAATACCACAAATCAAAACTTAAAGCATGTATGTGCATGCTAATCAGATTAAATACAACCATTAATTTGACACAATGCGATTCCTATATTATCCCTGTATTCCCCCCTCTTAATGTTTTCGGCCTTAAACTCTACCCCTCGTTATCGCAAGACCAGGGTCTCAACTGGTGAAGGTCAAGGAAAGGGAGGCGTCTCTGTTAGCGAAAACAAGAATAATATGGGACTTAAAGAGTATGTTGTTGTTGAATGATAGGAGAAAAAATTGCGAATTTCTCTCAAGCAGAAAGGTTAACAAATCAGAACTTTTTCTTTTTCATTTTCGACATTTTTTGAAGGGAGGAGCATGTAACCCCAACAGTCTCCTTCCCCATTTTTGAGTATGCTGTAGTGTCAATGTGGACTTATAAGGACTAACGAGAATTGCTAATCCTCTGCATAACAGAAAACTAAATTACAAATTTATCTATCAAACAAAACAAAACAAAAAAAATCAGCACCTTTTTCATTTTATTTTCGGCTATTTAGAGAGGAGAGCTGTAACCCATTAGTCCCTAAAAACCTCTTTGGGCAACTGTGCACTGATAAGATTTAAGAGAAGAGGGTGGCCTGTCCGTTGAATTATAGGAGGAAAAAAATTACAAATGTGTCTCATCTCAAACAGAAAGAAAACAAATCAGCACATTTTTCATTTCATTTTCCACTATTTCGAAAGAGGGCTTGTAACCCCATCAGGCCCCTTCCCCTCGTTGGGTATACTGTGGTATAACTGTGCTCTGATATGGACTAATCAGAATGGCTAGTTTGTTGTATTGCAGAAAACAATGTTACAAACTTACCTCAAACAAAAAGAAAAAAGAGCGTTTTTTTATATAATTTTCGACTGTTTTAGGAGGAGGCTGTTACTTCATTAGCCCCTTTCACTTCTTTGGGTATAATGTGATGTGATTTTGCACTAATATGGAACTGAACTGAAGAGAGCGGCTAGTTTGTTGAATGATAAGGGGAAAATATCTCAAACAGAAAAAAAAAAGCACAATTTTTTCATTTCATTTTGACTATTTAGGGAGGAAGGGACTGTAACCCCATCAGCCCCCTCCCCTTCTTTCGGTATGCTGTGATGTCAATGTGGACTAACATGGAACTAACGAGAATTACTATTTCGTTGTATGATAGAAGAAAAAAATTTAGATTTATCTAAAAAAGCAAGAATTTCAGAAAACAAAATTACAAATCTATTTCAAACAAAAAGAAAAAAATCAGCATTTTTTTCATTTTATTGTCGGCTATTTTGAGAGGGCGCTATAACCCCATTAGCCCTTTTCACCTCTTTGAGTATAATGCGATGTCACTGTGCACTAATATGAAACTAAAGGGTAGAGAGCAGCTAGTCTGCTGATTGATAGGGGAGAAAATACAAATTTATTTCAAACAACAACAACAACAAAAAACAGCACTTTTTACATTTCATTTTTGATTATTTTGAGAGGGGGCAGCAATTCTATTAGCCACCCTTCTACCTTTTTGGGTATAATGTGGTGTCACTGTGCACCAATTTGGAACTAAAGGGAAGGGAACGACTTGTCTGTTGAATGAAAGGGGATAAAATACAAATTTATCTCAAACAGAAAGAAAAACAATCAGCACTTTTTTCATTTCATTTTAGACTATTTCGAAAGGAGGGGGCTATAATTCCATCAACCCCCTCCCCCTCTTTGGGTATGCTGTGATGTCAATGTGGAGTAATATGGGGTTAACGAGAGAATGGCTATTTCGCAGTATGGAAGAAGAAAAAAATTTCAGATTTATCAAAATAAGTAAGGAAGAAACACTTTTTTAATTTAATTTTCGACTATTTTGGGAGGAGAGGGACTGTAGCCCCATCACCCCCCTTTCTCTTCATTGGTGACAATGTGGACTAAAATGTGTCTAATGAGAATGGCTAGTCCACTGTATGACAGAAAAAAGTAATTTGTTTTCCAAAAAAGAAGCAGCAAAAAAATCCGCCCTTTTTTCATGTCACTTTCGAAAATTTCGGGGGAGGGGGGTGGGGGGTCGCTGCAGTCCCACCAGCCCTTTTCCTTGGGTATGCCCATTGGATATCACAACAAAGATAGTCACAATTTTAAGAAAATATCTAGTGGAAAAACAAATAGGAAACTAATAGAAAAATTTATAGATTGGTTTATGGGATAAAGGTTTGCAAACTTCACTTTTGTTTATCTATGTATCTCATAAAATGTCTAATAGAACCCCCCTCCCCTCCCTTACGCATTGATCATCATAAGTTGAACTTGCCTCGTTAAGAGGAAAACTTCAATTATTTCAGTTGAAAACAATGTACTACTATGTTTACAGAATAAAATTGTAATCATTATTTTTTTATGAGGTACCTCATTCTGTTTTGTTTGGGGGGGGGGGGGGGGGGACATGAGCTAAGGAGAGGAAACGCTCTTCCTTAATATTTGAAAGTATTTTTGGTGAAAGAGAATATTGGTAACTTTTGGCTAATTTTATTTATTTTGACACCCTAATTCCTGCCATGGTGAACCCGCTCAAATGAGGTGGCTCTGCATGCCCATGCATTAGTCAGGCTCATAACGATAATTCTTCAGGCTCCTGTTCCTGCCGGCGAAGACACTTAGGAGCTAATGCTAATTCTATGGGGAGGGATTTTTCTAATATCTCGTTTGCATTTCGACATTTAATTTTTTTTTTTTTTTTTTTTTTTTTTTATTGAATAGCCGATGTCCGTCTCTACATCCCACCTTTTTTACTTTTTTGATTTTGGTCGCAGGTATTTTTTATAAAGTTACTTTCACTTTCAAAACCGGTTCTGAAAATAAAAGCGTAATTCTAAGAAATATCTGCAATCAAAATCAAAAAGTAAAAAAGGTGTGATGTAGAGATAGACCTCGGCTATACAATGCAAAAAAAAAAAAAGCTCATGATTGTCTTCGCCGGCAGGGACAAGAGCCTTAAGAACTATTTTCTAAAGCCATGTATATTATCAGCAGAATTTATAAACATGCAATAAAAATGAGTATGGCTAATATTAAAAACGAATATAATACATAAAAATGCACTTTTAGTTATGTAAGTATCGCTTATAAACAGTAATGAAATCTAATTACTGTCTAATGCTTTAAATGAGTTACTTGTAACATCTTTTAGTGTATCCTTGTAAAATATTTATAAATACTAGACACTCTATATTTTACAGAAAACATGTTGTAGTACACCTCAGCAACGGGATGTGATTAAAGTACTGCCCAACTGGACGTTGCCCTATGGTCTCTGACATTCGGGGATCTGAAATTTAGTATGTAACGTTAATAAAGCTGATACTTTAAATCTATTTTATTCTAATGTTAATCTAACTAATCAGGGAAGCGCCTTATCAGAATGAACATATTTACAAAATTTGCAGCAAATCGGATAATTCTGCATAAAAAATACATTTATCTAAATTAAGGGGGTGATTATCCCTCCCCCTCCTTTATACTTAACCAATGAATCCCCAAAACTAATCTGGGAAGCGCCTTATCAGAATGAACCTTTTTACAAAATTTGAAGCAAATCGGATATTTATATCAAGAGTTATCTCTTTACGTCCATACGTACATACATACAGAACCTGCGGGCACATTAGCTCTCAGGTTTTGATAGCCTGTGAGCTAAAAACGAAAGGAAATTCGTCAACAGCCTTCCACAGTCTCAGCATTCCCTCCTCAATATATATATATATATATTTGGCATTTTTTCCTCATCTAGTGTTTTTCAACACTGTTCTTTTATTTTGATACAAAGACGAAAGGGCTTCATTATGAAACCTTGGAGAAAAATTATTTTAGATATGTGTGCTTTAAATTGCGTCGATTTTTTACATATCATAGCCCGAAACTTTCTGTCACGTTTTCAGACTATTTTTTAAATACAAAAGCATGCTACTTGTGGACATAGTTATGACAATAATTTGTAATAGATCAGTCTTTCATTTTTCCACAAATGAATCACTTCTTTAGTTACAAATGATTGTAGTCTTCGGACGACACTTTTCCCTTTTCTGTATTGTCGTCTACGAAAATCGGTCAAAGACGAGATCAAATTAAATCCTACATTTTATGCAGCGAAATGTGCATAAGAACGCATTTTACCTAAAAAAGATTATTCTTCATTTATATACTACTAGCAGGCTTTGCCCGTTACGCTGATCAGTTTCGCCATACTAACTTTGAAACAAATGAAAAATTTCTGTGAATTTGACCATGTGTTTTAAAGTAATATGGAACGTTATCTCTCTTTCTTTATTGCTGAAAATGATACGAACGGCATTGCGTTATTATATTTTCTAATGTGTTAGGTAAAATTTGTGCTGTTCAGGACCGACTCCTTTTGTTGATCAGTTATTGTAGGATTTATATCGAATGATACGCAAAATGTTAAAAACTCCCCTAAAAATTACTTAATTAACAGTGCAAGTCCCATCAAAATCCATTTAGCAGAATTCACGCTACCAACATCCGGAACAAAATTTCCAGTTGCATTATATATATATATATATATATATGTATATATATATATGTATATTATAAATCCCAAATCTTTCACCAGGTGCAATGATTTTCTGTCAAGTAAGCTGAGGTTACTCAAAGATGCAATATTTTACCAATTCCTACACACAGGTCTTTTAGTTACTCGATGATGCAATCTTCTGCCGTGTGTTACGCAGCAATATAAGTTACTCGATGACATGGTATTTTACCACTTACTATACACAACTATCTCAATTACTCGGTAATGCGATCTTCTGTCGATTTATACACGCAGTGATCTAGTAAGTTACTCAATAGTACTTTTTTCCGATTCCTACACACACTATCTAAGGTACTCGATAACGCAACTTCTGCCGTCCGTATCTACCTGCCGCCGTTCTGTCACTACAGTAATTTAAGTTACTCGGCGATACGGTATTTTGCAAATTACCACACACAACTATCTCATTTACTCGATAATGCGATCTTCTGCCCGTTTCTACACAGAATGTAAAAGGTACTCGTTAGTACCGTATTTTTCTAATTCCTATACACAACTATCTCAGTTACTCGATAATGCGACCTTCTGCCCATCTATAACATAAAGCCATGTAAGTTACTCGATGATAGGGTATTTTACCAATTCTTACACTCGACTATTCGTTTACTCGATAATGCGATCTTCTGCTCTTCTGTTCACACACTAAGGAAAGTTACTCGATGATAGTGTATTTTATCTAGTCATAATAGCACTGTGATAATATAATACAAAGGAAAAGATGAAGTGAGAGGAGGTGGGACTCGCAAGAATTCGGCCAATTGTTTTGTGAAGTTTTTGCATGGTCTTCAGACCTACGTCGATTAATGTTTTAAATCGAAATTAAAGGATATAACAAATATAAACTATATATATAACCGATATGTATTTAACCCTCTAGTGCATGATTTTTTATTTTTCCTTTAAAAAATATATTTGATTCCTTAATGGACGTACATTAAAGGAAAAATACTAAAAAAAGTATCACTCTAATATTTTTCCGTATTTTGGATTTTTTTAAATAGTTGCCAAATGGCAACACCATGCATTAAGCGTATTCTAAGCATATTCCACGATATTTCTCTGGTCTTTTTTCTATTAATTGTCGGGGGGCATTTTGCAGCACGGGGTCCTGTTTCTTCTTATTATTCCAAGGCACGAAATTACTTTTGATTTTTAAAGTGTCATTATGTTCACTGATGTTTAATATCAAAATACAGTTCCTGATTTACACAATATAGGAAAGAGTCCTTCCTTAAACTTCTGATTTCTTGTTGACACATGATTAAAGGTAATAAGACAACAAATTATTTTGTTATGCATAATATTTGTTTCTTTACATATATTTAAAAATCAGCATATAAAAAAATTATTTAGCATAAATTATTCTTTAAATACAAAGATGTTTTTGATACACGTTGTATATATTTTTAAACAAAAAGTATTTATAAATAACAATTAAAAATATATAAATGTGAATGTATGAGAATAAATTGTATGAACAAATTAAGTACTTAACATCACATATACCATATTTTATAGATAAAACGGCGCGAAGTTTACGAGTTTGAAAGTTTTTTATATTTTTTTTCCAAGTGCGGCGTTTACATCTTTTATTTATTTTATTTATTTTTTTTTTCGCGTGCGTAAAATTGGAATAAAACAAAAATTCATTAAGACTGTTCTCAAGTATCCTGCTCAATAACGCGAAAATTTCTGACACATCTTCGGATACACAGTGTCTGATTTACGGCTGAGCATTCGGGGTACGGGCGCCTGATTTTCAGGAGGCCCCAAATGCTGCTGAAGGTTTTTCAATTATTGTCCAAAATCTGATGTATTTTTAACATCTAACGGAATTTTACATTTCATTCTACATCCTATTGTGTTCGTATCATATTTTTACAACATCGTATATTTTGTCTGAAACATCCATATTTAATTACTTTATTATGGTGAATATTTTATTTTATCTTCATAACTTTAAAAATAAATTGTATTTTTAATTTTTATTTAATCCTATTCTTGTTCTCGTCAGATTATTTGGAGGTTGGGGAGCATAGCTCGTACGCGGCAGAACCCGCAAATATTTTAAATAATTGTAGCTTGGTATTGCGGAAAATTTATTATTAGTTGCTGCATACTATATAATTCCAGATATATAGACTTGCATAGGAAAAGCATCACAGAATAATCAGCATCACACAATTTATTATAATACGTTTACTCATTTAAATTTCATAATTGTGAAATATTTAAAAGTAAATTAATGATTATGAAATTTAATCTTTTAAATTTATATTTTAAAGTAATTATTAATGACTATCAAATTTAATTTTTAATTTATATTTTAATTTATATTTTAAAGTAATTATTAAAGTCAATAGTGGTTATTTTAGTAATAACCTTTTTCAATATATTTTTTTAACTCAATCCCACTCTAAGCTTCGATGCAAGGGGGGAGCCCGTAATCATCTGCGCCCGGGGCCCTCAAATTTGTAAATCAGTCCCTGCTGATACATTTTTAAATGCAACAGCATAAATTTAGAATACCTGATTATTGAACGATTTGGAATCGAAACACATTTTCCCTTTCTTGATAAATAAATATTTGCCGAGTTATAAGCAATTCTTGTCACGTGGCGACAAGTGTTTGCCTTTTTTGAGCTGCCGGATCGAGAAAACCGTCAACTTTAATAGTAATTTAGGAAAATTTTTCATCTTTGCCAAAAAAAGGGAAAATCTTACGATTATTTCATGAAAACAACAATAACAACAACAACCCTGAAAAACTTTTCCTGAAAAGTTATATAAATTCTCAAAATCCGCGCAGCAGAACTTTAAAAAAAGCTAATCTTTCATAATCAGGGGTTGACTTCATTATTGAATTTTTCCTCATATTTTTTTTTAACTAAGGGACGAAGAACGATTATGCACTGTACTAAAACTTTTCTCAAAAAATTATCAGGTGAAAATTTCATGAAAATCCATTCAGCAAAGCTAAAGTTATAAAGCAGCCGGAGCGAAATTCCTTTTTGTATTTTATACACAAAAAAGATTTTTTTTTTTTAATTTAGAATTAAAATAACCATAATTCAATTTTATTCCTAATTGAAGAGAGATTAACAAAAAGTGTTTTCAAACTATTTGTGAATCAATGTCTGATAAATCAAGCGGAGCATAAATCAATATCGCGATATTTGCGTGGCGTAATTAATAAATAACAAGTAACTATTACTGTTTCAAACGCATATACACAAATATGAAATAATTCAATCATCGCATGCGTAAGATTACAGATATTTGAAAGACTTCTTTTTCTTTTCTTTTTTTTTATCTCTTTTGAACAGGGAGCAATTGTAAAAATATAACTCTTTCAAAACCATTCCTTTGTAAAGCCGCCAGAGAAATATTGAAACCCATTTATTTGGGATTGTTTATGAGCATATGTATGTTTTTAACACATATAAGTAACTCATCTGGTCAGACTTTTGTAAGGGATCAACAATGCTTTGGTACTGACTACCGGGGAAGTGTTTCCATCTAAAACTCTTTGTTACACCTTCATTTGCCTGGTGACTTTTACAGATTACTTTTTACAGGTAACAGCATTGTTAATACATACTAAGTGTTAGGATTTACTATCACAGAAGTAAACTCTAATCCATATCTAGGAGAAAAAGGACATGAACTACTGGTGTAATTTACCCCCACCTTTATTGTAATTACACCCACCTTATCTCGTCCCCCCCAAGTCAACAGAAAAAACATTTTTTTTTTTTTATTATATATGTATAGTATGTTCAAGAACTACTTTAAAACTTTATAATAAAAGTCCCTTTCTCAGTGTAAAAAACAATGAATGAAATACGTGTGAAATAAAAGCAGCCAAGTTCGTGTGTTACATTTTCTAATGTTACTCACTCCCATTCTTTTATTGTCATGTATCTCTTTCTGTTTTAAAAAAACGTAACTAATGCTGTCGCCTCCGCAGTAAATGAATTTTTCGTGACCTAGGGCCTTACTTCGCTAATATTAAGAAAACTACTGCACACAAAAATATGAAAATGATAGCATTATAGAGAAATGTTTGATAAATACCCTGAAGAAAACCGTTTTTAAATAAAAATTTTATTTTAAAAGGTATTTAATGTTAAAGTTGGTCAAATTCGTTCTATTAAAGAAGTTTTATATTAGCAAAAACTATACATAAGAATTTAACCCTTTATTCTAAGGATATATATTAGAAGTTTCCGGTGTGCCGACTGCATATAGTTTTTTAGTTTGACTAATTTTTTGAGGTCTTATACCATTTTAAATCCAAATTTTCAGCTTTTTGAGAGATATTTTTTACATATTTTAGAAAAGGTTATTATTTCAAATTGTTGCTAATTTTAAAGCAGAAAAAACAACAATATTTACTTCAAATTAAGAATATATTTGCACGTGACTATTATAAACAGAGAAAAACTTTCAAATTTAAATGATTACGTATTAAAATCAAGAAAATATTGAAAATTACGTCATAAAAACTATATTTATTACATGTGAATATTAAAAGAAAAAGAAAATTTTAAAATAATAAATCCATTAATCTGTGTTAAATGTCGTAATTGGAAGAAATTATGTCCTATTTAAAATGACCAAATAATAATATTGTAAAACAGTTTAAATTAAAAAATATATTTACACGAGACATTTATTTCATATTTGGATATAATCTTTTTAACTATTGTTGTGAATTCTAAGACAACGCAAATATTTCCTTTCTAACAGCAAAAGTATTTTTACGTTAATATTAAAAAGAGAAATAAAACTCATGTGAAAATTATATTAGATATAAAACGATACATTTAAAATGTCTTATTTAAAACAATTTTCTTATAGCGTTGTTAAAAAAATACCAGGAGGATAAGACTCTGTTTACATAGTTCATTTTATATTAGCTTTTTTTTTCGAATGTTTAACTCATCTTCTTTAATCAAACATGAAAACAGTCAGTAGAGGTTTAACAGCAGCTGATCCGGCCTTAAAATTCCCAAATCAAAAGGAAGTGAATGGAAATCCGTTTACAAGGAGATCGCCACTGATTTTTTAAATTATGTTTCAGTATTCCGCAATATTTTTGAAGCCGATCAAATTAGCGTGTTTTTAGAGTTTGCGGTGCAGGGCCGTAACCAGCAAGGCACGTCAGGGGGGGGGGGATCTGAAAATTTTTGGGAGGGCTAACATCTTTTAACAATCTATATCTCTTTTTAAACTAAACACAGTAAAACCTGTGGATACGGGGTTGTCGGTAAAGAAACTCGGCTACAACATAACCTGTCTATGAAAAAAAAAAAAAAAAAAAAAAAAAAAAAAAGGTCTATAACCTGTCTGTAACGAATTTCTTAAACCAAAAAAAAGTTATGATTCTTTGAAAAAAGAAATACAAAACAATTAGAGACATTGTACCGTTTGCTAAGACGAAAACCTATCTAAAATGGAATTTTCTCCCATTCTGTGTGATTTTGCATTAACAGGTCTAGTTTTATTTAATGGAAAACAGATTGCATCCAACATCTCATAAAAAAAGTAGCTTTATTCAAATTTTAATAAAGAAAAATCGTGCACATTGTGTATAAAATTATCATAGCTTATAACTGTTTTCACTTTATTAAGCATATTTTAGAAAACCTAGTAAGTAAAAATATTTCTGATTAAAAATAATTTACGATTGGTATAATAAGTAAAAATTGTTAACAGGTTTTTTTTTTTTTTTTTTTTTTTTTTTTAACTGCTTACTTAACAAAAGTGAAATGAAAAAAAAATCATGCATTGAATACTGATTAAGGTTGTACTTTACAATTTATTATATTTCAGTGCATACTATTGATCTCATTTAATTCAGTCCATTGTAAAAGTAACAAGCAAACATAGTTCAGATTACATAATATTTCCGTAAAGTATAAATAGTAACTTTCTAAATAACGTTTAAAGCTTCGTTAAAATGTAGAGGATGTTCGCACATTTTTGTAATGATTTTGGATTTCTCTGTGATTTAAATGTAAATGAAAAACAGATAAATAAATACAACCTATATAGCATTTTTAATCGACTGATTTAAAAAAAAAATCATTGATTTAAATCATAAATTTTCTAAATGTTTAAAATGACATTAGAAAGTATAAAATTTAAGATGAACATAATTTGGAAAGTTTCTACAGGTATTTTGACTTATGAATACATAAAAAAAGCTTTAAATAATTGTTTTTAAGCTTAATTCCAGACTGTGGAAAAAAGTTTAAGAACAGTAATTTTCTAAAAAGCCTAGTTTTTATCTAATATAAAATAAAAAGGATTTTATTTTAAAATGATATTTAAATCTAATATAAAATGCAATGTTATAATTTTCTTTTAGTAATCAAATTATTCATTCTTTTGTATAAAATAAGCATAGCAAGTATAGTAAATTTCTGCAAGTAAAAGAATAAAATAGCCATAACCTCATTTTCGCATTCTACTTTTGTAACAATAAATTTATAGCAGATAAAGAAGAATTAAAGAATGATATCGGCTGAACCGCTATTGTAAAAGAATGTATAAGAGAAAAGAAGCAATTGGTATAAAATATTAAGCTCAGCAAAAGCTTCTTCAATAAAGGTTG
This sequence comes from Maratus speciosus, assembly GCA_963932465.1. Classification (NCBI taxonomy): domain Eukaryota; kingdom Metazoa; phylum Arthropoda; class Arachnida; order Araneae; family Salticidae; genus Maratus; species Maratus speciosus. The sequence continues at coordinate 151,286,491 of OZ010788.1, forward strand.
AATAAATGTTTGTTATTTAAAATTTTTGAACTCATATATACCAAATAAAAATTGCTAGGGATTAAAAAAGCACCAAAACTTTTTGAAACACTGAATGCTGAGAGACCCCACTGAGTGCTGATAATGCTGCTGTTTATGGTTTGAGGATTTCAGATATAACTGGTTATTCCTTATATTTACTCTGTATGTGTATATGAATGGGTTAAAACATTTTCATATTTTATGCTAATCCGAAAATATTTTTTGGGGATTGGCATATGCATACATGTGTGTAAGTTCAGATTTAGGCAATTAACAGAACAAATGAAAAATGAGCTGCAAACAATTATTTGTTAGTTTTGCTATTTGTGCTACTAATTAATGAAATCACTTATTTGCAGTTTTTATTAATTCTGTAATTATTTACTCTTTTCTCTAGGTATTTTTTTTAGGGTGCCACAACCTGTCCTTTATGAAATTGGCAGAATGGCCTTTTTAAAAAATAGTGAAATTCACCAGTAGTGGTAGCCAGAGATTTCTTGTAAAAAACTTCCCCATTCCACAGTGTTTCTAAATCCATGTGCCCAAGACTTTGCAAAAAGGATAGAATTTATTTCTTAAAAAAAAAAAAAAAAAAAAAACTTGTTATTTAATTGTATTTTTCAATTTGTAATTCAAAAATTATTAAAATTAATGACACTTTATTAACGACACTTAATTAATTAATGACACTTTATTATACTAAGAAACTATATACTTTTTCCCCCTTATATAATTACTAAACACATGACTAATATATTTCCTCATGAAATAGCGCCCTTTTTTGGGACTAGCATCCTGCCCCTTTTTCTTTCTAGAATGAATACTAAATTATTAAAGATCATTTTAGTAATTAAAGCATAAAAATGTATATTATGTTCCTAATTACAGAGTTAATTTTTGTTTAATAATCATTAATTTTAGTGTTAAACAATTTAATAGTAAATACAGTTATTAATAATTTTAATAAATGTAAATATCACTAGTTAGTACCTAATACAGTTTTACATAATTATTACAAAATGTTTATGTATATAACATTATTGTATGCTACTAATTAATGAAACTACTAATTTGCAGTTTTTATAATTTATGTAATTACTAATTAATGATAATTTTATTAATTAAAGTGTAAAATCACAGAATATATTAGCAATTAGAGGTTAAATTGGTTTGGAAACCTAAAACTCTTGGTAGCTATTCAGTATTTGAGCGCTGGGAAAAAAAATTATAAAAATCCGATTTAAATAAAAAAAAAAATCTGATTTTATCAAAATCCGATTTTTTTGATTTTTTTTTTTCAAAAAAATCATGATTTTTTTTTATACCTAAAAATAGGTGACATAATTGATTATAAAAAAAGAGAAATGTCAAAGTTTACGTTTGGCTGGGAAAAAGGTACAAAATGGTACAAAAAGGTACCCCAACAAAGGTACTTGCTTATCACAGCTTATTATATTTAAAGTCGTATCTCATGTTTTAAAATAAAATCCAATCTCCACGCCTTTGCCGAAATACTATCACACAATCTTTAAACATCTCTATAGGAAATGTAAACAAAATTATAAAATCTGATTTAGAGCTAATAAGGAAAAAAAAAAAATGTTCATCACCTAATGCGAAATCATGTTTATCAGCATAAAATTATGTAGAGATTTTTCCATGAAATTTATTTGGCAGGAGAAAAATGGAAATATGCAGGTACAATTGATGAGGCTTGGATATGTTTACCTGACTGCAATAGAAAAAGACCTAAAATGTTGGTTCATTGAAAACAAAGAAAGTTTTGCTATAGGTTTTATGGTTACTGCTTGATTATCTTATAACAAAAAACTTAAAATAAGGAAAAAAGAAAAAAAAAAGTCAAAATTTACTCGGATTACTATCAGAAATATGTTTTAACAGCTGCATTCAAAGAAGACATTCCATCACTTTACCCAAACACTGTTCACTGAGTTAAATTCCAAAAATATAAAGCTACCAGCAGGGCCGGATTAAGGGGGGGGGCTACGGGGGCTGCAGCCCCGAGCCCCAACTCGCGAGGGGTCCTTTACCAGTGGGTTAAGTTGTATAAAAATTTCATTTTAAAAATTACTTGATTTCTTAAAAAAAAAAAAAAAAATAGAAATTCTGAAATGCTAAAAGTATTCTGAAATGCCGAGAAAAAGCCGTGTTTCAAGGGTCAACATCCATTACCTTTTACTTTTGCAATTTTAAAGCTTCGTGAGACCGATAGTAACTGTTGCTAAGGCATCCGTTTAGTATTTTTACCCTCTTTCCCCGAGACAAAAGCAGAAAAACATCTTTATTCATCTCCCCCTTCAGCCTCAAAAACACATGTACTCAGCATTAAGTTTTCCAAGAAATTACTAACGAGCACAGACTCGACACCCCACTGCCTGAAACCTACACTTCCGATCTTCGGAATGACACTGACCAGTATCTTTCAACAATATTTTGTGTAAGCGACCATAACGATTTGTTTTTACATCTTTTCTTCTCCTGCATAAAGTCACTGTTAAAAGAGACAAAGAAGTGTGTGTTTTTTTCAAAGGGTGTGCTTTTTCATAAACTTTTATTTGAATATTATAAGAAGATTTCAGGAAATGTAATATTTAGAAATTGTTCTTAGCACTTTAGATCTCCAATTAGTCGAAATTAAGCATAGGGTATGGATTAGTCATTGGAATAAAATTTTAAAGATATGTGGAAAAAATAGGGGGATGCTTAAAACAGGGCCCTAGGGTCCCAATAAAAATATGAGAGTGTTTTGTCCGGGGAGAGGAGTCCAAGACTCAACTCTAAAATTTTGCATTGAGAATGCCAGAAAATTAGGGGTGAAAATAGCATACTGCACAAAAAGTTCAAAGGGCCCCCGAATCGGGCCATACGAGACCCTAGGATGCCCTGGGATTTTAACTGGAAACTAGAAACGGGACAATAACTAAATGGAAAAAAGGTTCCAAAAATGAATATCGGATTAAGAAGGGGTAGTTTATTAACAATTTAGGGTGCAAAAACTTCAAGGGGCCAGGGACTTAACTGGCATGTAGTTCAGTATAAAGATACTTTTCAGTAGTTTTTAAAATAATCAGAGGATGCTAGAACTATGTTAAATAAAATTGCAAGCAATTCAGATCCTTTTTAAAAAAGCTGCACCAAAGGCCCCAAATAGGCGATTAATATTAAAAATCGGTGGTAGCTGAAGTCAGCGAAATTATTTTGTCTTCTTGTGGTAGCTGAAGGAGCTAAGAAGTTGTTAGAAAATAAAGCTAGTGAATCGGACTATTTTTAAGGGACCTGTAATAGGGGCCCAAAAGGAGACAACTGATAGTTGAGAGCAGGGCCCTAACATGAAATCACGTTAAAATGTTTTAGTACTTCGCGTTTTAGATCTTCAATTTGTCAAAATTAAGCATAGGGTATGAATTAATCCTTATAATAATATTTTAAAGAAATGCACAAAAATGGGGGGGGGGGGGGGGTATAACGCTTAAAACATGGCCCTAGGGTTCCAGTTAAAATTATGAGAGTGTTAGTCCAGGAAGAAGAGTCAAATATTCAACTTTAAAACAATGCACTGAGAAGGTGAGAAAATTAAGAGGGGGGAGGGGAATGCATGACACACAAGAAGTTCAAGGGGGCCGTACGGGAGCATAGAAGGCCCCAGGTCTTAACTGGAATGTAGAAACGTGAGAATAACTAAGTGGAAAATGAAGATCGGATTAAAAGGAAGTAATGTTTAACAATTTAGGGCACAAAAATCTGAAGGGGCCCTGTACCGTGTCCCAGGTGTCGAGGACCTTAACTGGAATATAGAAATGGAGGAATAACTAAATGGAGATTTAGCCTCAAAAACGAAGAAGATCAGATAAAATGGGGCACGTTATTAACAATTTAGGGCATAAAAACTTAAAGGGGCCCCGGCCCTTAAAAAATTAAAAATCTGTGCCTCAGGTGCATCAGGACCTTTCTTGGGCTATCCTCACCTAAATTGTCAGACTTATACATGCGATAGATTTCCCTAGCCATCGCGAACAGACACACACGCACACAGAGCGAAACTTTCTTTTATTAGTACAGATTTCATTATTTAAATAGACAGACATTATTTAAATACACACATCCTTATATTATTAAAATTTCCATATTCATGGATTTTTCCTTTTGTACCATTTACTAAAACTCAATACGTATGGGTTAAATTGTTTAAGATGCTCACATTAATTTATTTAAGGTGGTTTCCAAATTGCTAGCTCAACAACGCAAAACTTACTGAGGCATTTTCAAACAAATTTTAAACTGGCGTAAAATTGACAGGTCTGACTATTGAAGCGATTTGGAATCGAATAACGGTTTCCATTTTTTATAAATTAATTACAAAGTATAAAGTACAAAGTTATAAAGTAATAAGCGATTCTTGTCATGTGACAAATATTTTACCCCTTTCTCGTGCTGCCGCATCCGGTAATTTCGCTCGAAACATTTACTTTGACAGTATTTTCTGAAAGACCTGCCTTTATCAAAAAATGGGGAAACGCCATTCGATGACATAGTTTCTAAATAAGAATACTTGCCAATTTTATGCGTTTCCGAAATAATAAAAATTTATCTCACAGTTAACATTTTCTAACAAAATTAGACTGTTCTGCCCACTACGAGCTACGCTCGCCAATTTCGTGCAGACACCGCCAAAAATATTCTAATTTGTTCTCATTAGAAAAGTTTACTTGATTGCAGAAGTTTGATTACGAATAATTTATTTATTAAAATTTATCATGTTTTGTACAAAAATTGACTTATTTCAGCCAAACTGAAAACTTTTAGTATACACATTTAGAACATTTAGTTGATTGTCTTGGTTGAACTTAAAAAAGTAAATTTTCTGAAAAGTTCGAAGAAGTTTTCATTTATTTTTATTATTTTGTTTAAATGAGGAAAAAATATTTTTTCGCAGTAAAAGTTTGTTACATTTTCTAACAAAACTAGAGGGTTCTGACCCATTCGAGCTACGCTCTCAATCCCACGTGCAGCAGACCCCGCAGTCTCTAAAAACATGCTAATTTGTTGTATTTTAAAAAGATATTTTGATTACGAAAAATTCGATGATATTATCACAACCAGTAGTGGTCTGCTGCAATCCCGTTGCTCTTAAGTTCTCTTTGGCTAGGAAATTTTTCGGTTTCCAAGACCGCATCCACCGCTAACGCAATAGCTGACGGTTGTTTTCGTGTTAGATTAAGTAGGATCTATCAGACATTTGAAAATCAGTTTGTTTAAAATTATTTAGAGAAAAATGTTGTTGCCTCCCGGTCTTTTTAGGCCCCACCAGTGGCCGAGAGGTTCTGCTCTCGAAGCTGGTAGACGGGAGATGCTGGGTTCGATCCCAATCGCGCCCGTCGGCCTAATCGTTCGGAGTTTTCGTGGTTTTCTTCGAACCTTGGTTCTCCAAGCGTTAATACGGGTTAGGTTCCCTTAGAAAGACCTCCACGGAAGGCACTCCCCCTTAGGGCCTATATCCCACGTGCAGATAATTGGCCGACATAAATACAACCAACCCGGTCTTTTTAGGCCCCGGCTAGAATTTTTTTTTTTTCTTTTGGACTTTATAAGGAAATCGTTTTAAATATATAAATATGATATAATTTTTCACCATTTAATGCTTTTCGCACGCAAAAATTTAATTATTTTAAAGTTTTCTTTTCCTTTTAATATTCACGTGTAAATATATTTTCGATTTTCCAATTGAAAGTGTGCCCCACCAGTGGCCGAGAGGTTCTGCTCTCGAAGCTGGAAGACGGGGGGTGCTGGGTTCGAACTCACTTTCGCCCGTCGGTCTAATCGTTCGGAGTTTTCGCGGTTTTCCAAGCGTAAATATGGTTTAGGTCCCCTTAGAAAGACCCCCCATGGAGGTCACCCCCCCCCCCTCTTAGGGCCTATATCCTTCGTGCTGATAATTGTCCGTCATAAACACAACCAACCAATTGAAAGTGCTTGGAAATATTACTATTTGGGCTTTTTTTTAATATGATGTAATTTTCTCCATAAAATGCTTTTCACGTGTAATAATTTAATTAATATAAAGTTTCCTGTCTTTCTGAATATTCACGCATAAGTATATATTTCAATTGAAAAATGTTTGGAAATATTATTATAAGGAAAGGGAATGGAAATTTAAGGGTAGAATTCGATGATTATTTATTTATAAATAAAAAAAAGGAGTTTTAAAGTTTATGTGCTATGGGGGGGGAGGGGGGGAGAGAAGCGGAATTTTTTTGAGTCAGGTGACAGAGAGTAATTTTGATGCTCTTTTAATTATTAATACAGAAACTTTATAAATAGGGAAAACATGTGATTTTAAACTATGTACTGGAGCGGTGGAGGAAGGAAAAATGGGATTTTTTTCTGGGGGGGGGGGGGTGAATAATTTAGATATTTATTCAAATATCGTTGCAACAAAACGACAAATAAAAGAGAAAAAAATTAAAGATTTTAAACTTCGTGATATGCTTGGGGGGCATTGCGAAGTGCAATGGAAGAATTGTGATGTAAGTTAACACCACATCTAATGTCAACTACAATCCAAAATATTAAGTGCCTAGTTCAAAGCTGATTGTATGCTGATGGGACTTGGGCTGCTTCCAATACTTCAAGTGATATTATTATATTTCAGACAAAGAAGGATAAGTATGTTTAAAATTTCAATTGAAATATTTCAATTAGTGTTATGAACAAATATCTGAAATTTGGATCACAGGTATAAATACCTTGTATTCCTCAGTGAAAATTGAATTTCGACCCAGGTTCATATATAAAGGTTGTTAAACTTTCTATGTACTAATCAGCTCATTCAGTTTGTCTCCATACATTAATTGAAAATGTTGTTACCACATATACATACATACATATATGCTGAAGTTCAAAAATTTCAGGGGCAGTGAATGGATGATTTCGATTGTACACGGTTTGTGGAATATCTACTGAAAATCTTGATGAATTATGTTTGAACTTTGAGGATGTAAAGAACATGTTTGACTATCTTTTTCAGTGAAGATTTAATCGCGGGAACAATTAGGATGACAACAATAAATTTAATAATAAACAGGGCTTAATTTGCGCCGGAGCCCACGGGAGCCCGGCTCCGGTACTTCTCTGTTTTTAGTAAATGTTTAAATATTGGTCGGAATTCACCGGAGCTCATAAATACAGGGCTCCGGAGCCCCATGAAAAGCGCTCCCGAAAAACCTAAGCCTAAATTACCCTTTCCTATCTCGAAGCTTTTGCATTATTTTTGCCAAAACACTTATATGTAACGTAATGTGTCGCACACGCAGGGGATGGAGATAAAACGGACTCGATTTTTATATCAGTTTTTGGTCTTGGACTGACTCGAGCTCAATCTGTACTACATTTAAATTCTTATTTATTCATGTATAGAGAAAAAAAAAACTTTTCGTCCTTTAAAAATACATATTATATTCTATTTCAAATCATTTTAATGCTGTTTTGATCAGAATGAAGGGGAAACAGAAATCGTGTTTTTCTATTTCAAATTTATGTCGGCGATGTGTTGATACGGCGCCACTCAAGAGACTGAAGTTGCTTTCAGTTCGATCCCTTTTAGTGACAGTAAGAATTTTTTCTTATTGGCTGTTTTTTTTTTAATTTTATTTTGATATAACATGAAAATAATATTTTCTATATTAGCCAACGAGCATCAGCTTGGGTTTTTGTTTGTTGGACGTTTATTGTCTTCTATTGCGTGCAACTATAAAAATCACGTTAGTGATTTTTCTATTTATTTTGTATCATGAACGGTACCCATGCTAAGGCTCTGCTCTGCACATTTACGAAGTCACTTTCATTTGTAAGTAGATATAGTTGCCATGTATTGTTATTCTGATAGAAAGCAATCGAGCAGTGTTTCCTTTTTTTCTATAAAAGCGTCGATTCCTTCCGATAACGGTGTCAAATGTTTAATTTAATCTGATTTTCAGGGACTCACCACAAAAGATTGAAATCGATTATAGTTTAAGATATGCACCTTTTATAGGAAATTGTAAAACATTGCTCCATTCTTCAGCATATAAATATTAATTTCTGTAAATTTCCTTCATTTTTTCTTAAAAATGCATAGCTGCGATCTATCTCTTTTTTGAGTTAACACTATTTCTGAATCATAATCCTTGCCATATTTAATCGCAGAACTCTTCAATTAATTAACATTAAAATTAGGCAAAGATTTCTATTCAGAAGGAGTGATAACTAAAAAGTGGAACAGTTGATAGCTAAATATATGCTGATAGATATACTTGAAATTTTTATTTTGCTAAAAGAAGAAAAAAATGCTTTAATTTTTGCGCATAATGTACGAAATATAAATATGCAGATTGGAGTGACGGGGTGGGGGGGGGGGGAAGAGGGAACGGTGCGGTTGTTGTACCGGTACAGCAAAATATTAGGGCTCCGGTACTTTTTATGGTAGAAATTAAGCTCTGATAATAAATAATGGTTGCGATCACCCATGTGACAGAAAATGCTCAAAAGGGTCTGTCACTGTAGCAAATGACTATGTGGGTCCTGTGAAACGTTTGTGTGCATTTGTGTAAACATAGCACGCATATTCGTGAAGGTTTTAACGTTTCTGAGAAAAATGTAAAATCTTTTTGCTTATAGAACACAGTGTTTTTCAACCAAATTTAACACCACTTTCCAAAAACTTCACAAAGAACAGCAGAAATAGTATACTGGAATTAAAATATTAATATATCGAATATTTGATGAGGCTTTGGCATTTGTGTAAAATATTTTTAACTGCGCATGCGTGAAAGATTCCAAAAATTTTCATAATTTGGTAGTCAGCTATTTGGGACAACTTATATAAATAGTCCGGTCAAAAATTGCAAAAATTCAGAAAGATAGGGGCGATAGAGTGAGTTGCTTCCTAAAAGTAGCTTTATTATAAAGGATTTTCCACAATTTGTCAATCAGTTCACTGTATCTTTCTGAGTTTTCGCAATATTTGACTGGACTTTTTATATAAGTTGCCCTAATAGCTGACTATCAAATTAGGAAATAAAAATTTTGGAATCTTTCACGCATGCATAATTAAAAATTATTTCATACAAATGCGCATATCTCATGAAATATTCAATATATTCATGATTTAATCGCAGTATACTTTTTCTACTGTTCTTTTTCATATTTTCGTTATGTTCTGTTAGATTTGGTTGAAATCTACATGCTATAAACAAAAAACATTTAAAATTTTCACAGAAATGTTAAAATCTTCACGCCTATGCGTATTATGCTTCCAGATATGCCCACAAACGTTAGACAGGACCAACATAGTCATTTACTACAGTGACAGACCATTGTGAGCATTTTCTATCACATGGATGATCACAAGCATTATTTTATTATTAAATTTATTGTTTTGCCCATAATTGTCTCCTCGTCTACATCTTCACTGAAAAAAGTGAAGTCAAACATGTTCTTTACACCCTTGAATTTGGATGACATTTCGTCAAGATTTTCACATATATTCGAGAAATCGCGTACTGTCGAAAGCGTCCGGGCATTACCCCTTAATTTTTGGACATCAGTGTATATATATATACACTGATATATATGCACACAGTGTTTTTTCTAAGCTACCCTGACCTTTCTAAAATGTGCTAAATGTACCCATCCCTTTTTAACCCTAGAATACATGCGCAAGGTATGACATATCCAGAATATGTACGGTATTTACATTTGTCACCACTATTTTTCGAAAAGTAACCTTCAAATTGTATAATCGCAGAATTTGTAACAAATATCAGCAATTAAATAATATGGCGATTTTTATTTGAATGTATCGGTGATAAAGTACAGTTTTCTCTGGCGTAAGCAGTACGCCGCGCGTGTATTTGAAGGTTAAAAATAGTGAAATGCAACTTTAGTCATCTCAGAGATCGAGAAATTTCTCTTAAAAATCTTCCCCAAATTACAGTATTTCTAAATCTATGTGGTCGAAAGGTTGTAAAAATCATAGACCTTCCACGTTTCGTTAAGTTTTTTTTTTTTAATTAGCTTAATTTTAAATAAAGAAAATCTAGAATATGTTTATAAAGTATCTTTGAATTATATGTGTAATAAATACGTTTAAATAAAATAATTAAGAGCACTATTAAAGATAACAAAAAAAGTTTTTGTTAATATATATATATAAAATATTAATATATAATATAAAATATATATATAAAAAATTTACATATTCAACTTTTAAAATTGGTATTTTAAAATTAAAAAAAAAAAAAAAAAAAAAAAAAAAAGTTGCATGTGAGTGTATGCGGGGGGAATTTCCAGTAGCAGGGTGAGGGGGACCAAACTTTTCATTAGCCCCGGGCCTCAGAAATGCTGAATCCAGCTCTGGCTACCAGCCAGCAGCCATACCTATAAATCTACTGCTATACTTATAGAAAGAAAAAGAAATGAGAAATGAAATCGAGATTAAGACTATCCCATTTTTGGGCTTTTAAAACAAGCTCTTTATAAGCAGCATTCTAAAACATTAGATGGACTCTGGAAGATTGTTGAGGAATGGAACAAAATCAACCTTTACATTAGATAAAAGTTGTAATATGACAGTTCAAGAAAAGGGCTATCAGAAAAACACATTCGGAAATAAAATTATTATCTTTGTTTATATATTTCTTTTCCAAAATCGTTACAAAAATGTGTGTACATTCATTCGCAATAAAAATTAAGATTTCGCGAGAATTGAATTTTAAATTCCGCATATTATTATATCCTTTAAAATATGAATCGTTATAAATATATATATATTAATTATATATTTTCAACACATATCTGGATTTTATAATAATAATTAAAAAAAAAAAAATCTATTATAATTCCAATTTCTTTATTTTTCAATACTTTTATCAGAAGGCAGGGGGTTGGGGGTGGGAAAGCTATAGCATACGTTTTACGTGTTTTTCGTTTCCTGAAGTTCGCTGGATTAAAATTTAATCACTAAAAAATTACTTTTTGCAAATATGTCAGAACGTAGCTTGTTTAGATTTGAAAACAGCATCTAAAACGTAAAATTTGTTGAGCTTGAATAACTATATCTGTACATTTTATGCCTTTATCATTCTTTTTTCCCCACAAATGTGTCAGAAAGTAACTGATTTAAACATGAAAACAGATTTTAATACAATAGCCACTGTTTACACGAAGAGATTTTTGTATAAACCTTATAATACACATAACTTTAAACTTAACATAATACTTTTGCGTATAAGGTTTAATTATAAGATAAAAGAAAAATTGTTTTTGTCAATCATCAAATGTAAAGAAAAAATTCGATAAAAGGGATCAAAAGCAAAAAAGGAATGTGTCTTTCCCACGCTTTTCTAATACTATACTCCTGCCGACACCCATAGCTAGAAACGGCATTCAATTATTTTTTTTCTCCCACTTGTATAAATTGACAATCTTTTTCTTTAGTAATACACATGTTGTCAACAGGCAACCCTTAAAAAAAAAAAAAAAAAAAAAAAAACGTGTTTCAGTGAATAGTTTGAAGACGGTTTGCCCATTGCTGCACTAATTCTGATCAGTTTGAAAAATATATGCTTATTTCCGTTCGCACTGAGGGAATCAGGTGTACTAACACATGTGGGGACCGGTTTATGCATCTGGACTTCAGGAGGAAAAAATGTTCCTAATTATCTTGCAATTCGAGAATTGTACCACAAGATAATATAACACAACTGAATAGAAGGCTTCTGAATAGAAGGTTTTTTTTTCTTTTTCTTTCTTTCTTTCTTTCTTTTTTTTTTTTTTTTTTTTTTTTTTTTTCATATTTCGTTGCATTGAAGGATTCAAGGCAGCTGAAAGTTGAAACATCTAAAATGATTTTCTTGCAAATATAGATTTTTTTTATTTATTTATTTATTTTTTTTTTTTTACATTAGTTAAAATATACATTTAAAAAATAAATAAATAAATAAATAAAAAATAAATAGCGAAATGATTAGGGGGGCTCCGCCCACCTAAGCTTTCACATATTTTACCGTATATATAAAATAACCTATTAAAATTCTGGTCTATTTATTATATTGAAATTATTCTTATCTTAATTCCTTTAATATTAGGAATCAGAAGCTCTTCTCTTTTCTTAAATATTTTAAGCTGTTTCTTTAAGTTTGATTTTTATTTTAAGCAGTTGTGCTACATTCTATTTTTCCTTTTTTTCTGTTGTTTTCTTTATACTTTCGGAGTAGTTTTACAACCATAATTTTAGCAATCAATGACGCATTTCTTCTATTGCTGAGATATACTTCTTTCTTTTAAAGTGATTAAAAATGGAACTGGTTATTACAATATATACAGAATGCTTTAACTTGAAATTTAGGGCATTTTTAAGGTTCTAACAAATTAATAGTTCTCAAAAACAAATATATTCCCTCTATTTAACAACACGAAATTTTTAACATATTCTCAGAATCAATTCATAATTAAACGTAAAAGCAGGTAATAATAAAGCATAACTATTGAAGTGATTTGGAATCGAATAACGTTTTTCCTTTCTTGATAAATATATTACATATTGGGTCATAAGGGATTGTTGTATCATGGCGACTTTTCTTGGCTGTCGTGGCCGGACATTCAGTTTAAAAAACTAATATTTTACATAATTTTCCGGAAAGGCTTTTTTCTTTTATAGAACGATGGAAAACGCTAGTCAATGTCATAGTTTTTACTGTATTATTTATCGATTTTTCCCTGTACTTCTTCCCTCTTGGTTTTTTTCCTAATGCACCCCCCCCCCCCACACACACACACACTGTCTCTCTAACAAAACATTATTTATTTGCATTTTTAAACCCCTCTTTTATATTTATAATATAAATAAATAAATGAAATACGTTGCAATATTGTCGAAATTTTGAAACTGAAAATATTAATTTAATATATTAAAAAATAGATGAAGTAATTTCATTATTGGAATTATAAATTGTTTTAGGTATAATTAGCGTCATGCAGTGCCATGTCATTTTTTAAGCACACAATATTATTTTTCGCGTCTGCTGTTCTCTTTTCCGAGTGCGCCGTTCTATTTTTGATTGCTCTGTTAAATTTTTATTTCCTAGGATAAACAATTACTGTGTCTACTCTTAATTTTATAAAAATTCTTATCGGTATTTTCTATTTTGAAAGTCATACTAATAAATTATTACACCATTTTAGTCCCCGGTATGCTATTTCTTTCTCCCAGCTTATTTTGTGTCGTCTCCAAAAAATAACGTTACGTTGTATAAGCCAGCCGTAGAACAAAGCAGATGTATCATTGTACGATTAAATACTCTACAGCAATTTTTTAAACTTCTAAGCATCGCACATTTTCAATTTTCATATCGTCGTATTGGGGAAAAAAAGTACTTTTAAATGAAATTTGTTTGAAAACTGTATCTCCATTTATTTTTGAAATATTAATTTTTTTGTAGTGTTTAGAGCCATTTGCTTAATATTGGCCACGGAAGTACTTCACTTCTGTATAAAGTAAAGAAAAAATAGTTCTAATAGTAATTATATATTTTTGTTGCCATTTTCTCATAACAACCGAAAGAAAAAGTAATTAAATACGTGCTATTTTGAAAAAATATAAACGAATGATTTCTGTTAAAACATATTAATGTTACAAACAAATGGAGGTCTATGAATCATTAGATAGCCGTTCTTTTTGTGGAATTTCTTTAATGATGGCATCTTTTTGCTGCATTTGTGTATTATTTTGCGATAGTGACCTATGCATGTTTTACTGTAGATGTTTAAGAGTGGATCGTAAATGTGGAATTCTTAAGCGGATGCGAATGACGTCATTTTACATAAAATAAAAGCGTGTGCTTTAACCCTTCGGGATGTGCGTCTTTTGTAGAATTTTTAATCTTTTATCACCAGTTTTTCGAAACAGAAAATCTTGCCTTATTGAGTAGGGAAAAGGCTCGTATTAAATAAGGCAAAATTTACTGGCGAGAATAATCACGGATTCTGAGCACCTTACGTGGAACGTATACCGATCGCGCGTCCGCAAGGGGTTCAGTCTTAAAATTGAGATATGTTTTGTACTATTTATATATACATATATACATTTTTTTTCATCGGAGGTGACATTACATTCTGAAAAAGTAGAATTCCTGTTCTCCAGTTATTTTTCTGTTTCGTATACAGAAAAAAAAAAAAAAAATAGATAAATCTTTAAAATGTGTTTATATTTCTCATTATATCAAATGAATGCAAATTATATCAAACAATTATTAAAATTCTTGAAGTTCTCTCTCCCTCCTCCCCCCCAAAAAACCCAGGAAAGCTTTATTAATGCATGTTTAATATTTTGTTACTTTCATTATAGTTTTTGTTTATTCTAGTACAATTTCTGTCTATCAATAAGAAATATTATATTCCGAAGATCGCCCTGTAAGTAATGAGTAATTTGCAGTCGTACAGAATTTTTATATGAATGACCATGTGTATTTGAATAAACGTGTAAAGTATTCTTGTAAATTGTAGAATGAAGAGAAGGAAGAAGAAATTTTTATGTATGGAATGTAAGCTCAAAGTCTGGTTTAGAAATTCAGAGTCCTAGGACCAAACAGAAGCATGGATTCTTATAACAGTTTATCTTACATGATTTGTTTCTATTGCGTGATACAATGTCAAATGTTTTTTAAATATGGCCAAAGAATTATTGTCTAGATGATGACAGGCACAAAAATCTATATTTTTTTTTAATACAGATTCTATAGTGCGTAGTTTTTATAGTAACTAAATAAATCTAGAAGCTACGCACAAGTGTTTTCTTTTTATCCAGGTGTCAAAATTGTTAATAGCAGCAGGATATTACCCTTTGATGATTTTTTCTGTACGTTATCGCTATTGCGCGTAAACAGTAAATGCCAGACTATGACTTTTTGATGTCCGGGACACAAATATGATTTGAAGCCCTCCGTGCTTACGTTATGTAGTAAGCTGAAATATTTTTTAAATGTGTATTTTGAATGGTTCTATTAAACTTGAAATTTGCTATTTTGTGGAATATTTGTGAAGTCAATTTTATTAATAAATGCACGAAATTTGCGTTAGTTTTTACTCAAATATCAAATAATTAAATAGTATTTACAATTTTTCTATAAATAAAAAACATGTTCTCAAAATTGAAAAAAATTTTGGAGATAGCTCAGTGGGGAAAATGTTATTTTCGGTGAAGTATTAACTCAAGCTTATAAATTATAGCGGAAACGATGTTTGATATCTAAAATTTGCTCACCTTTAGATATAAAATTGTCATGTGTCAGGAAGATGTGCATTGTCAATTGCAGATAAAAAGAAAAAAAAACACAAGAACACCCTAATATAATTTTTAAATGCATGTATCATTGGATATTTTTTAGATATGATTATCATGATCAATCATTAAATCGTAAGTCGCGATGTCATTTTTTTTTGTTCATTTTGAAATGCATTAGGCATATGCGTTCGTGGGACCTAACAACGAAAATTACTGGTTAATTATTATCTTTGTATTGTACAATATAAAACTATGTTAATAATGAAACTAAACAGGCAGTTTTTAAAAATTTTGTCTTTTGATTCTCTCACTCCAAGCTTATAGTATTAGAGACCATACTTTAATCTGGCCCCCTGATCACTCAGATCCAGTTCAATATCTTAAGTTGGTAAGCTTAAAGCGTATAGAATTATAGAATTGAGATACCCCAAGTTTATGAAGCCCCGTGCACCGTTTGCCTATGTCCTAGTCCTGTGACAATTATGACTGGTTATTATTATTATTTTTTTTTTTTTTTTGCCTATATTGATATCGTTAAGAGGCTACTGCACTCAAGTGAAAACACCCACTCGCTAATGTTGTTTTTATAGGAGAATTCTATTAAATATCTCACTTGCATTTCAATATTTTCCCGTTTTGTTTTCAGTTTATTATTATTATTATTATTATTAGGATACTTTGACTTTCGGAACCGGTTTCGAAAGTAAAGGTATCCTCATAAAAAAAAAAAAAAACTCGCAAACAAAATAAAAAAAAAAGCAAAAAAAGGCATTTGTTGAGATCGACTTCAGCTACCCAATGCAAAAAAAATCATTTAAGAATATTGAAATGCAAGCAAGATAATAATTTAAAAAAATTCTCCCTTAGGAATAACATTAGCGACTGAATGTTTCCGCGTAATTTAAGTAGCCTCTTAAAAGTGTGACAGTAACAAATTAATCTTAATTTGTTTTCACATCATGCGTTTTTGAAAATGTCATTAGATATTTATATTTTGATTACCATTGCCTCGGAATTTCTTAAACAAATGTAATACTTTCGCAAACTTTATTTTATACCTGTAAAAAAGTTTTTGCCAAGCTAAATTTTCACAGAATGGAAGATTTGACGCTCTGATATCAAAAAAACTTTTATCAATTGTTAAAAATACTATATATTTTAGGAAATGTTTAAAAATTTTCATTTTCTGTGATCTTAAAAAATGTTTTTGACCACACTTTTGAAAATTCCAATATTAATACATGTATTCCCATTCAGGTCAATTTTTTCCTGTTTATAAATTAGATATCTTTGATCATACAGCTTATTGATGGTTATCATATTCTTTTGATGGATCGTTTCAAGACTGATTTAAGAGATATTTAATTAATTTTATATAAAAAATGCCATTTTTAGATATTATTATTATTGTATATGTAAATAATAATAATAAAGAAAATCTTCAGTTTTAAAGGAATCTGAATTAAAATATCTGCAACTTTTATAACTGGTGTTGTAAAATTATTTCGTGATTGTGATTGAGCATTTGAGCGTTATAAATGTATAGATATGCAATATTGTTGATATTAGGAATTAAACAAAAAACTTTATAAGGTATATTATGATTATTATCATTTTTAACCTTTGTGAAATTTACATGCATTTTGAAAAATAATAAAAAATTATGACTCCTATTTTTTTTTTTCTTTAAAAGAAAGGTAAAGAATATATTCTGTAAAGATAAAAGAAAAAAAGTATTCGAGTGTTTGTATTCCAGACACCTTTTTAACAATCACTTGCTGTTCACCGTCATTTTAACAGGTGTATAACAGACACTCTTTAGTACCCTATCTTTTCAGCGAGCGTCTGGGGAGAGAACGACTTCTAATAGTAGCACTTAGAAAAAATTCGGCTCCCGTTTCAACAGGGAAGAAAGGGAGAAAACAGTCTGCGTTCTTACCTCAACCTTGTGTAACTTTCCCTTTTCGCTTGCATTTATTATCCGGTTATCGGAACATTAAAATCATAAATAAAAAATGTCGAATTTTGAATTTTATAATTTGATTCTCAGAAAAAAATTGATTTTTTTCAAAAATAAATAACATAATTGTAAAAGTAAGTAAATAAAAAAGAAGAATGTCTGTTATTTATATAAAAACCTTTTATATATAAATCTGTAAAAATTATTTTTATAATTATAGCTTCATATTTTAATATTATAATATTTTATTATACATTTAAAAAAGTAGATTTGTCAATTCTGCAATATATTTATGCATAATATAGTTATTTGGCAATGGCAATTAATATTGTATATAACTATATTCAAAAATCTGTGTCCACGAAATAGTTTTTTTATTTTCTTTTTCACCTCGGAAAATTCATTTTTACAGTATTAATTTTTTATTAAGTTTTCTATATTAATGATTTACCTTTCTGTGTGTTTACCTATTCTTTTTTTAAATAAGGCCAATTGTCGTAAATGTTTAACATTTTGTTAAGATTAGCACAAACCTCATCGTATCCTACTTTTTTTTTCCTTCTTTTTCTTTTTTGCAAGCTTATGTCAACATCTCCAGTTTGGGGAATTCGATTTGAATATTTTACAATGACTTTTTAAATTTATTATTAAATGATTTTATGAAGGAGGTATGAGATAATATATTTTTTAATGATTACGTTTAGCAGATTAAGTAGGAAGGAGAAGGGTGGGGGTTGGGGGTTGGGGGGTTGGTTTAAATTTGTTAACTTACATAATGGACGAAAATATCAATTTTCCCGTTTAATTTACTGTATCTATTTGACACTAAATGAAATTTCTATCCAGAGTTGCAAATTTTTATAAGTTCTTTTTTCTTTTCTTTTATATATATATACATATCAGTGTGATTAAAATGCTAAAACTTCGACATGTTTTTCAATTAACTCGATTTTTAAATGGACAATCCTCATGGTTCATAAAATTAAAGACAGGATTTTCCTTAATATAAATTCACTGTTGATGAGTATTTGCTTAGTATTTTTTTAAAATAAAAATATTAATCAAATCGTCATTTGTACATTATTTTTACAACATATATGTCATGACATTTCATTTATTTTTTTAACCCTTTATGTCCAAAATTTGAATTCATGAAAATTTCATCTTCTAAAACATTTTTTGTGAATTTTTGAAACTACATTAGAAGTTTTCCACAATCACATAAATAAAAATAAATTTTAGAAGGATTTTGCCATTTAAAGTCAATTAATTAAATTTGTATTTATAGGAATTTTTTGAAATATTTATAACTTCATTCAAATCTTTTATTTTAAATATTTTTTTCTAGTATTTTATAGAATTAGGAAATGTACAAGTATAATGCTCTTACAATAGAATATAGGAATAATTCAGAAATGAAACTTTTCATCCTCAAATTTTCAACGTCAAGAGATGCAAATGAAAAAGAAAGAAAAAAAAAAAAAAAAAACAACATCCTTTTAAAAATAGTTTTGTTTTGTTCAACCAATAATGCTTTTGGAATAAGATAACGTAAAGTACCTATAACTCATTCTAAAATGTACTACTACTAATCGATGCATACTTTATATCAAGTTATTTTAATGGTACATTAAAGTAGCGTCGGGGGATAAAGGGTTAAATAGTTAATTATTCGGATATCTGATCCTTACAGCTATAGTGCACACATAGAATTAAAAATATGAAAGAGAATGTTGAAAGAAATTAAAAAGAAGTGTTGTTTTAAAATCTTCTTAATGATTTTTAAATTAACTTTTCAAATCTTATTACAATAATTAAACTTTTCCTTTATTAAGTCATTTTCCTTCATAAAACCATTTAATAATGTGTCAGTAAGATATTATAAAATATCTTTTAAAAAAGTACAAAAGTTACAAAAATCCTTTAACTGTAAAATTTTACATAAGATTATCCCCCCCCCCCCCTCACACACACACTCACACACAAAAGAAAAATAATAGGATATGATGAGTATTTTCGAATAAATATATTATCTATAAAAATACTGCAGAATTGACAAAACTACTTATTTTTATAAGTCTGTTACAAAAATATATTAAAATATAATAATAATAATAAAATATGAAGCTATAAATATATATATTTTTTAGATTTATCAAACAAAAGATTTTCAGATAAATAACAGCCATTCTATTTTTTTTTTTTTTTTTTTTTTTTTTTTTTTTTTTTTATTACCTTTTGAAAACATTTCATTTTTTGCAAATTCGATGCTTGTTTTTTTTTTTTTTTTTTTTTTTTTTTTTTTTTCTTGTTCAAATTATAAGATTCAACGTTCTTCGCTGTTTATAATTTTAACAATTTCCATAATCGAATAACAAATGCAAGCGAAAAGGGAAAGCTACATAAGGCTGAGGGAAGAACGCAGTAGTTTTTCCCTTTTCTCCACAGCTGAGAGGAAAGGAGAATTTTTTTCTAAGTTCTACTGTTAGCAGTCGTTCTCTCCCCAGACGCTCGTATCTTTTCACACCCCTTTATGACATCTGCTGATACTGCTGACATCTGACAAAGAGTTTCTGGTTACGCCAGTGGGGGATAGTAAAAAAATGTCCAACACTTGAAATTTCGCTGAAACGAATAAAAGATACACAGCCATCAGAACATATGTGAATCCAGGGACCGACTCAGCTATGGGGAGCCCTGGGGCAAGCATCATTCTGGGGGGCCCCCTTCTATCTATCTATAGAATGTTTTTGTGAATAATGTGGAAGTGGCTAGTACTAAACTTCATACATACTGTAAGTACGCATTAATTTTGTACCCGGTTTTGTCTGCTCACGTCTGTATACAGAGTATCACAAAAAATTGTCACATTTTTAAGAAAAAATGCTAGTAGGATAATATAGTAGAAAGAATGATAGATTGGTGGACTCGAGTATTTCTTTGCAAAGTTTTACTTCGCTTATCTACGTACATTATAAGATGCGTAAAAGAAAATCCCATAAATTAGTCATAATTAATGGTTTTAACTTGCCATGTTACGTGGAAAACGATAATAAAGTATTTCTTTTGAAAACAATAGAATACTTAGTTTTTATAATAAAATTTTAATCATTAGTTTTCGAATGATTAGTTTGCTTTTTGCATAAATGGAGGGGGTACTGGGAGCAGAGAAGAAAAGGGGGACCGCAATCCCTTCCTAAATGTCTGAAAATATAGGAATTTTGGTCACTTTTGGCTAGTTTTAATCACTTAGCACCTTTTAATGAAAATCCTGATTACTCTCATGGGGCCCCCCTAAAAAGGGGGTCCCGGGGAAACTGCCCCGCATGCCCCTGCATAAGTCGGACCCTGTGTGTATCTGTTCTTGTTCTTACTCCGAGTTTAAAATTCAGTTTTGTTTTTAAAATTATTAAATAATAGAATTTTTTTTATAAATAACATTAAAGTACTGTATAATTTGTTAGATGCATTAACGTTTCTCTTGTTCTAAATATTCTATTGCAGAACATATACCTAATTTCAGAATTGTTTCTTCCTTTAAATATGCATCAATGACAGTTGATTTTATATCACTACCACAAAAATATTTTGTTTTAAGTTTGATATACATTATTCGGGCGTGAATTCCTTTAACACATTTTAGAATATATACAGAAAAGGTGATTTTTCCAATGAAAATAATAACATTACGAAACCTTTTAAATACACTTTTAATTTCATAGAAAAAAAACTTTTTAATGTGATTTCTTATCTGAAAAATGCAATATGAGATCGTATTATGTTGGTAAAACGCCAATGATAAACTTTTAAAAATATCAGTATTAAACCAACGATATTTTCTTGTGAACATCAGAAAAAAAATAATAAAAAAGTAATAATAAATATTTTCTCTTAATAACACATAAATGGGTGATATTAACAAAGGAAATTCTGAAATACAAATGATTTCAAATTTCCTTTTTAGTATAAAAAGTTTCGATTGCATTATTTTCAATAAATAATGACGTAAACACCTTCAGAATTTAGCTAGGGAGAAAAAAGAGAAGGGGGAGGGCACATAATAATGATAACGGTGAGTGCCGTAAAAGTCTAACATAAATGACGGCGCCTGGTGCGGGGCACCGCCCGTGCCATCCCGGATGCGGCGTTGTGTCCCTCTACTCTAAACCCAGATTTTACACATAACTTGGCCATATTAAAGTAAATTTTCACCAGGCTTGACTTGGATATAAATAAATAAAGTTGAAAGTGAAGTTTAAAATAAAGTAATTTTTGTTTAAATATGACACTGGTTTCTATAAGAAAATTGTAGTGTGCTCTACTATTTTTTTAGGGGGGGGGGGGTCACACTATACTGTTAAAGCAAAAATTTCGAGTACAACAACACATCAGCTAGCAACGACCCCCCTCCTCTGCCCCTCTCCCCAAAGTATGAAAATTTGTTTCAAGCCACTTTAAGACTTTTCCACAGCTAACTCACCAAATTAAAAAAGGCAACTGTGAACGAAAGACTTGACTAAAAAAATCATTCTGTTACAGCTAATGACATGTATTTACTAATTTAAACGCAATTGAATATTTCCCTCAAAGTTTGTATAAAAAATAATTTTAATTTATTTATGTTCGACATAATTTAAATAATATTAATCAGTTGTTAATTAACCACAAATAAACATTTGTCAATTATTTACTATTTATCAATTAAAAATATTCACCAATTAATTGCTATTCATTAATTAATAATAGCGTCAATTAAGTACTATTTTATTTATCTATGGCAAATTATTGAGTATGACATTCATAACAATTTTCACTGGAAGCAGATACTCTGCTTACCACCCCCCCCCCAATACGAAACATCTTTTAACGTTGCGTAAAAAAACATCTTTCTAGAACTAATGCACCGAATTGACCAAGCAGCTGTATTCAAAAGACTTAGCTAAAGAAACAGTCTGTTATCGCTAATGAAATATATTTTAATATTTTAAACAAAATTAAATATTTTTTAACAAATAAATTTAAATTTACTGGCGACAATAATTAACTGAAATTTATCAATGTTTAACTAACCGCAATCAATTATTCAAAATTACTTACAATTTACTATTTGTAAATAATAGTCATCAATTAATATTCATTAATTAAAATAGCTTCATTTAAGAACATTAGCAAATGATTAAGCATTAACATCACTAATCGTAACACTTTCATCTCCATTGCTTAAAATATCCTTTCAAAAAATTGTCATTGTCCTTCAAACGCATCAATAACATTATACACTTTGTCAGGCAATTCATTGAATAATAGAGTAACCACCCAGGACATCTTAGTTCGAGATTAAGTTACTCGGGTTGAGTGTGTAAAATTTCAAAACGAGTAACACCCGAGTTACTCTAAATAATGGTACTGTGCTCCCACAAACTTTTTGTTCTAAAATATAAAAAATTACTTCGAATGAATTTTTTTTGGTGTTCATATGTATATTTTGCATATCTTAACACACTATAATAATATTTAAATGATACTAATAAAATTTCGGTGGGTATTCCAAACGTCGGTAAAAAGTTTAGTTATTGACGAGGGCGGGTAGGACGGTATTGGTGTGTGTGTGTGTGTGGGGGGGGGGTGATAATATGTTTGAATACCGAATAAATGTTGAATTATATTTAAATATATGTGTGTGTGTGTATACTGAAAATTTTAAGGCTAGTCATTGAAAAATGGTATTTAGTTATTGTTTAAGAATTCAGGGAAGTTTGTTTTTTTTATGCATTTTTCTTGCATCTTGTTAAAAAATAAGAAAAGTTTAAAGATTCTCTAGAATCTTATTTTTCATAATAAGATTTTAAATTTATGCTTAATAAAGGAGAAAAAATAAAACAATAATATTGACAGTTACATTCTAATAATTTGAGCTAGCAATTACTTTCCAATACCTTTAGGTAAATCTTACTTAAATATGTAAATAATTTTTTTTTTTTTTTTTTTAAATATAAAAATAGTACAATTCATACACAAAACATTTCTCATAACCATTCACAAGTTTTTAATAATTTGCAAAAATAAATATTTTTAATGAAAAAAAAGCTATCAGTTATTTAAGTTAATTTTGATAACTATTTAAGAGTGTGTTAAAAATAAAAAAACAACTACAATATGCTCTTCAATGTGGACTTAAAAAACCTTTTGTTTTTAAAAATATATTTAAAAATTTTATCCAAATTTCGCATTTACAACTTTTTTCAAACCCTATAAATTAATTTACTAATTTAATTCAATAATTTTATTAACATTAGTTTTAAAATCACCACCTTAACAGAGAAATAAAATAGCTATTTGTATTATTCACAAAAAACCACGTTATACTCTATAAATTGAAATAAATATTATTGGAATATTATAATCACAAATAACTAATATTTATTTGATTTTTTTCTTTAAAAGCACTTTTTAAAAACAACAGCCTTTATCACTTTAAGAAATGCTTATTATTAAGCATATATTTACATAATTAGGATTTTAATGAAATTAATTAGATCGGCATAAAAGTTAACAGTAATATTTTACCAATCATACCTTTTTATCATCATCTAAATATAATTATATCTTTATGATCAGAAAAATTGCAAAAATAAAATACTAGAGCATATAAGTTTAAAAAGATGGAAAACTGATTTTATTTGATGAGGATGAATATTTAAATGTGCATTTTCTAAACTCTTATAAATTATGTTTTTCTTGGAATAAGGAATACACCTTCCTATATCTATGATGTTTTTAATAATAAAATAGTCGTCAATGACGATATACAAGATTTTAAGAAGCTGCATATCTTAACGTCGAAATCAGAGTAGTAAATATGAACATAAACAATGATGACGCAAACATCACGTGGTTTGCGGAGCAAATTTCTGAGCTCTCCCAACCTTCCTACCTGCATTTAGAATGGACTTAACCGCTATCCATCGCTCAGGTAGGGAATAGCGCACGAAAGAGACGCTAGTATTTAGCAGGCCTTGATTATCGAACGGGCACGTTTAGCTCCTGCTTCCCTCAGAAAATTTTGAAGGGACTCGAAATTGAAAAAACACGACTCGAAACTGAGAAAACAGGGGCCCCCAAATGTTATAGTAAATTAATTCCATTCAAAAATTGTATATATATGTGTGTTTGTGTGTGTATATGTGTATTTATAAGTGTTTCATGAAAATATCTTTCATAACACATTAATTTTTCATATACATAATACACCAGTAGTTTAAACCACATGATCACAATTCTTCAGTTTGTTCATTATTTTAGATGTATGTTTATTTTACATATTGAATTTGAACAATATTGAATTTGACTTGTATGCCCAACATGAAATATTAGTAACTTAAACTACTGCTAAAATTGAAAGAAGTATTTCAAAATATTGATATTTTATATTGAGCATACATGCTGAATTCAACATTTTTATGTCAATACTATGCAAAATCATTTTTCCATATTTTTCTTGATTGCGTCCAATTTTCCTATTCATAGTATATATAAGAGAACATAAAAAAAGTTGTTTTATTAGCTATATGTGTTTAATTTTAATTAAAATCTTTTATGGCTATATGTGAACTCGAATAAGCCACTCTTTGGAGTAATATTTATAGCATTGGTGAGTTTCAATTTAGAAAACCCTTCTTGGATGAAAGGGGGTGCCGAAATGAAGCTATGCTTCCCATAGCTTCAGAGGTCGGGCCCTGCTTAGAAGTGCATTTAATTTTCAGGAATCGTAATTTTATAATCAAAATTTCTTTCCATGCTTTTAAGTTGATTATTTTAAATCTTTCTATAGTTCATTTCAATAATTTTCCAATAAGTTCTATTATAGTTTTTCATAATTGTTCACGTTTTAAGTTCTTATAATCAATTTTAGATTATTTATATTAGCTATGTAGCTAAGTTATTATAACGGAAAACTACATTAAATTGCATTTAACAATTAAAAAAAAATCTTAATTCTCATTACTCTTATTTTTAGAGTAAGAATTTTAATTTAAACCGTTTATGTTTTTTTTTCACAAAATATTTTTTTAAAAGGTGGAATTAATAAAGATTTTCACCTATGTCAAAGTATTCATTTAGGGTTTGTATTCGTTTCTTTAAATATAAATTAAGGAGATTCAAGGATCGAAACAAAAAAATATATATACAGTGAAACCCCGATTTAACGTTATTCAAGAGACTATAATGAAAAGACGCTATATGCGGGAAAACGTTAAATCGGGGAAGAACAAAAACAAAACACTGAACATAAAATAAGGTCTAAGTTAGATAACATACCTTTTATTTCTTTACTTATTATTTTTTTTCTTTTTTAAGCCACTTTTCCTATCTTTTTCAAATTTGATGCAATAAATCTACTTAGTTTAAAGTTGTTTGCTAAGTAAAACATTGAATTCTGTTTAAACTGGCAAAATCAGTTTTACGGACATTGTAATTTTCAGATTTACTGATGGATTCCTTTTTCACAGCAAGGAAAATGGCTTTCTTTTTTAGCCATATGTTATCGTCTAAAGCTAAAGCTAATGAAAATTCTCTAACGAATGCTCTCAGCTCCATTCTATTGCAGAAAGTATAATCCAAATAGGTAAAAGAGTGCGGTTAGTTGGTTGGTTGTGTTTATGACGGCCAATTATCAACACGAGGGATATTGGCTCTAAGGGGGGGGGGGTGCCCTTCGTGGGGGTCTTTCTAAGGGAACCTAACTCGTATTAACGCTTGGAAATCCAAGGTTCGAAGAAAACCACGAAAACTCCGAACGATTCGGCCGACGGGCGCGATTGGGTTCGAACCCAGTACCTCCCGTCTACCAGCTTCGAGAGCAGAATCTCTCGGCCACTGTAAAAGAGTGCGGATGAAAAAGAGGTGAAATTTCGGATATTGTACTCTCAGTGGGCAAGAAAGGACAAAGAGAGGGGAGATTCCGAATTTTACACATAATAATAAAGTTTTTTTATTCTCCATTACAATTTCTGCCTATTTTAGAAAAAAATCATTCAGTTTTTCCTGCATCAAAAACGTTAAATGTGGGAAATATTTCAAAATGATAACATTAAATCTGGGATTTTTTAACGTTACAAGTCTAGGAAATTAATTGGGACTAATGAAAAATGACGCTATATGCGGGAAATCGCTAAATACGGGTTACGTTAAATCGGGGTTTCACTGCATATATTTAAAGACCTATAAACTATTGAATTATAATAGGCCCTTTTTTTTAACCCTTTTGAGACGGCATCCCTTGCACAAATTTTATTTGGATGGCACCGCTTTTTTTAAATAGTTCCCTTTACTTGTAAAATATCAAGCAATACTGTAATTAAAAAAGACAAAAATTCATTTATTTATTAATGATGCAAAAAACAGATTCTACATGAACCTTTTAACGATGCATATATGCATCACCCGTCCAGAAAGGGTTAGTATAGGGTAGCAATTTCTTAAATACAGTATTTACGCATTCAACTGGCGAGGGATTTCGGCATGTGGCAGTAGATTTTTAGAAGACTATTTACAATTATTTATTTCAAAATAATATTGTATTTCAAACTCAGAGTGCGGGAGGTAGTGGGAGAGTAGAAAAATAAATAAATAAAAATGAGGAGTTAAGAGTTTTAAGAGTGTTTTTGGCTGAATTAAATTTCAACTTTATATATTACGTGCATAAAAATGTATATGTAATATACAGGGCTGTACAAAAGAATTCAAGTACGTTTCTGCCTATTGGTAGTGAATTTTTAACTGTGTTATGAATTTTCTTATTATACTCAATTTTAGCAGACTGTGTAGAATATGTAAAAATATATAGATCATATAAAGAGCTGCAGAGACGAATTAAAGTACCTTTCCGACTGTGGACGGTAATTACTGATATCCGATTTTCAAATGCGCTATTTCTAAATTGTTTTCTTGGGTATCTTATTTACATTATTAAACGGCGAAGTCTTGATAAAGTATTTCGGAAGTGTTGGAAAGTGTTTTATAATCTATGCTTGGTGCATGAATTTTCGTTTTTATTATTTAATAATTTTTTATTTATTTATTTATTATTTTTTCTTTTTTTTACGTATTAAAAGTATACTCTGATATTTATTTTTTAATTTAATATATATATATATATATATATATATATATATATATATATATAAAATGTGCGTGATTTATATAAATAAATTATTATGTATTAATTATTATGTATTCGCTGACCCGCCAGTTGTTGCCTTGGGCCATGATAATTATTTCAAATATTCCAAAATCAGTGTTGAAGGATTTTATATTTTAAAACGAAAATCTTTACAAACGATCATCAAGCTGGAGTACCCAGTGCCTTCGGCTGCGTTCGGCTACTTTTTTTTTTTTACTCGTAAAAAAATGGGGAAGAATATTGGCCACTTGTTTTGTTGATAAGAGCTTACTTCTGCTTACTCTTTTCCCATACAGGGGGCAAGTGCAGGGGAATGCATTATGTAACAAAAAGCTATTATTAAACACTTTTATCTAATATTTCCTTAAAATGTTTTTTGGTATAAAGCTATTTCATGTTTAATAGCATTTTATTGACTTTTCTTCATTCAAGTAAATAAAATATGTGAATAATAAATGTATAATATCGCTGCAAACGTATGAAAAGAAAAAGAAAGAAAAAATTGTAAAAATAAAAAGAATTTTTAGACATTGATAACGATACCATTGGGGGGAGGGGGTTCGAGGGATAACGTATGATATTGTAAAGGGGGCAAGGGGTCCACAATTCCCCTAAATTTGATAACGTTATATATGTACAGCCCTTTACAAACAAATTCTTTACTGCAAAATTTGTTTATGAATTTGTGAAGTATTTTGAATAATACTTTTGCAGTTTGTATGTGGTAATATTACTATAAATTATTTAGTTTAACTAAACTCGTAATATCTAATTATTATAATATAGTAGATTATTCCTGGTATTTTATGCAGAGCATTGTGAAGAATTGGCCTCGTTCAAATTGGCTCAAATTGGCCCGAATAAGCTTAAAAATATCGTAATCGCCGCACCCGTTGCAAACACCGCATCCATCGGAACTCTACTTTTGTCGACAGCGTCACATTGACCTAACTTTAATCAAAGTTTTCTGAGCAGTGTAGGATGCCTCGTTTTTAATATCTTAAGATGTCTGAAGTTTTATTTAAAATATTTAAATCCTATTTTAAATATTTTTATGAATTTTTAAATTAAGTAAACTCAGTTGGTATTTTAAAAAAATCGTAAACGCCGCACTTGGAAAAAAATTAACTTTTAAACTTGTAAACGCCGCGGCGTTTCTTCCATAAAATACGGTACTTTATTTATCCATTTCAAAGTTCTTGCCTCTAAAATGTACAGCCGGCAAAAAAGAAAAAAAAAAAGAAAAAAAGAGGGAGAGAGTGAGTGAGTGAGTGAGATAAACACCTTATATATTTTAATCATCAAATCGTCCCAGAAATAAAGGGAAATAGCCATTATCTGGAAATTATATCTTAAAAATAAGTTTTGGAGTCGTCTTAGTGGTGAAATTGGACTAAACTCCGAAATTTTCAATTCGAACACGTAATTTTGTCAGCATATTTTTTTTTCGGTAATATTTACATTAGAAATCAAAAGAGAAATAATTCAGCAAAGTAGTTTTGGAGTTAGGCAGGTTTCAAGTT
Source organism: Maratus speciosus (assembly GCA_963932465.1). NCBI lineage: Eukaryota > Metazoa > Arthropoda > Arachnida > Araneae > Salticidae > Maratus > Maratus speciosus. Next base: position 151,315,515 of record OZ010788.1, read on the forward strand.
TAGAATTCCTAATGTTAAATCCATCTGTAACGGTTGCAAACCAGACTGAAAGTGGTAAGTTTTTTAAACATAACTCAAAACTACTTAGAGGAGTTAACTGTAATTTTGATTTTCTATATCTAAAACTTTTAAAATTCGATTTTTTACCTGCATTGACATCAATTTCTTTACAATGAAGATATGCTCAGTAGTTATTACAATACATTTTCTAAGTTGCTAAATTTATAATGCATTGAATAGATTGGGGGGGGGGAGGGGATAATTTGATTGAAGGTATTCAATAACTTCTGCAATTGGTTTAAAATAGTTCACACAATAAATTCATTTTATATGAATAAAAAAATTTTGTGGACAATGTCCCCTCATGCCCTTTTAGATAAATTGAACAAAATTTTGTATATTTATATTTAAATAAAAAGTAATTAACATGTTTTAAATATGTGTAAATAAAACAATTTAAAAGAACAATTAGCACATTAAAAATGTACACAATTAGGCTTAGCTATAAATGTCTTAAATTTTATAGCATTATATATATATATATGTAACTTTAAAAATTTCTCGGTGTAATATAAATTGGTTGTCACATGCTTAAAAATATTAAAATTGCGCAGAAATAATTTAACTATTTTACATTTTTAAAACTAAAAAAAAATAAAATGTACTAGAACATATTGATAAATTTAAATTTTAAAAAAGGAAATGATGACCTGTTAGTCTTTCTAGTGAAAATTTCGCTATTAAATCGGTATAAAAGAGTTGTGTACTGTAATGCATTTTGGGATGACCAACTGTGCACCATGTACACATGGAATAAGAAGATATTCTATAGATCTTATTTTACATAAAAAGGCATATCTCGAATAAAATTAGCAATAAATGAGTGCCTTACACGTCAACAATTTCTCATCTCTAATTCTTAGCATTATTAACAAAATATCTAAAATAAAAAAAAAAAATACTTTTGGTTGTTAAACACAACATAATGAATAAATTTTGATTTAACCGCAGGATTTATGGTTGAAAGTATTCTTTACAATACTGCTATTAATGAGTACAAATATGAAATTAAAACACGTGAAATAAATACATTTTGAAGGGATGTTCCATTGTGTGACATATTCCCCTGTCATTAAAAATATTTTACAGGATTATATTTTTTTACAGTGAACTATGAAAATACCCAATTTTTGGGTATTTACCCAAGGCTCGGATAAATACCCAGGTGCATACTACAGGTAATACATGTGCATTTACCTATCCCACATCACTGTGTGTAACTCATAGAATAAAATCGCCACTCTCTGTCCATATTTTCTTTACATAATGATCTATAATAATATTTTTATCTATAAACAGTCTTTTATTTAAATACATATTGTAGTAAATAATTATAATAGATTGTGTTTTGACTTTTCAGTAGTAAATTAATGTTGCTTTGCATAAAAAAAAAATCACAAAATTTGAATATTACGTAATGCAAAACGAGTCATGAACAATATGATTTATTATTTAATTGTTTAAAATTTACAATGGTTAAATTTGAAGGCAAAGATGATAATATAATAAAATGATATAAATAAGTAAGGTGAAACATATAAATCCTTTTAGCCACTACATTAAATCACTTTTTATTGTCATATTTCATTTTCATGAAACATTTGCTAAAATTTATGCATTTATAAAAGTCGTAATTATTCTACTGAAACTTATTTCTTGATGAAACTGCCGGTTGCGTCGCTGTAATAATAATAATAATAATAATAATAATAATAATAATAAGAGTAAAATTGTTCAAAGTGATCTCAACTATTTTAAAAACTGCCAAAGCATTCTGTAAATTGAAATAATATGTCCCTTCGAACGAAAAGACTGCTAGAATAGGACTGGTAGAACAGCCCCTCTCCCACTGGGTCATAAATTTTGTAAACATACAGCTGATAAAATGCTGGACTTTACGGCAATTAACGATAAACGTCTCTTGACAGCTTGTAGGGGGGATAGGAACAAACTACTCTCTCAGCCGAATGCGATATTTTCTGTAAGTGACCAACAGCCTTAAGTGTGTTACAGAAATTCTTATCAAATTTAATGGTAAAAAAAAAAAAGAAAATAAATGCAAAAGGAGGGGGAGTGGAATTGCGCCTGATCGCTCTCGTTTTAAGAAATAAATTCTCATGTAAGCGTGCCCTCAAATTTTTATTTTCCCCATTCAACGACGTAGCTATTTCTGATACATTCACAAACTCATTTTCAGACTTACTTGCCTGAAATTTATAAGTACGAACTTTCCGGTGCCTAAAAATGGAATGGCTTTATTCATTTTTCTATATTCAATACACATTGAGTTACCTAACATTTGTTTAATAAGTATACATATCGATACATGGATGTATTTTTTTAGACATATTTTTACATTAGAAATATCATTACTTATAAAATTAAGGATTGTTGAAGATTGAGGATAATTAATAATTTTCGAATTTGAAGGTAATGAACTGGGCAGGAGATTGATTACTTTACTTTATTATCGTATAAAATAAAATAAAAGCACCTTTCAAAAAATGCCATCAGAATTAGCTGTTTGAATCGTTTTGGGAGTATGATAATTTAGTTATAAGTTAGTCACCGATTCTACTACAAAATGCATTATATTTATCTATATAAGTAAAAGGCGTTGTTTGATTTTTGAATAAGAAACCAAATTTTTTGGATATTTTGGTACGATAACTAGTTTGTAAATGCACTAGAAATATTCATGTTGTTGAACGGAATGGGAGGATGGGGGAAGATGATAATTATCTTTAAATTCAATTTAAAACTGTCAATTATATAAATGAACAAATATGTTGTGGACATTAAAAAGCTCTTTCTATATTATTCTGGTGCATCAATTAAAAAAATATATGGACATGTTTATCTCGGTAAGGTATTCTTTATTATATTTTCAAAACTAATTTTTGGTTAACACGTAGACTTATATTAATAACTAAAATATAAAATTTTGTACATTTCTACCCAATGGAAACTGAGATACAGAGTTCTAATGCTCATTGTAAAAACCATAAAATAACAGCGTCCCCTGTTGGGATACAAATTTAAAATTGAATCAGCAAGGTTTTTTTCCATAAAAGTATCTAACATCTTAAGTTTGGAATTACATCCCATAGATTGGAGATATAGCTGTTATTCGGCAATGTAACACCACCAAAATCTAATCAGCAAAAATTTATAACAAAATTTAAGTATGAAGTCTCAGAAAATTCCGCGCATTATTTGGTGTTCTTGAGTTACAACGACCCCAGAATTAGTGTAACATGCAACAATGGTCCAAAATTAGGCAAATCGCATTCAAAACATACCAAAATGTAAACTCGTTAAAAACTAAAAGATGAAAATTTTCATCGATCCAATATTATTTTCTAAGGAATACAGGCGAAAGTAAAAATAAAATGTATGTTAAATTATTAAATTACGTTACAGCTTTATTATTACTAGGGGATCGAACCCGAGCTCCTCGGGTTACAGATTATAGATGAAAACCAATTTTTTTTTTTTTTTTACTCTAATTATTTTTTTTACGTGTAATATACATTTTAGATTGCCCACTAACATCAAAAACAATTTTTACATGAAAAATATTAATTACGCAATCAAATAAAGTTTTAAAATTTATTAAAAGCGATAGTTTCATATGTCACCGCATGCCAGGAGTTATTAACCCAAGATTTTGTGACTTACTTCAGTCTTTCTGATCATTTCGGGGCTTTTAGCGCGTGGTTCAATCACATGTCTGTTAAATTTGTTTCTTATTTACATTATTTTGTTCATTTTCTATAGAGGAAGTTTTAATTCTTTTATGGAACATTAGACGGAAACAAATGCTGAACTTTTTACATTGTTTTAAGGGCAAGCGGATTAACCTTTCGTAATCGAGCTGCACGTGATAGAGATAAATTTAAAAATAATTTATGCTTGAAAATCTATATATATATTACGCTATAGTACATGGCACAGAAATCGCGATTATTTGTTAATTGTTTAATGGCAAAGCCCGAATGAAACGCATCTCATTGGTTATTGTGTTATATTTTTAAAAATGGAATAACAATAAATAAATAAAAAGTTTAATTAATAACTACAGAACAAAACAATTTATATAATTAAAAAAATAATATAAAAGTAAATAAGCCATTTATTAATAAATAAAAAACAACATCCGGGTTACCATATCAAGCAAAATAACGACACTTTGGCTCCAGTTAAGTACCCCGGTGAGTATATGACATTGGCGTCAGAAAAAAATCGCGCCAACGTGGTGCGTATATGGGGTTGGGTTGATTTTGACGGCCAATTATCTACACGAGGGATATAGGCCCGGGGGGAGTGCCCTCCGTGGGGGTCTTTCTAAGGGAACCTAATCCGTATTAACGCATGGAAGATCCACGGCTCGAAGAAAACCACGAAAACTCCGAACGATTAGGCCGACGGGCGCGATTGGGATCGAACCCAGCACCTCCCGTCTACCAGCTTCGAGAGCAGAACCTCTCGGCCACTGGTGGGGCTGGTGCGTATATGACACCTGTGCCATCTTTTATTCATCTCATTTAAAATGCAATAAATAAATAAATAAATAAAGGTACTTTTTCAGTATATGTACTTATCGAAATAGAGAAAAGGTCCATCGCGAGAAAAGAAATTTGGCAACGCATTTTCTGGCAACCTATTTAATCAAATTATTTTTTTCGAATAAAACTAAATAAAAGTTGCCATGATCGCAATGAGTTCGTACTTTTATGTTAGCTGGGCGCAATTCTCGCCAATAGCATTTTTTAACTCGCCAACAGTATTTTTTCTTTTTCGAGGGGTAAATTAAAACAATGCTTTGATGTTGAAATTAAATGGTTTATTGTATTATTTATTCTTTTTATTTTCTTTTTCTTTTTTTAAAGATTTTTTTTTTTTAAGTGAAAGTCATGAATATGGGTCTGGTCGCCACGGGCGGCTAGTTATTTTAAAAACCTTAATAACTCAGTCAATTAAAATACAAGTTTCAAACAAATTGCATTTGAAAGTAGGTTTTTTTCTCTATTTGACGGTTTAAAAATTGAAAATGTGTGATATTTAGAAATTTAAAAAATCGCTGACATAGCTCGCATTTTAATTTCAATTTTTTTTTTCGGTTTTTATGAGAAAAATGGCAACAAAAAGGTACATATATTATTTTCTTTCCTCCGCGATTATTTCCCTATACTTTTAACCCTCCACGACTTTCAATTGAAATGGAGTTCTTCAGTTGCCACAATTACAAAAAATGTATTAATAACTACAAAAAAATTAATATCTCAAAATTAAATTGAGATACAGCTTTCAAACAAATTGCATTTAAAAGAGCATTTTTTTCTTTATACGACGATGCAAAAATTTAAAATGTGCGATGTTTAGAAGTTTAAAAATTTGCAGTAGAGGAAATTTCAAAACCAAAGTTTTACTTCCAATTTCAAACTGTTGTTATTCACAAAATGACGTATGCGTTACGCACAGATATGTTTGTCCTTTATAATATAGATAGGGGTTCGAACCCGAGCTCCTCGGGTTACAGATTATAGATGAAAACCATTTTTTTTTAACTCTAATTATTTTTTTACGTGTAATATATATTTTAGATTGCCCACTAACATCAAAAACAATTTTTACATGAAAAATATCAATTATGCAATTAAATAAAGTTTTAAAATTTATTAAAAGCGATAGTTTCATATGTCACCGCATGCTAGGAGTTATTAACCCAAGATTTTGTGACTTACGTCAGTCTTTCTGATCATTTCGGGGCTTTTAGCGCATGGTTCAATCACATGTCTGTTAAATTTGTTTCTTATTTACATTATTTTATTCATTTTCTATAGAGGAAGTTTTAATTCTTTTATGGAATATTAGACGGAAACAAATGCTGAACTTTTTACATTGTTTTAAGGGCAAGCGGATTAACCTTTCGTAATCGAGCTGCACGTGATAGAGATAAATTTAAAAATAATTTATGCTTGAAAATCTATATATATTACGCTATAGTACATGGCATAGAAATCGCGATTATTTGTTAATTGTTTAATGGCAAAGCCCGAATGAAACGCATCTCATTGGTTATTGTGTTATATTTTTAAAAATGGAATAACAATAAATAAAAAGTTTAATTAATAACTACAGAACAAAACAATTTATATAATTTTAAAAAATAAAATAAAAGTAAATAAACCATTTATTAATAAATAAAAAACAACATCCGGGTTATCATATCAAGCAAAATAACAACACTTTGGCTCCAGTTAAGTACCCCGGTGAGTATATGACATTGGCGTCAGAAAAAAATCGCGCCAACGTGGTGCGTATATGACACCTGTGCCATCTTTTATTCATCTCATTTAAAATGCAATAAATAAATAAATAAATGAAGGTACTTTTCAGTATAGGTACTTGGCGAAATAGAGAAAAGGTCCATCGCGAGAAAAGAAATTTGGCAACGCATTTTCTGGCAACCTATTTAATCAAATTATTTTTTTCGAATAAAACTAAATAAAAGTTGCCATGATTGCAATGAGTTCGTATTTTTATGTTAGCTGGGCGCAATTCTCGCCAATAGCATTTTTTAACTCGCCAACAGTATTTTTTATTTTTCGGGAGGTAAATTAAAACAATTCTTTGATGTTGAAATTAAATGGTTTATTGTATTATTTATTCTTTTTATTTTCTTTTTCTTTTTTTAAAGATTTTTTTTTTAAGTGAAAGTCATGAATATGGGTCTGGTCGCCACGGGCGGCTAGTTATTTTAAAAACCTTAATAACTCAGCCAATTAAAATACAATTTTCAAACAAATTGCATTTGAAAGTAGAATTTTTTCTCTATTTGACGGTTTAAAAATTGAAAATGTGCGATATTTAGAAATTTAAAAAATCGCTGACATAACTCGCATTTTAATTTCAATTTTTTTTTTCGGTTTTTATGAGAAAATGGCAACAAAAAGGTACATATATTATTTTCTTTCCTCCGTGATTATTTCCCTTTACTTTTAACACTCCACGACTTTCAATTGAAATGGAGTTCTCCAGTTGCCACAATTGCAAAAAATGTATTAATAACTACAAAAAAATTAATATCTCAAAATTAAATTGAGATACAGCTTTCAAACAAATTGCATTTAAAAGAGCATTTTTTTCTTTATACGACGATGCAAAAATTTAAAATGTGCGATGTTTAGAAGTTTAAAAATTTGCAGTAGAGGAAATTGCAAAACCAAAGTTTTACTTAAAATTTCAAACTGTTGCCATTCGCAAAATGACGTATGCGTCACGCACAGATATGTTTGTCCTTTATAATATAGATATCGAGCATCGCATTACATATTAATGTATTGGAATTATTTTTCAATTATACATTTTTTAGGTATTAGTTTTGTGCAGTGGATCTCAAGGAAAACCTATAAAAGTTGCTCCATTCTACAAAAATATTAAAAAAATAAAAATAAAAATAAAAAAATATCGCAAATGAAAAATTCGTCATTATTAATCAAGAAGATAGGCCTCTTTTTACAACTTCACATAATAACAAGGCTGAATCGATGTACAGCATATTCTCGACCACGGATACATGATAAAGTAAAAATTTGTTCAGTATTGAAAAAAAAAAAAAAAATATATAATTAATTAGCATGTAAGAAATAAATCTACTTGGCCTAAATGAAGACTCAAATCGTATTCAAGACGTACCAAATTGTTAACTCATCAAAAATCAAAAGATGAAAATTTTCATCAGTCCATTATTATTTTCTAGAAAATATAGACGAAAGTAAAAATAAAAATGTATTATTAAATTATTAAATTACTTCAGATCTTTATTATTATATTGAGCATCGCATTACATATTAAAGTATTATAGTTCATTTTCAATCATGCATTTTTTAGGCACCAGTTTTGTGCAGTTGATCAAAAGAAAAACTTATAAAAGTTACTCCATTCTACCTAAATATTTAGAAAGAAAATCCGCAAAAGACAGCGAAATTTATTGCACATTATTTGTCAGATATATATCATTGGATCTAATATTTAATCATTTCTCTGGAAGAAAACAAACTACAGGGGTTAATGAAAATTATCAACATTAATCTTACCGTAAATGAAAAAATTCGTCATTATTAATCAAGAAGATGGGCCTCTTCCTACTACCTCACATAATAACAAGGCTGAATCGATGTACAACATATTCTCGACCACGGATACACGCCACCGTCGACAAAGTTAGTGCAGTACTGAAAAAAAAAAAGTATAATTAATTAGCATGTAAGAAATAAATCTACTAGGCCTAAATGAAGACTCAATTTGTATGTTCTTGAGAAAAATAGTAGCTAACGTCCAATTTCGTCCTTAAATTGGATAATAGGAATTTCGTGAGAGATTTGCTCAGAATACAGAAGGTACAATTAAAACCAATTCCCCCAACACGTGACCTGAATTGGTAATCAGTGTGGGAAACAATATCTCAGGCGCCAATTAAGTTACATGAAGCAAGAGAGCTTAGATCGATCGACCTGCATGCTTTGTTTGACAAGTAGGTATTGCTGCAGGAGTAGAATAATGTTTTTCTCAAAGGTGGGCCCCCCTTAAATAACCCCCTATTTGTGCGCAGGTTATGCATTAGTTTTTAATATTACCTTGGTTAAGGTGTATTAATATTCTAGTTTCCGATAATGAATACTACCGCAAAATTTGACCACCGCTTAGAATGTCAAAATTGATCGCATTTGTCAAAAAATAGACATTCTGAAATACATATAAGACATAAATAAATCTCACGGGCCTCTCAAGATTTCTGTCGTGAACAAAGGAAATAAAAACTAGAAACCAGGAATTCTGCTTTCTCAGATTTTAGTATCGCCCCCGAAGAAAAAAAAATATATATAAATATAGATACAGTAGAGTCCCGATTATCCGTGTTAATCGAACTTATACCTTTGGAATAGATCATCTTCTTCTGATGGAATGATGGCTTCCATTGTTATAAAACACCTATTATAAATGAAGTTTTAGGTGAAGATGAAAGAGCGGTCGTAAAATGTTATAACTCTGATTTTCTGGTCAGAATGGGAATAAAAAAATTGCCATTTTTTTCGGGACTCTACTGTAGTTCAGTTTTAAGACTTAAAACACGCGATTTTATTTTATATAAAATGACATCATCCGCATCCGCTGAAGAATTCCTCATCTGCGATCCAGTATTAAACAACATTTACAGTAAAGTAGCATATGACGTCACTATCACTGAATAATACACAAATCCAAAAAAAAAGAGATTTCGTCATTGCAGAATCTTGACCAAAAAAAAAACGCCTATCTAATGATTCATAGGCCTTCATTTGTTTGTAACATTAATATAGATACTTAAAATTAAATATTGTTTATAATAGCTCCATGTTTATCAGAAATCATTCATTTATATTTTTTCAAAATAGCACGTATTTTAATTACACTTTTTTTTTTCAGTTTGGCAACAAAATGGGGAAAATGGCAACAAAAAGATATAATTGCTATTTTTCAACTATTTTCCCTTTACTTTCTACAGAAATGGAATACTTGAGTTGCCAAAATTAAACAAATGGTGCTAAAAACTACAAAAAAAATTAACATCTCAAAAATAAATGGAGATGCAGTTTTCAAACAAATTGCATTTAAAAGTACTTTATTTTTTCCAATACGGCGATATAAAAATTTAGAATGTGGGATTCTTAGAAGTTTAAAAAATTGCAGTAGAGTTTATTCCGTACAATGATACTCCTGTTTACAGGGAGATCGCCACCCAGCGGTCTCCTCAGAACACAGCGGAGGCACACGCACACACACACACACACACACACACACACACACACAAACTTTTATCTTTATTATTACTAGGGGATAAACCCGGGCTTCCTGGATTACAGAATATAGGTGAAAACCACCATATATATTATTTCTGGTGTCAAAATCCTTTTTTCTCTGCACATACTAAAGGAAGAGTGATGAATGAGGTATTTTTCGAAAGGTTCAGCAAGCGCCTTTTGGCATAGTATACTTATACAGTAAAACTTCCATAAAGCGACCACGTTTTGTTCCAATAAAAATCGGTCGCTCCGAGAGGTGGTCTCTTAATGGAGGTCATGTTTAAATCTAGGTTTTAATTGTTGGAAAAAGGTAACAATTAATGTTACTAAAATTTATTTATCACGTTAGGAAAAAATATGAAAATTTAAATATCAAAACAAAAGTTAATTACATAAGTTAATTACTGCAGAGTTTAAAAAATGAATACATTGACGTTTGCTTTGATTTTACGATTTTAGCTTTTACTAGCCGCCCTTAGCGACCACTTTGGTCTCCCTTAAAATTTATGTTTGGGAACGCATACTAAGCATTGTATCATGTTACTTTTATTCATAATTGCATTTACTTGGACTCCCTTAAATATAATTAATATAATCCCTTATAGCCCGGTGGTATGGGAGGGAAAAAAAGGCCAAATTCGGAATTAATTGGGGGAAAGCTGGAAATTGTTTTAACCCACTTAGTTTAGGTCTAGAATGAAGATACTAGGTTTTCCCCCCTCGTAATAGGTGAGCATTTGAAAATATGTACAGATTTATAGTCAAAAAACACGTTTTTAGGTATATTTCGTATGAAGTACTACATATTGGGATCGTTCCTATGTTGGAATTTCTGAAACATTTTTGCAGATCTACACCGATCATGACTCTTAGAACCCAAAACCACCCTCAGTAAAAACTTGGGGCTTTTCGGTTAGCCGGGCGCCAGTGTTATATATACATATATATTTACATATATATACACATATATGTACATATATATATACATATGTGTGCATATGTATATACGTGTCTGTGCATATATATATATCAATACAAAAACCCTTAACGGGTTAAAAGTTTGTAACGCAGCACTTTATCTTTAGCTCTAAGAATTTTAAATTTGGAACTTAAAAATAATGATATTAATTTTTGAGTGACGCAATGCTATTAATTTACCTATACATATATGTATCAAAATTTATTCATTGATGCTTTATCATTTACATCTCATAAATTCGAATTATGAATTTTAAAAGATATGATATGAAAATTTAAGTGACACCTTGATGTTGCTTAAAACGATTAGTTTTAAAATTCAATTTAAATTTTCTTTTGGCTAAATACATTTACACATCTAAACAATACTTTTCATTGTCCAATGCACTGTTGAATATATTACTTTCGCTGAATCTATATAATGCACTGAATTGTATTCATTTGAATAAATTGATTTATCTTTTGTGCCACGCTATCCAAAAATCAAAAGTAAAATTTATGTAAATAGTTTTTTCGTCATATTATCCATTTGCATACATTTAACTTAGTTTGAATACAATGACGCAAAAAACCATTTACATAAATTTTACTTTTGATTTTTGGATAGCGTGGCACAAAAGATAAATCAATTTATTCAAATAAATACAATTCAGTGCATTATATAGATTCAGTGAAAGTAATATATTCAACAGTGCATTGGAAAATGAAAAGTATTGTTTAGATGTGTAAATGTATTTAGCCAAAAGAAAATTTAAATTGAATTTTAAAACTAATCGTTTTAAGCAACATCAAGGTGTCACTTAAATTTTCATATCATATCTTTTAAAATTCATAATTCGAATTTATGAGATGTAAATGATAAAGCATCAATGAATAAATTTTGATACATATATGTATAGGTAAATTAATAGCATTGCGTCACTCAAAATTTCATATCATTATTTTTAAGTTCCAAATTTAAAATTCTTAGAGCTAAAGATAAAGTGCTGCGTCACAAACTTTTAACCCGTTAAGGGTTTTTGTATTGATATCATTACTTTTTTTAGGTTAGTGATAAAAAGATAAAACCACAAAAAAAAATTAAAAACCAATGCAATAAATTCATAGTCGTGATTTCCATTGACCTTTACAATCCTCCATCTAAAACGAATCAAAGTGTCACAAGAATTTATGAAAACAATTTGTGTGTACATATTCCAAGATTTCATTAACTAAAATCAAGTTAAAGAAATCTTTTAAAATTTGAACTTTTTAACACTATAGGTTACTCATAAATATGATACAAATAGAAATAATTTATCTAACTGAAACTGTTTTAGCCAACATTTCAAGTATCAAGTGTGAAATAAGCGATATTTGGAAATTTAAGCGTTCCATGTTGTTAAGATTTTATGTTTCCTTTTCACATGTTTCTATGAAAACGCAGACAGTTATTATAAAAGAATTTCATTTCTACTTTATATTTTAATGTTTTGAACTTTTGCACTGTAATAACCAAAAGTGTTAACGTTTTTCAACATGGTATGAAATATGCTAAAATTGACGACATATATATATATATATTTGTGTACATGTAATATAAAACTTTTTCACATTATGATCCACCTTAGGTTTATTATACAGCTATAAAAAAATAAAACGAATCAAAGTGTCCAAGAATTTATGAAAACAATGTGTGTGCATTATTCCAAGATTTCATTAACTAAAATCAAGTTAAAGAAATCTTTTTAAATTTGAACTATTTAACACTATAGGTTACTCATAAACATGATTCAAATATAAATAAGTTATCTAACTGAAACTGTTTTAGCCAACATTTCAATAATATAGTGAAAACAATCAATATTTGGAAATTTTAAGCGTTCCATATTTTTAGGAATTTATATTTCCTTTTTACATGTTTCTATGAAAAAGCAGACAGTTTTTATAAAGATACTTCATTTTTGCTTTATATTCTTAATGTTTTGAACTCTTGTGCTGTAATACACCAAAAGTCTTAAAATTTTTCAACATTGTATGAAATATGTTGAAATTGATATGAAAATTTCTTATTTTTTTTATAAATACATGTAAAAACTTTTTCACATTAAGATCCACCTTTGGTTTATTAAACAACCATAAATAAATAAAACAAATCAAAGTGTCACAAGAATTTATGAAAACAATTTGTGTGTGCATATTCCAAGATTTCATTAACTAGAATCGTGTTAAAGAAATCTTTTAAAATTTGAACTTTTTAAACCGTGAAAATAGAAAAATAATTTATCTAACTGAAACCGTTTTAGCCAAAATTTCAATCAGTAAGTGTAAAACAAGCGATATTTGTAAATTTAAGCGTTCCATGTTTTTAAGATTTTACGTTTCCTTTTTACATGTTTCTATGAAAAGCACACAGTTATTATAAAGATATTTCATTTCTGCTTTATATTGTTAATTGCTTGTACTCTTGCACTGCAATACACAAAAAGTCTTAAATTTTTTCAACATTGTATGAAATATATTGAAATTGATGAGTTTTGTACTGTGCATTTGAAAATAATAATTTGAGCTAAGCATTGACGTTTGTTTGGTTATGCTTAATGCAAACGTATGCTTTGCTCAAGCACCAATGAAACTTTAACAATAACTTATTTTGTCTCAATAAAGTTTTTGTTTATTTTACAATACACAGGAATATTTCCTTCAGTAAAATTATTGCTAATGTATTTATACCTACTTTTGCGTGATATATGTGATTATTCCAAGAAAATATATCTGGAATAACAAAAATCATGATCCATGTAGCGCTTTCAACTGTTCAAATGGTAAAAATGATCAAAAAATTGGATGCTAGACAGCCAGTAAATTTTCTTGTGAAATAATTTGACATAAATCTGAGCAGTGTGTTTATGACATGAAAATAAAATAACACAATATCATGCTGAAAGTGATTCAAATGCAGAAATGAACATAAATGGGATATAAATGTTTAAATTTTCTTGAGCAACAATGTAATAATGGACTAGAAATCATAATGAATGCTTATAATAAAGTGAAATACAGTAAACTCTGTGAACTCTGCAAAATGCATAATCTGCAAACATCTATTATCTGCACTACGTGGAACGTAAGTAATGAAACTTATTTTAACATTTAAGTTCATAGATGAATTTAAATGATGTGTTAATTTTCACTAAATAACAATTTTTCCTTGAAATAAACTGTGATTTAAGGAAATTCATACATTTTGTACCCAGCACTCGAAAATAACAATTTGAGCTCCGATGAAACGACAAGTTCCGATGAAACTTTAACAATAACTGATTATATCTCAACAAAGTTCTAGTTTCTTTTAAAATACACATGAATATTTCCTTTAGTAAAATTTTTGCTAATGTACCTATACCTACTTTTGAATGCCACATATGTGATTATTCTAAGGCATTATGTCTGGACTAACAAGAATCACGATTCATATAGTGGTTTTACATTGTTCAAAAGGTACAAATGATCAAAAAATTAGTTGCTAGATTATCAGTGAATTATCTTGTGAAATAATTTGCCATAAGTCTGAGAAGTGTGTTTATGACATAAAAATAAAATAACAATATCATGCTCAGGGGTAGGAAAATGCATCATTTTACTAGCCACTGGCGAGTGAATTTTCTGACAGGATGGGTGAATTTTAAGGTAGTTATTGAAAACTGCAAACTATACAGGTATGCCAAAAATGTTTTTTTAATAAGTAGTTAGCTATATTTTTCAACTTTCCTAATTACTGCGATGTAAACATGGTACAAAATTCTATTTTATATTAAACTTTCATCTCTTGTTTATATTTCTCAATTTTATAGGAAAGAAATATATGAAAATGCATTACAGTAATCAGTGACCTGGAGCCGGAAAATTTTTGATGCTCCAGCTCCGCTCCGAGATAAAATACTGTGGCTCCGGGAACTGCTCCAACTCGGCGCCGACTTCGCCCTTCTGAGTTGCAGATTTTAATTTACACTGTAGGGACTTAGATATCACTGGACAAGATTCTATGGTAGCGTAAGTTACTAAAATCTAAGTCCTTTATTTACATTGATCTCTAGATTAAATAAGAGTATATACAACTTAAATAATATTAGTCTAGGGTTCTCGTCTTTTTAACAGGATAAAAAGTTCCATCAACGGGCTGCTTCCACAGATATAGTGCTTCAATCGGAGAAAAGACTGATCGGACGACCATCTATCTCATCTCTTCGCTTCGCTCATTCACCACTAGGTCCAGCAAGACCTCCTCGCCAGCGTCCTCGCTCTCTCACTTCTCAACTGCTTCTCTCTTCCTCCCGCGTTGCCACCTCGCCTCTCTCCAAGGCTGAAACTCCCGGTCCTAGGGAAAACTCGTCTTTTTCCCTCTTAGCCGAAGCCACCGCCTATTTCTCGAAGGCTGAAGCTCGCCGCCCTAGGGGAAATCGTCTTTTCTCCCCCTCAGCCGTTGCCACCGCTCACTTACTGGACGGCTGAAACACCTGCTCTCTGTGCAATTCAATGGAATGTTAAGTTAGCGCCGGAACGAAATTGTACTGCCAGTTCCATTCATATTTGCAGACTCGACGGCACCATAGCTTTGTTCAGAGATGAACTATGAGTTTATGAGATTTCTCTTAGCGTGGGAAAGTCCAGAAAATCCTAGGGGGATCTTCTCCCGAATTAATAGTTCGTGAATAAATAGTCTTTAGAGGTAATTAGTAAAGTTCTTACAGCAATCCCCCCTCCAAGAGAGATTTTTCACGTAGCTGAAAAATCTATAGTGAAGTCAGTGTTACACTCAAAATTCGTTCACTACAGAGGTTAACCATTCATTTTTTTGTACTAATAACACATAAATTTACACACTTTTCCAGGAACATTATTATGAGTATTACAACAATATATACAAAATGAAAATTATTTATACCTTATGATGCAAGCACTTTTTTTGAGAATTATATACAATTTCCCTAAATTTATTCAACCCTACTTAAGCAATCAACATGCACTATTTCTTTCCCCGGACGGTGCCTGATTGTATAATGATAAGGTTGCCGCATCAATGACCAGTGGATCAATCTTGGACTATTCACGGCTTTGTTTCGGATCAACCTTACCCAACATTTATTGGTACTCTGCGCTGATTTTCTCTTATATAGTTTCACTTTCATTTTTACTCCTCTGATGCGGTTCAATACAATTCCTCTCTGTCCCATATGATTACTCCAATAATCGGAAACCCTTTTCGCGTTGTTTAAATACAACAAACCCAACATCTTAGGAGAATCATAATTCGAATTGTCTTGCATTCTAGCGCCTAAATCTAAGTCGTGCGTACTCGTATAGTTTTCTCCCGGATCAATCTGGAAGACACCACTCTTCTTCTTAAACTCACGAGTTTTCGTCCCCGTTTCCACTAATAATTCCCGAAATTGCCTGATACGTCTAATTAAATCCAATCTAGGTATGAATTTTAAACCTTTAGAACGTTCATCTCTTTTCCATCTCTCGTATAACTTTTTAATTTCGTTTACGGTTTTTGGCCAACAATAACGATTCAAGAATTCATAACCTGACTTCTTCGTACTTAGAAGTCTGCCTGCACTCTCCTTACCTAAGGATAACATATCTCCTTTGACTTTCAACGGGATTACCATTTGTTCTCGGTCAGATTCCCTGGGATCTTTTATTTTCCTAATCCCCAACCCCTCGTTCATTTCAAAATGTGATTTCACCTCGTCCGCTCTCTGCTTAACACAATCGAACTTGACATTCTCTTGCGCATCACTCACATTTTCTTTGTTTCCTAGGGTCAAGTTTTCATCCCGCGGTACGGTCTCGCTTAGTCTTAGAAAAGTCTCTTGCTTTTTCTCCGTTACTAAACTGGCTCCTATTTCTCCCACTGCGTCCGGGGTGTTGAATTTTAAAGTCTCGACTCTCCCCACCCTTCCAGCTAAATCACCTCTCTCAGCCAAGTTCAAAACCTGTTCATTAAAGGAATTCAAATTCGGTACGGGCTGTGCTCTCTCAACAACAGGTAGAAAAATTCCCCTTTTCTCTTCGACAAAGATTCCTTCCTCTGGGTTACTCCCTGACCTCGGGGGGTCGCACTTAAAAATTCCTCTTTCTACCTCGGCGCGGAGAATTGGCTGATCCATCGGCTTAGGTGAACCGGCTGGTTTTTCATTTTCGCTCTCCGTTACGGTAGGGGGAATGGACGAGCTCTGCGATTTAGTTTCGCTTTTCGTATCCGCGTTTCCGGGGTGCGCTCGCGTCCCAGTGTGAACTGCGATGATTGAACGCTTGTATCGTCTCCGCCTGTCAATTAATTGCTGCGTTTTGTTCCCTAACAAATAATGAACCATGTCCGTTTCTTTATCTACTGCGGCCGCCTTTGTCCTTATAGTATCACCGGTCCCCAGATTAATTTCTATTTCTACAATAGGTAAACACCGAAGTTTATTATCCAATGCCTGTTTAACATATACACTTTCACCCGTAAATCGGTCCTCATTTACATCGTGAGCTGATATTAAGTCCAAATTACTTCCGCTATCGCGTAGACTAGTCATTTCTTTCCCATTAATTAACCCGCGACAAACGTAGGGTTCAAAGGCACTTTCTAAGTCTTGTAGGCCCGCGATATGGTAAACTGCTTCAGCCTTTTCAGCCTTTTTTGACTCGTTACAGGAGTAACTATATAGTGCCCTGTTTTTTTGCACGTAAAACACGTAATTTCCTTTCTTTTATCGAAAATTGCATCCCGATTTTTCGAGTTGTCTTTATCCCTCCAGTTTGCCCTACTCTCTTCCGTTCTACCATCCGTTTTTGATTGCTCCGCAAATTTATTTCGCTCTAGAGGTTGGGAAAGGTTTTGAAGTTTCGAGGGCCCTAACCGTTTCATAGTTTTCCTAGCCGAATCATACGCATCTAATTTCTTTGCCAACTCAAATGGAGTGATTATCGTGCCCCAAACATCAATGAAATGATGCTTCGTTTCCGGATTAACCTTTCTTTTTAACTGATCTGTGATTATTAGCTCTCTCAGTTGGTCGAAATTTCCCACTCCTAAACCACTTAACCATTGATCAAAGTAATTGGAAGCCTCATATACGTAATCTTTCCACGTTTTGTTTTCGGGCTTTTGTGTCGTAACAAATTTTAGTCGAAAGTCTTCTGCCGAAAGGTGGAACCTTTCTAGTAACATCTTTTTTACATGATCAAAATCGTCGAAACACGCGGGTGGTTCTCGCAAGATAAGCTCCCCCAATTCCGTCGGTAACAATTCTAGTAAATGCGTAACCCATTGACTTTTTTCGATTTGGGCTTTCTGCGCTTGTCTTTCGAATAAACTGAGATAGATTGATATTTCGGACTTATCGGAGTCGAATTTGGGCAGGACTGATTTTAAAGATATTTTCTGCTCTCTCTCATTTTGGCTAGAAGCTAAACTAAACTCATCTGGTTCCCGTTCTAACCTAATTCTCGCCAATTCATGCTCCTGCTCCAAAGCCTTAGCCTTTTCTTCCCTCTCAAAGGCCTTATTCCGCTCTCGTTCTAACCTTTCTTCATTTTCTCTCTCAACCCTATCTTTCTCTAAGATTTTTAGCTGGGCTAGTGCTAACGTTTCGTCATAGTCCTCTGCTTCTTCGAGTTTTTTAATAATTTTGGCTATATTATCCGACTCTTCTATGCTCGCGCCGAATTCAATAGCTAACTCTTTTAGATCGCACTTTTTCTTACCCGCAAACACTGACATGTTTCCTACTAATTAACAGTTATAAAAAATGCTATGCCAATCATGCAATTATCCACTTCGAAGTCTCTAAATATTTCCCTAGTTGTGGATAATCACAAACTCTCGCGACATAAAAATATCACAACAATTTCAATAATATTAATATGATAAACAGCCTTATCATTAACCAACCAAGTTTTCATATATAACTTTATATATTCTTTGGTATCATTTCTTTTAAGTCAATTGCTCAAAAAGTCTCTTAAATTTTGAAAACATACATTCTGAATAAAATTCACATACAACACAGAATTTAAATTATTTGCATTCAGTGCGCCACCTCTCATAAGCAATTTAAATTATCCTCACAGAATTATTAACCTTTTACAAGTAATACTTATTTAAAACAGTTTTAAGGAACTTTAGAAAATTAATATTTACTTAAATTTCTTAGAATCCAGTTGGAAAAATTTCACAAAATGTTATTATCAAATTCCTTACTTCCTAAACTCTATTAAATATACAATGATTAAAAAAAACATGTTTGTTATTAACTATACTATTTCGATTAAACCTCTGTAATGAATCAAATAAAGAGTGCTAACCTGAGATATTGTTGACTGCTCTTCTGACATCCGTCTTAGACTGGTACAGCTCCGGTCATCTGTAGGCTAAACCATCCGGCGGGCTCGACTTCCCTGCATTCGGATGTCTCTCGTCTCTTGCACGGCGTCGGATTGCCTTGGGTCTGGAATCCTTGCTGGATTCGCCGAAGCCTCTGCTCTGGGGATCAAGGTCTCCTTTCTACCCTCCGTCTGTCGATTTCGGATCTCCGGAACGTCTTACGTCTCTTGCACGGCGTCGGAATGCCTTGGCTCTGGAATCCCTGTTGGATTTGCCGAAGACTCTGGTCTGGGGATCAAGGTCTCGTTTCTAATCTCCGTCTGTCGATTTCAGCTCTCCGGAACCTCTTGCACGGGGTCGGATTGCCTTGGCTTTGGAATCCCTGCTGGATTTACCGAAGATTCTGGTCTGGTGATCACGAGTCCTTCTATCTTGCGGCCTGGTTGCGGCCCTTCCTGTTTTTTGACGAACTGTGATAGATTATTTTCACCAGTTCTTAATCCTCTTTAGCTGCCACCACTGTAGGGACTTAGATATCACTGGACAAGAGTCTATGGTAGCGTAAGTTACTAAAATCTAAGTCCTTTATTTACATTGATCTCTAGATTAAATAAGAGTATATACAACTTAAATAATATTAGTCTAGGGTTCTCGTCTTTTAACAGGATAAAAAGTTCCATCAACGGGTTGCTTCCACAGATATAGTGCTTCAATCGGAGAAAAGACTGATCGGACGACCATCTATCTCATCTCCTCGCTTCGCTCATTCACCACTAGGTCCAGCAAGACCTCCTCGCCAGCGTCCTCGCTCTCTCACTTCTCAACTGCTTCTCTCTTCCTCCCGCGTTGCCACCTCGCCTCTCTCCAAGGCTGAAACTCCCGGTCCTAGGGAAAACTCGTCTTTTTCCCTCTTAGCCGATGCCACCGCCTATTTCTCGAAGGCTGAAGCTCGCCGCCCTAGGGGAAATCGTCTTTTCTCCCCCTCAGCCGTTGCCACCAATCACTTACTGGACGGCTGAAACACCTGCTCTCTGTGCAATTCAATGGAATGTTAAGTTAGCGCCGGAACAAAATTGTACTGCCAGTTCCATTCATATTTGCAGACTCGATGGCACCATAGCTTTGTTCAGAGATGAACTATGAGTTTATGAGATTTCTCTTAGCGTGGGAAAGTCCAGAAGACCCTTGGGGGATCTTCTCCCGAATTAATAGTTCGTGAATAAATAGTCTTTAGGGGTAATTAGTAAAGTTCTTACAACACATTTAATTTTTTGCTTACAAATTCTTTCTTTCTTTACCTTCATTAAAGATCTGACAAAATGCATTTTTCTTCTCAACAAACTTGAAATGCTTGTTCCGAAAATATTGCATCTTTTAGCTTTTGCTTTTAAAATAGAAAGTTTGGCGGAATTTTAAACACAAAAATCTTAAATTTCTTCTACGTTTTCAAACAACGAAAATTTTACAACTACATATGTAAACAACAGGCAGTCATATTTGTTTTCAAATAGTGTTGCCACTTAGCTCAAGTAGAAGTGAAGTAGTGTTACCATATTTTTGTGAGAAGTTTTACATCTTTAATTTTAAAAAACCTTAAAAAATGATATAATTAAAATATTGAATAATGATGTAATTAAAATATTTTAAACCTGAACATTTAAAAGACTGAAAAAAAAGATTTAAAAAAATAATAATAAACTAAAGGAGCCCTGGAGCAAAGTAAATTTTAGAGCTCTAGCTCCAGGGAAAATACAGCTCCGGAGCGCTCCGGCTCCGGTTCCAGCACCAGGTCTCTGACAGTAATAGTAACCAACTATTTTGAGTTGCGTAATTTTGTCATAAATTTTTTTAACTGTACATTGCATTTTACTGGCTGTTGAAATAAATCCTTGGCTGGTAAGATTTTCTAGAAATTCTCCATCCCTGGTCATAAACATAATAGAAATAACTTATCTAACAGACACTTTTTTATCTAACATTTCAGGTGTCTGACTATGCACAGAGCAATTGAGCTATTTAATTATTTTTAAACGTATTTTTATTAAGATTGACTAGAAAATGTGAAAAAGAGCGAAAAATATTTTCTTCATTGATAAAATTTTGGTTAATGGAGGAATTTATAGTAAAATTTAGTGAAATTTGGCCCAAAATGCTCTAAAGAAAATTTGGTACTTTTTGGTTAGTCGGGCGGCAGTGTTATATATACTTGGATATGTATATACAGATGTATATATATATACATCTATATACATATACAAATATGTGCATACACATGCATATATGTGTATATATACAATATATGTATATATACATATATATGTTGTATATCCATGTATTTATAACACTGGCGCCCAGCTAACCGAAAAGTACCGAAAATTTTACTGTATGTTAGTTTCCTTCGTACATTTCATATTTATGACATTGGTGAAGGCAATGAACTAAAATCTAAAAAATGTCTTAAATGTTTCAAAACTTATAGCATAATGCACTTGTTCACATGTTAATTTTCATAAAATTCATCAATGTCATTCCACAAAAACATCCATAAAACAAAAAATATTTATTTTAAATTTAAATCTTTAGTTCATTGCTTTCACAATAGTGTAAACAACATAATATTTTAAATTTCATAGTGATGTTCCAATAATTTTCTGAGGAATAATGTTTTGTGTATGGAATTTTCACCGAAAATTACATCATCCAAAAAATGCATTTAAAGTTTAGATTTTTGTTTTACTACAAGAATTTCAGTAATTATACATCTAAACTTCACTGTTTTTATAAGTCACTCATTTCTTTAAAAGTACTGACCCTTTTTTAATCTCTAGAAGGCCATATTTTGCTCCCCCCCCCCCCAAGTTTTTTAACAAAGCAAAGCATGACATTTCACATCAAAGATGCGACCGTTTTCACAAAAACCATATTCTTCAGTTTTAAGTGACTTGGATTGTTTGTGGCTTATTCAATACATTTTAATTTCATGTATAATTCAATATTATATAATTTTACATGTAAATAATAAAAAAAACAGAGCTCGTCTTCTGTATCTAGGCTAGTCAGTGATGATTTGGCATCCAGAAGCAGAATTTTCAGTATCAATCTGCAGCAAACCAAAAACTATCTGCGACCCAACAATGCTGAGCCAAGCTACTATAATAAATACTCACAATAACCCATAAAATAAGCAAAATTTACATTTTACAAAGAAAATTAATAACAAACACAATAACTCCTAAAACAAAGAAAAATTGTGATTTTTTTAAGCTCAATATTTATTTTTAAGCTGGTAGATTGATCTGCAAGGTCTAAAATAATCTGCAGCGCTGCTGCCGTGCTGCACAGTTTCTGCTATGGAGATCTGGTACACGATCACTTTCTACGCCATGTCATTCATATCATTCCACAAAAACACCCATAAGGCAAAAAATATTTCTTCTAAATTTAAACCTATTTTAAATTTCATAATAATATTCCAATAACTTTTTTAGAAATCATGTTTTGCGCATGGAATTTTTACCGAAAATAACTTTTCCAAAAAATACATTTAAAGTTTAGATTTATGTTTTACTACAAGAATTTACAGTACTGTACATCCAAACTTCACTGTTTCTACAAGTCAAACTCATTTTTTTTTTAAGTACTGACCCTTTCTTTATCTTTAGAAGGTCATATTCCGCCCCCCCCCCCCCCCGGTTCTTCAACAAAGCAAAAGATGACGTTTCTCATCAATGTAACCATTATCGAAAACGCAATGTTCTTCAGTTTTAAGAGACTTGGATTGTTTATTGTTTATTCAATACTTTTTAATTTCATGTATAATCCAATATTATGTAACTTTACAGGTAAATAATGAAAGAAAAATAGAACTCGTCTTCTGTATCTAGGCCATCGGTGCCGATTTGGCATGCAATCACTTTCCATGCCAAGGCTGTCAATCCAAAATTAAGACATGGTACAGGCTCAGCAAAAAAAAAGCTGAACTTTCATGGCCTCATGGAATTTTGACGAAATTCACATTTTTCCGCAGCGTTCAGATGACATTTGCGCTTTTTCTGCGATACATTGACGAAATTAGCGTTTTTCCCCGACCACTCGACGAAAATCGCGTTTTTCTGCAATCTTTCGAAGAAATTCGTGTTTTTTTTTACGATCTTTCGTCAAAAATCGCGCATTTTCCATGATCTTTTGCCAAAGATCGCGCATTTCCCACGATCTTTCGCCGAAATTCGCATATTTTACACGATCCTTTGACAAAATACGCTTTTTTCTGCAATCCTTTGACGAAAATCGCGTTTTTCCAGTAATCCTTTGGCGAAAGTCGCATTTTTTTCCACGATCCTTTGAAGAAATTTGCGCTTTTCCCGCGATTCTTTGAAGAAATTTGCATTTTCCCGCGATCGGTTGAAGAAATTTGCTCAATTTGGCGTGGTTCGTACTCGCGTTTTTGTTGTACTACATCCGCTCTCGCTAATTCCCCCCCCCCCCCCTCATTAAATATGTCAACAAATTTTAATGCATATTTGTATCGATCCCAGAGATAATAAAATTCACTACCGAAAAAGCGGAATTCCGCGTTTTCGCGGAAAAGTAACATGTCTGAAAATTATATGTGTTTGCCAAATTACTTATACATTTATCTGCAAGCTTGACAGACCAGCTCAGAAGTAGAATTACACCTAAAAATAGAATATTCATGAAATTTCAAGCAAAATTTATATTATTATGTAAAAGTAAATAAAACATGCCTTTTAAACAAAACAATGCTACCCATACTTCAAGGGGGGGGGGGGTGCCAAATGAAGATATTGATTGTTTATAGTTTCATACAAAAATGTATGTATATATGAAGTAACAAGATACTCGCAAGCTCATGTTAAACTTATGGGAGCGTTCTTTTCAAATTTGTGAAATTGAAAGTAACTTAAAAAAAATAATCGAGAAAGTAAACACTAACCCAGTTAGAATTCAATCTCAGCTATTAAAACTATTAATATGCAAGGGAGAAATTTTTAAATGTACGCTCCCATAGGTTTAACGGCAGCAATTCCAGTTTCTTCTCATGACTAGTGCAGATTGCAGATTCCTAACCTTCAAGTTAATGTTAATCCTATGAGAGCGTTGTTTACATATTCCTTGCTAGCATTATTATTAAAATAATTTGTATCTTTTAACGATTTCTTTTTTTTTTTTTTTTTTTTTTTTTTTTTTTTTGCATAGGGTACGTGTGGTTGAAAATTTTAATTGCGTGCAAGGACGGGGGGGGGGGGGGGGGGGCAAAATCCATATCGCAAAAAAAGCTAGTTTTGGGCTTGATACACATTTGGCTAGTTAAAAGTCAGCGAGTAACGTAAACAAACTTCCATTACAAATTAGGAAGATAATCTGTGGCCTATAATCTCCTAAAAAAAGTAACTGGTTTTGAAGGGAAAGGAGTTTTAGCCCTTAGATTACCCTCCCCCCTCATCCACTTCACAATTAAATCAGCGTACCCAATTAGGTTGGCAAGACAATATCAACATTTTAGTTTTTATGTAAAACAAACATATCAAGCTCTTTTTTTTTTTCTCAGAGGGAAAATACATTTTGGCAACATGATTGTAAAAAACGAACTTTGAAGCAGGATATGAAAAAAAATCAGAAGAAAATTATTTAAAGCTTTCTTTTAAGAATATTAACTTTAGAATTAAATAAAAACAAGTATCTTACCTTTGCAAAAAAAGCTATTTTATATCTCTTATTTACCTGTAACCTTTAATTACTAAATAAACAAAAAGAACATGAAGAAAATTGTTACTTTTAGAAGCTCAAAACAACTAGTCGGGATAATAGGATTCATTTTGAACTAATAGTGTGCTCTGAACAAATTATTCACGTGTCTTCCGATTGGCGTTATAGCAATAGGTCGTTTCCTGCCAGACATAATCTGCAAATATCACAAATTTTCTTTTAAAATAGCATTCTATTCTAATACTACAAAAGAGAAACACGATGTTTCTTTCCCCTTCATTTTGATCTCAAATAGCAATCAAGTAAGTTGAACATCCATTGCAGATATCATTGGAGTTGAAAATTAGTTCGTTTCAAGTTGGGAAATTTTTCAATCCCCCCCCCCCCCCCCCCCCCATAAATATCTGTTGCTACGCACCGACGAATCGATAAGGAAACGACGAATTTAAACACTAAATTATCCATCATTATAGCGAAATTCTGTCCGTTAACAAGTAAACAAACAAACGTGGTTTAGGATTCAATTCAACAAGATTCAATCTTATGGATTCAATAAACGATTTAAAACGCGAGCTACGCTCATAAACAAGAAATTTTCGAAAATTGAAAAAAAATTATAAATAACAATTATACTGAATACATATAATTTAAAAAAAATTCCCCTTTTTTAAAAATAAATATAAATATTTTTTCGACAAAAAGAAGTAATATGAAATAATAATTTCTTCTTAACAAAAGAGAAAGATAATATCAATCGAAATTTCATTCAATATATTTAATATTTTAAAACACATAATAATTAACATTTAAAATAAAAAAAAAAAAAAAGATTTACTGTCTACATTCAGATTGTTAACTCAACTTAGAGTACCTAACATGACTTTGCAAATTTTGTTTCTGATTTTATACCCACAGCAGATGGATTAAGACTCCTCCTACATACGAAGTGACGTCAAACCTATTCACCAATCACAGACGAGAAAAGTAAAAAAAAGCGATTTTTAAAAATAAAACGAGTTTTCCCAGAAAAAAGAAAAGTGTTATTCAGCTCGTCTTAATCAGATTTATATTATATATCAATTTAAAGAAAATCGTTAGAACCGTTTTCGATATTTTCAAATTAGAAACTTCTTCCATACCATACCAACGTTTTCGCTTTAAAAATGGCTATTTAGATCTCAAAATATGCTGCACGTAGAAATGTAAAAATTTCAGTATACGATTAGACTGCAGATGTAAGACTGTTCTAGAAAAGTCAGAACAATAGGACCTATATCTGTTGAGTTATTAAAAGGCGGCTTTTCGCGTTTTCTTTGATGTCGAGTTAGCTGTATATATGAGTTCCGCCTTCTACGATACGATACGATACGATTTTAACGATACGATACGATACGGTTTTAGGCTTAAGGTTGCGTCACTCGGAATACTACCGTCTTCCATGATATATATATCTACATATATGTGTATATATACAATATATGTATATATACATATATATGTATGTATATCCATGTATTTATAACACTGGCGCCCAGCTAACCGAAAAGTACCGAAAATTTTACTGTATGTTAGTTTCCTTTGTACATTTCATATTTATGACACTGGTGAAGGCAATGAACTAAAATCTAAAAAATGTCTTAAATGTTTCAAAACTTATAGCATAATGCACTTGTTCACATGTTAATTTTCATAAAATTCATCAATGTCATTCCACAAAAACATCCATAAAACAAAAAATATTTATTTTAAATTTAAATCTTTCGTTCATTGCTTTCACAATAGTGTAAACAACATAATATTTTAAATTTCATAGTGATGTTCCAATAATTTTCTGAGGAATAATGTTTTGTGTATGGAATTTTCACCGAAAATTACATTATCCAAAAAATGCATTTAAAGTTTAGATTTTTGTTTTACTACAAGAATTTCAGTAATTATACATCTAAACTTCACTGTTTTTATAAGTCATTCATTTCTTTAAAAGTACTGACCCTTTTTTAATCTCTAGAAGGCCATATTTTTGCTCCCCCCCCCCCCGCCAAGTTTTTTAACAAAGCAAAGCATGACATTTCACATCAAAGATACGACCGTTTTCACAAACACCATATTCTTCAGTTTTAAGTGACTTGGATTGTTTGTGGCTTATTCAATACATTTTAATTTCATGTATAATTCAATATTATATAATTTTACATGTAAATAATAAAAAAACAGAGCTCGTCTTCTGTATCTAGGCTAGTCAGTGATGATTTGGCATCCAGAAGCAGAATTTTCAGTATCAATCTACAGCAAACCAAAAACTATCTGCGGACCCAACAATGCTGAGCCAAGCTACTATAATAAATACTCACAGTAACACATAAAATAAGCAAAATTTACATTTTACAAAGAAAATTAATAACAAACACAATAACTCCTAAAACAAAGTAAATTTGTGATTTTTTTAAGCTCAATATTTATTTTTAAGCTGGTAGATTGATCTGCAAGGTCTAAAATAATCTGCAGCGCTGCTGCCGTGCTGCACAGTTTCTGCTATGGAGATCTGGTACACGATCACTTTCTACGCCATGTCATTCATATCATTCCACAAAAACACCCATAAGGCAAAAAATATTTCTTCTAAATTTAAACCTATTTTAAATTTCATAATGATATTCCAATAACTTTTTTAGAAATCATGTTTTGCGCATGGAATTTTTACCGAAAATAACTTTTCCAAAAAATACATTTAAAGTTTAGATTTATGTTTTAGTACAAGAATTTACAGTACTATTCATCCAAACTTCACTGTTTCTACAAGTCAAACTCATTTTTTTTTTAAGTACTGACCCTTTCTTTATCTTTAGAAGGTCATATTCCGCCCCCCCCCACCCCCCCGGTTCTTCAACAAAGCAAAAGATGACGTTTCTCATCAATGTAACCATTATCGAAAACGCAATGTTCTTCAGTTTTAAGAGACTTGGATTGTTTATTGTTTATTCAATACTTTTTAATTTCATGTATAATCCAATATTATGTAATTTTACAGGTAAATAATGAAAGAAAAATAGAACTCGTCTTCTGTATCTAGGCCATCGGTGCCGATTTGGCATGCAATCACTTTCCATGCCAAGGCTGTCAATCCAAAATTAAGACATGGTACAGGCTCAGCAAAAAAAAAGCTGAACTTTCATGGCCTCATGGAATTTTGACGAAATTCACATTTTTCCGCAGCGTTCAGATGACATTGCGCTTTTTCTGCGATACATTGACGAAATTAGCGTTTTTTCCCCGACCACTCGACGAAAATCGCGATTTTCTGCAATCTTTCGAAGAAATTCGTGTTTTTTTCCACGATCTTTCGTCAAAATCGCGCATTTTCCATGATCTTTTGCCAAAGATCGCGCATTTCCCACGATCTTTCGTAAAAATTTGCGCATTTTCTACAATTTTTTGCCAAAATTCGTGCATTTTCCACAATTTTTCGCAAAAATTCACGCATCTTCCACGATCTTTCGCACAAATTCACGCATTTTCCACGATCTTTTAACAAAATTCACGTTTTTTTATCATCCGACAAAAATCGCATTTTTTCGCGATTCTTTGATGAAATTCACATTCTGTTTTCACGATCCTTTAACAAATTTCACGTTTTTTCGTCGACCTTTCAAAGAAATTCGCTATTACACGATCTTTCGCCAAAATTTCCGTATTTTGCACGATCTTTCGCCGAAATTCGCATATTTTACACGATCCTTTGACAAAATACGCTTTTTTCTGCAATCCTTTGACGAAAATCGCGTTTTTCCAGTAATCCTTTGGCGAAAGTCGCATTTTTTTCCACGATCCTTTGAAGAAATTTGCGCTTTTCCCGCGATTCTTTGAAGAAATTTGCATTTTCCCGCGATCGGTTGAAGAAATTTGCTCAATTTGGCGTGGTTCGTACTCGCGTTTTTGTTGTATTACATCCGCTCTCGCTAATTCCCCCCCCCCCCCCTCATTAAATATGTCAACAAATTTTAATGCATATTTGCATCGATCCCAGAGATAATAAAATTCACTACCAAAAAAGCGGAATTCCGCGTGTTCGCGGAAAAGTAACATGTCTGAAAATTATATGTGTTTGCCAAATTACTTATACATTTATCTGCAAGCTTGACAGACCAGCTCAGAAGTAGAATTACACCTAAAAATAGAATATTCATGAAATTTCAAGCAAAATTTATATTATTATGTAAAAGTAAATAAAACATGCCTTTTAAACAAAACAATGCTACCCATACTTCAAGGGGGGAGGGGGGGGTGTGTGCCAAATGAAGATATTGATTGTTTATAGTTTCATACAAAAATGTATGTATATATGAAGTAACAAGATACTCGCAAGCTCATGTTAAACTTATGGGAGCGTTCTTTTCAAATTTGTGAAATTGAAAGTAACTTAAAAAAAAAATAATCGAGAAAGTAAACACTAACCCAGTTAGAATTCAATCTCAGCTATTAAAACTATTAATATGCAAGGGAGAAATTTTTAAATGTACGCTCCCATAGGTTTAACGGCAGCAATTCCAGTTTCTTCTCATGACTAGTGCAGATTGCAGATTCCTAACCTTCAAGTTAATGTTAATCCTATGAGAGCGTTGTTTACATATTCCTTGCTAGCATTATTATTAAAATAATTTGTATCTTTTAACGATTTCTTTTTTTTTTTTTTTTTTTTTTTTTTTTTTTTTTTTTTTTGCATAGGGTACCTGTGGTTGAAAATTTTAATTGCGTGCAAGGACGGGGGGGGGGGGGGGGGGGGCAAAATCCATATCGCAAAAAAAGCTAGTTTTGGGCTTGATACACATTTGGCTAGTTAAAAGTCAGCGAGTAACGTAAACAAACTTCCATTACAAAGTAGGAAGATAATCTGTGGCCTATAATCTCCTAAAAAAAATAACTGGTTTTGAAGGGAAAGGAGTTTTAGCCCTTAGATTACCCTCCCCCCTCATCCACTTCACAATTAAATCAAC
Source organism: Maratus speciosus (assembly GCA_963932465.1). Lineage (NCBI taxonomy): Eukaryota > Metazoa > Arthropoda > Arachnida > Araneae > Salticidae > Maratus > Maratus speciosus. The sequence goes on from OZ010788.1 coordinate 151,345,478, forward strand.
GTACCCAATTCGGTTGGCAAGACAATATCAACATTTTTGTTTTTATGTAAAACAAACATATCAAGCTCTTTTTTTTTTTCTCAGAGGGAAAATACATTTTGGCAACATGATTGTAAAAAACGAACTTTGAAGCAGGATATGAAAAAAAATCAGAAGAAAATTATTTAAAGCTTTCTTTTAAGAATATTAACTTTAGAATTAAATAAAAACAAGTATCTTACCTTTGCAAAAAAAGCTATTTTATATCTCTTATTTACCTATAACCTTTAATTACTAAATAAACAAAAAGAACATGAAGAAAATTGTTACTTTTAGAAGCTCAAAACAACTAGTCGGGATAATAGGATTCATTTTGAACTAATAGTGTGCTCTGAACAAATTATTCACGTGTCTTCCGATTGGCGTTATAGCAATAGGTCGTTTCCTGCCAGACATAATCTGCAAATATCACAAATTTTCTTTTAAAATAGCATTCTATTCTAATACTACAAAAGAAAAACACGATGTCTCTTTCCCCTTCATTTTGATCTCAAATAGCAATCAAATAAGTTGAACATCCATTGCAGATATCATTGGAGTTGAAAATTAGTTCGTTTCAAGTTGGGAAATTTTTCAATCCCCCCCCCCCCCCCCAATAAATATCTGTTGCTACGCACCGACGAATCGATAAGGAAACGACGAATTTAAACACTAAATTATCCATCATTATAGCGAAATTCTGTCCGTTAACAAGTAAACAAACAAACGTGGTTTAGGATTCAATTCAACAAGATTCAATCTTATGGATTCAATAAACGATTTAAAACGCAAGCTACGCTCATAAACAAGAAATTTTCGAAAATTGAAAAAAAATTATAAATAACAATTATACTGAATACATATAATTTAAAAAAAATTCCCCTTTTTTAAAAATAAATATAAATATTTTTTCGACAAAAAGAAGTAATATGAAATAATAATTTCTTCTTAACAAAAGAGAAAGATAATATCAATCGAAATTTCATTCAATATATTTAATATTTTAAAACACATAATAATTAACATTTAAAATTAAAAAAAAAAAAGATTTACTGTCTACATTCAGATTGTTAACTCAACTTGGAGTACCTAACATGACTTTGCAAATTTTGTTTCTGATTTTATACCCACAGCAGATGGATTAAGACTCCTCCTACATACGAAGTGACGTCAAACCTATTCACCAATCACAGACGAGAAAAGTAAAAAAAAGCGATTTTTAAAAATAAAACGAGTTTTCCCAGAAAAAAGAAAAGTGTTATTCAGCTCGTCTTAATCAGATTTATATTATATATCAATTTAAAGAAAATCGTTAGAACCGTTTTCGAGATTTTCAAATTAGAAACTTCTTCCATACCATACCAACGTTTTCGCTTTAAAAATGGCTATTTAGATCTCAAAATATGCTGCACGTAGAAATGTAAAAATTTCAGTATACGATTAGACTGCAGATGTAAGACTGTTCTAGAAAAGTCAGAACAATAGGACCTATATCTGTTGAGTTATTAAAAGGCGGCTTTTCGCGTTTTCTTTGATGTCGAGTTAGCTGTATATATGAGTTCCGCCTTCTACGATACGATACGATACGATTTTAACGATACGATACGATACGGTTTTAGGCTTAAGGTTGCGTCACTCGGAATACTACCGTCTTCCATGATATATATATCTACATATATGTGTATATATATGTATATATATATGTATATATAACCCTGGCGCCCGGCTAACCGAAAAGTTTTAAACTTTATATATATATATCTATCTATATCTATCTATCTATCTATCGATCGATCTATCTATCTATCTATATATATATATACTAGCAGGCTATGCCCGCTGCGCTGGTCAATATTTCCAAATGAACCTTGGATTAAACTAAATGGTGAATTTGAACTTGTATTTTAAACAATATGGATCTTCAGCTTGACCTTGCACATTACTGAAAACGATGCGAACGCCATTGCGATATAATGTTATCTTAAGCGTTGGATAAAATTTAGCAATTAAGAAATAATTGTTTTAGTTGATTATAAACAGCGCACTTATGGTCGGGTAATGAGACAGTTATGACAACAGGAATTAATACCTCTGTAACTAATCAACATATAATGAAATCGTATATACTAACACCATTCCTAAAAGTCATGCAACAAGGCCACTTGTAACAAAATATGTTCTGTAGATTTTTTTAAAAAGGCTAAACTTTCATAATCAGGTTCACTTAATTTTTGAACTTTTACTGTTGCTCTATAACTAAGTACCCTTGAACAATATGTATACACTAAAACCTTTCCAAAATTATTACCTAACTAATTGTGGTACATCCTACGAAAGTATTATAAACAATCGGAATGAAATACAAATTTCCGTTGTAAATATATAGTAGATATGATGATGCGATTTTGTGTAATAGAATTCATCGTAAAGTTTTCGCTTCAAACATAAACGATGCTTTCAACATTAAAGCTAATACACCAATATGTGAAGTATCCGATTACGGAAGGTTAACTTGAGTTAACTGTTATCATGAGCAACTACTCAAAGAAAAGTGAATATGTGGCTTTTGTGATACTTTTATGTCAGACTGGCGAAGGTAATAAATCAATAAAGATTGTTTTCATAGCATATTCTTATTTTATTATTTTCATTTAAAACACAAACCTTTCACTCATTTCATTTAAAATTCATGCCTTATACTGATTTCATTTAAAAAACTAAAAAGATAAACAATAACAGGAAATAATGCCATAATTAAAAACAAAAAAATATTTTTAATTTACATACGCAAAATGTAACTACTGCTACTGGGAATTTTAAAAATGCTATCAGCGAGATGTGCGCACGGTTGTTATAAATGTACCCATTTTTTCTTCTTATCGAGGAGCAATTTATAAATCGCACAATATTATTCCAATTCCAATTTCTTTCATTGAGGAACCTATGACCGGAAAAAATGGAAAAAGACTCTTGTAGATTCTTCGAATGACGGCATCTGACGCCATAAACCGAGTTTATATATATGAAAATAATTTTTAAGTCGTTACAAACATTGCTTTCATACTTAAATATTTTCATTGGTACTACTTGTTATCCCTTCGACCAATTTCGCCAAATTATATAAATCGCCAAACCATTCGCCAAATTATATAAATTGACATAATCTTTATTTTAAATAACGAAATAACAAATAAATTAGTATAACATTAATAAAAATACAAATAAAACGTCGAAATTAAAATCACTTGATGACGTAAACACGTGTAGTTTGTTTAAATTCAAGTGAATTTGATATTTACGATCAACCATTATTGGCATTTAATCTTATAGTTTGACGATAGATTTTTGGTCGACGGAATATCTAAGTAGTACCTTTTCCATTTTTGTTTTATAACGCTAAATTCTCAGTAATTTTTTCCCTTTTATTTTACATAAAATCACTACTTTTTTTTAAAAATTAAGATGCTTTCATTTTTATTTCAAACTCATAGAGCCGTTTTTATTTTTTAGCCAAAAGGGTTGATTTGAATTTTTTCCGTTGCTAGAGTAACGGATGTAATGATAGATATTTTGAGGTTTAGATGCCAAAGACACCGCCAAATTAGAAAAATATGAAATGTGTCATGAACTGTTGGTAGCATTCGATTCAGCATACAAAACTACATTAAAATATGCTATCATTTGAGGCATAATTTTGATATTCGATTTTTTCCCCTCCCCGTGCAAAAACCATTAGGGGTGACACTTTAGAAAATCCTTTCTTAGCAGAAGTTTATGTCATAAGAAGTATTTTTACCACGATTTTCAAGATTTTAGGTTCAGTAGCTTGCGCTGTGCGTTAATTAGTCCCCTAATCCAGACTTTATTTTATATACTATATTAGATATGCAATTTTGCGGTGAATCGATGATCGAAAATTAGTCCAATATCATTTGAAATATTACATAACAGAGGAGAAAATACGAAGAAAGACGAAGAAGAAATGACGAATTACAAAAGACTTCTTTTTTTTCAAAATGTTGAATTTTTCCATAGTAATAACGTATTAAAACATAAATTTCCTTAAAAATTATCTTTATTTCCTAGATTTTGAATCTGTGAATTTTCCTATAAATGAAATTGGCGTTATGACTTGGAAAAAAATGAAATAAACAATAGATAATATTTGCTTAAATAAAATGGGTAATATTCGTTGATCTGAGTTCGAGTTTATAAATATCACATGCTTTCGGAATTACTGCGAAAAACATTTTAAAAAGTATGAAATTATTTTACAATATGTATGTGTGGCAGAAATTCACACTGAAGTTTAAGTACTCGATTCCATTTTTAAAATATTAACTGATATCTATATAAGTTACAATTGAATATGAAAATGTACTCAAAAAATGATCTCTTTCACCTAAAAAAACCCCATTTGTGAGAACATCCTCAAGCTAATGTCACGCTTATGCATTTTTGGCTTAAAATCACATTGTTTGGCGACAAAAGAAAAATAAAAATTGTAAAGAAACAAATAGTAATTACAGATGTGACTCACAATTTCATCTGCTTGTTTCTTCTATAAGTCACGTGATGGGACAATTAGATTAAAAAAAAAAAAAAAAAGAACAGAACAGAAAGAAAATGTCGTTAAAATTTCATCTAATCAAATTTTCAGATTCGTTTCCATATCTAACGCAAGCGATAAAGAGCCAAATATTGCGTATCAAGTGTAATATTTCTTATTAAATTAATTTTTAAGCATTACAAATATTTCTTTCAGGTTTTGATTAAATGTTTCCGTTTTTTAATATTATCACTCATTAAAACTGATTTTCTTCTTCTTTTTTTCTTTTTTTTCATTTAAATAAAATTAGTAACAGTTTTTCTTTTATTTTTCGAGGTTTAATAGCCGTTTCAATTTTTTTTTATCACCGATGAATTTCGCCAAGAAATAAAATGGTAACCTTATCGCCCAAAATAACAGAATTTTCCGTCATAATTCCAAAACTAATATAGGTAGAATAATGTGTTATAGATTAAAATCTTCCCTGAAGCAATACCTATCTAACGGTATAGGTTCCGTAAAAATCCATGCAGTAGAACTCGAAATATAGGCGTTCGGAACGAAATTTCCGTTTGGATTTTATATATATAAATAGATAATAGAATAGATAATAGATCATATATATATATAATAGAATAGATAATAGATTATGTGTTATGAACTATCTCAAAGTTTAAAACAGATCGCATTGTTAGATTTCCGAATTTTAACAATATCGCGTTATGTTAGTTCCACATTCCACCACCAGGGAGCGCACTCTATTCTTAACGAAAGCGTATCTGAACGAAACTCCTTCATGCAACCTTTCCGTAGATACATGAATCGGGAGGGTGGTGGTCTTAACCAATAATTTAAGATAATTGCTGAAATTACTACGAAAAATATTTTAAAGGTGCCCTACGCGGGCCCCTAATAGAGTTAGAGGAAATCGGAAGACGGCAAAATAATCGCGGGGAAAAGTTTGCTTGGGTGCTTCGGAGCTACTTTTGGCGCGAGATCTAAGCTCTACGACCAATAGGAGCCCAGATATTTAAGGAAATATGAAGTAACAAAGTCCAAAATAACAGAATTTTCCGTAATAATTCTATAACTAATCCAGGTAGAATGATGTGTTATAGCTTAAAACCTTCCCTGAAACGATACCTATCTAACAGTATAAGTTCCGTCAAAATCCATGCGGTAGAACTCGAAATCTCGGCGTTCGGAACGAAATTTCCATTTGGATTTTATATATATAATAGACTAGAAAGGTAGCCCGTCAAAAATGACGGAAATTTAGATATAAATATATATACAACTCATGTGCAAGAATATGAGTATTCTCATTTGTTCCGCAGTGATAGATGAAAATAACACATTTTAAGAACGAAACACATTTATGAAAAACTGTGTACAGTAGAAGACCACTAATCTGCACAATTCCAAGTTTTCTGCAGATTTTTGCGGTCATGTCTATTCAGTCTTTGTTTACATTTTTTTTTAAATTCCTATATTGTACAATTTAGATTATTAAGCCTTAAAAATAAATAAATTACACACTTGAAGTAAGGTAAAAACTATTAAATTATCGTATACGATTTCATAAAATGGTATTATATGTGTGTGCTTCACGATCTTGGTTACGATTTTGGCGAAATTGGCTGCAACTTGTCATAATTCTAATAGTGTGTGCCTGTATAACAAAAAAGTAACCAGTTTTTAGTAAAATTTCTGATATAAAGTAGTTTTCAAAAACTTGTGTAAAATTGCAGGCCGTTCTCATGTTATGCCAGTCCTTGGAATAATATTTCTAACACTGAAGAGTTTCCATGTATATGTGGAATTTAGAAAAGCTTCTCTAAAAGAAAGGTCCTGAAATGACATTGTAATTCCTCTAACTTCAAAGTTTAATCGGGTCCTGATGTTGTTTACTGAAATCTAATAAATACAGTTATTTTGAATATTACAACAGAATTAAACAGCTAAACTTATTTAACTTAAACTCGCTGTTACTTCCCGATGTTATTTTTTAGTATTAAGAACGAAAATTATTTAAATTTTGCAAATCATGCACATTTATAATTTTTTTTCGTCTTTAGTAACTAAATAATGAAAAAATATGCTTTTGTTCTGATCTCATAAGTACGACAATAAAATAATGTAACTAAGAAACATAGCAAAATTAAATCTTTGTGATTTCAAACCATAAACAAATGATACCGCCACCATTTTACCTACTATGACGTCATTAGAATATTGTCCATTGATTGTTGGAGAACTTACTTTGTGAATGATTACCTCAATGGTTTAATATTTTTTACGGTTCACGATGAATGAATCACTTGTGTTTGTTTAGGTTTATGGAATGAGATATTAAGCCGTGAACCCAATTTCAATTAAAGTTATCCAAAGATATATGTATTTTTAATCGAAATTAAAAACAATGCTTTAATCTCGAAATAAAAGGTTTTAGTTTGTATAATTGGTTATTTCTGTTAATTATTTATTTAGGTACTTTTCCATTATAGCGCATTTTTAAAAAAAAGCTTGGCGTAATTCGGGCATCAGAAAGTGAGATATGTTGCCAAAATATACAGCTATGAAAACAAATCTAATGAACTTTTATTTTTGTTTATATATGCACTTATATACATAAAAAAATCGTTTCTAAATATATATAATATTTTTTTATATACAAATTACGGCACAGATTTCAGATATGAACCGGGATACCTATGTCGCTAAAATGGTGTTATTTTGCCGGCTATTGTTTTTTATTTATTAATAAATTGTTTAGGCACAGATGTCATATTCGCCCCATATTGGCGCGATTTTTTTCCAACGCCGATTTGGCGAAAACATCAGCAGCATAAGTAGCAACATCCGGGTTACCATATCAAGCAAAATAACGACACTTTGGCGCCGGTTAAGTGTACATTGCGTATATGACATTGGCGTCAGAAAAAATTCCGGCCAATATGGGGCGAATATGACATCTGTGCCATTGTTTATTTACTTTTATTTTCTGTTTTTAAATTATATAAACTGTTTTGTTCTATAGTTAATATTCAAACTTTTATTTATTTATAGTTATTTCCTTTTCAAAATGATAGCAAATAATTTAAAAATATATAAGTAACTGGTATTCGAAAGCGAGATTTCTGCCGAATTGGCGTTAGAGAAAAATCACTCCAACCCCGATGCGTATATGACATCTGTGCAAAAAATACTTCTGTTTCTTTATAAAAATGGATAAATAGTTTTTTTTTTTTTGCATTAAATAAATTGTATACATATGCAAAAAATTGCTTGTGAGTATGAAGCAGTAAATAGGTTGTCAGAAAATACGTTGGCAAACTTCTTTCTCGCCAAGAAACTTTTCTCCGAAGTATTGTACGTACATAAGTAATGATTGCTAGAAATGCATTTTTAATTATGATATGCGCTTTTATGTTTCACTACATTTATGCATACTATACCGTGTGTATAAATGCTACAGTTCATATGTAGGGCTACACAAAAGAATTCGTAAGGGTTCCTGAGTATGAGAATAAATAGCTTAAAGGTGGTTTTTAAAGGAGTTATGCAGTTTTACGCTGAACTGCATTTAGATTACTAAGAAATGTTTGTAGAATATAGATAAAATGATATACAGGGTCACGCAAAGAATTGGATACATAACCGTCTATGGATGATAATATCTGGAAATATGATTTCAGTAGCTTTAAGAGTAGCTTAAATTAAATTTTAGCTAAATAGTGGCATGTAATAACGGTACTATTGCTATGGACGGTAACTGCAGAAATCAATTTTTTAAAAAAATTATGCGTTTTCTAAAATGTTTACTTAGTTATCTTATTTACCTTATTTCTCTAAATAACGAAGTTTTGTTAAAGCATTCAGGATGTGTTGGAAAGTGTTTCATATTCTATGCTTAACGCATGATTTTTCTTTCTTCTGTAGTCTTATTTTGCATTTATTCTATTATTAATTTTTAGTCTTATACTGCTTTATAGAAACTTTGGCACAGTTGTCATATATACCCCATATTGGAGCGATTTTTTCCGACGCCAATTTGGCGAAAACATCAACAGCATAAACAACAACATCCGGCTTACCATATAAAGTGTATAAACTGTAATTGTATGTATGTCCGTAAAATATTTATGTATACCTTTAACTGTTGAATGCAAGCGTTATTTATGTGTGTATGTGTGTTTTAATATATATTGTAGTATGCGTGTTTTATCAAAATAACGACACTTTGATGACAGTTAAGTACCCGTTGTGTATATGACATCTGTGCCGAAACTTTAATATTTAATGTTTAAACTTTTCGCTCCACTCACCTTGCATATAGTATAAACTATAACACAGATAGCGCAAAATAATAGACAGTTTGATACTTTTCCACTGTAGGGGCTTTGGCATTTTTAAAAAAAAGTTTGGTCTAATTTGGGCATCAGAAAGTGAGATTTGGGTACTTTTCCGTTATGCGGATACCATTGTCGCCAAGGTAATAGTTGGCGCAAAATGAAAGTCACGTGAATTAAGGCATTTGAAAAATAAAAGAAAAAATATTGTCGTACTAAAGTGAGCATTTAAAAAATATAACATTTGAAAATTCCAGACTTTTACGAACTATTTCATTAAATCACAAATATATACTTAAAATAATTGAACAAATAACTGTTATAAAATAAAGCAATAAAATAAAACTCATATTAAACTGCTGGCATAAAATTACAAATATCTTTTAGCATTTTGAAATAATTGGTGCATTAGCATACATGGTACTTTCCCTTTATACGGACAGCATGCTAAAATGTATGCTAATGCGCCAATTATTTCACCCTTGATCGTAGATTTTTATTGTAAACCATGCGAAACATTGTGATTTGTTATTTATGAAACGTGAATCACGTGAATGATTATTGTTTAACCTTAACCTTGGAAAGCTTTTTAATCTGCTATTAATCGAATTAAAAATGCTTTTTTTATATATATATAAAGTTGTAGTTTACTTTTACTGCTGATGCTGAGATGGATTTTATCATTTGGCAATTACCAGATGATGAGAAAGTTGTGATAAAACTGTTTCAGGAATTTGGAATTCTGCATAATAAAAGATTATGTTCAAAAAATCATGAAATGAAATTATGGATGAGTTCTGGAAATCCGAAATTGAGTTGTAGCTTACGATCATGCGAAGAAAGCGTAGAAATACGACAAAAAACTTGGTTTAAAGGATCGCGGATGACTTTTCTTAATGCTTTGAGGTTTATATATTTATCGTGCAAAAAGTTGACATCGATTGAGTTTTGTGAGCTGCAACTTGATATGAACCACAACACAACAGTGGAATGGAATAGTTATTCGAGAGAAGTTTGTGCAAATGCTTTATGTTCTCGACCAAATAGAAAAATCGGTGGACCTAATAAAATTATAGAAGTAGATGAAAGTCATGTATTATTTATACAGATTGTTGGAAAGGATATAAAACAGATGAACTGCTAAGTGCTGGTTATTATCATTTCACAGTAAATCACAAATACAATTTTGTCGACCCTAATACTGGATGTCATACTCCAAACGTTGAAAGATTATGGGGCATCGCAAAATGGCGCAACAAAAGACATCGGGAAGCTGTTCGTCATCATTTAGAGTCGTATCTCATAGATTTTATGTGGCTACGCCTTCATTCAAAAAATGAAATGTTTACTGCAATGCTGAAAGATATTTATAATTTTATGGCAGCAGTTTAATATGATTTTTTATTTTATTACTTTATAGTATAACAGTTATTTGTTCGAAACTGATGTCATATTCGCCCCATATTGGCGCGATTTTTTTCTGTCGCCAATATCATATAGGCAACAGGTACTTAACTTGCGTCAAAGTGTCGTTATTTTGTTTGATGTGGTAACCCGGATTATGTTGTTTATGCTGTTGATGTTTTCGCCAAATTGGCAACCGAAAAAAATCGCGCCAATATGGGGCGAATATGACATCTGTACCCTTTGTTCATTTATTTTAAGTATATATTTGTGATTTAATAAAATAGTTCGTAAAAGTTTGTAATTTTCAAATGTTATATTTTTAAAATGCCCACTTTACTATCGAGAATGTTTTTTCTTTTATTTTTCAAATGTTTCAATTCACCTTATTTTCATTTTGCGCCAACTATTGCGCTTGGCGACAATGCTGTCCGTATAATGGAAAAGTACCGCATACATTTTGGCATGGTGTCCGTATAACGGAAAAATATTGAGAATTGTTGTCAATTCATATAAACAGCTATGAAAACAAACTTGATGAGTGTTTTTTTTATATGTTTATTTTATATGTATATTATTCATGTTTTTATGTACTAATTACATCTGTTTCTGTATAAAATTAGAGAAACGGCTTTTTTAATCGTATAAATATCGAAAAAAAATGCATGTGTATATAAAATGAAACAGTGGATAGGTTCCGGGAAAATGTTGCCAAATTTCTTTTTTCGCCAAGGCACTTATACTGGAAAAGTACCTAAAGCACATTAAAATCGCGCAGTTAGGAGCTCATACAGTACAGCGTCGTCTATTGGAGGTTATTTTATTAGTAGCATCGGGAGGAAGATGTAAAGATGTACTTTAAATTCTCAACCATAGATTTTGAAAAAATATCTTAAAAGAGCGGAGTTTAAATTAAATTTTGGTGACCTCCTTTATGAAAGATTAATAGTTATAAATGGGAATTTCACCAAATCAGCCAGCTATTGCCAAGTTGGCCAACATTTGGCGCTACTGTGGTAACCCTGCATTAGTATTTTTCAACAATTACTCATTTCAATGAGGTGGTCCTACCGGAATCGTGAGGGACACACAGAGACTTGGATTTTATATAAATAGATAGATAGATAAGCTTCTATTAAAGTAATAATTTTAATTTTTTACACCAGGTGTTATTTAACGCTGAATATTGGCAATATTGTAAAATTGATATTAAACAATTTAAAATTGTTTTTAGGTATTTTAAATAATGTAATTATTTTCTTTTTATATTAAATTAATTGTATTTATCACTGTATTTCAAAATGAATTAACTGAATCCATAGGTTTTAAATTCTGTGTTAACTTAACTGTTTTATTCACCTTAATCTTATCATGCTTATGGATTCCATGTGCGGGAATCTATTTTGAAAATCTACTGGGAATTTATTTGGTAAGTTGTGTAAGATTTCTATTGCTATAAATTAAATATTTAATGGGTTGTTGTGTTTTTTTCTATTTCATGCCATTTGATAATGTTCTGTTTTCATCTTGAGACTATTCTTTTGGTTCTATTGGTTGTTCGGGTACAGGAGAAAAAAATATTCAGCTTTTAGCTTTTTTCTCACAGAAAACAACCGATTTGCTTATATCATTGAATTCTGTACTCTTGAAAACGTAATTCAATATATAAGTTTTTCATTTTTTCGGAATCCATGTTCTTCTTTTTTATTCTTCCTTATTAATTCTAAGCTGCTATGTATAAAATAAAGTCCCTTGTACTATATAACAATAATTAATAATGAAAAAAAAAGAAGAATATGGATTTCGATAAAAATAATTGAAAAGCTTATATATTGAATTACATTATCAAGAGTACAGAATTCAATTATATAAACAGAATTAGTCGTTTTCTGTGAGAAAAAAAGCTAAAAGCTGAACAAAAATTTTTCTCCTGTACTCTAACGACCAATATAACCAAGAGAATAGTTTCAAGATGAAAACGGAATAATATTAAATGCTATGAAATGGAAAAAGCAATACAACCTTTTAAACATTTAATTTATAGCAAGGAAAAATAGTAATATTACACAAAATACCTAATAAAATCCCAGTTATTTTATCCAAATACGCATCAGCACATGGTATCCAAAAGCTCTATAAGTTTAAGGTTATTTTTACAGTTAAGTTAACACAGGTTTTAAAACCTAATGGATACAGTTAATTTATTTTGAACTAACGTGATAAATGCAATTAAAATAATATAAAGAGAAAATAATTACACAATAAGTAAAATACCTCTTAACACTTTAAAATTTTTAAATTTCTTAACTAAAGTAAAAAATGCCAAAACTATTAGTTTACAATATCGCAAATAGCCAGCATTAAGCTCCACCATGTGCTAAAAATTGATATTATTACTCTATTCGAAGCATATATGTATATCACTTTCTTCTGGACACGATAACTTCCACAATTCTGCATAAATCTCTTCCAAACTGATACACAAAATCAGGGGGCATAAAATCTCGGTCAAGTTCGTTAATGGGCAAAATCGGACCAAGGAAATGGAAATAGGGAGGAGTTTTGTGAAAACCGAAAAAACCCATAACTTCTTAATTTTTGTACATGTCAAATCAGTTTAAAGTTCTTATTACTTCGAAAAATAGGGCGAAAAACTTATGTATCACATATTTTTGATAAAATTAAAAATGTGCATTATATATCTCCTTAATATTACCTACAACTTTTATGTTCACAAGTTTTTGATAGGACCAATTCGTACCGCAATAAAAATTAAAAACGAAAACAAGAAAAGGGGGAGGGTTGAAAAAGAAAAAAATCCCATAACTCCATCAGTTCACAAGATATAAAATCCCCATGAATTTATCATATATCTTCTTAATATTGTCTTCAACATTTATATAGACAAGTTTTTGATAGGACCAATTCCTACAGCAAAAACAAATTAAAAATACATAGCGGTTAAAGAAAAAAATCATCTTATTAAAGGTGTATTCAAATCCAATCTGCTTATTTTCTTACTCATTTTTAAATTCATTTTTGCTCTCAAACGCATTCAATTGGTAGATTATCTTATTCAGAAACTATATAATGTACCGTAATGATCGATTTTTTGATAGAGGCAGAATATATTTCAAAAAAATGATGTCAAAGTGGGCATTTTGAACAAAATTTCCCGAAGCGATTTTGTTAGAAACGAAAAATATTGCCCTACTGAGAAAATAATGGTTTATTAATCAAGTTTTAATTAATTGAACGAAAAATAAAAACACGGGTCGCTAATAATCTTTTCAAAAATCCCGTCAGCAAGTTTCATATTTTTTCTCTTAAAAATGAATCTGAAAATGTGCCAGAAAATTTCGAATTGTTCAGCATGGAAAAGTATTTTTTTAATACCGCCGTAACATGATTCTGATATAACCAGCTATTATACAAAAATGAAATAAAAACTCGTCAAAAGCGACCAGATAAAACTGTTAAAGTAGATTTACATCTAATCATGATTTAGTTTTTGTTGGTGCAATTAATATAATTAACTTCGAAATCTACCTCCGCCTGTAGGCCGGGTCGGCAGGGATTTTTTAAATACCATAACAATATCTCAAAACAGCTAACTCTGTAAAAAATATTTTGAATACAAATGTTGTAGAGTTTAAAATTTCTGAGTAAAATAAGTACCTACACTTAATATTTTTGTTGAACATTACTGCATATACTTATGTTAAAAACACATTTGTGAAACAAGATTCAACTCTTCGATAAATTAAAAATTGTGAAAGAATAGTGATTGTTAAGGCTCGTTTACGATTCCACCGTCTAATAGATTTTAAGTAACAAGATACAAAATTCACAGAGTGACGGGGGAGGGGGTGATTTCATGGTGATTTTACGGATGATTTGGCGGGACGTGGACAATAAAAGGTTGAGAACCGCTGCTGTTAGGTACTATACAGGACTGCACAAAAGTATTGGGATATTTTTTCGACTACTGATGGTAATTCCCGAAATTGGGTTTTCAAATCTATTCTACGTTTTAAAATTGTTTACTTAGACATCATCTTTTATCTCATTAAACGGTGAACATTTATTAAAGTATTCTGAATGTGTTTCATAATCTATACTTGACGCATATTTTTTACCTTGTTTTTTGCCCATTTATTTATTTACTAGCTGTACCCGGCCACGCGTTGGTGTGGCTCAGTCTGGCTAAATGGAAAAGAAAGAAAAGATAAACTGCACGTTTCTAATATGTTTAATTTCACAATACTTGTAGGTATACAATATTTTTTGCTGTTACATTGTCTGTGCAGATACAGAGATTGTCTGATTTACCGATTCTAGAACACGAAACATATAATTGCCCGTGTGAGAAGCAATCCATGTCTAGATATAAACCGCAGAATTTTAAAGCTTGGCCCTAAGCTTTGTTGATGGAGATTACAAATGCCAATCAAATAGCTAATTGCAATCTCTTAAATTGAAATTGCGCATCTATTGGAATCAAAGATATGCGAGGAATGAGGACATCTTCACCTTTGAAAGCTCCTGTCAAGATTGTTGCTTCTACGAAGTTGCTCATTATTTTTTTACTGCAAGCCGCATGCCGTTGCAAAGATTTGGCTTGTGAATATTTCGCAACATCATAATTGGCAGGCCGATTGTTAATTGCAGTACGTGCGGTGGCGTCCCTGGCAGATCGAGTGAATTAAAAATATATGTGCCGAATTAAACTTATGGCATTGAGCTCACAGGCTATTCACACTAATTGTATGTTATACTCTTATTTCAAAGAATAATGCCCATTGAAAAATAAATTAAAGGAAATTACCCCCCCCCCCGTTTCCCCCTTTTATACTTAATTAATGAACCTCCAAATCTAATCAGGGAAACACCTTATCAGAATAAATCGGTATACCAATTTAGAAGCAAATCGGATAATGCAGCATGAAAAACCCATTTATCTAAATTACGGGGGGCTTAGCCCCCCGTTTGCCCCTGTTTTCTTAATCAATTAACCCCCAAAACAAATCAGGGAAGCGCCTTATCAGATAGAACCTATTCACAAAATTTGAAGCAAATCGAATAATTCCAAATGAAAAACCAAGTTATCTAAATTAAGGGGGGGGGGGGGATTAGCTCTCCTTTGCACAACCAATAAAACACCAAAACTAATCAGGAAAGCACTTTATCAGAATGAACCTATTTGCAACATTTAAAGCTAATCGGATAATTCTGCATGAAAAACCCATTTATCTAAATTAAGGGGAGATTAGCCGCCATTGCCCCTTTTATGCTTAACCAATGAACTTCCAAAACTAATCAGGGAAGCGCCTTATCAGAATTAACGTATTTACAAAATTTGAAGCAAATAGAAAAATTCTTGATTTTGGAAAAAAAAAATCCAAATGTTAATATAGAAACTTATCACTTTCTTTTAAATATGACTTCATTTTCACTTAAATAAGCATTTCGCCTAGTGTCTGAAACTTAGTATCAGTACACGTTCAGAAGGAAAAACAATATAAAAAATTTATGAGGGAAAATGCGTGTTTTCAAAAGCAGTATGTCATTTTCCCTTATTATGCCCCTAATATAATATTCTGCTCCTAATGGGATTTTGCGCCACTAAACCCTATACAACAATTTTTATCAACAATTTTGAATTTTTATCAGAAAATAGCATGAATAAAGATAAAAATACCTCATTATTTCTCTCTTGTCTGCTATAATGAAAGATATCTAATTTTCACCATTTTGAAGAAATTTCATAAAATGCTTTTAAAAATAAAATATAAAAGTGGGGATATTTAAAAAAAAAACAGATAGTGCGATCACATCTACAAATGAAAGGCTTTCAGTTTAAAAAAAAATATATATTAGTAAAATTAGTTCCTCAGAAAGATCAGGGAATATGACTAAAAAACACACTTGTGTTTTAAATATATAGATTATATAAAATTAGGAAAAATTAAACTAAGCAAATTATGTTATTTTGATAAAATTATAGAAAATGTCCTAAAGAATAGCATTAAAATTTTATTATTCCAGAGAATTTTGGACAAAAACTTTAGGAACATGATGTAGTGATGGGCGATAACGAGATGTTTTTCTCGATTTTCTCGATTGTATGGACATCTCGATATTTTTCGATTGTGTAATTTTTTTCTCGATGACTACAGTTTGCAAATTTCTTTTATAAATCATATATTATGTATTATATACGTCATACATTTATCAAGAATCGTCTGCCGGTGAACTGGAATGAGTCGATGTTAATAAAGACTAGGTGACTTCGACCGTTAGCGGGCCCCTCCTTTAATCGGGGCCCCTAATTTATACGTAATCTTGTAATATGAAATCACGAACAGGTTACCCGCTATATACGGCACTGATATATGATAGCAGGCGGGTGTGGTGTGCACGCACTACAAAATCTTGTAAAAAATATAATATCGAAACGAATGAACGTCGGACCAGATCTCTTGGGGGAATGTCAAAGCGAGCGGAGGGGCACAGCAGCTGCATAATATGATTAAGTTGTCACAGGTCTTTAGGCCTTTCCAACCATATGTCACATGAGAAGTCTTGATCTGAATTTATAAAAATGCCCTCCCCGTGGGGCAAAGGGGGGGGGTGGGGTGCGGGAGGTGGATAACATGAGTAAGTGGTCATAAGCATTTCCAACAATATGTCACATGAGGGGTCTCGGCTAAATTTAGAAAAACACCCCCGTGGAGGAAAAGTGGGGGGGGGGCGGTCACCGGAGGTGCATTACATAAATAAATAGTCACAAACCTTTCCAACGATATCTCACATGTGGGGTCTTGGCTAAATTTCGAAAAGTGTTCCCTGGGGGAAGGTGCCAAATGGGGGGATGGACACCGGAGGAGCATAACATCAATAAGTAATCACAGACCTTTCCAACGATATCTCACATGAGGGGTCTTGGCTGAATTTGAAAAAAGTGTCCCTCGGGAGTGGCAAATTGGGGGAGACTGTCACCGGAGGTGCATAACATCAATAAATAGTCACAGATTTTTCCAACGATATCTCACATGAGGGGTCTTGGCTAATTTTGGAAAAGTGCCCCCGGGGGGACAAAGTGGTGGTGGGGACACCGTAGGTACATAACATCAATAAGTAGCCACAGACCTTTCTAACGATATCTCACACAAGGGGTCTTGACTAAATTTGAAAAAGTGTCCCCCGGGGGGCAAAGAGTGGGGGGCGGACTGTCACCGGAAGTGCACAACATCAATAAGTAGTCACAGACCTTTTCAACGATATCTCACACGAGGGGTATTGAATAAATTTGGAAAAGTGTCCTCCGGGGGGGGGGCAAAGTGGGGGGGCGGCCACCGGAAGTGCATAGCATCAATAAGTAGTCACAAACCTTTCCAACGATATGTCACATGTGGGGTCTTGGCTAAATTTGGAAAAGTGTCCTGAAATTTCATATATTATCTATACTTCCTATTATAAAGAGGAAAAAATTGTTTATTTGTAGGAGGTAAGCTCAGGAACTACCGAACCGATTCCAAAAGTAATAGTATCAAAATGATGGTGTTAGTCCAACTTAGAACATAGGCTATATCTTATGTCGGTGCCACTACCCCAAAGGGGGTGCAGGAGCAAAAAACGTTCTAAAAATGCGATTTTTACGTTACTGAAGGGCCTAGAAATATGAAATTTGAATATTAGTTACTTATCTATCTATACTCCTATTATAAAGAAGAAAAAATTGTTTATTTGTAGGAGGTAAGCTCAGGAACTACGGAACCGATTCCAAAAGTAATAGTATCAAAATGATGGTGTTAGTCCAACTTAGAACATAGGCTATATCTTATGTCGGTGCCACTACCCCAAAGGGGGTGCAGGAGCAAAAAACGTTCTAAAAATGCGATTTTTACGTTACTGAAGGGCCTAGAAATATGAAATTTGGAATATTAGTTACTTATAAGATGTAAATGATGTCTAATAACAGTTCTTAAACAATTCGAAATTTAAAAGGTGTGAAAATGCACAAAAAGCGTTCTAAAAAACGTTCTAAATGGTAGTTTCTACATAATCTCAGGAAATAACAAACCGATTTAAAAAATATTGGTGTCAAAATGATAGTGTCAATGTTTGCTCCAAGATAGGCTATGTTTTATGTCGGTGCCACTACCGCAAAGGGGGTGTAGGAGCGAAAAACGTTCTAAAAATGCGATTTTTGCGTTACTGAAGGGCCTAGAAATATGAAATTTGGAATATTAGTTACTTATAAGATATAAATGATGTCTAAGAACAGTTCTTAAACAATTCGAAATTTAAAAGGGGTGAAAATGCACAAAAAGCGTTCTAAAAAACGTTCTAAATGGCAGTTTCTACATAATCTCAGGAAATACCAAACCGATTTAAAAAATATTGGTGTCAAAATGATAGTGACAACGCTTGCTCCACAAGATAGGCTATGTTTTATGTCGGTGCCACTACCCCAAAGGGGGTGTAGGAGCAAAAACGTTCTAAAAATGCGATTTATGTGTTACTGAAGGTCCTAGAAATAGGAAATTTGAAGTATCAGCTACTTATTGGATATAAAGGATTTCTAAGAACAGTTCTTAAACAATTCGAAATTTAAAAGGGGTTAAAATGCGCGAAAAGCGTTCTAAATGGTGATTTCTACACAATCTCAGGAAATACCAAACCGATTAAAAAAATAATGGCGTCAAAGTGATGGTGAAAATACTTGCTCCAACATAGGCTATGTTTTATGTCGTTGCCACTACCCCAAAGGGGGTGCAGGAGAATAACGCTCTAAATTGCGGTTTTTGAGTGACGGAAGGGCCTTGAATCGTGAAATTTAGAATGGTAGTTAGTTATAAGATATCAATGATCTCTAAGGACATTTCCTAAAAAAGTCGAAATTTAAAAGGGGTGTGAAAATGCGCAAAAAGCGTTGTAAAAATCGTTCTAAATTGCGATTTCTAGCAATCTCAGGAAATACTGAACCGATTTCAAATATAATGGTGTAAAAATGATGGGGACAGATCTTGCTCCAAGATAGGCTATATTTTATATCTGTTTCCACTACCCCAGAGGAGATGCAGGAGCAAAATGAGCGAAAAGCGTTCTAAAAACGTTCTAAATGCCGATTTGTCACCAATATCTCAGGAAGAATCAAACTGATTTCAAAAGTAATGGTAAGAAATTGATGCTGACAGCCTCTGCTCTGACATAGACGCTATTGTAAGTCGGTATCACTATCACCTAGACGTTGCAGGAGCAAAAAAGCGTTCCAAATTTCGATTTTTGTGATCGGTAGGGGCTAGCAACTTAAAATTAGGCAAGGTACATATTTATTACATATAAATTATCTTTAAGAACAGTTTCGAAAAAATTGGAAATTTTAAAAGGGGTGAAAATGCGCAAAAAGCGTTCTAATAACGTTCTAAATTGCGATTTCTACTCAATCTCAGGAAATTCAAAAGCTATTTCAAAAATAATGGTTGCAAATAGATGGCGACAGTACCTGCTATAACATAGGTCATATTTTATGTTGCTGTCACTACCATCTTAGGGTGGCAAAAGCAAAACATGTTCTAATTTGCGTTTTTTGCATAACTGAAGGGTCTAACACTTTGAAGTATGGCATGGTATTTACTTACATGATGCAACTGCTTTCAAAGAACTGTCGAAAGAAAATTTCAAATTTAAAAAGATGAAGTGAGCGAAAAGTGTTATAAATTACAATTTTTATGTAATCTTATCAAATATCAAACCGATTAAAAAACTAATGATGACAAATTGTTGGTGATAGAACCTGCTCAAGCATAAGCTATATTTTATATCTGTGACACTACCACCAGAGGGTTGCAGTAGCTAAAAACTTTCTAAATTGCGAGTCCTGTGATACTGAAAAGGCTAGAAACTTTCAATATGGCATGGTAGTTACTTATAAAATATAAATGACCTCGAAGGACTGTCGAAAATAAATTCGAATTAAAAAGGGGTGAAGTGAAGGGGAGGTGCGAAAAGCATTCTAAAAAAGTCCTAAATTACGATTTCTACGCAATCTCAGGGAATATAAACCAAATATAAAAGTAATAGTTGCGAATCAATGGTAACAGTCTCTGATCCTACACAGGCTATATTTTATGCCGATGATTCTACCACCTGGGGTTCACAGGAACAACAAACGCTCTAAAAAGGGCCTTTAAAAGATTTCTAAATTACGTTTCTGTGGAATATTAGGAAATAACAAACCAATATCAAAATTAATGTTGGCAAATTAATGGTGACAGTTCCTATTTCAACATAGCCCTTTAAGTTGAGAGAGGTGGTAGGACTTTGAATTTGACATGATGGTTAATTTTAAGATGTAAGAAGATGGTTTCTAAAAAATTCAAAACTTCAAATGAATACTGAAATGAGCGTATTAATTGAGCATAAAAGTTTCAAAATATTTTCTAAATTATTATTTATTTAGTTTTATTTCGTTTTAATAATTTAAGTCTCATTTCTGCCATGTGCAGTGTAACAATGATGTTTAGTCAAACTGTGCTTTAAATAGTAATTTTTTTTAATTATTCCTAAAAGTAATAAGTACCTTTTAATAAAATAAAAATTTAGTAACTTTTAATAAAAATTAGACATATAAATATCACTTGGCATATTTCAAATATTACGCGAGCAAAGCCGCGGGGTTTGCTAGTAAATAATATTTAGCGGAGGGCTTCATAAAAAAAATCCGAACTAAAATGATAAAAGCGGAAAAAAACTACACTCGCAGTGGGGGCCAAATTGGGGAGGGGATGAAGAAAGTCTCATAATATGAAAGAGTCATCCGAGAGCTTACCGATGACATATCACATGACTGGTCCAAAAAAGGTTTGAAAATTGCTCCCCCCACCCCTGTGGGCCCACTCTTTCGCCCCGGAATTCACACAGCCGCCACTTTAAAATTTTTATGTTCAATAAATAATATTTACCAGAAGACTGCATAAAAAACCCACATCTAAAGTGATATTTAAATTTATTATAGAAATCGGCTACGGTTTTAAAAATTTGTTCGCCCCTTCCCCATCCCCCTTTGGGCGAAGAAAGGTTCATAATATGAAAGAGTGGTCAAAGGGCTTTTCGATTATATGCCACAGGAAGGGTTCGGTAAAATTTTTAAAACTGCACACCGCATGAGTCCACTCTCACATCCTCCTCCCTCGAAATCACCCGACCCACCTTCCTCTTTGAAAATTTTATATTTAAAAAATAATTTTTATCGGAGGGTTCCAGGTATGTGACATCTTGGTAGGGCTAAAATAAGAGAAACTTTGAAAATTAGGGCTTCCTTTCACAGCTCATTGTCATGCCTTTTTCTCTATCTCGTCCCTTGGTACTCTCGATAAATTTTCTTACTTTTCTTCTCTGCCGAGGACGAGAGAAATCCTCGAAAAACTTCTCATAGCGAAATGTTAAAAAGCGCGAGAGAAATCCTCGAAAGGTTTTTCATTGGGAGATTTCGAAAAGGACGAGAGAAACCAGCGAGAGGCTTCCCATCGGGAAAGGTTGAAAAGGGCTAGAGAAACTCTCGAGAGACTTCCCATCCCGAAAGGTTTAAAACCGCGAGAGAACCAACCATCGAGCAGCTTCCCATCTGGAAGCGTCGAAATGCTGGAAAAATCATCGAGATGAGATTTGCCGAAATGCGAGATGGAAATGAAGCTTTCAGAGTCAAACTTACCGCATTTCTGGTTTAAGTCAAAATTTCTCAAAGGAGTCCATCTGCTTATCCAATCTCTTTTTAGCTCACAGGCTATCTAAGCCTGAGAGCTAATGTACCCGTCGGTCCTGTGCGTATGCATGTACGTACGTACGTACGTATGTACATAAGTAACGCGATAACTCTTGATTAAAATGTATGATTTGCTTCAATTTTTTTTATGTTCATTCTGATAAGGTGTTCCGCTGATTAGTTTTGACGGTTCATTGGTTAAGGATAAAGGGAGAGAGGGGGGGCTGGTCCGCCCCCCCCCCCTCATTAATTTAGATAAATAGGTTTTTCATGCAGAATTATTTGATTTGCTCCAAATTTCGTATACCGGTTTATTATGTTAAGGAGCTTCCCTGATTAAACTTGGAGGTTCATTAGTTAAGTACGAAGGGGGGGAAGGGGGTAGACCCCTCCTTAATTTAGATAAATGGGTTTTTCATGCAGAATTATTCGATTTGCTCCAAATTTGGTATACCGGTTCATTATGTTAAGAAGTTGCCTTGATTAGATTTGGAGGTTTACGGGTTAAGTATAAAGGGGGAGAAGGGGGCTGGACCCCCCCCCCCCCCTTAATTTAGATAAATGGACTTTTCATGCAAAATTATTCGATTTGCTCCAGATTTGGTATACCGGTTTATTATGTTAAGGAGCTTCCCTGATTAAACTTGGAAGTTCATTGGTTAAGGATAAAGGGGGAGAAGGGGGACTGGTCCGCCCCCCCTTAATTTAGATAAATGGGTTTTTCATGCAGAATTATTCGATTTGTTCCAAATTTGGTATACCGGTTTATTATGTTAAGGAGCTTCCCTGATTAAACTTGGAAATCCATTAGTTAAGTATAAAGGAGGGAAAGGGGGGGGTAGACCCCTTCCTTAATTTAGATAAATGGGTTTTTCATGCAGAATTATTCGATTTGCTCCAAATTTTGTATACCGGTTTATTATGTTAAGAAGTTGCCTTGATTAGATTTGGAGGTTTACGGGTTAAGTATAAAGGGGGAGAAGGGGGGCTGGTCCCCCCTTAATTTAGATAAATCGGCTTTTCATGCAGAATTATTCGATTTGCTCCAAATTCTGTATACCGGTTTATTATGTTAAGGAGCTTCCCTGATTAAACTTGGAAGTTCATTGGTTAAGGATAAAGGGGGAAGAAGGGGGGCTGGTCCCCCACTTAATTTAGATAAATGGGTTTTTCATGCAAAATTACTCGATTTGTTCCAAATTTGGTATACCGGTTTATTATGTTAAGGAGCTTCCCTGATTAAACTTGGAGGTTCATTAGTTAAGTATAAAGGGGGGTAGACCCC
Source organism: Maratus speciosus (assembly GCA_963932465.1). Taxonomy (NCBI): domain Eukaryota; kingdom Metazoa; phylum Arthropoda; class Arachnida; order Araneae; family Salticidae; genus Maratus; species Maratus speciosus. Next base: position 151,368,856 of record OZ010788.1, read on the forward strand.
CTCCTTAATTTAGATAAATGGGTTTTTCATGCAGAATTATTCGATTTGCTCCAAATTTGGGATACTGGTTTATCATGTTAAGAAGCTGCCTTGATTAGATTTGGAGGTTTATGGATTAAGTATAAAGGGAAGGGGCTAGTCTCCCCCTTAATTTAGATAAAAGGGTTTTTCATGCAGAATTATTGGATTTGCTTCAAATTTAATATACCGATTTATTCCGATATGGCGCTTCCTTCATTAGATTTGGAGGTTCATTGGTGAAGTATACAAGGGCGAAAAGGGGGCAAGTCCCCTCCCCTTAATTTAGATAAACGGATTTTCATGGAGAATTATTCAATTTACTTTAATTTTTTTTTCTATGTTCGTTCTGATAAAGAGCTTTCCTGATTAGATCTGGAGGTTCATTAGTTAAGTATAAAAGGGTTAAAGGGGTTAGACCACTCTTAATTTAGCGATATGTTTCTTTTTTTCATGCAGAATTATCTGATTTGCTTCAAATTTGATATACTGATTTATTATAGTTAAGGAGTTTCTCTGATTAGATTTGGAGGTTCATTGGTTAAGTATAAAAGGGGCAAACGAAGATATTTCCCTTCATTTATTTTTTGAGGGACATTATTCTTTGAAATAAGGGTATAATATACAGTTAGTGTTAATAACCTGTGAGCTCAATGCCATCAGTTTAACTGGCACTTATCTTTTTATTGCTATTAACCGATGTGGGTTATGAATCATAGTGATTTATGTATTCAGTTTTGTATAGTCCTAGTTTCAAACTTTACTGTTAAATTTAGTGTCATTTTGCCCCGAATTTTCAATGTTTCTCTTATTTTAGCTCTGCCAAGCTGCCCCATACTTGGAGACTCAGAAAAATAATATTTATTAAATATAAAAAGTTCAAAGAGGAAGTTGAGTGAATTCTGGGGGGCGCGAGAGTGCACAAAGGGGGGGGGGGGGCGGGTAATTTTCAAACTTTTACCAAACCTCTCCTTGACATATCATCGGAAAGTCCTTTCACCACTTTTTCATATTATGAACCTTTCTCCTCCCAGAGTTGAATTCCGGAAGGGGGCCGGGGGGGGGGGAGCGGTGTGGGGTGAATTTTTTTTTAAATTGTAGAGATTTCTACAATAAATATCATTAAATGAGGTTTTTTAATGGAGCTCTCCGATAAATATTATTTATTAAATATAAAATTTTAAAAGTGGGGCTGCGTGATTTCCGGGTATATTCTGGGATAAAAGAGGGAACCCACGTGGAAGGTGTAGATTTCAAACTTTTTTTGGACCAATCATTTGATATATCATCGGAAAGTTTTCTGTTATCATCGGAAAGTTACTCTTTCATATTATGAACCTTTCTTCTTCGCTCCCTAGTTTGGCGCCCCGAGAGAGGCACTTTTCGAACTTTTTTGAAATCGTAGCGTTTTTAAACATTTTAGATCGGATTTTTTTACGGAGCCCTCCAATAAATAATTTTTAATATATGAAAATTTCAAAGAGAAGGGTGGGCAGGGTATATTTCAGGGGGGGGGGGGCACGATAATTGGAATCCTGGGAGTTGGGACTCTTTTCTATCTTTTGCTGACACCCCGCATGTGATATATCATTGGAAAGCTCTGTGACTACTATTTAATTTTATATATCGCCCGCGCCCCTCCCCTTACTTTGCCCCCGCGCGGGGGTACTTTTCTAAATTTAGCCGACACCCCTCATGTGCCATATCGTTGGAAAGTCCTGTGACCACTTATTCATATTATGCGCTTTCCTTGCCCCCCCCCCCCTACTTTGCTACCCGCGGGAGTTCGTTTAATGTATTCCAGTCGAAGACTTTCTAAAAATGGGGAAATTAAAGATCCAATCTCAAATGACGTAGAAAAATCAATAAAAAATTTTGATCCCTTTTATCATCCTTTAGTTCATATTTTTGCCACTAGGGTGTGCTTTTGATTCTTATTTCTTTGGCCATTTTGGTGCTAATTGCCGAAAAATTCTAATTTTTGATACTTAAACTCCCCTTACCGCTTCATAGCTACTCGCGTTTTTTCAGCTTTTTTCAACCAGGTGGCACCCTTACAAGACTTTTCCAGTCTTATGGCTCCTTTATAGCTTCCCTTTGGTTTGTTGTTTTTTTATTCCATCTGTTTTCAGTTACCCTATATTTAATAAAATCTGCCTTATATATGTGTAAAAACAATGATTTCAATAATCGATTCTAGATCATCTCCTTTGTAGATTCTCGAAAGTAATTGATGACTGTATCGATTGTGTATTTTACGATAACGATTTTTTTCGATTGGTAAATTTTCGAGAATCGCCCATCACTAAGCCCTATCACTACTATGAAATTGTCGCCCAGAATAATAGCTAAGTTTTCCAATAACTGTTTTTAGCTTTTCTCGTTATAATCGATTGTAAAACATCTCGATTGCAGATTCTGGGAATTCATCGATGGCTGTATCGATTGTGATTTTTTACGATGACGATTTTTCTCAATTGTCGAATTCTCGAGAATCGCCCATCACTAACATGATGTTATTTTAAACCACGAACTGTTTTTTTTTTGCTTGTCTAACTCGGCGAAGCAAATCCATCCAGGCGAGAATAATCAATTTCTGTAATATAAATCGCTATTATTTGCATGCCACCTCTCTTTTATAAAGACAGTCTACATTTTGTAAAACATTGCGTTTTATCAGTGTGTGATTTCGATTACATTATTTTCAAAAGTGAAGCATTTTCAGCTGTGAAGAATTTCAAAGCAGCTGGACTGTGAAAATGACTCACTTCTACAAAACATAATTCAGGTTTAAGAATTAAAATACACGCTTTTTTATAAATGACGTCATTTGCATATGCTACAGCAATCCACTTTTACAATCCAGTCTTAAACTTCGTCTATTGAAAAGTATGCATATGACGTCATTACCACGGAATAACAGACAGTATTCTTGACATAGCCGATATTTTAATTTCAACTTTTTTTAAGTATTTTATGAGAAAATGGCAACAAAAAGATACAGTATCTCCTATTTTCGACTATTTTCCTTTTTTTTTCAATAGAAATGGGGTACTTTTGTTACCATGAAAAGAAAAATGGCATTAAAAGCTACAAAAAAATTAATATCTCCAAAATAAAATGAGATACGGCTTTCAAACAAATTGCATTTAAAAAAACATTTTTTTCCTTATATGACGATGTAAAAATTTAAAATGTGCGATGTTTAGAAGTTTAAAAATTTGCAGTAGAGAAAATTGCAAAACCAAAATTTTATTTCAAATTTCAAAATGTTGCCATTCGCAAAATGGCGTATGCGTTACGCACAGATATGTTTGTCCTTTATAATGTAGATGTCCTTTATAATGTAGATAGATTTGCACTGGATATAACTGAGGTCGATCGGGAAAAAGACCCTTTTTAGGTGCGTTCGTAATTATATAAATACGTAGCACCTATAGTCGTCGTTCAGTCCGTCCGTCTGTCCGTCCGTCTGTCCGTCTGTCCGTCTGTCCGTCCGTCCGTCCGTCTGTCCGCATGTAACAGAGCAAAAACTACCCAACCGAATGGTCTGAAATTTCAAATATATGATTGTTGCAAAATTTTGTTGAGCCATTTCAAATTTTATGAAAATCGGATGTATAGTTTAATTACAGGGACAGTCAAAAGTTTTTCTTTACATTACGGCCAATGGGAAAAATTATTGCAAGTGCATTTTAATGATATTACAGCCTTCCGAATGATCTGAAATTTTAAAGATATAACTGTTGCAAAATTTTGTCGAGCCCTTTCAAATTTTAGGAAAATCGGATGTATAGTTTAATTACAGAGACAGTCAAAAGTTTTTCCTTACATTACGGCCAATGGGAAAAATTATTGCAAGTGCATTTTAATGATATTAGAGCCTTCCGAATGATCTGAAATTTTAAAGCTATAACTGTTGCAAAATTTTGTAGAGCCCTTTCAAATTTTAGGAAAATCGGATGCATAGTTTAATTACAGGGACAGTCAAAAATTTTTCTTTACATTACGGCCAATGGAAAAAATGATTGCAAGTGGATTTTAATGATATTAGAGCCTTCCGAATGATCTGAAATTTCAAAGATATAACTGTTGCAAAATTTTGTCGAGCCCTTTCAAATTTTAGAAAAATCGGGTGTATAGTTTAATTACAGGGACAGTCAAAAGTTTTTCTTTACATTACGGCCAATGGGAAAAATTATTGCAAGTGGATTTTAATGATATTAGAGCCTTCCGAATGATCTGAAATTTTAAAGATATAACTGTTGCAAAATTTTGTCGAGCCCATTCAAATTTTAGGAAAATCGGATGCATAGTTTAATTACAGGGACAGTCAAAAGTTTTTCTTTACATTACGGCCAATGGGAAAAATTATTGCAAGTGCATTTTAATGATATTACAGCCTTCCGAATGGTCTGAAATTTTAAAGATATAATTGTTGCAAAATTGTGTTGAGCTATTTCAAATTTTAGGAAAATCGGATGTATAGTTTAATTACAGAGACAGTCAAAAGTGTTCCGTTACATTACGGGGAATGGGAAAAAAATATTGGAAGTGCATTTTAATGATGTATCAGACTATGCGCTTTATGAAGTTCAAAAAATTATACATTCAGTACAATATGGGGTGGAAAAAATAATTATAAAACTAGTTATAGTACGAACGCACCTCATTTGCCACGTTTGACGAGCAATTTCCAACTTGTTTAGTTTTTCGATTTTGTTTCCAGATTTTTTTTTATAAATATGCTTTCACTTTCGAAATCGGTTTTGAAAGAAAAATTGTCCTCATTAATGAAAAAAAAAAAAAAAAAAAAAAAAAGCAATTTAACAAATTACAACGATCATTTGGAAAATGATTTTATCAAAGACTAAAATTTAAGACATAAAAAATCAAAAATCGTACGGAGTTGATCGTACATTACGTACGCCATGAATTAAACATTAATAGTGTTATGACACGTAAAAATTGCAAGCGCAAAAATCGCCTGCGAATTGTACGTATTATCCAAACATTTCATTGGCTGTTCGGGAAAAGGCTTTTCCATCGTCAGATTTCCAAGAAATCTGTCTACCAATTTTAAATGAAATTTCATTCTTAAACTTCTAAACATCCGACAATATTACTTTTTACACCGTCGGATATAGAGAAAAAAATGTACTTTTAAATGCAATTTGTTTGAAAGCTGTATCTCAATTTGTTTCTGAGTTATTAATTTTATTTGTGTAGTTTTTATTACTTTTTTGACATAGTGGCAACAGAAGGTATCCATCGTTGTTGAAAGTAAAGGGAAATACAGATTACTGTATAGACCAATCAGAAATCGAATAAAATGCGGATTAAACCAATAAAAACCTTCAGATATGCTTTTGATTTCCTACCCTGACAGAAAACAATAACCAATTTTCCAAATGGTTAAAAAATAAAATAAAATAAAATAAAATAAAATAAAAACTAGAGAACAGGAATTCTGCTTTTTCAAAATTTAGTATCGCCCCCGATGAAAAAAAAAATATGTATGCAAATATAGATACAGTAGAGTCCCAATTATCCGAGTTAATCGAACTTATACCTTTGGTCAGAATGGGAAATATATATATATATATATATATATATATATATGGCCATTTGTTTCCTCTATTCTGACCAGAGATTCAGAGTTCTAACTTTTTACAGCTGCTCTTTCATCTTCAGCTAACACTTCATTCATAATGGCTGTTTCATAATAATAGAAGCCATCAGTCCATCAGAAGAAAATATCAATCAGAAGAAAAATCAGAAGAAATTATAAACTATATTTAATTTTAAGTATCTATAGACACTTTCAGTGTGACGTCAGTCATGACGTTTTGGTTGGAAACTGAATCCAAGCAAACGGTTGCTATACGTCATTTCTTTTTAAATATAAATCGTGGAAAATGTTACCAGTACATATCAAATATTAAAACACTTAGATGTGAGATATAGATATAAGATATAGCTGCATACACAAACAAAATAGAAAATACAACATAGCAACCGTTTGTTTGGAGTCAGTTTCCAACCAAAACGTCATGACTGACGTCACGATTGAAATCGTCTATATTAATGTTACAAACAAATGAAGGCCTATGAAACATTAGCCTTTTTTTTTTTTTTTTTTTTTTTGTCGAATTTCTCTATCACGGAATCTTTTTGCTGCATTTGTGTATTATTTTGAGATAGTGACATCCTATGCATGCTTTAGTGTAGATATTTAAGAGTGGATCGTAAATGTGGAATACTTAAGCGGATGCGAATGACGTCATTTTACATAAAATAAAAGTGTGTGCTTTAAGTCTTAAAATTTAAATATGTTTTGTACTATTTATATATACATATATATTTTTTCATCGATGGGGGACACCAAATTCTGAAAAAGCAGAATTCCTGTTTTCTAGTTGTTTTTTTTTATTATTTTATTTTATTTTTTTTTTTTTTGCTCTCTTAAAAAATTTTCTGTTTCGGACGTCAGAGTTTACCTTTTTAGTCCTCAATTCACAACAAACATGAGCAATACACTATGCTAATGAGGTTACTTTATAACAATAAACTCTGGATCCAGTCCGAATCAATAAAACGTAACCAGGTTAGAGATTAATCTCAAGTTATCCTATGCAGAAAAAATATTTGAAAATATCAAAATGCAAGCGCGCAATTTAAAAAGTACAATCCCATAGGTACATTAGAATTAACTTTAGCTTGCTAGTTTCTTCGACTAGTGTAGGCTCTTAAGGGGCTACTTCAGTCACCTGGGAAGACTCGCTCGCTAATGCTAATCCTATGGAAGAAATTTTGGCACAGATGTCACATACGTCCCATATTGGCGCGATTTTTTTCTGACGCCTATTTGGCGAAAACATCAACAGCATAAACAACAATATCCGGGTTACCATATCAAGCAAAATATCGATACTTTGGCGCCAAGTACCCGTTGCGTATATGACATTGGCGACATAAAAAATTACGCCAATATGGTGCAGTATATGGTATATGACACCTATGCCGAAAATTTTTAAGATATCTCGTTTGCATTTTAATATTTTAAATATTTTTTTTTTTTTTTTTTTTTTTTGCATTGGATAGTTGAGATTGATTTCTACATCTGCCCTTTTTTACTTTTTCGATTTTGTTTGCAGAATATTTTCAAGAGGATGCTTTCACTTTCGAAACCGGTTCCGAAAATGAAAGTGTCCTAATTAAAAATATCTGTAAACAAAATCGAAAAAGTAAAAAACGCCCTTTGTACAGATCGATCTCAGCTACCCAATGCAAAAATAATTGTTTAAAAATACTGAAATGCAAACGAGATATCTTTAAAAATTTCTTCCGTAGAATTGGCATTAGTGAGCGGATCTTTTCAGGTGACTGAAGTAGGCTCTCAAGGCTGTTCTCAACTGCTCTGCTCAACAAGCGCAAAACGTTTTAACACATTTACGAATTCATTTTTTAGCGGAAAGATATAAAATTGGAAAGCCTGGCCATGGAAGCGATTTGGACTTGAACTGTGTTTTCCATTTTTTGATCAATAAGTTACCTATTGAGTTATAAGCGATTTTGATCACGTGACAAACACATTTTTCGCCCGCTATTCAGTGCTTATTCTACTTTCGCGCGGAAGTTCGGTTCAAAATGTCCACTTTGACACTATTTTCTGAAAAATCTATTGCGTTTGCAAAAAAAAAAAAAAAGAAAAAGAAAAACTAAAAAACAGCTCGATTACATAGTTTCTGAACAACAACACCAGCTAGTTTCATGCATTCTCAAACAAAAATAAATTAAAACTTATGCCAGAAAGTTGTCCTTTTGGATTTGAGAACATCCCTTAAAGAGTTTTCACAAAAACTATTGTCTTACGCCAAAACACACTCCTTAAATTACGACAGTTGGCCGTGTATTCGATCACGAAATAATCTTCATTTGCTTAATCTAAGTGGAAATATGAAAAGTAAATTACAGTTTATCAAGATAATTTTGCAAATTTTAATCGTTCTGGATAAAACATAAATTAAAAATATAATCGAAGCAATTTATGGATGTGAGATCTACACTTAGGACATTTCTGAAAAGACGTCAAATTTTTGGTACACACATTACAGAATACGTGCCCGCAGTTCAAAGCAACAAAATATCCATCTTCTACAGTTACACTAGAATAGCTGTTAAAACAAATGGGGCAAACTGGCGTATTTTCTAAATTTTCATCGCGCCGGTTTCCTTTAAACATCATATCCTCACTTTCGCTTGTATCCGTGGGTTCGCCAGGTCCTAGGTCAGCTGATGATGATTCCCGATCGTGGTAAGTCGTTGTAAATGTATTAGGTATGGCAGTCTCACTCGCTATTACATTTGAGTCGCGCAGGCTTCCTCCAAACATAACAAAATTTTCATTTTCACTTATGTCCATGGGTTCAGTAATTACAAGTTGATCTGATGCTGAGTTCCCATCATGTTCCATTATTTCTTCGAAATTCTCATTCGGACTAATAACTGGAACAGACGACTGATTTGAAAAGGCTGCGTTGTTAGACTCTCTGTTGGTATGGTGTTGGAATTCACTCGTAAAGTACCTTCAGTGTCCTATCGGCATTTTACACGTTAATACAAAGATTTAACAAGCTATTTAAATATTTTTTGATAAAGAGAAATTACGTTTATTTATTTATTTATTGAACAACAAACATATGACTTGTGTGCCTGACATGAGAGCCCGCATGTCATTACGTTATTAAAAACAGAAATATGAACTGCTTTCCGGTGGAACTTATTATTGCCAACTTTGAGATGATGATTTTGTCATGAAATATTACTTTTATACAGTTCTAGTTTGCAACTCCAATAATTTTTAAATTAAAAGCTAGATTTATTTATCTGTCAAAATAAAAAAAAAAACACTTTCGGTGTAAATTTCGGTGTTTTGAGAGTTTTAATACACAGATTACTTACTGAGTAAGTAATTTATTGTGTCTTTAGCTGAGCACCTTTGTAAAAACAAGTCAATGAAAATGACGTTAATTTAACACAAACGTAGTAAAATAATTCAGTTGTTTAAAGTAAAATGCACGTTTTCTTTTTTTTAAATGAAGACATATTTCTAACCAGAAACATGCCGCTCTTCCAAAATTACACTGCTCAAAACAGTTAGGGGAGCACATGGTTTTAACAAAATTACGCAAATATTTACACCGATAAGTAACGTAAAAATAAAACATCCATAATTTAAAGCGTAGTAGAAAACAGATTAAAAAAAAAAAAAGCTTCACATGCAAATTAAAGTTTATGACGTCAAAAAGTAGAAAAAGGAGATAAGTGTAGGATTCGGGATTTTGCAGAAACATCTGTTTCACTGTATTAGTTGCAAAATTCAATTGCTCAGCTTGTGTTTTGAGAAAAGGTGACTTGAAAATGTCACAACAATGTGATTTAACGAAATCCGTGGCTTGGTGTATTATCGGGACAGTTGAATCTGGGGAAACACAACGAAGTGTAGCGGATGCTGTTGGGGTCGCAAGAAGTGTCAATGCAAAGCTGTGGAATCGACTTCAAGACACATGGAATGGTAGATATCGACAAGGGCAAGGTCGGCCATGTGCTACCACAGAAACTGATGACCTATATATCCTGTTAACAGCTCGTCGAGTCGGAACGGGCAATGCTACTCCGCTGCAAACACAGTTGTTCTTGGCCACAGGACAAAGGGTGTCCAGCCAAACAGTCCGAAATAGGCTTCATCGGGGTGGTCTCTATATGCACGTAAGCCAATGGTCTGTATTCCGTTGATCTAAAGCAACTGTGCGGCCCAAAGAAGGTGGGCAACTGAACATCGAGTTTGGAGGCAACGTTGTTGGAGTCAAATTATGTTTACAGACGAGTTCCGATTCAGTATGGATGTGACATCTGATGTGCTTTGGCATGGAGAGAAAGAGGCACTCAAAATAATACCACATTCGTTCGTGAAAGATCACATTACAGATGAGGTGAGTTGATGCTATGGGCTGGAATCAGCATAGGTAGTGTTGTAGTCGACCCCCACTTTTTTTTTTTATTTCAAGCGTCCCCTTACTTTTTTTTTCCAAGGGGGACGCTAAGGACGTGGGGGGATGCGGATCTTCTTGATTTATTAAATGTTTGAAATAAAAAACACATTAATAAATTAATAATTTTAGGAAGTAAAGAATTGTTTTTTTAAACTATTTAAGTTTTCTTTAACAAAGGGCATTTCAAAAACGAATTGAAAGGAATTAAAGGAGTGAACTGAAAGGGAAGAAAGGGGTGTTTACTTGTTGTTTCATCATAATTACCCCGCTTACATTAGTTCCTTAAGATGCATACTTTAGTTTTACTTGGAATTCTCTAATCGAAAACTATTATCCCAGTCCTGTTCCTAGTTCAATAGAAAGGCACACAAGCTCTCCGAAAAAAACTTTATACACTACAGTCTCAGTTTAAATAATGTCCAGATATTTCAGTTTTAAAGCCTAGTCATGTTTTTCTCAGATGACAATTAACAAACGCATGTTTCCATTAGACAGTAAATGAAGTCTTTAGACATTCAGCGTAATTGTCATAGCTGTCACATATGTTGGTTAGCAGGGATCCTTAAATGGCCGATATGGCGTCTGCAGTCGAATACAGAATAAATCAACAAAAGGGACATCAATGCAAACCGACTCTGATACTGTGCAGTGCAATAATCCCCCCAAAACCATTATACCCCCCCCCCTTCTCCCATCTTCGTTTTCATTCACATTGACAATTATTTCCTGATTAGATTCGAGGATTATCTCTTTACACAGGGAAAAACAACAAGCTATGAATTAGTTTGAATTCGAGCGAGTATCTCTTTTTTTTAATTCTACCCATAAGTATTTTGTATCAAAATTTCAATTTTTGAAGGATAAAATAACATTGAAACGATATAGGCAGCCGAGACTGGAAAGTTTTATAATTCCTTCCAAACATTGTCGTACAGCAACAGATACGAAATTATCAACCCCAATTGAAGATCAAAAGTCCGATCCAAAAGAATTGTAAGTATATTTTGAGTTTTGACCAATAGTACAATTGTATGCTATGTTATACCATGAATTTTTAATAAGGATTATATATTTTCCAAATATCAAAATGTTTTTGTTATAAAACGTATGTTTTGTAGAACAAGGTGGAAAGGAAACATGGGCGCCAGCAATGGTAGTTGAGCAGAATTGCTTCTCTCTGGATTTTCAAATTTAATTTAGTAAATTTTCTTTCTCGCTCGAAATTAAAAAAAAACAATAGTTTGTTCTTCTCAAAGAAATTAAAGTAATTAAAGAGTAAAATAAAGGATAATCAAGAATTATTCATCAGGGAGGGAGTGGGAGTCTGTCTCCCTGAAGCCACAGTAAAAGACTATTTTTAGTTCTGTTTTCTTTTACATTTATGTAGATTTTATTTCTTTTCTAAACCGCCGATTAAAATACGTAAACATAATCGGGTGTTCAAAAAAAAAAAAATAATAATAATAATAATCTGTTTCATTTTGTAAAAAAAGCTGATAGAAGTTTAACTTTGAGTTTTTAATATACGTCTTATTTATTATATTTAAATTTTTATTTAAATAGAATACAGATTTTATTGAATAACGGCAATATTGTTTAAAAATGTCTGCAATCTCTATAAAGTTTGCAGCAGCATATAAAATACAAAATTAAAATACAATATTTTAACACTTTCTAACATATTGAAAAGTGTTATGACTTCGGTTCGTCATTCCGATTGCCCGTAAATAAACTTGAATTGCCACACTATTTATATACATTATTATGATTCACTATAGAGATTCTTTATGAAAATGAAGTGTGTAACACTTGTAGTTCATAAGGTATACATTAAACTATTCCGTTAAATTTTGCCCTACGGAAAGAAAATTTTTACATTGTATTTTAATGATGTTACACTAGTTCAAACATAATGAAATAGATACATTATACCACTGTAGTGCAATGCGCTTAATATAGAATGCAGATTGTGTGGCTTCAATCGTTTATTTACAAGATAAGTAAATTCCATTGCATTACATTCGGTATATAGTAACTGTTTGAAAAGCGTTTTGTGAAATTGATGTACGTTATTGAGGACATAGCCGACGTTACGTTGTAAAGTCAGCTATGTATTGAGGAGGGAGATAACGTCACCCACAGAAAACACACCGGCCCCTAAATACAAGGCCTGAGCGCCGACGCAAAAATAGAGAAGGCAGATTTTATTTTAAAGGTATGCATGGTCCCCTAAATTTAGACACCAATATTTTATAAAAGATTTTTTTGCCTTGTTTCATCTCAGACAATTAATTTTTATGGAGGCGGGGAAAAACATAAGGAATGTATCATATCAATTTTCTTTAACAGTCTATGACTATAACTACTGTATGCAACAGGCGGACAGCGGAATATTGAAGCCTGGACAGCCAAAAAATTTCAATTTGAATAAATAATTTATTAATATTTACATATAATAAATACGTATGAGTGATAACCTTATTAATGTTTCTTATACTACATATTTTACATATTTATTTATATATTATAATATTATACTACATATTTTACAAGTAATAGCGCGGGGAATTTGATTTTTTAATAATGATGTATAGTTGTTATGATGTAAAATACAAAATACTGCTTTGGAGCGCAGGCATGGTCGTAGGAGGGAGTGAACTGACTGGCTGGGTTGGTGCGCATGCGTGGCGGTAGGACTGGCAGGCTGCATTGGAGCGCAGGTACGGCGGTGGGAAGGAGTGAACTGACTACTATGTTTGGCTCCACATACGTATGTGACACAACTTTCTTCAAAATGAATTTTTTGAAGAACAAATATCGTTCGAGATTAACGGACGAATACCTTGAAGACACTCTTCGGATTAGCTGTTCACCACGTGAACCAAACTATGAAAAACTGGCTCAAGACCTCAAGTGCAATTTTTCGCATTCATTTTTCAACGCATACCTGCCTTTTCTATTTTATTACGTGTATGTGAAAATTTTCAGAACGTATACCAGTGTATGTAGTAATTTTTCGGAACGAATACCTGAATTTTCTATTTTATATTATATGTACTCGTATGTGTATGCAAAAACAAAAATTTAGAAATAGTGTACTTATGTTACTTATGTGTTTTTTTTTTCTCTCGACCTCGATAAAATTTTTCAAAAGTATTCTGACCCCACTTAAAATTAGTTGCCGACCCCTGGACTATGAGCAACATTGCAGGATGTGCGTTTTCAATCTTAATTAATTTCTATTACATTATGTATGTGGCATGAATGAACTCCATAGATCATATACAATGCAACTATTTGTATTACTTAATTTGTGTGGGCGGTATTTGAGGAAAATGCTTTTTCAAGAGTATCATGTGTTTTTTAGCCCAAGTTTTACCGTGTGAATATAATACAAATAAATTTATATACAGGACTTCACAAAAGATATGGATATACAAATATTGTCGTCAATGAACGTTTAATTGCCAGAAAAACTTTTGACTTTATTCTATCATTACAAGAAGAAAGTATTGGATTCATGAAAATTTTCGAATTTCGGTTTTCGACGGATTTACACGTTTTAAGGGTCAGAGAACCATAATAACATGTTTTTACAAAATGTCTGTTTGTGAGTCTGTCTACATGTCCGTCTGTCTGTCCGTGTGTGTGTGTGTGAGAGAGAGAGAGAGAGAGAGAGAGAGAGATTTTGTGCGCGCTCTATCTCAAGAACAAATGCATGGCATTTATTAAAAATTTATATAACAGTTTGTCCTTGATATAAATTGATGCTGATTAGTTTTTGGTGCAAATCGCTCAACAGGTGGCGCTGCTATACGGCCTTATTTACGATTTCACCAGCAGCTCTATCTCAAGAACTAATGCATGGATGTTCATCAAACTTCAGATTATGTTAGTACTTAACGAGAGTTGATGATGTTAACATCTTGGTGTAAATCGTCCAACAGGTGGCGCTACTATGCTGCATTTTTCACAACTTCCGCAATAGCTCTATCTCAAGAATTAATGCACGGATTTTCATCAAACTTCAGATTTAGTTCATCCTTGATATGAATTGGTGTTTTGGTGTCAATCGCCCAACAGGTGGCGCTGCTGCGCTGAATTTTCCTCGATTCCCGCAATGGCTCTATCTCAAGAACTAATGCACGAATTTTCATCAAACTGCAGATTCAAATACGGTAAAACCTCCCTAAAGCGACCACGTTCCGTTCCAATAAAAATTGGTCGCTCCGAGAGGTGGTCTCTTAATGGAGGTCATGTTTAAATCTAGATTTTAATTGTTGAAAAAGAGTAACAATTAATGTTACTAAAATTTATTTTTCACATTAGGAAAAAATATGAAAATTTAAGTATGAAAAAAAAAGTTAATTACATAAGTTAATTACTATACAGTTTAAAAAATGAATACATTGACGTTTCCTTTGATTTTACGGTTTTATCTTTTATAACTTTTATTTCCAAGTCCTTTCGAAGTTCAGTAAATAAATGCAAATTTTTTTGGACGGGAACAAATAATGACGATTTCATTAATTTTATGTCTTTGAGAGTTTCCTGACAGAATAGGGCAGGGGAATTTATTGACCGTCATTCTTAATTTGTCACCAGAGTTAAATGCATTGCCTAAAAAGGCACAAAGGGGTTTAAACACTTAAAAGTTACCGGAATATAAAAAATTCTAACTTAGTTTAGAAGTTTGATGAATAATGCGCTCTCCGGAATTATTTTTCTAATAAGACCTTCTTCAAGCGACCAGGAAAAAACGAAATTTGTTTTATTTTCTTCAAAGAAACTGGTCGCTCATGGAGGGAGTTCAACTGGGATGGTCTCTGAATGGAAGTAAAATTACTATTGAGCCTATGGGAATAAATTTCGTTCCATGAAAAAAATGTCCGTTCAGGGAGGTGGTCGCACAAGGAGGTTTCACTGTATACCTTGATAAATATTATTGCTGATTATGTTTTGGTGTAAATCGTCCAACAGGTGACGCTGTTATGCTACATTTTTCACTATTTCCGCCATAGTCCTATTTCAAAAACTAATGCATGGAATTTCATACCTTTACAAACCTCACGATGGGCATAGATTGCCATTTAATTTTGGCACTGTGGTGGTAAATTTTGAAGTATTAACATGTATAGGATAGAAGAAAGTTTTGAGATTGCCATATCCGACTAGTTTTAGTTGTTTTACGCGTTCTCTACTTTAATTACACTGTTGGTTTTACAGTGTGGTATGTTAAAAATATAAAGATTATACACTGAATCCAATTGGTAGATTCTCTTATTCAGAAACTACACAATTTACCGTAATGGTCTATTTTTTTTATAGAGGCAGAATATATTTCAAATAATGATGTCAAAGTGAGCATTTTGAACCGAATTTCCCGAAGCGATTGTGTTGGAAACGAAAAATATTGCCCATGAGAAAATAATTGTTTATAAATCAAGTTTGAATTAATTGAACGAAAAGTAAAAACAAGATCGCTTATAAATCTCTTCAAAAATCACGTGAGCAAATTTCATATTTTTTCTTTTAAAAATGAATCTGAAAATGTGCCAGAAAATTTCGAGTTGTTGAGCATGAAAAAATATTTTTTTTTTTTTTTAATACCGCCTTAAGGGTGTTCTCAAATCCAAAAGGGCAAATTTTCTGATACACGTTTTAATTTATTTTTGTTCGATAATGCATAAAACTAGCTGGTGTTGTTCAGAAACTATGTAATTGAGCTGTTTTTTTTTCATTTTTTTGCTACGTTATAGACCTTTCAGACAATAGTGTCAAAGTGGGCGTTTTGAACCGAATTTCCGCGCGAAGGAAGAAAAGGCACTCAAGAGCGGGCGAAAAACGTGTTTGTCACGTGATCGAAATCGCTTATGACTCAATAGATCAAAACAAAAATAGTTCAATTCCAAATCGCTTCCATGGCCAGGCTTTCCAATTTTATACCTTTCCGTTAAAAAATGAATTTGTAAAAATGTGTCAAAACGTTTTGCGCTTCTTGAGCAGAGTAGTTAAGAACAGCCTTAACATGATTCTGATAAAACCAGCTCTTATATAAAAATGAAATAAAATCTCGTCAAAAGCGGCCAGATAAAATTGTTAAAGTGGGTTTATCTCTAATCATGATTTACCTTTTGTTGTTGAAATTAGCACTTAATTGCGAAATTTACCTGCGCCTGTAGACCGAGCCGGCAGGGATTTTTTTCTGGTATAAGTGGTCGACTGCTGGTGCTTTTAGCCTATGTAAAAACTTAATACACAAATATACAAACGCAGAAAACGAGTTTCGAGCTATTATCGATCACTAGGGGATCGAACCCGGGTTACAGAGTATACATGAAAATCATTTTTTTATTTTTTTGTATTGAAAACTCTAATAAATTTTTTACATGCAATATATTTTTTAGATTGCCCAAAAAGCATTTTATATGAAAAATATCAATTATGCAATTAAATAAAGTTTTGAAATTTATCGAAAGCGATATTTTCGTATCGCTAAGAGTTATTAGTTTAAGATTTCGCTATTTATGACAGCTATTTTTATTCTTATCATTTCAGTGTTTTAAGAGCGTAATTCAATTATTTGTATGTTAAATTTGTGTTATAGTTATATTAGTTTATTTATTTATTTACAAAGGAAGTTTTATTTTTTATGGAATATTAGCCGTAAGACAATGCTGAACTCTTTACATTGCTTTAAGGGCAAACAGATTCATCTTTTGTAATCGAGCTCCACGTGAAAGAGATAAATTTAAAAATATTTCATGCTTGAAAATTATTTTTAAAACCGTAGACAAAACCGTAAACTGAGATGCAGTTTGCAAACGAATTTCGTTTGAAAGTTTTTATTTTTGCTAGTTGGCCGTTGTTCAATTACACATATGATAAATTTGTGTTTTATTATTATTATTATTATTTTATTTATTTATAGAGGAAGTTTTAATTTCGTTACGGAAAATTAGTCCGAAATAAATGCTGAACAATTTTTATTGCTTTGTGTGCAAAATGTTTATTATTATTACTAGCTGCCCTTGGCGACCAGTTTGGCTTCCCTTAAATGTAATGGGGTATTTTGGGCATTGTAATGGGCATTGTATAATGTTACTTTTATTCATAATTTAATTTACTTGTTCAATCCTTCGCGAAATCGGAAGATTCTGAAAGAGAAACCAAGAACTCGGTATATTTATGTTAGCCGGACGCAGGGGATAAATCGCCAAACATTGTTCCTGTCGCATTTTTTCGTATTTTGTTAGTTTTATTTAAAATATAATCATCACTCATTTCATTTAAAATGCACAACTTTAATTTAAAACTGAAACATTTAAGATTTATGACTTTTGCTTACTTCTTTTTTAAAAAAAAAGAAAGAAAAGAAAAATAATAAATGATGTCATAAACCATGACATTTAATTTAAACATCAAAGCATTACGGGAAAAGTTGAAACATGTCAACAGTCAAATAAAACTATTTTACTGTTTTTAAAGTTTTAATCTTGCACCTTTTTAGCAATTAGAAATAAAATAATATATCAAAGCATTATTTTAATTTACCACCCGGGAAATAAAAAATGCTAACTGGCGAGTTAAAAAATGCTATTGGCGAGATTTTCATCCGGCTAACATAAAAGTACCAAGAATTCTTTGCGATCATGGCAACTTTTATGTTAGTTTTATTCGGAAAAATAATTTTGATTGAAAATGGCTGCACATATGAAAAGCGTAATTGTTTATGACAGTCACATGACTTGAACATTTATAACATAGATGAAATGATAGCGATGGAACAATATTTAGCAATTGATCACCTGCGCCAAGTACCAAAATGGCCGCCTGGCATATAAAAAGCGAAGTGATCAGCCCGGAACTGTTGATGACAGTCACATGACTTAGGCTACTATTATAGAGACTACTGTTCTAAACGAAACAAATTTTCACCCGTATCTATATTTAAAATTAGAAAAATTAGAAAAATAAGCGGTTTGTGAGACCGTAAACAGTTGAAGATCCAATTATCTATGTTAATGATAATGTCATGCGCTATCACTGTTAAGAAATTTCATTGTTCCACATCCGTTCGACAGCTTGTTTCTGAAAAAAAAATGAATTTGGGTAATACAAAACTTTAAAGTATGATTTTGCGATAGTTTAAATGGTCTATTATACAGATTAAATGCCCTATTAGTATACAGAAATAATTAGGCTACTATTATAGCGATGTAATGGAGCAGCGCGTGATAGAGATAAATTACAAAAATTCATCCTGAAAAATTATTTTTTTTAAACATAATAAATCAGTCAATTAAAATACAGATTTCAAACAAATTGAATTTGAAAATACATTTTTTACCCTATACGACGGTGTAAAAATTGAAAATTTGCGATGGTTAGAAGATTAAAAAATTGCAGTAGCGAAAATACTAAAACCGAAATTTGATCGTGTGAAGTGTTGCCATTCGCAAAATGACGTCAGCGTTACGCACACATACGTTTGTCCTTTATAATATAGATAGATAGACGGTTAGTCCTGTTATCGAATTCGTTTGTGTGTCTCTGAAAATAAACAATAAATGATACGCACGCCATAATCTGTAAGAAAACATATTATATTGCAGCTCAGTGATCCTTTTTACTTTCTTCTATCTTCAATAAAAGAAAGTATTGTAATCGGAATTTTTTTCGACTTCCGGTTTTTGACGGATTTACACGTTTTAGGGATCAGCGATCCAAAAAATGTGTTTTTAGAAAATGTCTGTCTGTCGCTATTGTACCATCAAAAAGTGTCTGAAGTTATGCATAGAATTGAACCAATTTTTTTTTTTTTAAGTTTTTGGTAATAGCAAGCAGGTTCCCCCTTAATTTGGAAAAAATCCGCCGGAAGGGGGCGCTGTAATAGCGATTTTGAATATTGTACCATCGAAAAGTGCATGAAGTTATGCATAGAAATGAACCAAAAATTTTTCCTGTGTTGTTGGCTATAGGAAGCAGGTCCTTCTCCTTAATTTGGAAAACATCCGCCGGTAGGGGGCGCTGTAATAGCGATTTTTGTGACATTTTGAATATTGTACCATCGAAAAGTGTATGAAGTTATGCATAGAATTGAACCATTTTTTTTTTATGTTTTTAGTCATAGCAAGAAGGTCCTCCCTGAATTTGGAAAAATTTCGCCGGAAGGGGGCGCTGGCATAACAATTTTTGTGCCATTTTCAATATTGTACCTTCGAAAAGTGTATAAAGTTACGCATACAATTAAACCATTTAAATTTTTGTGCATGTTTTTGGCCATGGCAAGAAGGTCCTCCCTGAATGTGGAAAAATTCCACCGGAAGGGGGCGCTGTAATAGCGATTTTTGTGTAATCTTCTTAATTTTTCGTAGTTCTATTGTACACCAGTGGCTCGTGAATGGACGGGAACTTCCCATCCTGATAAGCCGACTATTCGTGATTTTAATAAATATCATGATCGAGATTAACTCGTTTTTACTCCGATTAATTGACTGAAGCAGCAATTTAAGATGAAAGTCAAAGTTGATATAGTATCGAACTAATAAAAATGAAATATTGACATCTGTAACAACATTTTGAAATATTAAAATATATGAGATAGAAGAAAGCTTTGGGATTGTCACATCCAACTAGTTTTATTTCATTATGTTTAAATTATCCTAATATCATTAAAATGCACCGCAAATTATTTTTTTCCATAGATCTAATGTAATGGAAGTTTTTGTGCGTCCCTGTAATCGAACTATAAATTCAACTTATTCTATACTCCTGAGATAGTATGTTGCTGTCCACCTCAAACATGCGAATAAATATTGTGTTTGAAATACACTGTTAAAAATTTCTGTTCAACGTGTGGTACAACAATGGTACAAATGTAGCTGCCAGGGCCGAAACTAGGGGTTGCAGGAGGGGCATGGTCCCCGGGTGCCACAACGAAAGGCGAAAGGGGCGCAAAATGAAGATTTTATTTGTCGTTTTATGCAAAAATGTATATATATATATGAAATACAAAGATACTCGCAAGCTAATGTTAAACCTATGGGAGCGTTCTTTTCAAATTTGTGAAAGTGAAAGTAACTTTATAAAAAAAAAAAAAAAAAAAATCTGCAACCAAAATCGAAAGAGTAAACCCTAACCCGGTTAGAATTCAATCTCAGCTATTCTAAGAAAAGAAAAATCCTTTAAAACTATTAATATGCAAGTGAGAAATTTTAAAAAGAACGCTGCCATAGGTTTACATTAGCGATCCAGTTTCTTAGCGTGACTACTGTAGGTTCTTAACGCTCAAGCAAATGTTAATCCGATGGGAGAGTTGTTTGCATATTTCTTGCTAGCATTTTAATTATTATTAAATGATTTTTATTTTTAAGGATTTTTTTTCTTTTTTTGCATAGGGTACCTACTGTCGATAACTTTTATTGTGTGTGCCAAAATCCATGTTTGCCCGGGCGGAAAAAAAGCTAGTTTCGGCCCCTGGTATCTGCAACCATAAGATGGTAAAAACCTTTCTCCATTCTTTGGTGATTTTTTTTGAACGAGGGTTTGGTTATAGGCTGAATCATAATTTGGTAATATGTTGAACCATGATTTGGTAATAAGTTGAACCTTCGCTTAGAAATAGGTTGAAGTATAAACTGAATTTTGGTTGAGCCATACTTTGGAAATAGGTTGAACCATAAATTCAATTTATGACAATGATTATACATTTTTACGGGAACAATCTAAAGCATTTGTTTCGAAACTAAAATAAAATAAATTATGTATATTTTTTAAATTAATGGTAATATTCATATTCTATATATATATATATATATATATAAGCCGTTCTCTGTGGTGTGTATGTCCATTATAGAAACGAGAATCGCAAAAGCGAAATTTCATTTCAAATTTCAAATGTTGCCATTCGCAGAATGACGTATCCGTTATACGCGCAGATATGTTTGTCCTTTATAATATAGATAGATATTCAATTTTTGACCGATTTGCCCGAAATTTGATGTACATAACTTTAGAACATGGAATAGGCAGCTGTCAACTTCAGAAAATCATCAAACCACTATTTACCCCCCTTTTAAGTGCGTTCTTAATTATATAAATACGCAGCCCTTATAGTCGTTGTTTTTGTCCGTCTGTCCGTCAGTCCGCATATAACAGAGCAAAAACTACACAACTGAATGGTCTGAAATTTTAAATATATAATTGTTGCAAAATTTTGTCGAGCCATTCAAATTTTATGAAAATCGGATGTATAGTTTAATTACAGTTACAGTCAAAAGTTTTCCGTTACATTACGGCCAATGGGAAAAAAATATTTTAAGTGAATTTGAATGATGTCACAGCCTTTCGAACAGAATGAAATTGATATGCACTTATAAAGTGCACTAAAATGTACATTCAGTACGATATGCGGTTAAAAAAAATAATTATAAAACAAGTTATAGTACGAACGCACCTTATTTGCCACGTTTGACATGCAATTTCCGACTTGTTTCTACCATCTTCCATAATTTAACATTATAGAAATATCTCTTTTTAAATTTTCTAATTCAATCATTTCTTTCCTGTTGCCACCCATAACAAATAACGCAATAATTAGAAAAAAAATAACGATAACGCGTGTATTTTGTTTTTATTTTCCAATAAAAATTCAGATGTCTCGCTGTATTGTTGCATTTTTTAAATCCACGAACTGTTTAGAATCGGTCATTCTAAACAGAAAATAAACATTTTTCATATATACTAGGAGGCTCGGCCCCCTACGAGCTACGCTCGTCAACCCCCGTCCAGACACCGTAGACTCTAAATGCACGCTAATTTGATCGGCTTTAAAAAGATTTCGAAAGATTGAATTATAATTTAAAAAACAGTGGCGATCTCTCTATAAACGGATTTCTATTCATTTCTCTTTGATTGGGGAATTTTAACGCCAAATCCGTTGCGGTACTACTTGATTATCCCGTTGACCAATTTCGCCAAATTATATAAATCGCCAAACCACTCGCCAAATTATACAAATTGACATAATTTTTATTTTAAATAATGAAAAAACAAATAAATTAGTACAACATTAATAAAAATACAAATAAAACGTCGAAATAGAAATAACTTGATGACGCAGACACGTGTAACAACATTTCAAAATAAGCTAATATAAAAGGAATTAAGTAAACAGAGTCTGTCTCCTGGTATTTTTTAACAAAGTGAAAAGAAAGTTCTTTTAAATGAGACATTTTAAATTAATCGTTTTTAATCTGACGTAATTTTGACCAAACTATTCTTTCTCTTTTTAATATTCAAGTGAAAATACTTGTGTTAGAAATGAAATACTATTTGCGCTTTTCTAACAAAAATAGTTGAAAAGTATCCTCTTAAAATATCAAATAAATGTCTAGCGCAATTTCTAAATTTAAACCGTTTTGCAATATTATTTTGTGTTCATTTTATGTAATAACTGTAATGTGACGTAAATATGACGTAATTTCTCCTATTTAAGACTTCTAACGCATGTTAATAAATTTATTGTTTTACAAATTCCTTTCTCTCTTAAAATTCACGTGTAATTATAGTTTTTATGACGTAATTTTTAATAAGTTCCTCCTTTTTGTACATAATTATTTAATTCTAATTCCAAATGTTTTTTTCTGTTTATAATAGTCACGTGCAAATATTTTTTTAATTTATTTACACGTATAAATATTTTTTTTTTTTTTGAAGCAAACATTATTGTTTCCGCTGTTTATACAGTGGGCAACAGTTTAAATTAATATCACTTTCTAAAATCTGTTAAAAATATCTCTAGAAATGCTGAAAATCTGAATTTAAAATAGAAATAAAACCTCAAAAAATTAGTCAAAATAAAAAAATTAATGCAATCTGCACTCCGGCAAATTCTAACGCATAAAATGATCTAAAAATGATTAAATTCCTATAAACAGTTTTTGCTCCTATAAAACTTTTTTAGTGGAACGATTTTGTCCAACTTTAGCGTTAAATATCTCTTAAAATAATTCTTCGATCTGTAAACTGTCTGCATCAGCGTATTTTTCAAACATTTCTGTATAATACTACCGATTTTAACATTTTTGTATGCATTATTTTTCTTAATATTAACGAAGAAAGACCTCCGGTCACAAAAAATTCAAAACCGGCGGCGGCGGCGGTGACAGCGGTAGTTACTTTTTTTTAGAATAGAGAGATATGTAAAAAAATTAACAAAAAGCGTGTTAAAATGAATTAGTATGTTAATTTGAATGTTTTTGAAATTAAAAAATGGATTTTAATACAGGTGTTTCAATTTCAAGAAAAGAATCTCTCTATTCTAAAAAAAGGTAACTACCGCTGTCACCGCTGCCGGTATTGAATTTTTTGTGACCGGAGGTCTTTCTTCGTTAATATTAAGAAAAATAATGCATACAAAAATTCAAAAATCGGTAGTATTATACAGAAATGTTTGATAAACACGCTGATGCAGACAGTTTTCAAATCGAAGAATTATTTTAAGAGATATTTAATGCTAAAGTTGGACAAAGTCGTTCCATTAAAAAAGTTTTATAGGAGCAAAAACTGTACATAGGAATTTAATCATTTTTAGATCATTTTATACGTTTGAAGTTCCTGGTGTGCAGACTGTTTTCTTTTTTTTAATTTGGCTAATTTTTTCAGGTTTTATTTCTATTTTAAATTCAAATTTTCAGGATTTCTAGAGATATTTTTTACAGATTTTAGAAAGTGATATTAATTTAAACTGTTGCCAACTATATAAACAGCGGAAACAATAATGTTTGCTTCAAAAATATATATATATATATATATATATTTATACGTGTAATAAATTAAAAATTTATTTACACGTGACTATTATAAACAGAAAAAAACATTTGGAATTAGAATTAAATAATTATGTACAAAAAGCAGGAACTTATAAAAAATTACGTCATAAAAACTATAATTGCACGTGAATTTTAAGAGAGAAAGGAATTTGTAAAATAATAAATTTATTAACATGCGTTAGAAGTCTTAAATAGGAGAAATTACGTCATATTTACGTTACATTACAGTTATTACATAAAATGAACACCAAATAATATTGCAAAACGTTTTAAATTTAGAAATTGCGCTAGACATTTATTTGATATTTTAAGAGGATACTTTTCAACTATTTTTGTTAGGAAAGCGCAAATAATATTTCATTTCTAACACAAGTATTTTCACGTGAATATTAAAAAGAGAAAGAATAGTTTGGTCAAAATTACGTCAGATTAAAAACGATTAATTTAAAATGTCTTATTTAAAAGAACTTTCTTTTCGCTTTGTTAAAAAATACCGGGAGACAAAGATTCTGTTTACTTAATTCCTTTTATATTAGCTTATTTTGAAATGTTTATCTTATTTTACTTAATCAAAGACGAAAACAGCGATTGACATATGTATTTTTGGTACTACTTAGTTATCCCGTCGACCAAAAATCTATCATTCGCCAAACTATAAGATTAAATGTCAATAATGATTGATCGTAAATGCCACATTAACTTGACTTTAAGCAAGTTACACGTGTCTACGTCATCAAGTTATTTTTATTTCGACGTTTTATTTGTATTTTTATTAATGTTGCAGTGATTTATTTGTTCTTTCGTTATTTAAAATAAAAATGATGTCAATTTGTATAATTTGGCGACTGCTTTGGGGATTTATATAATTTGGCGAAATTGGTCGACGGGTTAATCAAGTAGTACCGCAGCGGATTTGGCCTTAAAATTCCCCAGTCAAAGAGAAATGAATAGAAATCCGTTTATAGGGAGATCGCCATTGTTTTTTAAATTATAATCAATCTTCCGAAATCTTTTTAAAGCCGATCAAATTAGCGTACTTTTAGAGTCTGCGGTGTCTGAACGGGGGTTGACGAGCGTAGATCGTAGGGGGCAGAGCCCCCTAGTTTAGGTAAAAGATAATAACAAAAAAAATCGTTTGCAAGATATGACGTCCATTTCGAAAATATGACATAAAATAAGTTTTAAAAGCCGTTGCTACAATTTATTTCCTACTTCTGTGTAATTATGTAACTTTAATTGTATCATTTAGATTAGGGATGCACAAACTGTGGCCCGCGGACCAAAAGTGGCCCACTATGAGTTAATGTGTAGCCCGCGAATTCCGTCAATTCATATCTGGAAAATTGCAATTTTTGTCCATATTGTCGCAGGAAAAAATTTGTGAATTTCGTTAATTTGTCGCGGTATCAATTTAAAATTTCGTCAGTCAGTTAAGAATCGCGAATTTCGTTGATCAGACATGCAAAAATCGCAAATTTTGTCAATAAGGCTTAGAAAATCACAAATTTCGCTGATCGGAAACTTAAAAATCGCGAATGCTGTCTATCAGGCGCGGAAAAAATCACAAATTTCGCTGGCACGGAAAAATCGCGAGTTTTGTCGATCAGGCTCCAAAAATCTCGAATTTCGTTGGTCGGGCACAGAAAAAGCGCAAATTCTGTTGATCAGTTAATCGGGCAAGTGAAAAATTGCGAATTTTGTCGATGATGCGGGGGAAAATTGAAAATTCCGTTGATTGGCTGCGGAAAAATTGTGAGTTTCGCCCGTTTATCTCGAGAAAAAATCGTGAATTTTGTCATTTTGTCGCGGGAAAAAAATTACACATTTCGTGAGAGTCAGTTAAGAATCGCGAATTTCATTGATCAGGTGCGGAAAACTCTCAAATTTCGTCGATCAGGGACGGAAATCGCAAATTTCGCAGATGAGGGACGGAAAAATCGCGAATTTCGTAGATCAGGAACGGTAAAATCGCGAATTTTGTCGATCGCTTTCGAAAAACTTGCAAATTTTGTCGATCAGACGTGGAAAAATCTTAAATTTTGTTGCTTGGGGGCAGAAAAATCACAAATTTCGTTGATCGACTTCTCCCCCCCCCCCTTTCGTTTATAAAGTTCGATTTTTCTAGCCACTTTCATGCCTATGTTTGTTTTTTAGCAAATATGTTAATATAATAAAATTTACTCCCCCGAATAAAGTTAAGGAATGTTATCCTTCCTTGAAAATAATCCTTGCTATATCTGTGTTACATATACAAAAGTAAACTGTTGATATATTCTTGCCAACTGAAATGGATATGTTAACTGGATGGGTGAACCTAGAGGGGTAACTCCCCCTTCAGAAACCATATTTTTTTTATCTAATTACAGGCCACAGATCACCTCTCCGAAAAAACATTCTCTCTGTGTTACTGATGTGTCCCCCGACAACACAGACATTATTTTAAGTGGCCCTTCTCTTAAAAAGGTTGTGCACCCCTAATTTAGATAAATGTTTTAATTCTTTAAATGCAATCATAATATTCTACGATTTTTCTAAACAGAAATTGAAACATAGCTATTATTTTTTAGAATTAGCTTTCTCTTTTCAAACAAAATTTCATGACTGACATCATAACTGAACGCTTTTGGACATTTATGTCATTTTCAAGTTAATCGCTGTGGATTTGGATTTTATGAATGGAAATATGAGTTTCCATTTAGAAATTATCGGCAATGATCTTCGGATATATGTGTTAACCCTTTATGTACTGAATTATGAATTCATGAACATTTTATCTTCTAAAGCATTTTTCGGGAAATTTTGAAACTACATTTGAAGATTTACATAATCATTTAATAAATTTTAGGAAGATTTTAGAAGGATTCAGAAGGATTAATTAAATTTGAATTTATAGGGATTTTGTGAAATATTTATAACACCACTCTTAGTATTTTGTAGAATTAGGAAATGTACAAATATAATGTTCTTACAATAGAAATATAGAAATATTTCCTAATTGAAAAATTCACCACCCTCTCCAACGACCAGAAAGCTCTAAAGATGAAAAGGCAAAAGAAATCATGCTTTTAAAAATATTTTTGTTTTGTGCAACCAATAATGCTTTTGGAACATGATAGAGTAATGCATCTATAACTCATTCTAAACTGTATTATTACTAATCGATGTATTAAATGAATTTTATCACAATTTATTTTAATGGTACTTAGAAGCACCGTCAGTATATAAAGGGTTAAAGATGCCTGATATACTGCCCGTTAACAGAACATAAATAAAAATCGTTTTTAATTTGAAACACGAATATATTTTTAACCCTTTAGTATATTTTTTTGATTTCTCAACAGCTATATTCAAAATCTTTTTATTTTTATTTTTTTTTCGTCTTAACGATCAATTAATCGTAAATATTTTCACTATATTGCACTTATTTATCTGAGTAGCACATTTAGCCCACTACGGTGATCGGTTTCTCAGAAAAAATCTTGAATTAGAGGTAATACATCAATGAATGTGATCTACCCTTTTAAAGCAATATGGATCTTTATCTCAAATGTCCTTCAGTATGGCTGAAAACGATACGAACGTCACTGCGCTATTATATTTTCTAATGTGTGAGAAAAAATTTTGGCTGTTAAGGACCAAATTTTTTAGTTCATCATTTACAGTAGGATTTGGTTTAAGAATGATACACCGATATGCAATATATTAAAACTATCCCTCAAAAATTATCTAACTTTTATAAAAGGCTAATCTTTCAGAACTGTTTTCACCTGATTATAGAACTTTTCAGGTAATTCTATAACAATGCATGAAGAACAAAATGTTATATACTAAAACCATTTCAAAAAATCGGGTTCAAAATAACAGTGCAAATTCCATCAAAATTTGTCCAGTAGAACTTTTCAAAAAAAAGATTAATCTTTTATAATCGGGCTTACCTGATTATTGAACTTTCTTCCATAATTTTATAACAAAGCGACTTAAAATTATATGCAATATTCTAAAACCATCCGTGTAAAATTATCTAACAAACAATGCAAGATCGTATGAAATCCATTCAGCAGAATTTTTTAAAAAAAAAAGACTAATCTTTCATAATCAGGTTCCACCATGATTATAGAACTTTCCCCTATAATTCTATGACTAAACAGTGTAAAACAATATTACACACTGAAACCTGCCCTGAAAAACTAATAGTGCAAGTTGAATTGAAATTCTTTCAGAACGCAAGTTACAAGTTGCCGAAATGAAATTCCCATCTGCGTTTTAAATACATAATAGATTATTTTACGTAGTTCGATATTATATTTGTTAAATTAGTGTTTTATTTTATTTTTGGCGTTTTAATGTCGTTTGCCAATTTAGTTATTGAATATTACACGAAAACAAACAAATATTGAATTATTTACAATGTTTTTGAGCAATTAAGTTACTAATCTTTTGTAACAAGGCTGCAGGCATATCTAAAAACATTTAAGTTTGAAAATTACTTTAAAATACAAAAAATTTCTGTAAATTGAGATAAACTTTTCAAACAAATTACTGAAAGTACATTTTGTTTTCTATTAGACGTTGAAATAATCCAATGTGGTATGCTCAGAGATCAAACTGCAGTAAAAGCAAAACTTATCGTTGGGTTAGTTTGTTGCCACCAACAATATGATGCTAGCGTTATTCATAGATGTGTTTTTTCTTTATGCACTGCATTAATAGCAAACAGACATATCGTTCTTAATTGGGTTGCACACACATTTAAAAATATCCGTGCTTGAAAATTAATGCAAAATGAATAAAAAAGAAACTGTAAATTGAGATAAGTTTTCCAAACAAATATTACTGAAAGACCTTTTCGTATTCTATTAGACGTTGAACAATCAAATGTGCGATGTTTAGAGGTTAAATTGCAGTAAAAGCTAAATTTATGGTTAGGTTACGTTGTTGACATCAACAATATGATACTATAGTTATTCATAAAACGGGTATATCTTTCGTAATTGGGATGAAGACACATTTTAAAATATCCATGCGTGAAAATTACTTTAAAATCCATTAAAATGAGAAATTTTAGATACAATTTTCAAATAAATTTTATTTTAGAGAACTTTTTTCTATTCGACAGTGTACAAAACGAAATTGTGTGATGTTATGAAGTTAAGAAAAGTTTCAGTAAAGGCACAATTTATGGGTTAGGTCGTTGTCACCATTAGTATGATGTCAGCGTTAGTCACTGGCATATTTTTGCTTTATAATGTAGATCGATGCCATACAAACCAGAATTTCACCAAATGCTACGTTCTTTGAAGGATCTGTTTTCGTATTGTCAAGGAAATATTATATTTTTCTGTTATACCCACCAAAGAAAACGCACATTCTGATATTAATGCTCAGGGATTTTATTAGGGTTGCGAGACAATAACTTTATGTTTTCTGATTGCCTTTCTAACGATTTGTGGACGAGAATGCACAAATCTCAGTTTCTCTAATTGCCGTATTATTAGCCCCCGGTACGGTATGCTATTTCTTTCTCCCAGCTTATTTTGTGCCGTCTCCAAAAAATAACGTTACCTTACAGAAGCTAGCAGTAAAACAAAGCATTGCGAATAAATATTCTATAGCAATTTTTTTAATTTCTAAGCATCGCACATTTTCAATTTTTATACCGTCGTATTGAAAAAAAAATGTACTTTTAAATGCAATTTGTTTGAAAACTGCATCTCCATTTGCATCTCCATTTATTTTTGAAATATTAATTTTTTTGTAGTTTTTAGCACCATTTGTTTAATTTTGGCAACTCAAGTACTCCATTTTTGTGGAAAGTAAAGGGAAAATACTCGAAAAATAGCAATTATATATTTTTGTTGCCATTTTCTCATAACAACCGAAAGAAAATGTAATTAAAATACGTGCTATTTTGAAAAAATATAAACGAATAATTTCTTTTAAAACATGGAACTATTATAAACTATATTTAATTTTAAGTATCTATAGACGCTTTCAGTCATAACGTTTTGGTTGGAAACTGACTCCAAACAAACGGTTGCCATGCGTCATTTCTTTTTAAATATAAGTCGTGGAAAATGTTCACAATACATATCAAGTATTAAAACACTTAGATGTGAGATATATAGACCGGGTGTCCTAAAGAGAACTGACTGATTTTAAAAATCAATAACTTGCAAACGGTGACAGATATTTAAAAAATTCTTTCAGGAGGGTTATGCATAAGGTCAAAAGTTTTTTACAGTGATTTTCGATTTTAGTTGGAAATACAAACAATATATGGCTCTGCGATCAATAGATGCTAAATTCAGGCTCGATTTTTGGTACTTTCGCGCCCACTCAAATACATTTTCATCTCCTTTTTCCTCATGGAAGAAGAGATAGGACCAAACATCGAGCCTCAATTTTTCGTCTATTGATCGCAGAACCATCTATTGTTTGTAATTCGAACTAAAATAGAAAATCACAGTAAAAACACTTTTGAACTTATGCATAACCCTCCTGCAAGAATTTTTTAAATATCTGTCACCGTTTGCAAGTTATTGATTTTTAAAATCAGTCAGTCCTTTTTAGGACACCCGGTATAAGATATAGCTGCAACACATAAACAAAATAGAAAATACAACATAGCAACCGTTTGTTTTGAGTCCGTTTCTAACCAAAAAGTCATGACTGACGTCACGACTGAAATCGTCTACATTAATGTTACAAACAAATGAAGGCCTATGAATCATTACATAGCCCTTTTTATTGTCGAGTTTCTTTAATGACGGCCTCTGTCTGCTGCATTTGTGTATTATTTTACGATAGTGACATCCTATGCCTGCTTTACTGTAGATATTTAAGAGTGGATCGTAATTGCGGAATTCTTAAGCTGATGCGAATGACGTCATTTTACATAAAATAAAAGTGTGTGCTTTAAGTCTTAAAATTGAAATATGTTTTGTACTATTTATATATGCATATATTTTTTTTTCATCGGGGGCAACACTAAATTCTGAAAAAGCAGAATTTCTCTTTTCTAGTTTCATTTTACCGTATTTACCCGCGTATAAGTCAACCCCCTACTTTCCCGATCAAGAAATTTGAATTTTTTTTTAAATACATTATTCAAAATCACCTGGAAAAAGAAAGAAAGTACTAAATATACAATAATAAAGAAACTTTATTTTTTTTTCATTTATTCGAAATCATATGAAAAAAAAGTACAAAATATACAATAATGAAGATAATAATATACTAAAGCAATATACAAAGTTAAACTGATTCAAGGTCCGATTCATTATCGGACTCGCCAGACAATTCACAAAAATCCTACGTCGTTATCCGCTCATCATGATACACGTTTTCAATCTCTGTATCGCTACATTCTTCCTCGTCGTTATCACTTTCGAAAATGACATCATCTTCTGTGCTGTCTAATTCGTTGCTTATGCAGCATTTCTTGAAAGATTTTATAATCATTTCGGAAGGAATTTGATTCCACGCATCTTTAACCCACTGAGCAATCAATGCAATGTCGAGCTTTCTAACATTAACGCCCTTTGTAAATGTTGGACAACCGGATGAAATCCACTCTGCCCAATATTTTCTAACATTTGCTTTGAGGCAAACGTCTAGGGGGTTGGAGGACGGATGACGACCCTCTCAGGATTACAGCTACAGTCGTTTTCAGTTCTTTAGTCACTTTATTCACGTTTTCATAAAAGTGGCCACGAAACGAGTCGTAAACTAAAAGGGAAGTTTTTTTTAAAACAGTTCCCGTTTTTTTACCCAACACATTTTTAAGCCA
Organism: Maratus speciosus; assembly: GCA_963932465.1. Classification (NCBI taxonomy): domain Eukaryota; kingdom Metazoa; phylum Arthropoda; class Arachnida; order Araneae; family Salticidae; genus Maratus; species Maratus speciosus. Next base: position 151,400,553 of record OZ010788.1, read on the forward strand.
GTCGACTGTTCCGTCAACATCCATCCACCTCTTTTCATGGGCTTGAATCAGCAAACCAGATAGAAATGTAACGTTTTTCGGCAACATTTTTCTTTTAAAAATAATCAACGGATGAAGCTTACTACCGTCGGCCAAACAGAAAAGAGCGACCGTGAAACGGGTGTTTTCGTACCCAGTCTTTTTACCAAAATGGTTTTTCCCCCTTGCATTTCACGGTTTTATTTTCTGGTAAGTCGAGACACATGGGTGTTTCGTTCATATTTCCTATATGGCAAAGTTCAAAATATTTCATTTTTCTTTGATTGATGACGTATTTTTGAAATTTCATAATCTTTGCTTCCAAGTCAGTTGGTAATTTTTGTGCTAGTTTAGTGCACGGGCATAAAGTCAAACCATGAAGATTCATAAATCTAGTGCATCAATGTTCTGATGCATGAAACGTGTTTGGAATACTTTTGGAATACTTTTCTTCTTTTGCAAACTTCATTGCTCATAAACGTATTGCAGTTCTGGTGACAAGAAAACCATTTCCGCCGGCACTCTACAACCCAATCATACAATACGTTTTCGAGTCATGGAAAGGGCAATTTTCCATGCGCAAATCCTTTTTTGATTTTGGGTTGTTTTCTAGCTTTGCCTTATTCTTGCGCCAATCACGAATCAATTTTTCGTGAACCCCAAACTGACGAGAAGCTGTACAGTTGTTAGACTCTTCCGCAAAAGAAATAAAGTTTAAATCCAGCTGCGTATAAATTGCGTTTCTGCTTTCTAATAACTAAATCGGCCATATCAGTAGAAACAAAGGGAAAAGGTGCAGTTAGAGAAATGAAGAAATAATGAATAAGTGTACTATCAAGAATAAGCAAGATGTAACGCCTTTCACGTGTTTTTAGAGAGTCACGTGTTTCTAGCTACTCGCGAACGATTCAATTGCACATAGAGCTGATACATTATCGGAATTTTATCTACTGATCTCAGATGAAGGGGGGGGGGGGGAAGTAGGCGTACATTCATCGCCGGCACCAAAACCGTCACCCAGTCTCCTTTTTTTCTCTCCGTGTATGGAAATCGGCAGTAAACGAGGGCATTTTTGACTTCTGGGGAAAAAAAATTGAGGACCCTCGTATAAGTCGACCCTCCCAAATTTAATGTCTTTTTTTGTCCAAAATTTCTCGACCTATACGCGGGTAAATACGGTAGTTTTCTTTACCCGGGAGACCCCTTATAGTTGACACGGGCGAAGCCGGGTAGTCCTGCTAGCAATTGTATAAAGAAGTTACATTTTCTGCAAACAAAAATCTAATTTCAAACGATCTGTTTAAAGCATTTTGACTGCAGACAATTTAACTATTTTTACACAGCTTAAAATTTCACAATTACGAATTTAAAATATATGAGGGGCTCACAGCCATAGTAGACCAAGTCCATTTTGAAAAAATAATTAGATAGTCCATTTAGAAGGTGCATAAAATCTGTTTCATTCACTCCCGCAGTAAACCAAATCTGTTTTCACATACTTTCTCATATATGTCAACTGTTTACAGACTTGGTCCACTGCAGAAATGGATAAAATAGATTTTATGCCATTTCAAAAAGGACTATCTCATTTTTTTTTTCAAAATGGACTTGGTCTACTATGGTTGTGAGCCCCTCATATATATATATATATATATAGGGTGTATCTAAACTCATGGGCAAAACTTTAAGGGATGATAGTACACATCAAGACAAACAATATTATGGTGTTATTACACGAGGGGTCAAAGACGCTTCAGATTCCAGGCGTCTCCATGTTACTCCTATGGCTCCAGAGGAGTCGCTTGGAGAGCGAGCGTCTTTTTTCTGTCGGAGCATCTTTGACGCCCGAAACGAGGCGAGTCGCCAGTAACAGCCAATCAAATGCTTGGAAAAGACGGGTCGTGAGGCGTCTGTTGTCGCTAGACGCCTGGAATCTGAAGCGACTTTGACTCCTCGTCTAATAACACCATAAGGGTCACAAACGTCTTCCGAAGAAGATAAGCGCCATTAAAGTTTAGGGTCCAAAATTTCAAATGATTATAAAAAACGGAAAAATTGGTCAATTTGTTTGCGGTTTTCGCTACAACTATTCTTTATGTCAGTATTTTATTGCAAATAAATTTTAAAGGTAAAGTTAAAAAAATACCGATAGAGGGCGCTTTAGACTTTGTAGTAACAAACAACTATTTTTTACCCTTTTTTTTTTTTTTTCGTATCTCATTAAATGTTTTCAAAAGCTTAGACTTAAATTTAAATTTTGAGCTCAAAATCTGAATCGTTCGGAGTGGTTAAGTAGCGCAAACTGAACTGTGTTGAGGAGGGGGAGAGGAGTTCAAATTTTAACTCCTGAACACAATTCAGTTTGCGCTACTTAACCACTCCCAACGATTCAGATTTTGAGCTCAAAATTTAAATTTAAGTCTAAGCTTTTGAAAGCATTTAATGAGATAAAAAAAACGGTAAAAAATAGTTGTTCGTTACTCCAAAGTCTAAAGCGCCCTTTATCGGCATTTTTTGAACTTTATCTTTAAAATTTATTTTCAAGAAAATACTGAGCAAAAAATCGCAAACGAATCGACCAATTTTTCAGTTTTTTATAATCATTTGAAATTTTGGATCCTAAACTTTAATGGCGCCTTACTCCTTCGGAAGACGTTTGGGACCCTTGGTTTCCTTTTTAATATTGTTTGTGTTGATGTGTACTATCACCCCTAAGGCTAATGTCAGACGAACGTCTTTTTGCACGCTTTTTTCCTGACGTATTATCCCTACACAATGCTCGCGGCATTGTGTAGGGATAATACGTCAGGAAAAAAGCGTGCAAAAAGACATCCGTCTGACATTAGCCTTAAAGTTTTTTCCAAGACTTTAGATTCACCCTGTATATATATATGTGTGTGGTTTGAATTTCAAACTAAATGCTTTAAATTTTCTTCCTCCAAAATGTAGGAACATTATAACATTAACTTATATTTAAAATGTAGTGTTTCAAACTTACGTGATTGGTTGCCGTATAACTTTCAAGTAGTAATGTTTTTGTACACCATTTAAAAAATATAAAATTTAAATATTATACTGTTTAGTGATTTATTTTTGTGCATTTTATTACTATCATTCTTGAAAACATTTTCAAGAGTATGAATAATGAATATTTATTTGTTAAACTTTAAAACCCAGCGTGTTTGAAAGAACAAATTTATTTCGTATACCGAAATTATTATTTAACAAGATACCAGAAATTCAGTACTCAAACTTGGGTTGAGAATTAAATTTATGGCATTTCTAATGCAGTAAATCAAGTATTACGTAAGCATTTATCTGACGCCTACTCTTAACAATTTTCAAAGGCTACACAATTGTTTCAATGCTTTTTTCAACCTGTCTGCGATGATGTAAGCATTGCTCAGATCCCCACACTCATTTTTAGCAAAAATAAGAAATTCTTGAACCCTCCTTGAATGTTTACTTAATACTTAAAAGCTAAGAACAATTGTATTGACTTTGATAAAAGTTTAAAATAATTTTCATTAGTATTATTTGTTTGCATTATTTTACTTTACGCTAGAGATAAGCGAATAACACTTTTATCTACTTTCAATATTAACTAGCTAACGTACGTTTGATCTAGCAAAATGCTATTATATATATTTATAGTTTAATTGTGTGAATAAAGCAATAATTACACATACATTTATAAAGGAATTTTATTGATTCAGATATAAGAAATCCATAAAAATTACTTATACCCAATCAAAAAGTAGGTCATAAAACATTATACAATAAGCTTCTTTAAAAATAGCTCTTTCTTGAAGTCGAGGATCGATTCTTCATAAATCATCTGGTGTTTTCGCCGCCATTTTTATAGCTTTGCCTATAATAGAAATTTCTTACTGCAATTCAATTCATAACACTGTAAAAACTACAGTAAGACTTATCAGTGATAAATAAAACACTTATTTAATAGATAAAGATGTAATTTTCAAAAACGAGATGTAGGTGCTCATAAAACTATAAGCATAAATTCAACCATACGGGCTATTAATTTATGTTATGTTATCCAATGCATGAAAGTTATTGGATAACACACCTTGCCTTGTGCAGTAACGTGTGTTTATAGACAGAAAGATGTTATCTTGAAGGTTGATTATTATATTTTCAACATTCGTCATTAAATTTAAAACAGCGTACACTGTAAAAAAAAATCTGTAATGTTACTAAAGTTTTTCTAGGAAACTGGGATTCCTAGAACTTTTTATGTAACGGCAACAACAAAAATTCCTGTAACCGCGTCTTTTACAGAAATTTTTCGTGTTGCCGTTACATAAAAAATTCTAGGAATCCCAATTTCCTAGAAAAACTTTAGTAACTTTACAGATTATTTTTTACAGTGTACGATTTTCGAAAAAAAAAAACTTTGAGACTGATTGAGAAGAAACTTTTTGAGTTTCAGAGAGAGAGTTAGATAGCTTACTAAGTGCTTCTTTAAACATGATGTTTATTCAAAAAGAATTAGAGCATACTGTGTATATAATATATTGTGTAAAAAAAAAAAATTACTTTGAGTTTAAGCGAGAGGAAACGCTTTGAGTTTAAGAGAGAGAATTAGATAGCTTACTAAGTGTTTCTTTAAACATGATATTCATTCAAAAGGAATGAGAACATGTTGTGTTCTGATAAAATTATGTCAATTTGTATAATTTGGCGAGTGGTTTGGCAATTTATATAATTTGGCGAAATTGGTCGACGGGATGATATCTAAGTTATCAAATGTAATTTATATAATTCCCTGTTTATTATTTTTTTTAACAAAAAATTACTTCAAACAGTTTTCTATTAATAAATAAAACATGTTAGTCATAACTTAATTAATGAAACACAATTAATAACTATCATTCCAAATTTCATGTTTCTAGGCCCTTCAGTAGCACAAACATCGTATTTTTAGAACTTTTTTGCGCCTGTACCGCCTTTGGTGTAATGGCACCGACATAAAATATAGCCTATATTCATAGCTACCAACTTTTACGCTTTTTGGCTACCGCTAAAACTTAAAAGAGATTTTCGCCTTGTTTAATCATGAGATTTCGACGATTGAGAAAGACAATATTTTCTATAAAATTTTAGTGGTATGAAAAAAGCGTAAAAGTTGGCAGCTATGCTATATTGGAGTAAGGGCGGTCACCATCATTTCGACACCATTATTTTTTAAATTGGTTCGCTCCTTCCTGAGATTGCGTACAAATCGCGATTTACAACGTTTTTTAGAACGCTTTTTGCGCATTTTCATACCCTTTAAATTTCGAATGTTTTAAGAAATATCCTTAGAGATCATTTATATCTTATAAGTAACTACCATTCCAAATTTTATGTTTCTAGGTCTTTCAGAAACACAAAAATCGTATTTTTAGAACATTTTTTGCTCCTGAACCCCCTTTGGGATTGTAGCACCGACATAAAATATAGCCTATGTTGGAGCAAGGGCTGTCATCATCATTTTGACACCATTATTTTTTAAATCGGTTTCTTACTTCCTGAGATTGCGTAGAAATCACCATTTAGAACGTTTGTTAGATAAAAATTCTGAAAAATAAGGCGAATTGTACTATTTCAAAAAAGTGGTGACAGTCAAATAATCTGAGTCAAATAATCTGGGGACTTTTTGTCCCCAATCTGGCAACACTGGTTCGGTAGCTCCACTACCTCGAAGAAACACATAAACAAACAATTTTTACTTCTTTATAATATTAGTATAGATTAAAATATATTTATAGTGAATTTATTAAAAATATAAATTTTATGTTAATTTGTAATAGGATTTAAGTTTAGTTTTTTTTTTTTTTTTTTTTTTTTTTAAAATAAAAACTGTATTTGTCCCGCTTTCAAAATCACAGGTTCAGTTATTTTAGTGATATAAAAGAGTAAGGCATATTATCGTGAACATTTAACCGATTTATTTTATGAGAAAATCTGTTCATTCCGATAGCTCCTAGCCTGCCCTAGATCATTACAATTCACATGTCAGAAATTTATACTATTTTTTATATGGGAAACCTTATTCTTATAATAATAATAATAATAAATACACTGTAAAAAATAATCTGTAAAGTTACTAAAGTTTTTCTAGGAAATTGGGATTCCTAGAATTTTTTATGTAACGGCAACACGAAAAATTTCTGTAAAAGACGCGGTTACAGGAATTTTTGTTGTTGCCGTTACATAAAAAGTTCTAGGAATCCCAGTTTCCTAGAAAAACTTTAGTAACATTACAGATTTTTTTTTACAGTGTACCAGCATAATTTTTAACCATATATAGAGTGTTAATTACATAATTTTTAACTTTACATAATGTTTAACCATATAAAGTATACAAGTAGAAACTTTGGGAGGAAATAGAGTACACTACAAGGAGCGATTTTTGTAGAGCAATATACGGTTCCAACACTGTAAAAAAAAAAAAAAAAAAAAAAAAAAATCTGTAAAGTTACTAAAGTTTTTCTAGGAAACTGGGATTCCTAGAACTTTTTATGTAACGGCAATAACAAAAATTACTGTAACAGACGCTGTTACAGGCTTGTTCTTGCCGTTACATAAAAAGTTCTAGGAATCCCAGTTTCCTAGAAAAAAACTTTAGTAACTTTACAGATTTTTTTTACAGTGAATCCATTTATTCTGTCAATAATAACTCACTCCAATACAAAACCGAATTTATTTCATAACTCTGTCAAAATAAAGAAGACATTTTCACAAAATTTGCAGCAGACTTTTTTTCCTTTGTGTAAAATGAAACGATATCACAAGAGGTGGCAGAGAAATGGCTGTTATTTGTATCCTTTAGTGCTTAAGCTAGATGCGCCATACTTCAGAATGTAGTTCAAATTACTACATACATAAAATCACCTATCGAATTACTGTGTTTTCATAGCCTTTTTCATAATGTCATCGCATTTCAAACAAAGTAATGCAAATCTGTCGAAAATTTCCTTAAAACACCTTCACTACTATTACAGTTATGAACAAAAATTCGAGTTAGGATTGAAGTGAGATCACTTGTTTTTCTGACTAAGTAAATAGATTGCGACCTTAGTTTCCCATACAAAATTTTTTTGTTGTAATGTACTCAATCTTCCCTCAAAAATTGTGTCTCTATTTCTGATGCACCCTGTATAGAAACCTTGGGTAAAAATCAGCTGCTTAAATCATAATAGGAGAGTTGAAATTTTCGAATTTTCTGGTTTGCAATAGAACATGGATCATCACTCAGTTTGACAGCACTGACAATATCGCCAAACCAAGTGCTAATGTAAAACTTACTGGTATGTAAATATTAGAATAAAGAACTTACTTCAATATGAATAGCAACCATTGGATCTTCCCAAGTGTTATTTACAAATATCTGGGCATAACCGGAATTATTCACTTGAATACTTCGTCCAGTACAGCGACCTTCTTCCTTATTTCCAGAAATTGCGTCACAATACGTTCCTTCTGGTAATCCTGTCTGTAAATTTTCATTTAGTTGATTGTCCTCATTGTTGATTGCGATGAAACCCTTGTCACCTCGGCTAAAAGCTATCTGATGGTAACCATTGTCCCACCAATTATTGACGCTTGCAAACCCTGCTACATTTCTGAACTTTACCATGTTGTATATCTGTCGCCATCTGCACATAAAAAAAGCAAATAGATGATAATTAAATCATAAACAAGACAAAGACAAATTTAATGGAGCATAAAAAATGCTTATATTAAGTACGGGGTGAGCCAAAAGTTCGTTACAACTTTAAAAACTCATAAAAAAGGAATAAATTATGATAAAGGAGTAAGTAAGTAAGCACCCACCCTGGGAACCCGCTTTTGGCTTATGGTTAGGTTTGAACCCCGAGCCCAGGGCAGGGAAAAGTACTATTACCTGTAAAACCGTCTAGTATTTAAGACACTTAATAGAATACAATACAATTAAAAAATAATAATAATAATAAAATAAGATTAAATTAAATGAGTTTTTTTTTTTTCCAGTCAGCTGCTGGGCCCTCTAGAAATATGAGGTAAAAATTACTAAAAATATTTAAAGATAAAATAATATAAATTTAAAGATAAAATTACAATAATATATAACTTAAAGGCCAAAACAATAGCTGTAGTAATGAATTTATATGTCCAGCACTCCTGCTCACTGCCCATAACTCGGAGGAGGACCGTTGAACTGATATATCGATCTATAAGATCCACGTTCATATTAAACCTTCTGAAAGATATAAATATAGTTTTAAGCTAGATTTGAGATTAATTACTGTGAGCTATATATAAGTACAATAACATATAGGGAGGGTTTATCGGTTACCCACAACGTACTAGAGCAAGATTAAAGTTTTTAACAGCTGAATTTAAAGTTTTTAAGAGTTTATCTGAAGTTGCTATATATCAAGAAAAGTTCAACTGGTTATCACAGCGACATACAAGTTTACAAAAGCAGGACACCATTTTTGAAGATATTAGCCTTTGATACTCATATTAAAATCTTTCGCTGATGAGTTAATGAAAGTATTTTGTAAGAGATATTACTGTAGATATTTTCAACATGAATATATATATATATATATATATATATATATTTTTTATGTAGATACTTTATCTGTACCTCCTGTCCACCAATTGAGACTGAAATATAGGACACAAACTAGAGTCTGCTGTATGCTTCCTATAGTTTCCTTGATAATAGCAATTAGTACAGCGATGCTGTGATGGATTGGTGATATAAGGACAGTTGAGAGTTTGATGACCCATGGCACATTTGGCACATATGGAGTTCCTTCTACAGTTAGTCTTTGTATGCCCGTAAAGTTGACAGTTCTCACATCTAAGTATGGGTCGATATATTTTTATACTGCAATTATTGAGGCCAATTGAGATACTTTTCTGAACCAGAAGTTTTTTAGCTGCATTTACTTCTAAATTCAGTACCATATGATAACTTGTGGATTTTTCTCTTTGTATTATTTTTAATATTGTTAAACTCTTGTCTGTTGAACGATCCTTTAAGTAGTTAATTATGTCATCAGTAGGTATCATCGATGGTATTCCTGTAATTATTATCCTTGAGTGTTTTTGCAGGTTGTAAGTTAGTTCTACTATTTCTGAAATGTTTGGGATTTTTTCAATTCTTTTCAATAACTTCTCTGTGTTGTTATCTGTATCTGATTGAATTGTCAGTGTATTGATTTGTCTTGTTTGTTTTCAGAATATTGGTAGATCATTTTCTTTAATCAATTTGGTATTTAACAGTTCTTTCAATTTATTTGTTGATATTTTCTTTGAGATATTTTTTATAATTATTGCCGGGTTTGAATACTTTCCTTGAGAGTTAAATTGTTTTTGTTCTTCATTATCTTGAGATCTTTCATAATTCTTTGTATTTTTGTCTATAAGATTTTCTATTATTAGTTTTTCAATTTTGTGAATCCTTCTTGATAATTGTGGTATGTCTGTATCTATATTATTTTTTATAGCTCTAAGCTTGTTCATGCACTCTTCTATTATTTTGTCTTGTGCTTTTAATTGTTCTTCTGTTGTAGCTATTTCCTGCTCCAATTTGGCTATTATTTCTTTGGTTGATTCTGTTGTTTGTTGTTGTTGCTTATCCATTTTTGTACCAGTCAAGATTGTCTGAGTATACTTTTGTTGTGTTTTTGTTTGTATTTGTGTTGCCTTTTCTTTTGTTTCCGATGCTGAATGCTGTTGTTTGATTAAGTTCTTTAATTTTTTTATTTTTTCTCTCATTTCCTCTTCTTTGTGTTTGAAAATGGTATTTTCTTTTTCTTTTTCTATCAGTTTTCCTTCTAGTCTTTGTTCCATCTTGGAGCTTTCTTCCAACTGAGCTGTAATTTTATCAATTTCCTCTTTCCAATTCGCTTATTTTTCTTCTGTCTCTTTGTATCGTTGTTGTATTTTTATGATATCTTATTATTCTAGATTCATCATTTTTTGCTCTTGTAAATATTGCATTAAGATATTTCTGTTCTTCAAGATGTTTCTGTGCTTCCTCTATAGTTCCTCTCACCCTTTTCCTTTCTATCCTTTCATATTCCAAAATCAATTGGCTTATCGGTAGGCTTTGCAATGGGTCTTGTTTTTCAAGGTTTTTCTTCAAGGTCTTGTTCAAGGGCGCTGACGACCTGAAACACAATTATCAGGACAACAATACGCTCCATTTATTTGTTCTTCCAATAACAACTGTTCAACATGACCTCCAGAACATTCTACGACACAACTGCTATCCTGTTCATTGTATTTCGGGTCGTCAGCGCTCTCTAGATGTGATTTTTTTAACTAATTTTTTTTCTGTTAAAACTAATCCGACTACCTTGTGAGCCTTTTCTTGCAAACCGCACTCCTTTATCATAATTTCTTCCTTTCTTATGAGTTTTTAAAGTTGTAACGAACTTTATGCTCACCCGGTATATAGGGTGTTTTCTTAATTCCGTTTTCTCCAATAATAGCTGAACCGAATTAGCTATAAAGGGATGATTGCGGTGCCTGATAGCTAATGCTGTGCCTGAAGTATAGTAAAACGGACTTGCGTCTATATTATAAAGCCCTCTAGCGCCAAACTTGGAGGTTAGAGTTCCTATCTCAGAATCAAAACGAGATACGGAAAAAAAAGTCATCTAGAAAGCTGCAGAGCGTCTTTTATTTAATATGAAATGATTTATTACATATAATAATAATTTTATTAGAAACACTGAAATTTATATCCAATCACCAGCTTAAATATGCTACTGATTGCATGCAGAATTATGACATTAGAGGATAGATGCACATTTACCAATAAAGCTAACACATGTAAATAACGTACGAATTATTTTTATAATAAAACCAAGTTAACTATACTCAATATGTACACCATCAGGGCACATTTTTGCCACATGGTGGAAAGTTTGAGCATACATAACTTGACTTTCTCACTAAAATAACCTGTACCTTGCTTATATGTGTTAATTTTATTAGTAAATGTGCATCAGACTTATAATGCTGTATTTCTGCATGCAATTAAAGACGTATTTATGCTGGTGATTGGATATGAATAAATTACATATCATTTCATAGTAAATCGAGGAGGATCTACAGATTTATAATTGATTATTTTCTCGTATCTCGTACCGTTTTCGATAACTCTGAAATGTGCCGCAAGGTAGCGCTGTCAGGCACTTCATCGTAGAGAGAGAACTTACAACTTACTAAATTGTAGATTCTCTTCTTCGTTGTGAGACGTGTGTCAGTCTTACAATTCTTAGACATTACAATCATAGCCTGTATCTAACTCGGTTCACCAGTTTTATTTGAGGTAAACCGGAATTAAGAAAACACCCTGTATAATCGACGAGAAAAAGGTAACACAGGGGGTGTCCAACCTGCAGGCCACAGAGCTGTCTTTATATTCGAATAGAATAATTCTCTTTATTTAAACACAGGAATTTCGCAATTAAAAAAGGCGAAAATTTTTATTCGGGAAAAGTGATGACAAGCGGCTTTCAAGCAAAAAGGTTGGACACCCTCTGCTGCAGGAAATTGCAGAAACATCTTCTGACAAGTATAAATAATTATTTCTCAGCAATGTGGAACTATTTTTTATATTACTTACCTATTTTTTTTATTTACTTGTATTGATGACTTTTAAGTTGTGTTTAATTGTTAGTTCCTATCTATAAAACTGTTTTGATGAGGCCTATAGATGCCTATGAAGGTTAGAACAGAGATCATACCTACACAACTTCCAGGTTGTGTAATATTTAAACGGAGCTTCTGACTGTAAAATAGTCACACACACAAGACACCCAGCCGGGACGCCAACCGTAAGGTTTATGGACGAAATATCCCGGTGGAAAAACCCTATCCACGATCCAGCACCACCCCCTGCCCGGGAATAAACCCAGAACAGCGACAATTACCAAACCAATAAATCACAGCATATTCCCATTAGGAATTAAAACAAAAGGCAAAATTGTATTACACAAAACATAATTACAAGAACTGACGGTTTATAGGTTACCGTCAACTTAAAAGATAAGACTTAACACCTTAAATTAAAAAACTGACAATTAGCAGATCAATAATATAAGAAAAGAAAAAGCAATTTAACAAATCACAACGACCATTTGGAAAATGATTTTTTCGAAGACTAAAATTTAAGACATAAAAAATCGCACGGAATTGATCATACATTACGTACGCCATGAATTAAACATTAATAGTGTTATTACACGTAAAAATTGCAAACGACAAAAATCGCCTGCGACCCGTCAGATTTCTTAAAACTTACGTATTATCCAAGCATTTCATTGGCTGTTCAGGAAAAGGCTTTTCCATCGTCAGATTTCCAAGAAATCTGACGACCAATTTAAAATGAAATTTCATTCTTAAACCTCTAAACATCCCACAATATTACTTTTTACACCGTCGTATAGAGAAAAAAATGTACTTTTAAATGCAATTTGTTTGAAAGCTGTATCTCAATTTGTTTCTGAGTTATTAATTTTTTTTTTGTAGTTTTTATTACTTTTTTGTCATAGTGGCAACAGAAGTATCCATCTCTGTTGAAAGTAAAGGGAAATACAGATTACTGTATAGACCAATCAGAAAACGAATAAAATGCGGATTAAACCAATAAAAAGCTTCAGATATGCTTTTGATTTCCTACCCTGACGAGGACAACCATTTTTCCAAATGGTTAAAAAAATAAAATAAAATAACAGTTAAAAATGAAAGAATGTACAGAAACTGACTGATTATAGATAACGGTTAACTAAAAGAAAGAGAAAAAAATATAAATATACAAATAAATAAAAAATAAATAATAAAATAAATAAACAAGCATAACTCCAGTTTATAGGTAACTGGCAATTGGCAAAGCATAATTCAATAATATGTAACAGTTTATAATAGTCCTCAAAATGCACAGATACTTGAGAGGCAAATCCTAATAAGATATTTAGCTGTATGTGACAGCCCTCAAAGAGTATGAATACCTGAAAGTTCATCACTGAATGTCCCAAGTTCACCTTGATGTAAATCAAGTAATATAAGTCCTCAAAATTTATACTTTATAAATGAGTACAATCGATTCAGCTCATTATAATTATCTTTCAGTTTTTCATAATTATCTGGAGCAAAAAGAGTACGTCTTAAATTATATCTCATCATTCTACTTTGGTCAAAGTTGAAAAAATACGGCATGAAAGGACATCTGGCATATATATAATGCAGCACATTCCCCACTCTTCCGCAGTCACAGTTAGGATTTGGCCGTTTACCAATCTTGTTCAAAAATTTAGGGAAGCTTCCGTGGCCAGATAGATAGTATTGAATGACTTGCTTACAACAAAGGTATTTAGTGTCCACTTTATTAATAATTTCATAGGTATCTAGACCATTCTCATTAGTTCGCCATTCCTCTTGCCAGATATTTAAAGCTTTTTCACGGCAAGCTCTCTTACTAATTGAAACTGGAAAAGGGAAACCTGAAAGTGGATAGTGTCCACAGTGTCCGCATTTTTCTCAAAAATAACCGCTTTAGCTAAACCATCAGCTCTTTCATTGCCCAGATGGCCCACTTGGGCCCTAATCCAACCTATGGTGATATGTTTGTTCAAATATTGCAATAAAATTTCAAAAATTTGTCGACAATCTCGTTACTTTCTGTAAAATCATAAATGCAGAAAGGTTGTCTGTATATATTAATGCACGTTGATGATTTGATTCAGTCAGCCAGGTAATAGCATGTTTTAATCCAATCAGTTCCACCTGATAAATAGAGTTTAATGGATGTAAAACTGTAAAATAGTCAATGAAACATCGTCTTCATTTTGAAAGACCTATCCAATGATATGCCACTCAATAGGGTGCGTAATTTTTTTTTTCGTTTCGACCGCCATTTTGTATCTTACGGCCGCAATTTTGAATTTATAAAAACAAAATCTAGCCTATAACCATCGGACGGTTAAGATGAATCGATAAAGACCTCATTCATTAAAATTCATCCAGCCGTTGGATCGTTTCGAGGGTATAAAGAAATCTACATACCCAGATACGAGTGAAACACATAACCCTTCTTGGCAATCGGGTAATAAAGAAGAATTGTTTACGGAAATTTATTGGAACGTCGTCGTTTGCTCCGATTCTAGAAACGTTTAGCTTATCTTCAGTTAACTCAGAAACCTCTCAACAAGTTTGTGAAATTAGCAAAAACGTCGTTCTCAAAGTATGCAGCCAGATAAGGATTCTTTTTACTTCAATACATTTCCGTAATTTTGGCAAATTTATTTTTTCTGAGGTTCTGATTAGTCCTCCTACAAATGGTTCTTGTAGATAAAAGAGGAATTCTGGTACCGTAGGTAACTATCTGTTTACATTGAATTTACACAGAAGCGTTTCTTCTATATATCTATCAGCAAATGTTTCTACAATTTTTTTACAGTACATTAAAATCGAATCACAAAAAATCATACCAAGTTAGTTTTCTCTTTTGAATATTTTGTTAACTATAAAAAATATATATCTATATTATAAAGGACAAACATATCTGTGCGTAACGCATACGTCATTCTGCGAATGGCAACACTTTGAAATTTGAAATGAAATTTCGGTTTTGCAATTTTCGCTACTGCAAATTTTTAAACTTCTAAACATCCCACATTTTAAATGTTTACACCGTCGTATGCAGAAAAAAATGCACTTTTAAATGCAATTTGTTTGAAAGCTGTATTTCAATTTATTTTTCAGATATTAATTTTTTTTATAGTTTTTAATACCAATTTTCTAATCGTGGCAACTGAAGCACTTCATTTCTATTAAAAGTGATTTAGTTATCTTTATTGATTATATTCTTACTGATGCCATTTTCTCATTACAATTAAAAATATCTTTTAAAAAAAAAATTGAACAGAAAATGACGTTACGCTTTAAAAAAAGACACAATTTCCCTGATGATGCTGTTATATTTCACCATTTTGCTCATATTGAGTTTGAGACAATAGGCAAAATATTTCAGCGACTGAAAATGACGTCATATTTAACAGAAAACTATAATTTTATTTCATAAAACGAGATATTTCCCCTTGAATACGTCTAAAAGTTATAAATTTCTGAAATTTTTACGCGCAGGTACAGAGATTATACTAAGACCTCAAATCTTGAGTGGGAATTTTAACATGAAAAGTTGTAATAGTTGACGAACGTGGCTTCAATCTTGAAAATATATTTATTACTAACCTATTGCGCGTTAAAATGTTTTTAAATGGTTAATATGGATGTGAAACGTAGAAAATGATTGATTCGGTTTAGATTTAAAGGGGGGGGGGGGGGGGTTCTATGATTATGTCAAGATGAAATTATTTTTGCTGATTTTTCATTCCGTAATACCAAGCATCAATTGATAACTTAATCAAAATTACTTAATTATCTTAATCAAGACTCCCTTATCATACAGGAGCTCTTGATCTTGATTATATGCTACTGATTACGTATGTGAATAAAGGGTACTACTTAGTTATCCCGTCGACCAATTGCGCCAAATTATATAAATCGCCAAACCAGGCCAAATTATACAAATTGACATAATTTTTATTTTAAATAACGAAAGAATAAATAAATTAGTATAACATTAGCAAAAATATAGATAAAACGTCGAAATAAAAATCACTTGATGACGTAAAAACGTGTAACTTGCTTAAAGTCAAGTGTATGTGACATTTACGCTCAACCATTATTGGCATTCATAATCTTATATTTTGGCGATAGATTTTTGGTCAACGGGATAATGAAGTAGTACCGAATAAAGTTTGATTTTTCAATAATTTTAACAGTTGAAGTTTATGAAAAAAGTATTTTGTTAATCTTAGGTTAAAATATTTCTTTGGAGAGTTAAACTAACAAATGTAAGATGAATTTTTTATTGTAATTATTGTTGTCGATGTATTATAAATTTGATGCAACAGTTCCTTTGTAAACATTTTCTTTCGTCGAAATTCGACGGGTTCCACCTCGTATATATAAATAACAATTTGGATTCTAACTTGGCAAGTTTTTGTTTAAATTAAGATTACAACTTGATTAATTATTAAATAAAGGAACTTACTAAGATCAAGCCTTAATAGTTATTTATAACACTTTTCATTTTATGTTTAATAAAAACTGGATTTCGAATTCAATAAAAGAAGCTTGTCTTACTTTAGATAAGAAATAATTTTCAACGTTAACAAAATGGAAAATTGATTTCCCACTTTCTACTATCTATAATGGAAGAAAATATCGTAATGGAAAATTTTTTCGACTTCCGGATTTCGATGGACACGTTGTAGGGGTCAGCGGACCCAAAAAACATGTTATTACAAAATGTTCTGTCTGTCCGCGTGTCTGTGTGGCCGCATTGTATCATCAAAATGCGTATGAAGTTATGCATAGAATTGAACCAAACTTCATATAATGTTTGTAGCTATGGTCAGCAAGTGCCCGTTGAATTAGAGTATTATCCAACCCCCCCCCCCCACCCCCAACGGAAAGACTGATAGCGATTTCGGTGCAATTTTCTAAATTTTTTGCAGCTTAAGCGAAGAATTTATTAATATTTTTCGACGAAATTGTATACTTAGATGTGATGTAACAGGCCGATGTTAGTGTAAAATTTTGTAGAAAATCAGCCTGAAGGTGACAGGGTGATAACGAATTTTGTCCGATTTTTTGGACGGGCGCGGTAGCTGTATAGGAAGAATCATACTGAATCTCCCAATTCTAGATTTAATTTGCATATTTATAATAAGCAAAACTTTTCACTATTTTATATATTACCCGTTGATTGGATTTCATTACGAAATTTTTCCCTCCCCCTTCCCCCATATGGCTTATTTATTGACATTTTTATTTTTAACATTTATTGAACAAAAACCTGAACTGTAATAATAAAAAATAAAAAACACATCTGTTAATTACTCATTTTCTTGTTTCTAAATATGATTTAAAAATTACGCTTTTTGAAGCATTAATACGTATGAGAAAGTTTGGGGATTGGCACTAGACCCTTTTGTAACCTTTTTAAAAATCTAATAACTTATTATCAAACCATATTTGTAATGTTTTTACTTTCTTCTATCTTTACAAGAAGAAAGTATTGGATTCGTGAAAATTTTCGATTTTCGGTTTTCGATGGATTTACACGTTTTAGGGGCCAGAGATTCCGAAAAACATGTTTTTACAAAATGTCTGTCTGTGAGTCTGTGCATCTGTGAGTCTGTCTGTCTATCTGTGTGTATGTGACACAAATTTTGTGGGCGCTCTATCTCAAGAACTAATGCACGGAATTTAATAAAAATTTATATTCAGTTAGTCCTTTATATAAACTGGTGCTGATTAGTTTTCGGTGTAAATCGCTCAACAGGTGGCGCTGCTATGCAGCCTTTTTCACGATTTCCGCAATAACTCAATCTCCAGAACTAATGTAGGGATTTTCATCAAACTTCAGATTCAGTTAGTCTTTGACATGAATTGAAGTTTTGTACATTTTGATGTAAATCACTCAACAGGTGGCGCTGCTATACTGCATTATTTTACGATTTCCGCAATAGCTCTATCTCAACAACTAATGCTTGGATTTTCAACAAACTTCAGATTCAAGTATACTTTGATATGAATTAGGGCTGTTTGTATTTTGGTGTAAATCGCTCAACAGGCAGCGCTGCTATGCTGCACTTTTCAGAATTTCCATTATAGCTGTATCTCAAGAACTAATGCAAGAATTTTCACCAAACTTCAGAATCAGTTAGTCCTTGACATGAATTGATATTTTATACAGTTTAGTGAAAATTGCTCAATAGGTGGCGCTGGTATGCTGTTTTTGTGATTTCCGCAATAGCTCTATCTCAAGAACTAATGCTTGGGTTTTCAACGAACTTCAGATCCATGTATACCTGGATATCAATTAGTGCTGTTTATGTTTTGGTGTAAATCACTCAACAGGTGGCGCTGCTATGTTACATTTTTCATAATTTCCACTATAGCTCTATCTCAAGAACTAAGTCATGAATTTTCATCAAACTTCAAATTCAGATATACTTTGATATGAATTGGTGCTAAATGGATGTAATGCCTTGTACTATTTAAATAATTTAATTGACGTGATTTATATAGAAGAAAGTTTTGGGATGGCCACAACATACTAGTTTAATTTTTCTATTCATTCAAAAAATTCTTAATTCAGACTATTAGAAAAGTGGAAATTTTAAGGATATCAGATAAACTTATGAAGTTTTTAATTGTCTGAGCGAAGCGAAGGCTAATACTCAGCGAAATATTACTGTCCGGACACTTTACTACTACGATGGATATTAACGCCATGTCCTACTAAAAAAAAAGCCTAATAAAAACCTTTCGTCAAGCATAACTCAAAAAATATTTGTCGGATTTCGTTTCTGATTGCACCAGAAGGTACCCATGAGGGTCGCCTACTGAATGCACCTACTATGAAAAATAAGTTCCAAACCGTTTAAAAATTATATAGAAAAAACTCTTAAAAAAGCACAGTTTATCTGCATACATCACAGAAATTTGGTGTGCGTCACTTTCACCGGTTGATGTTTTCGTAGACAACTGGTTTGAACACATGGAGCAAATAAAAAAAAATACGCACGCAGTAATATTGAATAGATCAGTTTCAACCACGTGATCACAAACCTTGCAACAACCCGTGGCAACCAGTTTTGGTGGGCAAACAAATAATAATACAGTATTCCGTACCACGGTGACCGTTTTTAGCCTGTTGTATAAAATCTGGCATGTTGTATGACATACAATTGTGGATGATTAAAACAAAAGACATGAGTGTTTATTGATCCGGAGCCCGTAAGGCATGGTGACGTTACGGCGACGTCGTTGTGAAGTCACACTGTGACTTTGTGACCGTCGATGTGACGTCACGTGACGTCGATGTGAAGTCACAGTGACTAGAATGTGAGGTCGTTATGGCCGTTTTAGAGCTCATTTGTGACGTCACATTGTGACCAATTTGTGAAGTCACGGTGAGACCAATTTGTGAAATATGCGTCATTTGTGACGAAATTGTCATTAACACTGTGATGATTCTGTGACGACAGTGACAATGTTGTGAAAATTGTGTAATTTGTGACGATTTTGTCATTAACTTTGTGACGAATATGTGACTACAATGACAATGTTGTGACAGCGGTAAGATGCAATATATTTATTGAAAAATGAAATCGCTATTCGAGTTCAATCAATGCACCATGGCAATGAAAGCAGGAATGATTGTGAGTAAAAAAAAATTCTGAAGTTCACAGAAAAATTTCAGAATGTTTTTTTCACGATACTTTATTGAAATTTACGTTTTTTTTTCGAAATCCTTCGGCGAAATTCACCTTATTTGTACGATTTATTGACAAAATTTTATGTTTTTTCACTATCATTTGACGAAATTCCCTTTTTTTCACTATACTTTGAAATTCACAAAATTCACGTTTTTCTTCAATCTCTTGACGAAATTGCGATTCTTAGATGAAATTCACTTTTTTTTCTACGACAATTTCAAGAAATTTAGATTTTTTTTGCGATCGTTTGACAAAATTCACCTTTTTTGCGCGATTTATTTACAAAATTTCGCCTTTTATGTGGTCCATTGATGAAATTCGCATTTTTTGTACAATCTTTTGACAAAATTTGATAGATGAAATTCGCTTTTTTTCCTCGATCTTTTGACGAAATTTGCATTTTTTCGCGATCCTTTGACGAAACTCACGTTTTTCTTCAATCTCTTGACGGAATTGCGATTCTTAGATGAAATTTACGTTTTTTTCCACCCCTTTTGAAGATATTTAGATTTTTTTTCTCGATCATTTGACAAAATTTGCCTTATTTGCGCGATTTATTTACAAAATTTCGCCTTTTATGCGGCCCATTGATGAAATTCGCGTTTTTTCTACAATCTTTTGACAAAATTTGCTATTCTTAGATGAAATTCGTTTTTTCCACGATCTTTTGACAAAATTTGCATTTTTTCGCGATCCTTTGACGAAATTCACGTTTTTTTTCAATCTCTTGACGAAATTGCGATTCTTAGATGAAATTCACGTTTTTTTCCACGACCTTTTGAAGAAATTTAGAATTTTTTTCGCGATCGTTTGACAAAATTCACCTTATTTGCGCGATTTATTTTAAAAATTTCGCCTTTTATGCGGTCCATTGACGAAATTCGCGTTTTTTCTACAATATTTTGACAAAATTTGCTAATCTTAGATTAAATTCGCTTTTTTTCGTGATCTTTTGACGAAATTTGCATTTATTCGCGATGCTTTTACGAAATTCATCTTTAATCAATGAAGTTATTCTTTCTTTTCTATAAACATCACAGCAAGTATTAAAA
This sequence comes from Maratus speciosus, assembly GCA_963932465.1. Lineage (NCBI taxonomy): Eukaryota > Metazoa > Arthropoda > Arachnida > Araneae > Salticidae > Maratus > Maratus speciosus. Next base: position 151,420,990 of record OZ010788.1, read on the forward strand.
ACTTTTGAGAGTAAAAGAATAATTAGGTAATATTTTCTCATTCTGCTTTTGCAATAATAAATTTACAGCAAATTGGAGCTAACAACTACAGTATTTACTCGCGTAATAGTCGCACTTTTTTGCCAATTTTTCATTGTGAAAGTCTAAGTGCGACTATTATGCGGGGAAATCTACTACACAATATTGTACACTCTAATGCTAAAACATTACTGGTATAAAAAAACACATTATAATAAAATTAGTAACTTATCATATGTTTCCAAACTATATGCTGTTTATTAAATACCATTTTTCTTTTTATAGTAATATTTTCATAGACGTAAAATTTACAAATAATCTTTGTGAAAATTTTGACAAAAAATTCTTATAATAAATCACTTTCACTGAAGGTAGCAGTACCACTATTGTAATATGAATCGGTGTATGAAGAATCTCCGTCATTCCATAAAATGTCATCTTTGCTTCCGTCCAAAGCGTCGGAGATTAATAGTAATATTCCTTTGTACAAATGCAAGATGAGCTGGAAACCATATTTGCTTGTTTTGTTGTTTGTGCCACTAATTAAGGGTATATTCGAAAAAAATGTTTTTCCACCCTCAACAGCTCGAAATTTTCTGAGACATTTTCAGACTCATTTTTAAAAGTAAAAACATGAAACTTGCTAGGAGTGATTTTTGAAGACATGTTTAACGTGCCGTGTGATTTCATTTTCAGCTCAATTAATTAGAATTTGATTTTTAAACAATTATTTTCTCAGTATGACCCTTTTTTCATTCCCAGATTGCACGCTTCGGAAAATTCGGTTCAAAACGCTAACTTTGACAGCGTTTAATACAGTATTTTCTGCATTTATCAAAAAATTGAGAAGCACGGCACATTATGTAGTTTCTAAATAAGAGAATTTCGCAGTTTGATACTTTTGAGAGCAAAAATGAATTTTAAAATGAATTAGAAAATAAGCAGTTTGGATCGGAATACAACCTTAAATTTTATTTATTTGCTGTTTTTATTAATTCTGCAATTACTTACTGTTCAATCTAGGCCATTTTTTAAAGTTGCAGTACCCTGCTCTTTTTAAAATGGGCGAAATACATCCTTTTTTTTATAAGTGAAATTCACCTTTAGTTGCAATCAGAAATTTCTTCTAAAAAACTACCTCATACAACAGTATTCCTAAATCAGTGTGTCCAAGACCTTGCAAAAATTATAGAACTTTATTTCTTCAGAAAATACAAGATATTGTTAAATCATGTCGTTATTTAATTGTATTTTTCAATTTGTAATTCATAAAATCCTTAAAAATTAATGTCACTTTATTTATCATATTAACAAATTATATACTTTTTCTTATAGCATTACGAAACACATTACTATATTACATTTACTCATGAAGCTCTGTCATCATGCTCTGTTTTTATGAACTAGCATCTCTTTTTAATGCATTTGACTAATAACACCAAAAGCATTTTTATATGAAAAATATCAATTATTTATTCAAATAAAGTTTTGAAATTCAATAGCGATACTTTCATATAAGCAACAATCCAAGAGTTAATAGTCGAAGAAATCGCCAAAGATTTTACTACCTACAGCAGTTTTTTTTTTTTTAATTATTATTAATATTCTAATAGTTTTAGTAGTTTAAGCGAGCAGTTCGATTACATGTTTATTAAATTTGTGTTTTATTTATGAACAATGTTTGATGAAGTTTTTAATTTGTTATAAAGGTTTTAGAATAACGTGTGGTGAAAATTTTATATATACAGTCTGTTACAAATGCAGGTAATCATATTTACTTTTATATGACACAGTAAAATAAAAAATAATGAAAATAATGTAAAATAGTCATTTTTATGTGAATAAAGTATAAAAATTCAAACCATAAGCAAAAAATAGAAGCACACATTGGTTCATTATTACTATTATTATTTTATTTACAGGATTAGATGATAATCATAAATAATAAGCCCCCTTTAATCAGTCTGTTTTCTAATAGAGTGTATAGTATAGATATTTTGAAGTTTATGCGTATAAAATCATTCAAAAAGTAAAATATTAAAAGTGTCTAGAAAAAAATAATGAGATATATTTTACATTTTAGTTTCATTCATTCAAGTACATGGATATGTGTTTTAAAAATTAAAATCTTTCAATATAACCAAATTTAAATTCTTACTGGGTTGCATAATTTCTATATTTGTCAACAAATTAAGACACCGGTTTACTTTCAAAGCTTTTCGTTCATAATGTCTAACTGAAAAGTTCTTACCAGCTAAGGATATCTCTTTATAATTTTTTATAACTTTTTTCACATCGAATAATACTCATTGACACTGATTTTTCACTCTTAATCTGTACATATGATCTTAATCTCTACATATGTATGATATCCTTTAAATAGTACTTCTCCATTATGTAAAAATTTCCTATTTCTTCTAAATAGAATAAACAATCTTCTTTTCTTCCGAACATATATTAATTTTTAAATAAAAATGTGCAACGCAAATTGTTTGAGACAATCAAAAAATTTTATTCTATAAAAAGGCCTTTTTATTTAGTACGTTAAATACATTTAAATATTTGCTAATTATGTTAAACTTTGATTATAATATTTTTATATGTCATTTTAAAGTTTGAGAAAACATGTGATTTTAACTTATAATATTTTAAAAGAAAACAAATCTGATTAAAATAAATTTATATAATTGATATTAATCATCTGATTAAAATTGTTGAGACAGTTATTTATTTCAATAAATTAAATAATAAATCTACTAAACTGTATTAGGTTAATGAAATGTTTATAAGAAAATACTAAAAGCGTTATAATTTAAAGAAAAGCAAACTCTGGAATAAAATATTTTTTCATACCTTTTTTTTCCCCTTAACGTCATTCTTTAAATTCCGATGTAATCCATGTTTTAGGAAGAACAAATTTTGGCAGTAGAAAATATGTCAATAATACATACACTAGCAATGATGGGAATCATTTAAACCACACCAAAGCTAGTGTAAATATCTCGAACTCATATTTTCGTCTAAAGTATGACCTTGGGATGATTATTCCTATGAATTTTTTAGGTTAAATGTTTTTATCTGACAGACTGCATGTTCATAACGCTACCTATTGTACAGCAAAAAACTCCATCTGCCTGTTCCAAAGGTTAAACGCAATATGTTGTTTTTAATAGTTTTATCGTCTGCGGTTAGCACTGTTTTGTTTATCAAAGCAAGAACAGATGGCTTTTCCGTTTTTATACATTTATATGATATAATATTTTTATAAACTTACTTCCAATTAAAATTTCTTGTTTGAAGAATTTTTTGATGCATTTAACTTTTTTTTATGCTTTTCAAAATAGTTCAAGTTTTAAGTTTTGTAAAGATATTTAAGTTTTGCAAAACAAAAAAAATATGAATAATTAATTACGCCATGAGTTTTACATATACTTTGTATACAGTGAAACCTCCCTGTGCAACCACCTCCATTAAGCGACCACCTCCCTCAACGACCATTTTGTCATAGAACGAAATTTATTCCCATAGGCTCAATACTAATTTTACCTCCATTCAGAGACCATTTAAGTTGAACTCCCTCCATGAGCGACCAATTTCTTTGAAGAAAATGAAATAAATTCCGCTTTTTCCTGGTCGCTTGAAGAAAGTTTTATTAGAAAATTAATTCCTGAGAGCGCATTATTCATCAAACTTCTAAAGTTAGTTTAGAATTTTTTTTTTTTTATATATTTTATTCCGATAACTTTTAAGTGTTTAAACACCTTTGTGCCTCTTTAGGCAATGAATTTAATTCTGATGACAAATTAAGAATGGCGGTCAATAAACTGCCGTGCACTATTCTGTCAAGAAACTCTCAAAAAAATAGATAAATTAATGAAATCGTCATTATTTGCTATCGTCCAAAAAAAAGAAAAACAAATGCATTTATTTACTGAACTTCGAAAGGACTTGGAAATAAAATCTATAAAAGATAAAACGTAAAATCACAAAAAACGTCAATATATTCATTTTTTATACTCTGCAGTAATTAACTTATGTAATTAACTTTTGTTTTGAAACCTAAATTTTCATATTTTTTCAAAATGTGAAAAATAAATTTTAGTAACATTAATTGTTACCTTTTTTTAACAATTAAAATCTAGATTTAAACGTGATCTCTATTAAGAGACCACCTCCCGGAGCGACCAATTTTTATTTGAACGGAACGTGGTCGCTTTAAAGTGGTTTTACTGTATTTTATTTTATATTCGGAAAAAGTTAAATTTATTTAAAAAATGTGAAACAAGTAGCCAAATTTATTTTTTAAGAATAACTTAAAATAATTAAACACTAGCAGAAAAATTTATTACTGAAAATATGCAAGTGTTTTTATTTCTTATAATAAAGCATTGCTTTATTACAAAACTCCGTCCCTTCCCATACCCACACACAATTTATACATACAATAATTTATAAATAAAAACCATTTTCCCGGATTATAGAATACAGGAAGAAAACATTTTCTTATTATTGAAATCTCTACAGTTAATACATTTTTCTAGATTGACCACTAATAACACCAAAAAACATTTTTATATGAAAAATATCAATTATGTATTCAAATAAAGTTTTAAAATTCAATAGCTATACTTTCATATTTAGCAACATTCCAAGAGTTAATAGTCGTAAATATCGTAAAATATTTTACTACCTACAACAGTTTTTTTTTTTTAATTCAAAAAGTTTTAGTAGTCTAAGCGAGCAGTTTGATTACATGTCTATTAAATTTGTGTGTTTTATTTATGTATATTTTTTGGTGAAGTTTTTAATTTTGTTGTGAAATACTAGTCGGAAACAAACACTGAATTATTTTTATTGTTTGATGTGGAAACTTTTAATCTTAACATATGTTTTGTTTTATTGCGAGTTTACACTGCGAGTTACACTGTGAGTATATGGTAGGGTTTTTTTGTCATATAATGAGACGTACGTTACATGTAATGACATAACAGTGACGTCACAATTTATTTTAATTGACAGAAAATTATCTTTTACAGTAAGTAACATGTTTTAAAGAATTTTTATAATTTTTAAAAGTTTTCTAAGAAGTTCACATATCAGTCACAGTGTGACATCGCTGAGTGGTGGCATTTTGGTCACAGTTGTGACGTGACCACAGTGACTTACAGTGACGTCACAATGACGTCACTGTGACTATGCATGCTATGAGGGAGGTTATCTTTCTCTGGATGTCTGTCTGTCTATCATACAGCATGCAATTTTCTTGTAAAGGATGATATTATTATGCAGTAAAACCTCCATAACGGACACACCCGATTAGAGGAACCTCTATTTAGAGGGCATTTTTTTGATTACCAACCCTTAAATAACTGTACATTTTTTACTCTCAGTAGCGAACACCTCCAAATAGAGGACAAATTCTGCCCTCCCGAGGTGTTCGCTATTCAGAAGTTTTACTGGTAAAACCTCCATAGCGGACACACCCGATTAGCGGATACCTCTATTTAGCGGACATTTTTTCGATTACCAACTCTTAAATAACTGTACATGTTTTACTCTCAGTAGCGGTCACCTCTAAATAGAGGACAAATTCTGCATTCTCGGGGTGTCCGCTATTCAGAGGTTTTACTGTATATAATATTGATAATTATTTTACAGGGCCGCACAAAAGAATAAGAATATATGAAACGAATATAAACTAAATTCGGGATTGGTAGATCGCTGATGGTAATGTAATTTTAGGATGTTGTTACAGTCATCCGCAGCATGTTTTTAGAGTTTCGTCCATCTAACGAAACCCTACCTGTCTCACTCCTTTGTCTGTCTGTCTGTCCGTCTGTCACAGAGCCCGTTCTCAGAAACTATATATGTCGGAGACTTGAAAATTTGCCTTGTGTATTTTAAGCAATTTTTCTAACTCACCCCCTAACTAAGTTGGAGAATTGAAAGTTTGCATACTTATAGCTGAACACTTGCGATAACACGATAAATCATAAAATTTTGAAAAAGTCATATTTAAACCTCCAGTCTCTAACTTCTGTATTTTAAGCAATTTTTCTAACTCAGCCCCTAATTAAGTTGGAGACATGAAATTTTGCATACTTATAGCTGAACACCTCACATCAAACGGCAAATAATAAAATTTTGAAAAAGGTCTAATATTTAACCCTCTGGGCTCTAACTTGTGTATTTTAAGCAATTTTTCTAACTCAGCCCCTAATTAAGTTGGAGACATGAAAGTTTGCATACTTATAGCTGAACACTTGCGATAACACGATAAACCATAAAATTTTGAAAAAGTCATATTTAACCCTCCAGTCTCTAACTTCTGTATTTTAAGCAATTTTTCTAACTCAGCCCCTAATTAAGTTGGAGACATGAAATTTTGCATACTTATAGCTGAACACCTCACATCAAACGACAAATAATAAAATTTTGAAAAAGGTCTAATATTTAACCCTCTGGGCTCTAACTTGTGTATTTTAAGCAATTTTTCTAACTCAGCCCCTAATTAAGTTTGAGACATGAAAGTTTACATACTTATAGCTGAACACTTGCGATAACACGATAAATCATAAAATTTTGAAAAAGTCATATTTAACCCTCCGGTCTCTAACTTCTGTATTTTAAGCAATTTTTCTAACTCAGCCCCTAATTAAGTTGAAGACATGACATTTTACATACTTATAGCTGAACACCTCACATCTAACGACAAATAATAAAATTTTGAAAAAGTCTATTACTTAATCCTCTGGGCTCTAACTTGTGTATTTTAAGCAATTTTTCTAACTCAGCCCCTAATTAAGTTGGAAACATGAAATTTTGCATACTTATAGCTGAACACCTCACATCAAACAGAAAATAATAAAATTTTGAAAAAGTCTAATAGTATTTAACTCTCTGGGCTCTAACTTGTGTATTTAAAGCAGTTTTTCTAACTCAGCCCCTAATTATGTTGAAACATAAAAATTTGCATACTTATAGCTGAACACCTCACATCAAACGACAAATAATAAAATTTTGAAAAAAATCTAATATTTAACCTCTAATATTTTGTCTCGCGCAATTTTTAAATTTAAACTGTTTTGCAATACTATTTTTTGTTCATTTTGCATAATAAGTGTAATGTGACGTAATTTGTTCTATTTCAGATTTCTAACGCATGTTAATGAATTTATTTTACAATATCCTTTCTCTTTTAAAATTCACATGTAAATATAGTTTTTATGGCGTAATTTCCAATAAGTGCCTGCTTTTTATACCTAATTATTTAATTGTAATTTGAAGGATTTTTTCTGTTTATAATAGTAACGTGTAAATATTTTTTTTTATTTGAAGCAAACATTATTGTTTGCGCTGTTTATACAGTTGGCAACAATTTAAATTAATACCATTTTCTAAAATATGTAAAAAATATCTGTCAAAATGCTGAATATTTGAATTTAAAATAGAAATAAAACCTCAAAAAATGAGTCAAATAAAAAAAAATTAATGAAATCTGCAGACCGGGATCTTCTATTGAATAAAATGATCTAAAAATGATTAAATTCCCATGTATAGCTTTTGCTCTTATATATTTTTTTTTAATGGAACGATTTTGTCCAACTTTAGCATTAAATATCTCTTAAAATAATTCTTCGATTTGAAAACTGTATGCATTAGTGTGTTGATCAAACATTTCTCTATAATACCACCGATTTTCATATATTTGTATGCAATAGTTTTCTTAATATTAACGAAGAAAGGCCTCCGGTCACAAAAAATTCAAAACCGGCGGCGGCGGCGGTGACAGCGTTAGTTACTTTTCATAGAATAGAGAGATATATAAAAATGAAAACTTGTCTATCTGTCTGTTTGTAATTCTATAAAAAAATCCACAATTTGGAAGCCAAAATTGTGAAGAGATACGTACATGTGTATTAAAATATGGCCGAGACAACTAAAGTAATCCGGAATCGAAATAACTTATAGTTAATTTTTAATTAATAAAAAACCACCAATTTAACAGCAATTTCTTATCAAATTTAAACATTTTTCGTTATAGCAGTTGCCAACAATTAAAAAACACAATAAACTTATTACTACAACAATTAATTTTCTACTGCAAGATTTCCACGTGAAAAATGAAAATGAAATAAATAGTTTGCCGAATTTAAAAAAAAGGTGAATATTACGTCATAACTTTTCTATTGCAAGATATTCACGTGAAATATGAAAATGAAATAAATGGTTTGACGAATTTAAATGAAAGTGAATATAACTTCATAACTTTTCTATTTCAAGGTTTCCACGTGAAAGAGGAAAATATTACGTCATATTGGAAATATAAAGGGAATGGTGGATATAGTATAACGTCATATGAGTGTGCAAAATGTATTGAAGCATAATAAAAACCCGATTAGGGAAATATTGGCGTATTTTAACATTATTGCTCCAATTATAAATTGAAATAAGTTCATTTATAGCTGCATTCTTTTGCGTCTGTTATATACATTTATACATTTTTATATAGCGTTTTCATATGTTTCATTCAACAACATTTCGACTGCTTTTTTTAATGTTTGTTTTGTGTTGTATGTTAAATTTTGAAATTGATTTTTCAGAACAAACATCCTTCAAATTCTGGGCAACGCCGGCACTTTAGCTTGTAACAGATAAATGGCTTTTGTATCTGTACATCAAATGCTAATATTATAAAGCGTTATAATATTGTAAAGTATATAATATTATTAATGCTTGTACGTTTGTGAGGTGTTATCTCTGAAACTACATAGCCAACTTAAAAAAATGTTGGTGGCCATCTCTGCTCCGAAAAAAAGACTATTTTATGTCAGTGAAAGAACCTACATCGCTGCAGGAGCAAAAAAGTTCTAAAATTGTGATTTCTGCGATATTGATTGGGTTAGAAACTTTAAATTTGGTGCGGTAGTTACTTTTAAGATGTAAATACTCGTAATGAACGCTCTCTAAAAGGTTCAATTTGACGGATAAACCTAAAAATTTCTAGAAAGGTTCTAAACTATGATTTATTTGGAATACTGAAATTTTTGGGATACTGTTGGGGTTAGAAACTAGAACTTTGGCATGGTAGTAATTAATAAGATGTAAATGCTCGTTGTAGAACGAATTCTAAAAAATAGAAAGACTAAACAAAGCGGAAAAAGATCTAAAGATGATCTAAGTAACGAAGAACATGGAACTGTTAGGAATATAAACATGAAAATTGACATTGCTGTATTTATCATGACGTAAATTCTCGCAATAGAACAATTTCTAAAAATGTCGCTATAAAAAACAGTGCAGAAACAAAAACTTTCAAAAATTTTCTATTTCTCTGTTACTGCTGAGCCCAAAATCTTGAAATTTTGCTTCGGGTTAGTTTTAAAATATACAATTGTCTCTATGAATGGTTTCTAAAAAATTTAAAATTTAAAAAGATGAAATTAACGGAAAGCGATCTCAATAACCATTAATTTGGAATTATTAGGTACAGCAACTTTAAATATTTCATAATGCTGCATTTCCTCCGCAAAACATGCGATTTAAATGCAACAAAACTGATAGATACCCACCTAGCATTAAATAAATTGTGTAAATATTGAATAAAGACCTGTATGAAACAGTGAGTAGGTTGCCCGAAAGTACTTGTTAAAGTGTTCCTTCTCTAGGCTTTTCTCTCTCTCGCCAAGGCCACTAACAGAGGGAAGTGCCGTTTTAAATGTGATATGAATTTTTTATCCGATTCATTTTTCTAGACATTTTATCATAAGGTCATATTCTCAATTATCATTAGTAGATTTTTTATATATTAACTTATTCTGGTAAAATTTTCGAATCGGGTTCATATTGGCGTATGTTAGCTTGCATGATTTGCTGAATAAATTTGTATGGATTTGTAAATTACTTCAAATGACACTTTGACAGCTCAAAAGTTATGCAGACGATATATTCAGATCTTGTGTCATACTTTATGTTATAATCATTGCCGATTTCTTTTATTTAATACATGCTAAATACAGCTCAACTTGTGCAGAATATGTTTGAAAACAAAACAATACAGCGTATGTAGTGGCCAGCATACACTCATCATTTAAATCCAATCGAGCATATCTAAAATACACTCTAACGAAGCATTGCATGCCACTTTTGATGTATTCGGTACTTTGATACTATATTAGATTTTGAGAAGAGAATTCCTTAAATGTTATCGACAACCTCATTGCATCCGTGGAAAACAGATATTGTACAATATTAACTATTCCGGGGGAGCACACACCATATAAAGTATAGTCCATTCTTTTAGGTAGCTTTCTTTACAAAAAGCTACCTATTGCAGCCGTTCGGAGGAAAGCGATTTCAAAAAATTTTGGTATATTTTCATCGATCATGACCACCAGACTCCGAAACTACCCTCCGTTCAAAATTGATATATATATATATATATATATATATATATATATCAATATATATATATATATATATATATATATATATATGACCTATGTCACACTGTAACTCTCGTATTTATGAACCGATTTGGATGTAATTCGGTGTGTACAGAGTACATACCAATGTCTCGACCGAGTTCGTTGGCCAGCTTCATCCGCCATTTTGTTTCAAAATGGCGGCCATTTAAAAAATTAAAAAAAATTTTAAATTTGAAATGTGGTACCAAAAAATTGAAAATGGAAAAATATTTTTTTCTTATGTATTTGACCTTTATACAAAGACTCCGTGGCAGTTTTTGTTTTGTCTATATCTTAAAAAATGGCTGAGTTATAGCATTTTGAATTTCTAGCGAAGCTGACATTTTGAAACGTCCTGAATTTTGTCACGCGATAAAAGGCGTATTTATGAACCGATTTAGATGTAACTTCGTTTATACATAGTACAGACCAATGTCTCGACCGAGTTCGTTGGCCAGCTTCATCCACCATTTTGTTTAAAAATGGCGGCCATTTAAAATTTTAAGAAAAATTTAAATTTGAAATGTGGTACCAAAAAATTAAAAACTGAAAAAATATTTTTCCTTTATGTCTTTGACCTCGATAAAAAGATTCGGGAGCAGTTTTTGTTTCGTCTATATCTTAAAAAATGGCTGAGTTATAGCATTTTGAATTTCTAGTGTGGCTGACATTTTGAAACGCCCTGATTTTTGACACGTGATAACAGACATATTTATGAACCGATTTGGATGTACCTTGGTGTGTACATAGTACATACAAATAACTCAACCGAGTTCGTTGGCCAGCTTCATCCGCCATCTTGTTTCAAAATGGCGGCCATTTAAAAGAATTTTTAAAAAATTAAATTTAAAATGAAATACCAAAAAATTGGAAAATGAAAAAGAGTTTTTTCGTATGTGTTTGACCTTAATACAAAGATTCCGGAACAGGTTTTGTTTCGTCTATATCTAAAAAAATGGCTGAGTTATAACATTTTGAATTTCTATTGTGGCTGACATTTTAAAACGACCTGATTTTTGTCACGCGATAACAGGCGTATTTATGAACCGATTTGAATGTAACTTGGTCTGTACATAGTACATACAAATGTCTCAACGAAGTTCGTTGGCCAGCTTCATTTGCCATCTTGTTTCAAAAGAGTTGCTATTTAAAAAAAATGTAATTTAAAATTTAAAATTAGGTATTAAAAAATTGGAAAATGAAAAAGATTTTTTTATGTGTTTGGCCTTGATACAAAGATTCTGGAGCAGTTTTTGTTTCTGAAAATTTGTTCTTTTGTTTATATCTTAAAAAGTGGTTGAATTATAGCACTTTGAATTTCTATCATGGATAACACTTTGAAACGATCTTGTATTTGTCTCGCGATACCACACGTATTCACCTATTTCGATGGGAGAAGGCATGTGGATAGTATACATCAATATATCGACCAAGTTCGCTGGCCAGCTTCATCAGCCATCTTGTTTCAAAATGGCGGCCATTAAATTAAAAAAAATATATATTTAAAGTGAGGTGCAAAAAAATTAGAAATTGAAAAAGGTTTCTTTCTTAAGTATTTGACCTTGATATAAGGATTCAGGAGCATTTTTTGTTTGTCTTTACCTTAAAAAATGGCTCAGATATAGCAGTTTCAATTTCTAAAGTGGGTGACATTTTGAAAAATCTGATTTTTTGCCTGCGACAGCACTCGTATATATCAACCGATTCCGATATGAGTGAGCATGTGCACAGCAATTACTAAGGTCTCGACCAAGTTCACTGGTTAACCTCATCCACCATGTTGTCTTAAAATGGCAGGCACTTTAAGAAATCGCCGAATTTGGCAGCCAAATATAATTTACTTTAAATACAAGCAGCTTGGATAAAGCTGACTAATTTCGCGAAATTCTCATTCATAATGATTTGGTATTGATAAAAATTAGTATTGAATCTCCTATATTCGGTTTCCGCTTAATTGAGTTTCGTGTGTTTGAATAATATAAGTTGGCTTTTTTAAAATAAGGAATATGAAAGCTACCTCTTCCTCCCGGCACTGGCCGGAAGGACTTTTTAAACATCATATATTTGTTATTTAAAGTTACTCAAATTGGTGCGGAGCGTCTGATTATGCTCTTGACATCATTTTATACAGTTAAAATTCCGATATAAGTAAATTAGTGTTTCATTTTCTATTTTACTTTTAATATATTGCGTACTTTCAATTTTATATCCATGCATGGCTGTCTTGAATGGTTTGATTTCCCATTTTTTTAAACAGTGTATACGAATTTATATATAAGATTTTGTAATTCTACAATTCGTTTATTTTCATCATTTCAATTTTTCGCAGTATATGGACAATTAAAGATAACATCTCATTTTCTTTGCTTCCACATGTTATTATTAAATCTATGTTCTCAGTAATATCGCTCAGACTAATCCCTCTGAGGGAAGTCCTAGTTAGTTTTACTTTCTTCTATCTTTACAAGAAGAAAGTATTGGAGTCATGAAAATTTTCGAATTCCGGTTTTCGACGGATTTACATGTTTCAGGGGTTAGAGAACCCGAAAAACATGTTTTTACAAAATGTCTGTCTGAGTCTGTCTGTCTGTCTATGTGTGTGTGACACAAATTTTGTGGGCGCTCTATCTCAAGAATTAATGAACGGAATTTAACAAAACTTTAGATTCAGTTAGTTCCTGACATAAACTGGTGCTGATTACTTTTTGATGTAAATCGCCCAACAGGTAGCGCTGCTAGACAGCATTTTCCACGATTTCCACAATAGCTCAATCTCCAGAACTAATGCACGGACTTTCATCAAACTTGAGATTCGGTTAGTCCTTGACGTGAAATGACGTTTTATACATTTTTATGTGAATCGCTCAACAGGTGGCGCTGCTGTGCTGCATTTTTTGTGATTTCTGAAATAGCTCTATCTCAAGAACTAATGTTTGGATTTTCAACAAACTTCAGATTCAGGTATAGCTTGATATGAATTAGTGCTGTTTATGTTTTGGTGCAAATTGCTCAACAGGTGGCGCTGCGATGCTGCCTTTTTTAGAATTTCCACTACAGATCTATCTCATTAACTAATGCACTAATTTTCATCAAACTTCAGATTCACGTATACCTTGATATCAGTTAGCGCTGTTTATGTTTTTATGTAAATTGCTCAACAGGTGGCGCTGCTATGCTACATTTTTCAGAATTTCTGCTATAGTTTCTATCTCAAGAACTAATGCACGAACTTCCATGAAACTTCAAATTCAGATATAATTTGATATGAATTGGTATTATATTGATGTAATATCTTGTACTATTTAAATGATTTAATTTACGTGATTTATATAAAAGAAAGTTTTGGGATGGCCACAACATACTAGTTTAATTTTTCTATTCATTCAAAAAATTCTTAATTCAGACTATTAGAAAAGTGGAAATTTTAAGCATATCAGATAAACTTATCAAGTTTTTAATTATTTTTATTTTCTTCTATCTTTACAAGAAGAAAGTATTGGAGTCATGAGAATTTTCGAATTCCGGTTTTCGACGGATTTACTTGTTTGAGGTGTCAGAGAACCCGAAAAACATGTTTTTACAAAATGTCTGTCTGTGTGTGTGTGCAACACAAATTTTGAGGGCACTCTATGCCAAGAACTAATAAATGGAATTTAACAAAACTTTAGATTCAGTTAATCCTGATAGAAACTGGTGCTGAGTACTTTTTGTGTAAATCGCCCAACAGGTGGCGCTGCTATGCTGCATTTTACACGATTTCCGAAATAGGTAAATCTCAAGAACTTATACACGGATTTCTATCAAACTTCATATTACGTTAGTACTTGATATAATTTGGCGCTGATTACTTTTTAGTGTAAATTGCCCAACAGGTGGTGCTGCTATGTGGCACTATTTATGATTATCGCAATAGCTCTATCTCAAGAACTAATGAACGGAATTTAACAAAACTTTAGATTCAGTTAGTCCCTGATATAAATTGGCGCTGATTACTTTTTTGTGTAAATCACCCAACGGGTGGCGCTGCTATGCTGCATTCTTCACGACTTCTGAAATAGCTATAGCTCAAGAACTAATGCACGGACTTCTACAAAACTTCAGAATACTTTTGTTCTTGATATAGTTTTGTGCTGATTACTTTTTTAGTGTAAATCGCCCAACAGGTGGCGCTGTTATGCGGCGTTATTCATGATTATCGCAATAGCTCTATCTCAAGAAGTAATGAATGGAATTTAACAAAACTTTAGATTCAGTTATTCCTGATATAAACTGGTGCTGTTTACTTTTTGGTATAAATCGCCAGCAGATGGCGCTGCTATGCTACATTTTTCATGATCTTCGAAATAGCTATATCACAAGAACTAACGCACGGATTTATAAAACTTCAGAATAAGTTAACCCCTGATATAAATTAGTGCTGTTTAGTTTGTAGTGTAAATCGCCCAACAGGTGGCGCTTCTAGGCTGCATTTATCACGATTTCCGCAATAACTGTATCTCAAGGACTAACGCATGAATTTTCATTAAACTTCAGATTCAGTTAGTACCTGACATAAATTGGTCCTGATTAGTTTTTGGAGTAAATCGACCAACAGATGGCGCTGCTATGTAGATTTTTTTACGATTTCCGCAATAGTTCTACCTCAAAAACTAATGCACGGATTTTCATCAAACTTCAGATTCAACTGCAACTTGACAGAAATTGTTACTGGTTAGATTTTGGTGTAAATCATCTAACCGGTGATACTGATATGCTTCATTTTTCAGGAAATAGTAACATGTATGAGATAGAAGAAAGTTTTGGGATTGCCACATCCGACTAATTTTCAATGTAATTAGTTTGATTTTTTTTTCCCACAGAAATTTTTTTGATCTGATTTCAATGTATTTAAAAATATATATTTCTCATTTTCTCTGCTTATTTGGGAATATTTAATTTAGATTTAATTAAGAAGTAAGTAATTTATCGTAAACATACAAATAAATGATGTTTGAATCGAATCTTATACAGCCGGATTTAAAATTTTTGAAATTTAATTTAGGGTAGGGGAGTACACAGTGAGACAGTAGCCATTTTGACATATAGTTATAACTTTTTCTCCAAGCTGGAACACACAGTGAACCACCTCATCTTATACTACACGTGGATGTGATTTCGGCACTTCGGTTACTCGTCCGACAAAATAGTAAGTAATTATTTATTTTACAGGTGTTAAAGTTACATAAACGTCCATTTTAGATTTTATTTATTTCATTATGGCATATATTTACTTAACCAAACCTAGCTATATCTAATGATAACAGAACGACACAAGCATTCAAAGCTATGAAACTGACGATGAAACAGATATGGCATCCATTTTGTTACAAGGTAACGAAAGTACACAGTGAGACACAGAGTTGTGGTGATATGACATCCATTTTGTTACAACGTAACAAAAGTACACAGTGAGACACAGAGTTGTGATACACAGTGAGACGTGCCTCATTGCGCATCTACTATGCGGTTTTGACGTAAAAAAAAGTTATTTATTAATAAAAGAAGGTTTTCTCTCTCTCTCTCTCTCTATCTCTATCTCTATCTCTGTGGGTGTGGGGGCGTGCGATGGTTAGTGAAATCTACTAAACGTAAGAGGCTGAAAGTTTGCATGAAGGTAGCCCAATGTCTGCCATTGTCCAACCGAGGTTCATATTTAAAAAGAAAATTAATCTAGAAGTATTAATTAGAAGTCATAAACTGCAGAAAATTATTGATAGAGTATAAAAATGTAATGATTTGTGAAAATATATACATTGTCTTACTGTGACAGGGTAGGAGTGAGACAATTTTCGATACTCCTTTGTGCTGCTTCTGTGCTTTTATAAATAACTTTTGTAAAGCCATTTATACATTAAACTGTAACGTATTTGTGTAGCTTAAAGTTGTTGCAAAAAAATTTTCAAAAGAATAAAAATCGTTGTCATTTGTTAAGTAATTTTCGTCTCACTGTGTACTGTCCTCCCCTACTTTAAATTCTTTTTTTTTTTCTTCCAAATTTATGAAATACTAAAATGAGAATATTGCGAAAATCTAAGCATTAAACATATTACATTAAAAGTTTATCAGTTTCTTAAAATATTTTGCTATGTAAATTAACCAGTTACAGATATAGGTCATCAGATAAGTTTTCTACTTCTAAAAAAATATCAGACGACTGTAATCTTATCGAGTTTTGATTAAATTATTGCATCAAAGTTAAGTAACACACTTCAAAAATATGATTAAATTATGATGACCCCTTTTATCAGAATCTAATAAGTAGAGTACTTAGAATATTTTCATATACAAAGAATTTAGAAATAATCTTAACGGGTGAAGGGCGTGAACGTCTTTAAATTTTCATTTTTGATCTAATAATTCTGAATAACTAATAATTCTGTGAAAACTAAGTGTTTTATGCTTTGAAATGGCTTCTTTTTCTGAAAAAAAATATTACATGATATATTTATATTTTACAACTGATACATTTTTAAAAATAATAAAATCGATTTCCTGTAATTGCATTTCAATTAATTTAACTTATTGCTCTCCAGTTAATGTTTTGTAGAAAAATAGTGGCCTCTGCCCCTACGAGCTACGCTTTTCCAGACCTTGCGGTCTCTAAAAGCATACTAATTCGTTCTGATTTTTAAACAAGTAAGAAAAAATCATGCGCCAAGCATAGATTATGAAACACTTTCCAACACATTCAGAATAATGTAACAAAACTGCACTGTTTAAAAAATTAAAATATTACGTCTAACTCAAGCATAGGGAAACATATAATACATTTCAAAACCCAATTTCTGCTGTTCCCAACCACAATCGGAAAATTATGCAAATTTTTTCAGCAGCCCTGTATATGATCTATAGATTTGAATCTATTAGCTACATGCAAGCCAAAGTTTAGTTCACTTAAAAGATACATATACTTCAGTTGAAAATTTACCTTCAGCAATTTCCTCTAATAAAGAGAACGGTACGTGAATACTTTTGTGCAGCCCTGTATTTGTGGTATGGAATTTATATATAACGAGTAAGATGCAAAAAATTAATTAAATTTAAAAGCGCATACCGAATTTTAAACCCTGCACTCCAGTAATTATTACTCAAAGACAGTACTTTACTATAACCGATTTCTTTTGTGTGTCCCTGTAAATGAATAAAAAATGCTATGAATGTACTGTTCTAACGTGATCGTAGTGAAATTCAGTGATTTATATCAGTTTCAATACATTTGAAACAGCATAATGCCATTAAAATACTCTGCAAACGATTTTTCCTCATATACCATAATGTAATGGAATAGTTTTGCGTGCCCCTGTAAATGAACGATTAATCCTACATACTTCATATACAATAACAAACATTCTTTGGTGACCCTAAATAACCTTCATCAATTTCATGAAAATTCGAGTACATTTACGGGAGTTATTCCCCATATACCATAAAGTAATGGAATACTTTTGAGTGCCCCTGTAAATTAACAATTAATCCTACATACTTCATATACAATACCAAACATGCTTTGGTGACCCTAAATAACCTTTATCAATTTCATGAAATTCTGAGTATATTTACGGGAGTTAGAGCGTGGACAGACGGTCAGAAGGACTGACAGCCAGACAAACCGAATGCATTAACACTTTTCAACTTTGTTGGAAAGTGTTAAAAAGGAAAAAACACAAATGTTGAAACTCTAGCCATTTAAAATTTCTTTTGTGTACTGTTATCTGTGCTCCATGCATCATTAAATTAGTCCGATGTGGCAATACCAAAACTTTCTTCTATCTCATACATGTTACTATTTCCAGAAAAATGTAGCATATCAGTGCCACCGGTTAGGTGATTTGCACCAAAATCTAATCTGCAACAACTTATGTCAAATTTCTTCAATTCTGAAGTTTGATGAAAATCCGTGCATTAGTTTTTGAGGTAGAACTAGTACGGAAATCGTAAAAATATCTACATACCAGTGCCACCGATTGGTCGATTTACTCCAAAACTAATAAAGACCAATTTATATCAGGTACTAACTGAATCTGAAGTTTGTTGAAAATTCATGCATCAGTCCTTGAGATACAGTTATTGCGGAAATCATGATAAATGCAGCCTAGCAGTGTCACCTGTTGGGCGATTTGCACTAAAAACTAAACAGCACTAATTTATATCAGGGACTAACTGAATCTGAAGTTTTAAAAAAATCCGTGCAATAGTTTTTGAGACATAGCTGTTTCCGAAATCGTGAAAAATGCAGTATAGCAGCGCCATCTGATGGGCGACTCACACCAAAACGTAATCAGTACCAGTTTATATCAGGGACTAACTAAATCTAAAGTTTTATTCAATTCCATTCATTAGTTCTTGAGATAGAGCTATTGCAATAATCATGAATAATGCCGCATAGCTGCGCCACCTGTTGGCCGATTTACACTAAAAAGTAATCAGCACCAAATTATATCAAGTACTAATGTAATATGAAGTTTTATAGAAATCCGTGTATAAGTTCTTGAGATATACCTATTTCGGAAATCATGTAAAATGCAGCATGGCGGCGCCACCTGTTGGGAGATTTACACCAAAAATTAATCAGCCCAAGTTTTTATCAGGGATTAACTGAATCTAAAGTTTTGTTAAATTCCGTGCATTAGTTCTTGAGATAGAGCGCCCACAAAATTTGTGTCACACACACACAGACAGACAGACTCACAGACAGACATTTTGTAAAAACATGTTTTTCGGGTTCTCTGACCCCTAAAATATGTAAATTCGTCGAAAACCGAAATTCGAAAATTTTCATGAATCCAATACTTTATTCTTCTAAAGATAGAAGAAAGTAAAAATACTTTAACGTATAAAAATACACTTATAATACAAATACTTTATTATCGTTTTAAATATGACGTAATTTTTACCATCAGATGCTTTTTGCACGTAATAATATAATTATTTTAAAGTTAAAGTTTTCTCTCTTTTTCAGCATTCACGTGCGAATATATGGAAAATGCAGTGTTTGGAAATAGACTGAAGTGCCATTGAATTAAAGATAGGCAACGCTATGCAAGTTTTGTAGCACTGTGGCTCATTTCTGCGCATGTGAGGACGTTGTGGTAACTGCATATAACTGTACCTGTAACCTAGTACTGTGGTTGTTGTGAATTAGTCGTTTCAACTGCGAATATGAGTGAAGCTCGTGATTTAGTCGCCTTCGATTGTAGACAAATAATAAGCGCTCGAAGCATGGACTATTCAGTTTCCGAAATCGCCAGAGAAGTATGATTTTTCCCACTCGACAGTGTCAAGAATCTGCCGAGAATACACGGATGACAGAAAAAAAAACTAGTATGTTGTGGCCACCACAAAACTTTCTTCTAACTCATACATGTCAATACTTCAAAATTCACTGCCTCGGTGCCAAATTAAATGACAATATGTGTTCATCATGAGAATTCTAAAAATATGAAATTCCGTTCATTAGTTCTCGAGGTATGACTGTCACTGAAATCGTGTAAATCCAGCAAAATGCAGCATAGCAGCGCCACTTATTGGGTTAAATACACCAGAACCTAATTATCACCAAATTATGTCAACGTCTAACTGAATATGAAGTTTGAGGAAAATTCGTGCATTAGTTCTTGAGATAGAGGTATTGCGCAAATCATGACAAATGCAGCATAGAAGCGCCACCTGTTGAGCGATTTGCAACAACACATAATCAGCAGCAATATTAATCAAGTTATACTTAAATCTGAAGTTTGATGAAAATTCGTGCATTAGTTCTTGAGATAGAGCTATTGAGGAAATAGTTCAAAATGCAGCACAGCAGCGCCACCTATTGGGCGATTTACACCAACACGTAGTCAGCATCATTTCATATGAAGGACTAACTAAATCCGAAGTTTGATGAAAATGTGTGCATTAGTTCTGCGAAAATAGTGTAAATCCTGCAAAATGCAACATAGTAGCGCCACCTGTTGAGCGATTTACACCAAAACGTAAACAGCATCCATTCATGTCAAGGACTAACGGAATCTGAAGTTTTATAAAAATCCGTGCTTTAGTTCTTGAGATACAGCTTTTGCGGAAATCCTGGAAAATGCTACATAGCAGCGCCACCTCCAGGGCGATTTACACCGAAAACTAATCAGTACCAATCTATATCAGGGACTACCTGAATATAAATTTTTATTAAATTCCGTGCATTAGTTCTTGAGATAGAGCGCCCACAAAATCTGTGTCACATACAGACAGACAGACGGACAGACAGACAAACAGACAGACAGACTCACAGACAGACATTTTATCAAAACATGTTTTTTGGAATATCTGACCCATAAAACGTGTAAATCCTTCGAAAACTGGAATTCGAAAATTTTCATGAAACCAATACTTTCTTCTTGTAAAGATAAACTAGCAATCGGATAAACTGCAAAGGATAATTAACCTTGAACGAACATGGTAGGAGACGGACCACCCATATTGTAAATAGCCAGCAAAGCTAAATATTAGCTCAAATTACCACCCACCTGAATCAGGAAGCAAGTCGTGCTATCATTAAACGGACCGCGCAACTCTGGCTTCACCGTATGGGCTTCGAGAGTAGTAGACCCACGAGAGTACCATTGCTCAGTGCACACTACTGGGCTGCATGTCTTGCCTTGGCAAGAGAACACAGAGAATGGACTCTAGAGCAGGGCTGTCCAACATTTCAGTATTATTGGGCGCACCTCATGTAGTAGTATCAAACAGTGTAGGGCGCCATGATTCACATTTCTGTAAATATAGAACAATATTACCTCACATAGGGCAGGGTACCAGTTTGGCCTCTTTTTTTATTCAGAAATTCCGAATTCCTGTCGAAAATTCTGATTTCTTTTTTTTTTTTTTTTTTTTTTTTTTTTGCATTTGCATTTGCATTTGCATTTGTGTTTTTTTTTCCTACTATGCAGAGCTCGATGTCAAAACAAATTGCAGAAAAAAGCATAAATCATAGTAAACTTAGAATTACATTTTCCTTAGAGAGGCCTGTCAAAATATTTTGTAGAGAAAGGGGTGGAAATTTTAACTGCGCCTACAATGAAAAATCATGTGGAACACAAATGATTTTAAAGAAGCGTCTTTTAAAATTGATTTTTTATTTAAAAACTCCTAGTAATAGGAATCACTCGAAATGGCGCCATGAAAATCTTCAAACGGCGCCGCGTTGGACAGCCCCGCTTTAGATGATTGGAGACGAGTAGCATACAATGATGAACCTCGATTCCGACTACTTCATGCGATGGGAGGCTGAGAATATGGAATCACGCTCGTGAAGTCATAGATCCTACATGCCAAGTTGCAGCTGTGAAAAGTCATGGCGGCTCAATCATGGTCTAGGCAGGGTGTTTTCTCTTAGCAGATTTTGATATGACAAGGTTGGTACAAGTACCAACCTTTTATGTCTTCCTGTTATCCACATTAAAATGGAGTATCCCAGCAAGACAACTGCTCCTCTCATAGGTCTCGGTTGGCTACTGCCTGGTTGGATGAGCATTCCTCTGACTTCTCTGTCATGAATTGGCCGCCTAGAAGTCCAGACTGAAATACTATTGAGCACCTTTGGGATGCTTTGGAGAAAGGTGTGAAAACACGTCACACAACACCAGTGACCTTTACTGAATTATGAATATAGCACATGTTTGGCATGACTTCTCTGTCATGAATTGGCCGCCTAGAAGTCCAGACTGAAATACTATTGAGCACCTTTGGGATGCTTTGGAGAAAGGTGTGAAAACACGTCACACAACACCAGTGACCTTTACTGAATTATGAATAGCTATAGCACATGTTTGGCAGGACTTCTCTGTCATGAATTGGCCGCCTAGAAGTCCAGACTGAAATACTATTGAGCACCTTTGGGATGCTTTGGAGAAAGGTGTGAAAACAAGTCACACAACACCAGTGACCTTTACTGAATTATGAATAGCTATAGCACATGTTTGGCAATCCATGCCTGTGGAACACTTCCGCAAACTTGTTGAATCTATGCCTCGTCATGTGGCAGCCGTTATCAAGATCAGAAGAGGCCCAGCTTGTTACTAGCTTGCTATCCTCGGTTATTTTAAAATCTTGCATCAGTAGATAAAAACGTTTATTTCAAAATATGGATTAAATCTCTATTGAATAATGAAAATTATGATAGAAAATTAAAAAAAAAAAAGATAAAGAAATTATATAAATGGAAAAAGAAAAGATTGGACAACGCGCACCGCAATCTCATCAAGCATATGTCTGTAAAATATGGTTAAATTCGTATGCATAGTTTTTAATCCTATAAAACTTGCGTAATCGAACCTTGACCGATTTCAACATTGTATAACGCTTAAAATCATTTTTCGATTTAAAAACAGACCTTTTTCAACATGTTTATCATGCATTTCTAGTATATAAAACTACCAACGTTCATGTTTTAATATGCAATAGTTTTTACAGGATTAGCCAGATACTGAAAAGTAGTTTCAATAACGGCAGCGGCAGCATCAGTAACTTTTTTTTTTAGAATAGAGAGATAAGTTAAATTTTTAATTTTCTAATGAAATTTGAAAAAAAAAAATATATGAATGCATTTTAAGCCACAGGACTGGCATTTAAGAGGCAAATTTCATACCTGCCAACCTCCCATTATTCTTCTGCAAAATGTGGTTTAATTTGATCCAGATTTAAAAAAAAAAAAGTTTGCGAAAATACGAAATAACTTATACTAGAAACATAACATTAATTAAATAGTGACACAGCAAATAAATATTCCGATTTGAAACGTGTTTAACCTAAATCAAATTAACCCATACTTTACTGAAGAATAGTTGGTTGTTGGCATTTATAAATTTTTGCGGTCTGATTGATAATGAGATTTAACAACTTACACTATACGCTATGAAATTTCAATTGGCTTCTCAATATAAGTTTCCCGTTCCTTATTTAGGGTCAGTAAGTATGATAACACCGCATTTGGCTGACTGATCGTTCTTTTTTTTCTCACCCTACTTGAGATCAGTAGAAAGCTTCCTTCTTTTGTTAGATTATAGCGGTTTATAAAACAGGATTAGAGGCTCGTCAACTCTGAAGCTCTCCAAACGAAAATCTCGCAGACGTGATTATGCAGAACTTCAGAGGCTATATAAGAGAAACAGGAGTCATGCTATTGTCAAAATTTACAATAGTTCTTCCATTTCCAATAAGCTTGATGCTCTTTCTGTCTTCGACTTTTGGTCACAGTTTCTTACTGCCAGGTCTACTATCTCCGGGAAGCTGCTGGACAAGGTTCCGGCTGTCGACCCGAAGGCGTTTGATGATCTTCTATCTTTTATTTCTGTGAAGGAGGCTCTTGATTTCTTCGCGCCATCCAAGTCTGCTGTGGGGCTCGATGGTGTCTCCGTGACTCTGCTGTGAAGAATACCTGCCCGTTCTCTTGCTAAATTATACAGTGTATTATGTGGTCCAGGTTGTGCGGGACCCCAAAGTACTTCCTGGACTCACGCACTTTTTTCATTCCTAAGGCTTCTGAAGTTGACTCGCCTGCAAATCTAAGGGCAATTTATATTTCGTCGGTCTTCCTGAGGCAATATCATCGCATCTTGAATAAACGCTTAATACAGACTGTTCCTTTTTGGTCGGGCCATCGACGGGCTGGAAACAGTTCTTAACAACAAAACTCTCCGTAATC
Organism: Maratus speciosus; assembly: GCA_963932465.1. NCBI lineage: Eukaryota > Metazoa > Arthropoda > Arachnida > Araneae > Salticidae > Maratus > Maratus speciosus. The sequence continues at coordinate 151,445,194 of OZ010788.1, forward strand.
CATGTTCTGCAGCGTTTATTGACGACCTCAGGAAGGCCTTCGATTCAATTAATTTTGAGTCAACCTATGCTGCTCTGCAACGGCTGGGCGTCCTATTGCTGTTTATAAACTGCATTCGATTTATTTACTCTAATGCAAGGAACTTTCTTTCATTTGAAGGCACGATTTCTTGTTCTGTTTCGCCGAGTTGGGGGTGTTCTCCAGGGCAACCCCCTATCGCCGACTTTGTTTTTAATTGTTCTAGATTTCATTCTGCGGGCTCTCCCTGATCGTCTTGGGGCGATCTTGGGAGGGTCCGTCCGCATCTCGCATGTTGCATATGCAGACGATATTCTGCTCTTGGCAAGGGACACCAATTGTCTTCAAGAACTCCTTAACACTCTTGCAAGCCTTTTGTCATCTACTGGCCTGGGTATTAACTGCGATATGTATTTCCCCTTTTGCAGGTTAGCAAATAAAAAGAAAAAGAAAATTATTTTTTATTATGATGCAAAATTTCACAGCCATGCAACAGCTCTTAGATCCTTTGATCTTAACGAGGAATTTCAAAGCTTGGAGTTAACTTAACCCCTGATGGTCGCATTTTTTAAGCCTCCTTAAGTGGAGGTGGATCTTGCTAATTAAAGTCTTCTCTGTTAAAGCCACAACAAAAGATGTTTCTCCTCGAGAATATGTTATTGCCTAGGTATTACAATATTTTAGTCCTAGGCAAATTATATGCAGGTCATCTCAAGAAGATCGACCTGAAAGTGCGCAGGTTCATCTGGGAGGTCCTACATCTCCCACATGATGTCTCATCAAGCGCCTTTCACGCTTTAGTGAAGCATGGCTGTAGGGAATTCTCATGTTTGAAATGGACGGTTCCTGTGATGCCCTACGACATCTATCAGCAGAACATGAAATATCCTTCGACTCCCGACTGTCCCTGGTGGCAGTCGTCTAACATCTAGAGCCATGATCGATTCCTTCTTCAAGAGTTCAAGAGGGACCTGCATGGCCGATACGATGAAGTTGGCCTGCGTCAATGCAGTGCCGTTCCTGCCGCATCGGCCTGGCTCATGGATGGCTCTTCTCTTCTTTCCAGTAGAGACTGTATCTCTGCCGTTCACGTAAGATGCAGTTGTATCTTCAACAGGTCTCGTGCTGCCCGTGAGCGTGATGCTGAAACCTGAAAAAGCATTGCTCGCATGATTGCCGGGCACCTAAAGCTCTGAACATATCAATCAGCAATGCTGTTACGCATGGCCTCAGAATTAATAGATATAGTGCTTTCTCCAATTACCTCCCTCGCTCCCTGGGACAGCGGGGTTATTCAGTTCATAAAGTGCCTGCCTCCTGGGCCCCGGATAGTAAGAAGCTGAAGCCTGATCTGGTGGCCTACAGTGTCAATCGATCTCTGGCCATCGACACTCAGATTGTTAATGACCAGCTCCGTCTGGCAGCAGCTCATGCAGCGAAAGTGGACAAATATGAAGTTCTCAGGCTACAGCTGCATCCTCTACGGCCAAATGGAATGTACTTTTCCCCTCTGGCATACAATTGGCACGGGACGCTTTCCGAGGACTCGGTAAAACTTTTCATATCCTGAGGTGCAATGACTTTAAGATGTTTGCTACTCGTGTGCTCTCGTTAACTCAAAGAATCCGGCATGCACCAACCAGCGTATGACTCTTTGTAAGAAGGTGGTGAACTTTATCGTCGATTTCAAGATTCCCTAATTGTTTATTTTTATTTTTTATTTATTTATTTATTTATTTTTGTGGTGTGCACTACCCAGTGTTAAAGTGTGCGAACAATGTACATCTCAGTGTTTCTCGCGACTTTGTTTTATGAATTCGAAATAAACATATTTTAGCCATAACAACGAACGGGTGGTAGGACGAATGTCTTGTAGAAGCCAATTAAAATTACATAGACTGCAGTCACGCGAAAACACTCGCAAACTAACGCTAAACATATTGGAGCGAGCATCCTTTTCAAAATTTTCGCTTACATTTTAATATTTTTTGTATTTATTTATTTTTCATAGGATCTCTGAGCTCAATGTCTAGTGTTGTGCATTTGTACTTTTTTTATATTTTGGTTGCATTTTTATTTGTTTATTTCATTTTATGAAGACACTTTTAAACAAGTTGGAATTTGCTCGTCAAACGTGGCAAATGAGGTGCGTTCGTACTGTAACTAGTTTTATAAGTATTTTTTGCACCCCATATTGTACTGAATGTATATTGTAGTGCACTTCATATGCGCAGTGTCTGTAACATCATTAAAATGCACTTGCAATACTTTTTTTTTCCATTACTCGTAATGTAACAGAAAATTTTGACTGTCCCTGTAATTAAACCATACATCCGATTTTCATAAAATTGAAAATGGCACGACAAAATTTTACAACAATTATATATTTAAAATTTCAGACCATTCGGAAGGCTGTAACATCATTAAAATGCATTTGCAATAATTTTTCCCATTGGCCGTAATGTAAAGAAAAACTTTTAACTGTCCCTGTAATTAAACTATACATCCGATTTTCATAAAATTTGAAATGGCTCGACAAAATGTTGCAACAATCATATATTTAAAATTTCAGACCATTCGGTAGGGTAGTTTTTGCTCTGTTACATGCGGACGGACGGACGGACAGACGGACTGAACGACGACTAAGGTGCAACGTATTTATATAATTACGAACGCACCTAAAAACCGCAACCAAAATCGACAACGTAAAAAAAAGGCCCGGTTAAAGATTGACCTCAGCTATCCTATGCAAAAAAATCATTTTAAAATATTGAAAAGGACGCTCACATAGGATTAAAATTAGCTTGCGAGTTTCGTCGCGTGACTAGCGTAGGCTCTGAAATTTTCAAGGTAAGAAGCTTTAAAACGGTCACTAACCGATGCAGTTTCAACCGTTATAGGACATTCCAATAATTACTTACCTATGTTCGCAAACCCATCCGTCTCCACAAGTCAAATCTGGATTTCGTTTCACATCCTTTGTGTTGTAACTCGAATCGCTAGGTGGCCCAATCCAATCGTTGACGTCTTTTCCGTTTACAAGATATTCGTCCCAAGTGTAGCTGCTCATCACTCTCGGCAAACCATAAGGCCAGGCTAACATGAACGCAGTAGCCATTTTGTACATTCTGGATTGCCTGAAGATGAAAAGAAAATATTGAGCAATCACTGATTTTTGTGGAAATTTTTTATTGTGTGCCAATAGAATAAAATTTGTTAGTGAAATGAGTTACTAGAGTTGAAAACTTTAAAGGGATTCAATACTTAACCTTTAACTGATGTCACAGAAATTGTCACATAACTAGTGTGAAGCGGTCTGTGAGACCGCTCCATCAAAAGATGAATAAAAGCCGCGATTAACTCATAGGATGTTGTTTTTGCACTAAACTTTTTGTACAGGAGTGTTATAATTAAAATTCACCCATTCAAATGTCTCTGGTGTTAGTACTAAAGTTCCAAACGAAAAAAAAAATTTCAGTAGTGTTTGTAGATAAACTGAAATTTGAAAGTTAAACTATGAAAATTGAAAAAAGCACCGGTCTGTGAGACCGGTAACATCAGTTAAAGGTTAATAAAATTTGTTAGTGAAATAAATTACTAGGGTTGAAAACTTTAATGGGACTCAATACTTAATAAAATTTGTTAGTCAAATGAGTTACTAGAGTTGAAAACTTTAAGGGGACTCAATATTTAATAAAATTAGTGAAATGAGTTACTAGAGTTGAAAACTTTAAAGGGATTCAATACTTAACCTTTAACTGATGTCACATAACTAGTGTGATGCGGTTTGTGAGACCGCTCCATCGAAAGATGAATAAAAGCCGCGATTAACTCATAGGATGTTGTTTTTGTACTAAAATTTTTGTACAGGAGTGTTATAATTAAAATTCACCCATTCAAATGTCTCTGGTGTTAGTACTAAAGTTCCAAACGAAACAAAATTTCAGTAGTGTTTGTAGATAAACTGAAATTTGAAAGTTAAACTATGAAAATTGAAAAAAGCACCGGTCTGTGAGACCGGTAACATCAGTTAAAGGTTAATAAAATTTGTTAGTGAAATAAATTACTAAGGTTGAAAACTTTAATGGGACTCAATACTTAATAAAATTTGTTAGTGAAATGAGTTACTAGAGTTGAAAACTTTAAGGGGACTCAATATTTAATAAAATTTGTTAGTGAAATGAGTTACTAGAGTTGAAAACTTTAAGGGGACTCAATACTTAAAGATAGAGAAAAAATATTCAAATAATAATAAACAGAAATTGTTTAGTTTAATGCCTGTATTATATTATACGTTTACATCTATACCGGTTTTATCAGACGTGACTTTAACCCGAAAAAAATGGGGTATCATCCTTATCTGTGCTATAGTCGTTAAATAGTTTCATAATATAGTTACTTAGATATATTTTAATCCAATATTTTAAAAAATGCATTCACTATTGTTTTATAGAATAAACATGTCATTTCACATTTTAATTGTAAAAACAGTACTTTTGATTAGAGAGGTCATTGAAATTACTACATTAGTAGGGAAAAGGAAGAAAAAGAGGGAAAAGATTAAAATCTCTGTCAAAAAAGATAAAATTACTTTCATTCGGAATTGAATATGCCTCAGACGAAGAGGTGAGAACGTTATTCCAAAAATGCCGAAGCAGAATGCTGTTTGTTGTGTTAACGACTAAGGTGAAATGTTATTTTTTATGAAATTTTAATGGTTTTAAAGAACACGGGGTTTTTTTTTTTTAAGGAACTTTGAAAATATTCCAAAAAATAATCATAAGAATTTTTTTTAGCACAGATGCATATATGAGTAATATTTTTGGAAATATATTGGATTTTTATTAAACACAAAATTGCTGTTTTTACTATTAAAATGTGAAATGACATGTTTACTCTATAAAACAAGAGTGAATATATATTTTTTAAATATTGAATTAAAATATATCTAAGTAGCTATATTATGAAACTGTTTAATGACTATAGCACAGACAAGGGTGATACCCCATTTTTTGGTACATGTCTGATAAAAGCGAGATTGATGTAAACGTATAAGGAGGGGGGGGGGGGGGGAATATTACACTGAAGCTTCTATGAGTCGATAATCGGACAAGTCGGCAATTTTTTATACAAATGTTGAACAAATACATTTCCTACTGATAACTTGGGACCTATTGATAAAGCAATATGAAACACACTAGATTTCCAAAATAAAATCTGGTGGTGTGATTAAAATTGTTTTCTTCTGTATCTATTTTTTCTATTTTTAATTCTAAATTTGGATAAAGGGGGGAGGAAACGCTTAATTTTTGAACTAATCTACTCCCTAACTTAATCGTATTAGAAATAAAATTTCTTATCGCCGGGTTAGTTAGAATTGGTCTCCGGCAGAATTTTCTGTGAGATTAAAATCAAAATAAAAACTCCGAAATTAAAATTAAAATTGACCTATGCTCGAAAATGTGAACATGAAACCAATATAGAAAATGCAACTGGATAGAGCAAAGAAAACCAAAATCATAAATAAATTTTATAGTTTCAGATTATGTTACAGATTAGATAAATTTGAGGGGATAGGTTATAAATGATTCAGCCATATTACTTACTCAGAAAGATTGTAAAACAGGCATTGACAGATAAGTAATTTTTCTGTAACTTAACTTTTTCTTCTTATTTCTATAAATTTAACTTCGCTAAATAATGAACTATTAAATAATAACTTAATCTGACAGTGTTAACATTCGCTTATCGTTACTTTCTAATTAGAAAAAAGAAACGATAAAATTAAGTTGTATATTATTTCGAGGCTGCCACTGTTAACTGTTTTTATTATTATTATTTTTTCTACCACTATTTCAGTACAATAATCTTCAGGGTTTATTTCTACTAATCTTCGAGATAGATTACATGCTATTCAGAAATAGTGGTAGGACAAACAGTTTAAAAAAAAAACAGTCTAGACAGCCCTGTATTAGTATACTATATATACACGTTTTTACCTGTAAGTTAAAATGCTGCCGTATCCTCCAGCACCGTGTCCTCTTTGATTATCATGATTGTCGACGAAAGCCAAGGCATTCGATCCGGAAATAAAAGCCCACCCTTCTCCAAAGTTAC